>CM064895.1:22862819-23474410 GCA_030347415.2 Decapterus maruadsi | reverse complement strand
CCTCTCTCCCTCCTCCTCCTCCTTTCTTCTGGACCCATATGTATCTCTATGTCTGTTGTCACTAAACTCAATCCCAACTGAGAGATAGTCAGTATCAGTCGTCAAGTTGGTTTTGTTTCCAAGTATGTACAGTATGGAGGGAAAATGCATCCAGTTAGATGTCAAGCAAATTCCAGCAATAAGGCTGTTGCTATGCCACCAAAAAGATCAAAAACTGTTGTTGACTTAGAGGTGTGTGGACTGACACAAAGTAAGCAAAGCTTTTGACCTTAAAGACATTTTGATTAAAAAAAAAAAATCCATTCACCCTCTTAACATTGAAACAGCAGCAGAAATCTATATATGTGCTTCCAACTGTGAAACCCAGTTTCCTTTCACCTAAAACAACTGTAAACTAAACAACTTTGCTTACTTACTCTTAAACACAATTCCTTAAAGTGATATTTAGGGTTATATCACTCAAGAGTGCTGTGAGATACTTTCGCATTGTGAGTTGGTAATTACCTGAAGTAGATTTGGATCAGTGCCCTCTTTGAGAAATATCCAGCAGTACACTGACAAAGATGCTGAAGCAGTGAACTCAGAGTCATGTTAAAGAAAAAACAGTTTTAGGTGGTTTAAGCTTTATGACTTATCCTGCTGGACGTTACCATAAGAAGACAGGTACAGTGGTCATTAAGGGATGGACACGGTCAGCAACAATACTCAGCATTTAGACAGTGGTACTAAGCCACCAGCAGCAGCATCAGCATCAGCATCAGCAGCCAGAACCATTGGAGACCCAGCAACATTTTTCTACTGTTGTGTTGAGCCCAGGGACAGGAGTGATATGTGATGTGGTCTCCTGCTGCTGTAGCTCAAATCACTCACTTCAATCTCCATCGAAGTCGCACAAGTGGCACTACACCTTCAAGAAGTTAGACGGAAAGTTTGGTTGATGGTTTTGCATGCACACTGCACTGTAGGTCAGAGATGTGGAGTCAGTTTTCTCCAGACCATTTCCTGACCCTAAACCGAACCTCTAAAAACCATCTCCTCTCCAACCTCTAATTCCCTGATGTCTTAACTTGATCTTAACTTAAAATAAATCTTCAAACAGTGAAATATGTTTTGATTTATATCTCTCCAACACACTGTGCAAGTTTAACAGCAGTCTGCTTTTTCCAAACACTGGACTTCCAGTATATTATCTATCCAGCTTTATGGACTATATTTTGGCACCTCAACCTCTGAGTATAGATTTGTCCCGGTGGGATAATAGAGCAGGAAAACTCACATACACAAAGAGTCTGAGTGGTTCCTTTAACAAAGAGCAAAGGAAATGACCACTTCAGTGGTAATAGTCTTTCCTGCCTCTCTCCTCTCCCTCATCTCTTTTCCCATGATCACACAATAGAGAATTGGGGCCAAAAGTGTCTCTGGAGGTGCATACTGTACACGTACATATAGGCTCAACCAATATGTGATTTTGGAAGTTTTACAGTCTATTGAAACATCACGTTCTTATTTTTTTTACTGTTTTTTCTTCATTTTCCATTGTCCCCTCTTCCTCATCTCTCTCTGGATTGCTTAGAGATCGACTATTCTGCTTTCTGTGGCCACATTTTCTATTTCAATTCCACTCGAGCATGTCAATTTGCAAAAGGTCACCAATGTCATTCCATCCTTTTGTTAGACATAGTTGTTCATGCTCTCACACCTTGATCCTGGAAAATAGTTTGTCCCAAACAAACATTTGTCTTCCCCCAAGTGAGCTTTTTCTTTTTGCCTTGAAGTTGTGGCTGTGAGCTGTAAAGATGTGGTGTGTTTTTTTACAGCTGATGAGCAGCAACAGGGCTCTGACAAGAGAGAGGAAGGAGGGAGGGACTGAGACAGGATCATGTGGGTGAGCAGGGAATGAGAGAGGACACAGAGGAGGAGGGAGGAGAGTACGACAGAGGGGAGAGATTAAGGAGCAAAGATAAAAAAGGAAGTAAGACTTGTAAGTTGGAGGTGGACAGCACCAAGAGGCGGAAAAGCTGGAGGATGAAAAGAAGAAAGTGGGAAAAAAAGGAGAAGAAGGTTCAAGGGATCAGAGAAGGGAGGGAACAGAGTCTGAGAGAGCTCATTTCTAAAAAAAAAAAAAAGTTCCACTCCAGGTTTAAACAAATCAAAATGCATACCCTCTAGAAATACTTGAAAAAATGTAGCTTGAACTTGTATCCATACAAGGAAATATTCATGGTTTTAAGAAGATATGCATTATCACTGTTTTGTTAAACTGATACCAATAATCAATGACTTCCTGCTTCTCATAACCAATTCAGATAACTCTGACTTAACCAAATATCACAACTGTAATGACAACAAAAATGACTCTTAAAAAATTAACATTTGTTATTTGACCGAGGGGGCAAACGGACTGAAAATGAACAAAATCGAGGAAATGCTGGCTAATTATAATGGGCTCTTTTGGCAAAACATGTCATCATCGGACTTATCAGTGTATTTTTGCCTGTAATTATTGGCTGATAATTATCAACCAATATCGGGCCTATCAGGTACGGATCAGGACACAAAAGAGGAACCGAAGGGCTCAGGCTGAATCAGAGTCGTTTATTGACAGGCAGGGGTCAAAACCAGGCAGGCAGAGGCAGAGGTACAGGTAGTCGGCAGGCTAAACTCAAGTCAAGGAATCTAGAAATAGGTCATACACGAAGGGATATACTCAAGGAAATAACGCTGGAACTCTGACACTATGGACAAGACGATCTGGCACAGAGGGAGGGGGAAGACTGGCTTAAATACACAAGGTGGGGGAAGACAATAGGGCACAGGTGAAACACATTAGGGAGGGGAAGCAATCACACAGGCGGGAAACTTGACAGGAAGACAGGGGTAAGACAAGGACTTCAAAATAAAACAGGAAGTGACACAACAAAACATCAACTAAAAACCCACAGATACTAACGGACCCTGACAGTACCCCCCCCCCTAGGGCCGACACCCGGCGGCCCAGGACCATGGGCACGGTGAAAGTCCCTGATGAGTTGGGGGTCCATGATATGGCGAGAGGGCACCCAGGACCTTTCCTCTGGACCGTATCCTTCCCAGTCGACAAGATACTGCCGGCCCCGGCCCCGCCGCCTGACTGCCAACAGCTTCTTCACAGTGTACACCGGGCCCCCACCAACGAGCCGGGGGGGAGGAGGGGGTCTGGAGGCTGGGACAAGCGGGCTCTCCTTGAAAGGTTTAATGCAACTGACATGGAAAGTGGAGTGGATCTTGGAGGACCTGGGAAGCTGCAGTCTGACAGCAGAACGGTTAATAATCTTTGAGACGGGGAAAGGTCCGATGAACCTTGGAGACAACTTACGGCACTGGACTCGAAGAGGGAGACCTCGGGAGGATAGCCACACCTTCTGACCAGGAGTGTAGTTGGGAGCAGGGCGGTGGCGGCGGTCTGCAGATCTCTTGTAGAACTGGGAGGTTTTCAGGAGAGCTGCCCTTGCACGGACCCACATGCCTCGACACCGACGGACCAGAGCTGCAGCGGATGGCACAGGAACATCTCTCTCTAGTGCTTGGAAGAGAGGAGGTTGGTATCCGAAAACCACTTGGAAAGGGGTTAGGCCGGAGGATGAAGAGGGCAGGGTGTTGTGAGCAAACTCAACCCACGGTAGGGACTTGGACCAATTGCAGGGATTCTGAGAGGTAAGACAACGCAACCCGGCCTCCAACTGTTGATTCATCCTCTCAGTTTGGCCGTTGCTCTGGGGGTGATAACCTGAAGTCAAATTAGCCTTAGCCCCAATCAGCTCACAGAAAGCCCTCCAGAATTGGGCTATGAATTGTGGCCCCCGGTCGGACAGGATGGTTCGAGGGAACCCAAAATCTTTGAATACCCCCCTTAACAGAACCTCAGCCGTTTCCTTGGCGGATGGGAGTTTGGGGAGAGGAATGAATTTTGCCATTTTGGAAAACCTGTCAACAGTGGTGAGGATAACAGTGTAGCCTTGGGAGTCTGGCAAACCTGTGACGAAGTCAATGGAGATGTCCGACCAGGGGCGATGAGGTATGGGCAGAGGATGAAGGAGACCAGCAGGGGGAGCATTGGATGACTTCTGTTGGGAACACACAGAGAAAGCAGAGACAAATTCACAGACGTCTTTCTTCATCTCTGGCCACCAAAATCTTTCGGCCAGGCGAAACATAGTACGTTTTACCCCAGGATGGCATGACAGGGGGGATGAGTGTCCCCACTGAATAACTTCACTCCGGAGATTTGGTGGTACAAAAAGCCGGTTTGGCGGAGGAGGAGCTGGAGCAGGGTTGCTGCGGTTGGCTTCAATGACCTTGGCTTCCACACTCCATGTGAAGGCTCCCAGAATCCGTTCTGGGGGCACAATGGGGGTGTCCTTGCCCTCTGCATCTTCTTGGGAGAAGATTCTGGAGAGGGAGTCAGGCTTCTTGTTTTTAGAACCAGGTCTGTAAGACAAGACAAAATTGAAGCGGGAGAAGAACATTGCCCACCTGGCCTGACGTGGGTTTAGCCTCTTGGCAGACTTTATGTACTGCAGGTTCTTGTGGTCAGTCCAGATCAGGATCGGGAGGGCCGCCCCCTCCAGCCAGTGTCTCCATTCTTCCAGCGCCACTTTAACCGCCAGCAGCTCCCGGTCCCCCACAGCATAATTTCTTTCAGCAGGGGACAGTCTTCTAGAGAGGTAAGCACATGGATGAATCTTTCCATCCTTACCCAACCTCTGAGACAGGACAGCACCAACCCCCATATCCGAGGCGTCCACCTCAACAATGAATTGTTCGGCAGGGTCGGGCAAGGTGAGGACTGGAGCTGCTGTGAAGGATTTCTTCAGGCGCTGGAAAGCCTCCTCTGCAGGTGGAAACCACTGAAAGACAGACTTGGAAGAGGTTAGAGCATGGAGGGGGGCGGCTACGGAGCTGAACCCCTTGATGAACTTCCTATAGAAGTTGGCGAACCCCAGGAAGCGTTGCAACTCCTTGCGACATGTAGGGGAAGGCCAATTAAGTACATCCTGCACCTTAGAAGGGTCCATCTTGACCTGACCTTTGGAGATGATGTAGCCAAGGAAAGTCACCTGGCTCTTGTGAAATTCACATTTCTCAGCCTTCACATACAGTTGATTTTCCAGAAGACGAGTAAGAACCTTTCTGACCGTGGCTACGTGTTCGTTCATGTTTCGGGAATATATCAGAATATCATCTAAGTACACAAAAACATCTTTGTTAAGGAATTCTCTGAGGACTTCATTGATCAGGGACTGGAAAACTGCAGGGGCATTGGTGAGACCGAAAGGCATGACTAAATATTCATAATGGCCAACAGGGGTGTTGAAGGCAGTTTTCCATTCATCCCCCTCTCGAATCCGTACCAGGTGATAGGCATTGCGAAGGTCTAGTTTGGTGTAAACCTGGGAACCCTGAAGAAGATCAAAGGCAGAGGCGATGAGTGGAAGTGGGTACCTGTTTTTTATTGTAATATCATTTAGGTGGGTGTAATCAATACAAGGTCTGAGTGTTTTATCTTTTTTCTCGACAAAGAAAAACCCTGCGCCTGCAGGTGATGAGGAGGGACGGATCAAGCCTGTTTGCAAAGAGGCCGTGATGTATTCCTCCATGGCAGTGCGTTCAGGGGCAGACAAAGAATACAGGCGACCTTTAGGGATGGGGGCACCAGGTAGGAGATCAATAGCGCAGTCACCTTCCCTGTGAGGAGGAAGAGATAGAGCTTTAGCCTTGCTGAAGACTTCTCTTATATCATGGTAGCACTCAGGCACTAGGCTAACATCTGGGGCGGAGTCAGAGAGGGACAGTTCAGGTGATGGGGAGCTTTGGGTGAGACTGGGAAAACAGCTTTCCTTACAGGTGGGTCCCCAACCCAACACATTACCAGATGCCCAATCCATATGGGGATTGTGACTAACCAGCCAGGGGTAGCCGAGGATGAGGGGGTGAGTGACTGAGCAGAACAGGTGGAAGGTTATCTGTTCAGAGTGGCCATCTGAAAAGGTGAGTGCGACCGGCGGTGTTTCATGTGTGACCTGACTTATGAGCCTGCCATCCAGGGCTGTGGCAGACAGGGGCTTGTCAAGGGGAACAGTCTTTAAGCCTAGTTGGTCTGCTAGCTCGGAGCTCATCAGGTTAGCGTCAGCCCCGGAGTCTACCAAAGCCTTTACAGCGATGGAGGTGGTGTCTGAGGTGAGTGTTAAGTCAGTTAGCTGGCGGTGTGTTTGGAAAGTTAACTGTGTAGCACTCACCAGAGACGTTGGAGCATTGGGAGGCCTGGATACCCGAACAGGACAGTGAGCGATCACATGGCCAAGCTGAGCGCAGTAAATGCACCGGCCCTCGAGGAATCTGCGCTGCCTCTCAGCGGGGTCAGTCTGGTCTGCCCAATCTGCATAGGCTCAGGAGTATTAGTAGACGCTGTGACGTCTTCTGGGGAAAGGGGATGTTCTGTAGACCTGAGAGCTGGTGGCCGGTAGGGAGGAGGAGATGGTCTGCCACGCTGGCGTTCCAGGAGCCTCTGGTCTATCCGGGAAGCCAGGGATACCAAGGCGTCGAGCTCGGAGGGGAGGTCCAGGGGAGCGAGATGGTCCTTAAGACGTTCCGACAGACCCTGGTGAAAGGCATCTACCAAGGCCGGCTGGTTCCAGCCACTATCAGCAGCCAGGGTACGAAACTCAATGGCATAATCCATGACCGACCGTCTTCCCTGCTTAATGCTGACCAGTGCCTTGGCCGCCTCTCGACCGGGGGTGGCAGAGTGGAAGATCTGTTTGAAAGTCTCTATGAAAAGGGGCAGTGAATCACATACCGCTGAGTGACGACTCCATTCTGAGGTGGCCCAGGCGTTGGCTCTCCCGGACAGGTAAGACATGATGAACGCTATCTTAGCTCTGTCAGAGGGGAAGGCCTTAGCCTGAAATTCAAAATGGAGCTCGCACTGGGTGAGGAATGGACGGCAGTCACCTGAATCTCCAGAGAAGCGTTCCGGGCTCGACAGTCTGAGGGAGCGGAGATCAGGGAGACCGGTCTGGTTGGGCTCGTCAGGCGCAGCGGCAGGTGACGGAGGTGGTCCAACGGAGGTTGCGGTTGTCAGTCTCTGGAGCTGATCGGAGACGTGAGCGAGCTGAGCTGACACAGTAGCACACTGTGCCTCAGAGCGGGTCGCAACCTCGGCCAGGTCATGACGAAGCAGAGCAAACTGCTGATCTTGCTCATACAGTTTCTTTCCCTGCGCCCTCAGCGCAGCGCGGATCTGGTCCGGTTCCGATGTGTCCATGTCTGGCCAGATCGTACTATCAGGTACGGATCAGGACACAAAAGAGGAACCGAAGGGCTCAGGCTGAATCAGAGTCGTTTATTGACAGGCAGGGGTCAAAACCAGGCAGGCAGCAAACAGGCAGAGGTACAGGTAGTCGGCAGGCTAAACTCAAGTCAAGGAATCTAGAAATAGGTCATACACGAAGGGATATACTCAAGGAAATAACGCTGGAACTCTGACACTATGGACAAGACGATCTGGCACAGAGGGAGGGGGAAGACTGGCTTAAATACACAAGGTGGGGGAAGACAATAGGGCACAGGTGAAACACATTAGGGAGGGGAAGCAATCACACAGGCGGGAAACTTGACAGGAAGACAGGGGTAAGACAAGGACTTCAAAATAAAACAGGAAGTGACACAACAAAACATCAACTAAAAACCCACAGATACTAACGGACCCTGACAGGGCCAACGATAGTTATTGTGCATCTCTAGTTTTAAGTATCAAAAAGTTTTATGTTTCTTCTCAGGCTGCTCTCTTCCCTATTAACAACAAGCTGGGAACCCAATCTGATTGGCTGATTGTTTTCTGAGTGATCAATAAAAAGATAGCAGATTTCAGGTTGGTTCATGGCTGAAATGCTTTATTGTGACATTACACTGTTCTCTAAATACTTTCAAGGCTCAGTTACTGAATAATAGTTTTGTCCATTTCTCTGTGGGTTGACTGTTTTGATAATTTCACAGCATCAATGTAGAATCTGGATTTAGCTTTTATAATCAAAAGAAGGCATGTGAATGCATTATGGGATCTTTAGAATAAAATCGTCATGAGGTAAGACTTTAGGCAGCATGGGTCATCGGATTAAATGTAAGTCCTTGTGAATTCAGCTGGCATCTATCAGCTCATGTCCAAGCTCTGTCATAATTTATCCCCTCTTGAGTTCATAGCATCATCCAATTACATCCCTCAAAACCAAACCATTTACCGTTTTCCTTCTGTGGCTTCAATTCTGAGAGTGCGTCGTAAAAAGTGACACCTCCACAAAGGATACGCCTGTAATTCTCCAGGTTATGAGAGATTTTATGCACAAGGAGTAGAGCACTAGCTGTCAATTACAGGGAAAAAGGACATCAAGGCGGTTGGGATAAAGTGGGATTCGGTGGGATAACGGCAGCGATTGTGTTCATTACGTGTGGTTTGGTGAACGCTCCCTGGCTCCGCCGCTCTATCACAGCCCAGAGCGAGGACCTGGGCTGGCTAATTAGGCCTCGCAAATATGGATGGGGTTTATGTGTACAGCCTCACCTAGCATCATTCTGTCACTCACTGGAATGACCCTGGCCACCTGAGCACACTCAATCACCAGGCCGGATTCATATGCATACACATATGCAAGTATATGAATGCATGTAGCCATGCACACATGATGAATTTATTGTATATACAGTACGCCATATGGGATGGTAGGGTTCATGCTGACTTATAAAGTAAATACGCACACATGGTACACAGTAGGTCACATTTCACGTATATGTCGCCACGTAAACATCCATGCAAATTCACCCACTGTACTTTTCTGAATGTTTTTGTAGGCCATGCTTTAAATAACCTTCCAATCCCATTGGCTTATTCCCCCTGCTCTAATACCCACTCCTTCCTCCCGCTCCTCACCCTCCCCTCTGCCTTCCCCCCCTCTCCTTCGTCTCCTCACCCCTCGCGCCCCTTTTAAACCCCCTCGGGAGCCTGAGTAGCAGGATGTGTGGCTAATTAAGGCGACCTACGCAGACCCCGCGTGTTCGAGTCCCTCTCCTTAGAGATGTACAGTGTCATAGAGCGAGCGTCAGCGCCGATGCTAACACTAACTCCCCGTCCCTCGTGTGGCCGAGTGTGTATGTGTGTTGTGCGTGTTTATGTGTGTGTTGGCGTAGAGGTGTCAAGTGTTGGAGATATCCCAGTCCCCCTCTGCTCTTCTTTTTCTCTTTGCTTGTTTGCTCTCTTATTCCCATTCCTTCCCTCCCAGCATCCTGTACGTCCTCCCTCTCTCTTTCACACTTGTCCCCCTTTTCTTTTCATTCTCACTCAACCCTCCCTGTCTTTCCTCTTGTCCTCCCTGTCCCTCCCCTTCTCCAGTCAGCTCCATTCTTTCATTCTGGCCTCTTACTTTTTGCCTCCCTCCCCTCCTTAGGTGACGGGAACCCCAGGGTCCCATCGCTTCTGTTTAATTAATTCTTTTCATCGTGTAAATCAAAAAACGAGCTTGTGTCCTTGACTTGAGTGCTCTCAAGCATGCACGAGAGAACGAGCGACACAAACAAGGGGGACCGGGCGCTTCCGTCTCCCAGGAGGAGACTAAAAGGATCCACGAAAAGAAGAAAAGGAAAGAAAAGGTTGCTTTACTTTTTCAGAATGTGGGACAGCGGATTGTCTTTCAACAGACAGGAAAGTGGAGGGAAGTCCAGAAAACCAGGAGGAAGCACTGTACTCTTGGCTTTTGGCAGACTGCTGAATGCTGAATGACCAGCTTAGAGAGAGTTGAAAGAAAGAAGGACAGGGCGGCAGACAGACGAAGTCAACAGGATCAGACTTCTCAAATTCCTTAAAAGTGACAGCTTCAGTCTGAATTAACAAAGACTTGACGTGCCAGGAGGAACGTCTGTCTTGTCTATCAGCAGCAGAGCAATTTATTGACCCAAATCGTGACCAAAGAATCATCAGTCGACATGCTAACTAACTTTCAAAGCTGCTCAGACTGCGGCTTGTGGTCGTATTATTCTATAAAGTTTCCAAGGAAGCCACCCAAGACAAAACTTTGACTAAACTTTCACCAAACTCGGTGTCAGTCAGTACATTCACATGATATAGAGCTTTAGTTACAGCTCAACCAGGTCATGTAATTGGACTTCCAGTGTACAAGCACGGGAGGTGAATGGATTTATTGACCAAAGTATGTCCGACTCGGCTACGACAGGCAGCGATAAGTTCCCTTTCAGCTTGTTAGTACAGTTTCTGGTTGACCTGTTACATCGAGTGGTGAAAACTTCACAGCTCTGCAGTGTTTCATATGTGCAGTGCACTTTCCATTTCACATTTTGCCTGACCGCTGAGTCCAAGCCCCGAGCAGAAAGTGTGGAGGGCCATACACGCCATTTTGTGTCTGATTGAGGTAAACATGCAGTAGTTTAGCTCCCAACTGCATTATGGTGCTGTATATTAACCTGACTTTGAGAAAGTACAAGTGCAGTTTCAGTCATACTAACATGTACATGCTTTCAGTTTTATAGTCTGGTTCTAGTTGGACTAACGCGTCCCATAACATTTTTGTCATTTGTCTCTTGACATACTTGCTGCTTTTCCCATCATAGTGGAAGTCTTTGTTCTGAGTAACCAACTTACAGGAGAAAGACATCTGGAGAAAATCAACATTCTATCCAGATATATCTTTCAAAACCCTTTGGTGCTAAGCTATGGCCTCCCAAAATTGTGAAATTCTTTCTCAATCTCTCGGCCTATTTGAGGAGTACTTTAAAGCCTCAAACTAATCAGAAAAGCAGCACACACTGATCATTGACACGTTGCACACACCTTCACGGTCTTGTTTCAGGGTCACATTGCAATCAATAGTAAATATCCACATTTCCACAGCTGGGGCTGAGTTAGGACCATTTGCCGCTGCAGTGGCTGAATCTGCTTAAAGACTTAGAGATACATTTTTTTTCACTCAGCTTTAGTGTGACTGTAATGAATACTTATACGCTTTAAATGCGAGAGTACTAAGACAGCATATAGGAGGAAGACAAAAAAAAAAGGTGCTTAGAGTGAGAAGGGGTTTGAGAAGTGAGATCTGTGACATGCTGTTTAAATCACAACTTTGTAAAACTGTGCTGAGAGAGGAGGAGAGTAGACAGCGCAAGAAGCGAAGGATCGACATCCTTGCTTTGACTGAATGTTTTTCACTTTAACAGCCGTGCTCGGAGAAAAGAGAAGAGGAGGAGGAGAGTGGGATGGAGGAGGAGGGAGAAACCGAATGTGAGGAAACCAATTTTTACGTCCCTTTCTTTCACGGTTCTTGTGAATGCTTGTACTTTTAGCAGTGAGCAGGAGGAGGGGAGGTTGGCGACAGAGGACTGAGGGAAAAAAAAGGAGGCGAGCAGCTGTATGCTTTGCCCGGCCGTCTTTCCACGCTTATAGACGCTGAGGGAAGAGAGGGATGAGAGGAGGGGAGGGCATGATGGGGATCGGAGGAGAGGAGGCAGTTGGGAGATGAGACGGCGCTCTTCTCTTTGAGGCTCCTGTGAACACTTGTCTTCTTAACATCTAGCCAACAGTCAGGGAATGATGGAGAGAGAAAAGGAGACGCAGGGAGGGAATGACAAATGTTAAGAGGCGATGCATTGTGCTTTGCTGCGAGGTTGGGAGATTCCTTTGAGAGCTGCAGAGGGAAGGGAAATGAGATAGGATCAGCTTCGAGGTTGCATCTTAAAATCCATTTGTTTATTTATACAAAAGCTTCCAGGAGAAGGCATGCCAATCAAGAGTCTTCACAGCAGCATGGCGCTGCCTCCCCTGGGAATTCTGCTGATAAGATTACATGTTTCTGGTGGCACGTGTGTTCATCCAAAGTGCTAATGACCCACTTCCTCTATTTATTATACTTTCCAAACAAACTTATCCAGCTGCTGCCAAAAATCGGATCACGTCACGAGTGCCAGTATTTTTTTCCCTGCCAAAAATTGATGCAAGGAGCCATTCACACCCTGGCTTTGTTGCTTCATGAGGCCAATATCCAACAATACAACGGTCTTGGTGTCGTGTGTGATGCTAGGCAGCTAACCTTGTCCGACTTAATAAAGTTTCAGTTACAAGTCTCAGAGTTTAGTTAAATTGCATTATTATTAAAATGGACACAGAATTAAAGAAACACATTAAATCAAACATTCACTGACATGGTTTCCAGACATTCATTACATACTCAATTGTATTTTGAATAAGTACTATTTCTGTGTAATCTAAATGCCCTTTAGGTGGCTGTGTGGACCGAGGCGTCAGAGGCGTGATCTGACTAAAGCTTGAGTTTGACAGTGAATTCACACACCTTAAATACAATATCTTACCTTACACACACATATATACGTGGTTAGGGTATATAATCTTCAAACTCTCATACAAAACTTGTTTTCTTGCGAATTTCATGGCCCTAAATTTATTCACATAAGATTAAACTGCCAACGAATATCAGTGCTCACATACCAGTGCCCTGGGAGTGAATCAGTCCGACGAGTTGTATTCTTTATTTTCTTTAATGGAACCATTACAAGTGAAACACTCACATGAATATGATTGGCAAGGTCGGGAACTTTTCTTTGTGGATCGGGGTCCTAAAAGACTTAAATTACTTTAAGTATCTAAATGGCAGCAATAATGGGCTGTTTGAATTACCTACATTACAATAGAAAACTGATGCACTTCCTCTTACTCACCAAACATTTTGCAGTGTAAAGGTTGTAAAGTTCACCTCCTGAGGATATGCATACTTTGATAGAGACTTGCAGGTGCTATAGTGCTCTTGTCAATACTATGTCAAAGACATACCGTTGCATGAATATGTATTTTTTGTGTTTTTGGCATAAATCTTTCTTGAATATTGTAGGCTACTACAACATGCACTTCAACTGGTAGCAGCAAAGTCTGGAGAGACTGGAGAGAGAAAAGAGGGTTTACTCAACCTTTGCTTTATTATTCTTTTTATGTTTTTGAATGTTTTTGTCATATTTTTCAATCACTGGATACTTCTGTGGGGAGAGGAATTTGTTCAGAATAGATTTCATTGAAAACGGAGGATGGATGGAAGAGGCGCTCTCATGGTTGCTGTGCTGCTGAGGAAAAGGTGAAGGCTTGGAATTGGAGATGAAGGTCTTTTCAGCCATCACTTATCATGGGAAATGTCAACGCTCTGCCCAACACGCGTGATGAGCTGGAGATATTGGTTAAGACTCAGAAAGTAGACTTTTTTTTTTTCATATGTACAGCCCACCCAATAGCTACTGCTGAAGTTCAATGTGATGTTACCAATGAAACCAAGAAACCTAAACATGGCAGTGGTAATTCTTTTTAATAAATAATAATTCATTGGGATTAATTAAGTAATTCATATCCTCTCATCTCATCTTGTATCGTATAGTATCGTAACATATCGTATCGTATCGCATCGCATCGTATCATATCGTATCGTACCGCATCGCATCGTACCGCATCGTACCGCATCGCATCGTACCGCATCGCATCGTATCGTATCGTACCTTTCCAACAATACAGGCTTAAAGTCAGTGATGTCAGATATGGTCTGTATGGCCCTCAGGCCTTCAGCTTTAACCTCCTCTCTCCTGCTGCTATAGCTTTTATCTGCACCTTGTGTTGGCTCATCATCCTGTCCACACAGTGAAAAACCAGGTGTTTGATAAATGAAAAAAAACAAACACACACACACACACACACACACACACACACACAAAAAAAACAATCCATCGCCACATACTTTTGTTTTGACTTCCTGGTGTGACTGTAAAAAACTTCCCTCCCTTCAAGCTGTCAGTAATTGGTTCCTCCTGTCAATAAAAGGTTTACATGTGTTTCATAGCTGACAACAGCACCTGTTCTCACATCTGACGCTCACATCTCTCTTTTCTCACTAACCCCCCACCCCTCCTCCCTCCCTCCCTCCTACCTCCACCATGCCACCCACCTCCACCTACCTATTCTTCCATCACTCTCAGTCTCTCTCTCACTTTCAAATTCTTTTCTCCTTTAATTTCTTTCTGTTTATATGTGGCTCATTCTACCTCTCCTATCTATTTCCATCTCCTTTTCAGTTTCTTAACAAGCTGCTTCCTGTCTGTCTGGCACAGCTGTTGATTACCTAATTACCTTGCCCTACACACACACACACACACACACACATGCAAATACACACATCTTTTCTTTCTTTCTCACAAACACAAAGAAAGATTGCTAGGGCCAAAGCTATTCTTTACAATCAATCATAAAGGCTGTGCCTGACACACAGTTTTTATTTTTTTGAAAAAGAAGCTTTTATGTGTTGTGTGTGTGTTTGCATGCCCCAATATCTATTTTCAGCTCCATCCAGCTCAGTAATGCCACATATTGCCAGTAAATTTACAACAGATCTGGCTCCTAAAGGGGAGATTATAGGGGATAAAGATTATGAAGCATAGCTGATTTAGTGATGACACCATTAGTGACTCTATTTATGACAAAATAAACATTTCTCACCATTGTTGAGCTTATTAATGGAGGAGGAGACATTGGCATCTATGTGAAGGACAAGGCCGTGACACTCATGATATAATTATACAGCTGTGCTATGATTTGATTTGGAGGAGAAAACCCTCAGACGCAACCTGTTTGTCAGCAAGAAAGGGGTGCAATGCTCTGCCGCCACTTTAAAGGGATAGTTCAACATTTTGGCAAATTGGCCCATTGCCTATGGCCCTATTACACTATGGAGGCTAATGGAATTTCTTGGTTTCCCTCATCAAACTCACCAAATACTCAACCCAACAACTCAAAGACGCTGTCGTGGACACGTTGTGAGCTGCACAACCACTACGCTATGAGATAATAACGGAACGTTACATGACGATGCTGTTTTAGAGGTAAATTCATGCAAAACCGCTGATGCGTGTTGCGTTCAGGGACAGTTTTTCAGCAAGCAGTCTCTGCGTTTACCCTGTATTTACCTCGAAAATGGGTCCGTTTTGTATCGTTACGTTATTATCTCATAGCATAGTGGTTGTGCAGCTCACAACTTGTCCACAAAAGCATTTTGGAGTTTTGGGATTTTGTATTTGATGGGTTTGATGAGGGAAACCAAGAAATTCCATTAGCCTCCATAGCATAGCTCTGAGCAGCCTGCTGCTCCGCTCCACCGTACTAAAAATAGCTTACACCGACAATTAAAGGTAACGAACCTACTGCTATGACTATAGCGATTATGGCAATGGGCCAATTTGCCAAAATGTTGAACTATCCCTTTAAGTCCAAGAGCAGCCTCTGGGGGTCCGTCGCTCGGTTTTACTCCACGTGCAGATTAAGTTTTACGGTTTAATTCATTTGCAGGAACGAATGGTGAAAGCTGAAATAAAACATAGCATTAACAATATGTGCAAGTGAGACAAGAGAACTCCAACTGGTGTTTACAAAAAATATCTCACCCGAGAGGAAAAATAAAAGATAACACCACTGCGCATTATATCTGACTAAACACATGAGAGAATTCACAAACAGCAGAATAGTACGTAAAGACAATTAAATTAAGTAGCCCCGGAGCAGAGAGACAAATGCTGTGGAAACGTGTATATGTTTATTTCATATAGAAAGGAGGAGCAGGAGGTGTGTGAATGTGTATGTGAATATGTCAGAAATCTGTCCTTTCTGCTGTGGCATAATTCCCCATGTTTACAGATATTGGTTTGGACTGGAACAATAGGTAATACTTAGAAGAATTGTTTTTCAGATTGGATATTCCCTTAAGGATTTGACTTAAGCCTGGCAGTGATGCAAGTCAGTTGGCTACAAGTAAAATCCATTTCCATCCCTCTGTCTCTCCCTCTGTCTTGTTCTCGCTTCCTTTTTTTTTCTCGATCTCTGCCTCTCTTTCCCCCATGTAATTAAATTCAATGGTGTTTTTATTTATTTTTTATTTTTTTTACGCTGACACTATGGAGTGCAGAAGTGCTTATTGCCAAAGGAAATACAACAAAATAACAGATGAAATAGGTCACCTATTAAATGAAACGACAGCTCGGTGCCGTTTCACCCTTCCACACCCTCCCTCTCTCCCGCTATTGACTTTTCAACCTCTTTGTCGCGCTCGTCGCTGCCTCGTTCCAGCATCAGTGGAAACCTCTTTTCCTCAACCCCTCCACCCCCCGCCGCCGCCACCGCCTCTCTCTGTGATTAACGGCTCTGATTATGTGTGCCAGGATACCCATTAGCTTGGACACATGCAAAAGGCCTCTGCCCTCTTTTCCATTACACACAAACACACTCAGACAGACACACATACACATACACATGCAGGGAGTCTGAGTTTTCACCATAACCCACAAACACACTCGCAGACCCACATTTTGCACGTGCTTTCACACACTTCCTGTCTCGCTCACTGTGGCACTAATGCTCTCGAGACTAATTATCAGTCAGGTGTGTCATCTTATATTTATTTGGGCCAGTGAGGTGCTAACAAGCATTTCACTTTCCTCTTTTTCCTCCTTTTTTTATTTTATTTTGCCATCTGTCTGCCTTTTTTCTCGTTCTCGTCTGTTTTCTCCTCCATTTTCTTCGCTCTCTTTCTCCGTTATCGTCTTCCTCCCCCTCTACCCGACTTTGCTGAGCCAGAAGTTTTACAGGTTGTCTTCACTGTCAGATCCAATGAAAAGCTGCCAGAGACAAGAAGAGGGGGAGGGAGGGAGGGAGGGAGGGGGGGGTCTACTTATTTAAAAATCAGACAGAAACAAAGGTGTGGTTTTGTGTGTCAGGCAGCTGCTGCAAGTAGGCCTGGGACGATAATCAATAAATCAATTAATCGCACGATAAATAAAAATGAAGTCGGTAACTTTTCCGGCCTCGATAAATCCCTATGTGCATGCGTGTATTTGTTTTCCTCATAGACTATCTCTCGCCTCCAAACACGCTGGATGACAAGAGGGTTCACTCTGTACATTGGTCTCAGCACCTGGGCGCATTTGTGGCTTAGCGGAATGAAATGAAAGGAGTGAACCATCTTGTCAGTCATTCAGGATCTTTGTACCTGTGGGAGGAGGCGGAGCCGCAAGCACACACAGTGAGGGAAATATGCTGGGACCGCTGCTGCCAACACACGAAGCGTTAGCTCGGCTCGGCTAGCCCCGTTCATCCCGAGCCACAGTCCAGCCGAGCCACTGCAGCACCGGACCCACGGCTCACCGCCACAGCAACGGGAGGAGCCTTGAAAGCTACACCGCGACAACAATGAGGGCTGCCACCGTCAGCACAGGACGAACGGACCTAGCGTTAACTAAAAGGTCGCTGGGCAGACGGAGCTGCAGCTCTCCCCTGCCTGGACTCTGCTGCTGCTGACGGCGGCAGCCCTCAGTTTTGTTGCCGGTGAAGTCGTTGCTGTGGCAGTTAGCTGTGGGGCAGACGCTGCAGAGGTTCACCTGGATGTGGCTGTTTCGGCTTGAAGAGTTTTACCCGCCGGCTGGTCCCTCTGTGGGAGTCAGTTTGTTTGAATTAAAAGTGGAGCTTCATGTTTCACATGAGAGCAGCGCTGCCACTGGGATCTGTACAGACTATGTTCTAATAACACCACATTTACATCAATAAATAAATGTTTTACCATGACCTGATAAATCTGCATTACATTTTATCTAGACAGAGACCATGCTAGTGGACTGGTAGCTCTGATGAGGCAAGTTACACACAGGGTATGATACACATGATTTCAGTTTAGTTAGCCGCTAACAGTTTTGTTTCCATCATGCCGGACAGTTAAATTACTCAGAAAAACAGGAAAAAATTACTCAGAAAATCTGATCCCCCCCCAAAATTACTTAGAAAAACAGAAAAAATTACTCAGAAAAACTCATCCCCCCAAAAAATTACTTAGAAAAACAGAAAAAATTACTCAGAAAAACAGGATCTGTATTTTTTTATTGAATGAATGCAATAAGCTTCCGTAATTTTGGTCTCGATAATGTCGACAATAATATCGTTTATCGTCAATTATTTGTGGGACAATATATCGTCCAGCAAAATTTGTTATCGTCCCAGGCCTAGCTGCAAGTTTTACTCATACTGTAGAAAATGCTCTGCACAGTCCTGCTGTCGTCGCTGTGATGTGGTAGCAAACTAAAAGGTCTGAGGAGCTGTGACCTCCTGTTTTTTTTTGGCTTTCATAAAAAAACAAATAACCACCAAAAGTCCAATGTAAACAAAACTCAAAAGTGAATTCCTTAAAAGCGACACCACAAGTTTCAGATCATGATCATCCATGATATGCAGGTTTGATAGTGAGGGGCGTCCATCTGTTGATCTCCTATGTGCCCCGCCGTTTGTCAGAGATAATTGTCTCTGATATCGATCAACAGCAGCTACTTACTTATCGTAACAGAGCTTAATCTCACCAAGGATCTTTCTGGGCATCACACTGATCACTGTAAGGCCCGACTCACACAATTTGAAGCTGTCATTCAAAGCAAAGTGGAACCCAAGAGGAAACTCCTAGAAACTGTCAGCGAGATATTATTGGTGGCTCTGTAATGTATACTTTTTTAGTTGCCCCGAAGAAGGAGACTTCCTCATCTTCTGCAAGCATGCCTTTGTGTTTTATCTTCTTTTTTTTCACTGAGGTCACCATAACTTTGAGAAGTTAGTGTCCAAACACATCTTTGATACATGCAGTGGGATTTAGTGTTTCAACTGAATTTCACACTTTGATGAATAACTCAGATTTTCTTTAACAATACATGTAATTTGATTCAACCAAGTGTAGAAACATATTATTAATTCATTTACACTTTGCAATAAAAAGAACCTATGTTGCTGGATCACCTGCTTATAGAGTATGGATTCTGCTTTGTATTGACCCGTATGTGAAATTTAAACATCTCTTCATCCTTCATAACGATATAGCCTTCATGCTAGTTTGCATATGTGCACAGAGTTTGTGTAAAACCAGCTTGAATTAAAGCCATCTGAACAGAGAAATCTGTCAAAGTAAACCGTCAGTCGTCTTTATGCCTGACCTCCTCTGTACTGTAACACAAGTGGATCCATAGCACATACAGTCATACTTGCTTGCAGCAAGCTGCCAAGGCATGTGTGCATTCGTGTGTAGACTAGACAGATGTGTGGGCAGACATCACAATGTGTGCTTGCATGCATGTATGATGGATAAGTATAACTCATGAGCTGTCAGTCACTGTTCACCTCTCTACTCCCTCATTATAACCACTCTGTGCATTATACTGGAAAACCAATGTATCTTCCAATGACTTTCATATATGGAACATCTGAAACTGCACAGCCCTTTTCTGCTCTATAGTCGTAACTGCTGGAATCCAGCATTATATTTTACATGATGTAGCAGGGAGTTGGTAATTGGCATCTTTTCATGCCTTCAAATGGAAATTGTAAAACTGTATTTTTGACATGTTCAAGGTTTTCAGTCAAATTGAGTGCAAAAAATGCTCGGCACTCAAGTGGTTTAATTCAAAAGAAGACTCTGTAATGGCATGCACACACACACACACCACACACACAAAGAGGAGACGTCAAAGGATTGATTAAAAAGAGAGTAGCTAACTTCCACAGGCCCTGACATTTGGAAATCACGGCCACCCCCAATCTTTCATTAAAAATCACCACTTTTTAAAGCTATGAAACGTTTCATCAGTGGGTCAATCCAATGATGGCCTGTGAATGTGTCAAAACATGGCCCGGTCTGAAAGCACCATCACTCAGATCTGTAACTGCCCCATTCAGCCACCTCTGTAGTCATGTTGCGAGTCGATGCTTTGAATGAGGATGCGTATTTGTTGCCTTTGTCCACATAATACCGACTATTCAGCGGAAGATTAAGGTAGCCAACCCTCAAGGGAATTTGTAAGTCAAGGTAATGTCCCCTTGAGTGACCTGTGTGTGTGTGTGTGTGTGTGGCTGGTAGGAAGTCAGAGTGTAGCCAAAACTTGACCCCCTGAGGCTAAGACATTTCTTCTGCTCTAATTAGCACATTAGCATGTCCCAACAAATGGCCAGAGACATTAGCATGGAAGCTAACAAAAAGGCCATCGACCAGAGCGGTTGGTGACATTTTATGCTGGTTCACCGCTAATCGATGCTATGCTAAATCGAGGTAAGTGGCTGATAATGTGCTTTTAGCGAGCAGGGTTGTAGGGGCGGGGGCGGGGGTTGGGGGTGGATGATGTGTCAGACAGGAAATGAGAATATAGGAAGGTTAGGGGTGGAAGGGTTCAGCTTATTTACTTATACAGTGTTAAATACAACACAACTGTATTTGATGCCCACACATGAGCACACGCTGCTTACAAAGAGATTGGATTTCTTTCTTTTTTTTTCTCTTTTTTGATTAAGTTTTCAATTCATTTTAATTCCAACTCATTTTCTCATAATCAGTGTGCTTTGATTTTGATCTGCTAATGTGCTGTACCCCTCCCCTTTAAATTAACAGTAATGCTGGTAAAGTTTTTCTTCGTGGAGTTTTATAAGCACGGGGAAAAAAAGAAAAAAAAACTTCTTCAAGATGAGAGAGCGGGGAGAGAGAAACAATGGCGTCGCTACTCCTTTAATGCTGACACAGTTTAAGGCCTTCGTGATGAAAAGGGGATTTACGTTGATACTTTTAATCCGTCATGCCGATGTGTTGGGTTGCTATGCCCTCGAGCAAGGCATATGCCCCGGATTAAACACATGTGATCCTCACAGACAGTCACTGACTCGCTCTTCCACTTGAGCATACAGTAAGTTTGTGTTGGGAAAAAATACATGCAGTTGTAGATGACACAACGACAGACACGCACACACGCACACACATAGTCAGACTTATGCACAAGCACGCACTTGTTCCACCTTTGTACTTTGATTTAAAGGTTCGTGGAAGATTTATCCTCCAACATTTTCTCTCTCTGTTTCACACACACACAAACTTGCGCACACACACATGCACTTGCTCAACCTTTGAAACCTGTACTTATGAGTTCATGGAAGATTAATTCTCCTACTTTTTCTGTCACACACACCAGTGCTTCTTTTCAACTTCTCCTCGGGTACCATCTCTACTTTTCTTAGCACACACACACAAATTCGTATGCTAGATAATCATATGTACAATCCAGTTTAGACAGAGTGAAAGTCAGCCGGGGACTTTGAACTCAGATTGGCCTGTTGTGTAGTTTTGGAATAAAAGAAACACTTTTCCATATTACACAACTTTAACCACAGCAGCTACTCTACGGACTCAAAAATTGCAATTATAAGTCACATACAGGTTTGTACAGAGCTAAAACTATTAGTGTTCAGACAGTACAGCAGTAAGTACAGCAGCAGACATTTGAATTATAGCGGCTTTTTCTTCCCTCACTGAGTCTCTTTAATAAGCCGCAAACTGTAGATTTGAGTTGATCACACTTTTAATTAGTGTATTAGCATCTCCAATGAAACAACAGAAGAAGAAATGAAGCTACACAACATTATCCTGCAGGCCAAAATGAATGCAAATGGTGTTTATACTGAGAACTGTACTATAGCTGTGGTTTGGATTCAATTTAAACCATGATAGAAACGCGTAAACAGTACGAGGGCGGATGGAGCTGTAGGGACTGGACAGTTTGCTGCAGAGAGGGACAGACATGAAGGAGATGACAGCCATGTAGAACCAGAGCGGGCCACACAGCCTGCTCCACTGGGCCGATCCGCACAACACAGCCACATCTATCACTCTCCCTCTCACTCGCTCTGTGTGTCCCTCTGATGTTGAGCCACCAGCCCGGCGGGAAAGGTCCAGACCCCCCCCTCCTCCCTTCCACCGATGGTCGCTCATTGCATCCAGTAAATGTGTCCATGAGGATTTTCACTTGTATATTAGTAACATGCTGTATAATCTGCCTAAGAGTCAATGGACCTCTTGTGAGAACATTTCAGTATTCTTGTCCTGACATTGTCTTACTTTCTTCTGTCAGGCTCATTAGTGGAGTATATTGTTCCAAGTCTGATTCATAAAACTCTCTCAACTGCACAAATGTGACATAATTGCTCTTTTCAGACTGATGAATACACCGCTTCATGAGGAGGTGCACATTCATGAGATCTGATCACCGGCATAATTAACACTCTGAAAATGTCATAGGAAGAGTAAAAAGAAGAACTCCAAACTGCTGCGAGGACTAAGACAACAAAGCAGATGAATTAAGGACAATAGTTGTATTAGATGACCTAAAACACCTGTAAATGTTAATAGAGACATTAACATGTTACCGGAAGCAACACAGCGTGACTGTCTGTGACTAATACTGCGTGAACCTCACAGGTCAATGACTTTATTGAGAGAATATCAGGTGGAAGGTGAGAACGATCTTCTGATAAACTTTAAGCGGCGAGAGGAGTGAGCTGTTTTATTGAAATACATAAGCTGCAGTGATGAAATGTGCCAATACAAAGTTATCATGAAATGTAAAAGAAATCTGTGAGTGAATCGTCACTCCTTGAGTGAATATGAGAAAATTGAAAACCGCTCACTTGTGCTTCTCAGCAGCCAATCTTTTTCCTTAATTGATTCGTCCTTAGGCTACTGTCTTTGGTTTGACTTCTTTTAATCAAAAACGACTTTTTTAAAAGAAACGATCTGACAATTGATCAATGAAATCCCTACCTGCATGTATTTCATGTCATGTTGATTCAGATGTTGCTTTTGATAGAAGCTTTTAAAGTTTTTAAACCTCGCAGCTCTGTGAGTCACCAAGATGAGACAAAGTCCTTTGTTGTGGATTTGTATTATTATTTCATGTCACCATATCACCAGCTCTTTGGACATCTTCCTCTGGAAAAAAAAACTCTTTGCAGTGTCTGAACTTTTGTTGACAGCCCACCAACCTTTAAATTGTCTCTTGTTTTCTCAAAGGTCTGAAACACTTGTGGTGTTAACTGTTGTTGTTGTTTTGGAATGGTGGGAAAGGCCAGTGTGTTGCACGCAACAGAAACTCACCGTGTCCCAGCTGAGGAGTCTTCGGGCGCTACATTTGAAGACCAATAGCATAATAGCAGCATGACGAGGCTGTCCAATTTCAAAGGTTGTTGTCACATGCAGCTAACACATCATTTCCTATGGATCCTTTCATTACATGCCATTGATAAATAACTTTTCAGAAAGACACTATGGTGGATTTCTTAATGGAAGTATCAGTGGAAGATAAATCGTAAATCCTCCGTAGACAACACCGCCTCACTTTGGTTCAGCCTTCACAGTCTAAGTGGTCTTTGGAGGCCGTGCCTTTTGTAAACATGTCCTCCAAATGGTGCAGCCCCTGAACTGGGGCAGAGCTACTGTATTGTGCTAGAGCTGTTAAAGTGCAGATAATACTACTACTACTAGTGTAGTTGTGTTGCTGAAATGCACAGACCCACAAAGATATCTAGACAAAAAAATGTATGATAGACACATACAGATTTTATGTTTGATTTACAGCAGAATTGTATATGACACCTACTCATCTCGTCTTCTTCTCCTTTGTGCTCTCTTTCTGTCTGTTGTGTATCTCTTAGCCTCTCTCTGACTCTCCCTTTCTTGAAATCTTTTATTATCGCTGCCTCTTGCTCTCTCACCACAACCGAGTCCCTGTTCCACTCCTTCGCCATCTCTTCTTGGCTCTCTCTCATCTCTCTCCCTGTCTTCTCTTCTTCCCTCTTTCTTACACACACATACCAGATTTGTAAAGAGCTCTCTGTTCCTTCTCTACTTTCCTCTTCTTCCCTCTCTCTGCCCCCGCACTCCTGCTCTCCTCACTCTCGCTTCTCTCTCGCTGTCTTCCTGCCTGCCCTCATTTTTCATCAGTAACTAATAGCGCTGGACTCACCACTTAGGCTCAGCAGAAGTGTGTGTTTGTGTGTGCGTGCATGTCACATTTGTTTCTGGATTTTTTTTTTTTTCCCCAAACGAGTAATGCTTTTCCGGACGCTAAGCTTCATACTGGCGAGTCAGTTAAAATGCCACTCTTAAGTACTCTACACTCGAAAAATAAAAAGGGGTTGGGTATCAGAACCAGAGGGAGGCCCAAGAAAACTCTACATGGGATCTGTTTTGAATCAAGTGTCACATTTTACACATTTCCTTTATGGAGTTATACAGACTAAATCACAATGTAATGCTTTCTCTCTGATTTATCCTGTTGATATATGAAATAGATCATACAGTTACAGTACATACAGCTTGTTAGTAAAAGAAAAGCATAAACAGTTGAAATAGTTTGTGGAAAAAATAAAGGATATACATCTATTAGCAAAAGTACATAATTGACGGTTGATTAGTTGAACATAAAAGATCAACACAGCTGTAGTAAACAAAGGTTTAGCATTACAGTTGAAATTGTTACTGTATGTAAATAAAGGATGTACATATATCCATTGCATTGCATTTTATGTATTTATGTAAACTAAAATACAATGCAATGGAAACCAGGGTCATGAAACATAAAAAAAAACAACTGAGAATATAAAAAAAAGGAGGAAGAAAAATGAACATGCAATGTTAATTTGACAACGAAAAATACTTTTGGAAGTATAAACATAGCTCATAGCTCACTGGTGATTCATAGCTAGGACCATGTAGCTCCTTTTCCTCGAACGACCTGATGATGAATTTCAAATATTCTCTCATCATCTTATCCAAAATGACAAAAAAACAGGGAGTGAGGGGAGTAAAAAAAATCAAGAGTCCCAAACCTACAATTGTGCAAAACATGTTTTGCTGTAGTCAAGGAAATATACAGTTATATGGCACAAATTGGTTTTCCATTCATCTTTCTACCATTTCCAGCCCTTGTAAACCTCTTGCACTCAGGTCTTTGAGGGTTAGGACAGTGGGACGGAGCCACAGCCGATAGCACCACCTGTGACTTCAGCATCGCTGGTTCAGACGAGATAAAAATTGGAAAAACTGCCATGGAGCTGGTATGTGCCTTGCATCGGTATGAAGGGGACGTTAATGGAGAAGATGGTGAACAAACCCCCGAATAAACAACATTTAAAAAGAAAAGACTCTGCTGCTGATTTTCACTCCCGCTGCTCCTCAGAAGTCGGGAGGAAGTGATTTATTGACGGACAACAAATCTGCTTCCAACACGCACTTTCTCTCACTCTGTGTGTGTGTGTGTGTGTGTGGCATTGATCTGAGAAAGCAGGCCCTATAAATTCCATCAGTCCTATCCATTCTCTGGCTGTTGACTTTTAGCTGTGGCTTCCACCTTGAGAAGCAGGGCTACTTTTATGGAGATGGGCCATTCGTTTTTTTCCGCCTCTCTCTTCTTTCTTCTCTCCTTTTTACTTGCACATTGACTTTTCATTTTCTGTCTGCCTCTGTGTGTCTGTGATTCCTTATTTCTCCCTCTGTTTTTCTCTGTTTGAAGCCTGTCTTATTGGAGAACACCACCATGTGGTATAGCTCGCAATTTCAAAAAGCTGAAAGTCTGTCTCCCTCACAAGAGACACGGATGACGATCGCTAACCTGCATTTTAAAGCGACAGTGCTGTGAAGAGCGACTTGATGAGGAAGTGTAAAGAGCCGAGGCGTTTCTAGAAATCAGTCGGTGACGGATTAAAACGACAGGAAGATCATACCAGAGGCTCAGTGCAAGAAGACAACAGTGTTATTTTACAGACAGGGAGTGCAGCGCTGCCGTGGTCATGTGGTCACTGTTCACAGCACAGACACAGACACACAATGCACACGCTATTTTAAATTCCCAGACAGTGTGGGGATTAATCAGATTGCACACTTCTGAGAAAGATTGGTGTCTTCTTCTACCCCTCTGTCTTCTCTTCCCCCCCCTCCAACCGCCTCCACCTTCTATCCCCCTCCCAACACACACGCACACATGGAGCAACACACATACACCTTCCTCAATGTGATAAGGAGACGCCTCGCTGCTTTCTCTCTCTTCCTCTGCAACCAAAATAACAACATTCAATCACTGTCTGTGTCTCTCCCATTCTCCGTCTTCTCTTTCTCTCTCTCCTTTTCTCCTTCTCCTCTCTTCATTTTTTCTCATCTTCTCATTTATTCCTCTCATCACCCGCTGCCTGCTCTGTCTTCCACTCTTTATTTCCAATACTCCCTTTTACACACAATCAATACTGCATGAAAATAGTTCCACTTTCAGGGCACTTAAACTTAGTGATTAGTAAATCCAGCGATGCTCCAGTTTGTTTTTTTGACTGATTATATTTGTGTCTTGTATTAATCTGTGAGGATCGTCTGGCCTTTTACCCTGCAGGGAGACTCTGAGCAGCATCCTGCATAATATTTACGCACATGGACGCATTTGCACATGTGAGGTGCTTCACAACGAGTCGTCAGCTGGTTCGATGAGGCGGTTTGGGTTGAAGTGTGTTGTGTAAGAGTTGCTCGGGTTGGATGCCAGCTACCAGGAGAGAGAGTAAGAAAGATCATGGGCCGGCTTTTAGATCCTGGAGGAGGTAAAGCCAGATCAGGGCTATTATCAACAGGACAAAAACACTGGAACCAGCAGGAAGGACATCACGCCACAGTTGCACATGCTTCCTGTTTTTTTTACCAGCTGTGAGGGTTTAATCTCAGAACAAGGAGGGGAGGTGTGAAAAGACAATTTTGGCTATTTTTTCAGCAATTTCAGACAATTTTATCTTATTTTGGTCGCACTTCTTTCATCTCGTCTCTGCACCGCCTGGCCAGCGTGGCTTCGGACACAGGCCATCTGGAAAGCAGAGTTATATACCTGTAGCTTTCCAGTTTCAGAGATTTTGAGAGAAAATTGAGCATCTTATTTATCTGAGACTACTTTCGACTTTCCATCGGGGTAGTGAGAAAGTTGTAGCTGAAGATAACTATTGTGTAACTTTCTGGAAGTGGTTCTCACTGCTCACTCTCACTAACAGCATCCAGAGGAACACGCAGGAACACGGTGAGAGCTGCGTCTCCCTCGCGGCCGATATTGTGGAAATACTTGAGGTTGAGGATCTGAAGGCTGGAGGATGAATGTGTCAAACTCCTGAATGTTTGGGGGCTGAGGGATGTATGCAGTGGGTAATGATGATGTGGCTGTTGTGTTTGTGGAAGCACTGAGGAGTTTTTGTGTTCCCAGCTGCTGTTTTTTTGCCATCTGTTACGTGATTGCGCAAGTGTGTGTGTGTGTGTGTGTGAGAGCTTCTAAAATAGTGTCTGACTTGCTCTGTGAGATGTCTCATCCAAAAGGAAATCAGAAGTCCAAACCCCCTCCCTGTCACTTCCACATCCCTCTCCGTCTTTCACTGTCTCCTCCGTAAAGTGACCTGTCTGCCCGCCTCTCTAATCGACAGTAAGTGTTCTAATGCCAGAGGTGTCAACACACACAAACTGTCCCAGCATTTACTTGCCAATTGACTCCAAGAACACTGTGTGGATGTGTATTAGTGTGTGTATATAGAGACCTTTCAGAAAGCCAAACTTTGCCCTTCGCAGGACAAACGATGATGACAGCAGCTGTCATTTCAGATGCATTAATGCAAACACACAGTGGTTTGTACTACCTTTTTGGCACCCACCTTTTTTTTATATATATACAGTATATCCCTTAGGGATGCACATTTTGAATTTTTTTCCTAACCGATAACCGACGCTCGTTAACCGATTATTAACCGTTAACTGATAAGATCAAGACGCTGGCAGCGCACAGCCAAAAACAAAAAACAAATCACTGTGCTCTGTCTCAGCTGATTGTGCTCAGATCGTCCAATATAGAACTGTTTTTATACTGTACAAAGTGCAGCCAAACACCAGGCTGAAGGAACAGCAGAGCTCCTCCGACAGCTCCTCTGTGGAGCTGCAGGAGAGCTGCAGGTGAACAGGCTTTTTTTTTTTCCCTTCAGCGCCGTAGTTACAGGTGATGCACATCTAAATCTGTCTAGCTACATTTACTGTCTGACCTTCCTTAATGGGAACTGCTGCACATACTGTCAGTCCTCCTGTGTAACTTTTTGCTGCGAAATATAACTGAAGGCACGTGGAAGTCGGCACTTGTCGACACGCCCCCATGAGTTAATGACAAAAGTAGCTAATAATAATTAAAAAATAACCGATAGTATTAATCGGTCAAAGTTCTTGTTATCGGTTAACGGTTAAACATGTGCATCCCTAATATCCCTCCTTCCAGTCCCTGCTCCTGTCTTATTTTCATTCCTCTCTGTTCCCACTTCCCCTCTCCTTCCTCTTGTTCCCTCTCTTTTTTCTCCTCTGACCTTGATAGTGTGATTGACAGGGTCACTGGCAAGAGCAGAGGAGTTGAACCCGCGGGCTCCTTTCACACTGTGGCCCGACCACTTACCATCTGACACTGGGGGCTTCGGGCATGGTGGGAGCTTGACATGTGGCCTCCAAAAAGTCTCTCCAAAGATGCACACACAAATCCACAAGCACATTCACACCAACACACATGCACTGGACAGACCCTCACCTGCACATACTGTACAGTATATCCCTATAAGTGGCTGTGGAAACTCCCTCGGCTCCATTGCAGCTGCTTGTCTTTGTAGTGACAGGCTGTCGGTGAAGCCCGTGCCCTTGATGGCAATTGGACGTCTTCCTATCCAAATATCTACCAGTCTCCTACTGCCTCTCTGCCACTCTATCACTCTGTTTCCTCCCTCTTTCCCCCTGAATCCTGCCTTCCTACACACACTCATGCGCACCATCGCCCCACCTCCCTCTGAGCTGTCAGGGAGAGGAGGCGGAGAGGCGAAGAGCTCTGCCTTCTGGGAGTTGGTGTTTTATATATATATATATTCTATATATATATTTATTTATGTAATTTTTTTAAAGCCTGAGTGCGTCCTCGGTCTGCATGGCTGACAGGCTGGATTTGATACCTGGCCTAGTTCAGTCACTCTCTCAGGTCAGCCCAAGCCACAGCCCAGCACGTCACTGCACGGCTCGGATGCCCCTGTGTACATTATTAGTGGCTAAATATATGCAAGGCACAGTCCCAAAAGTGGTGGTTCATCAGAGAGAGGAGGGGCAGTGTGTTTGTGTAAAGAGGGAGGCATCAGATGTTGTCAGTTGGTGAGTGTGAGAGAGGGTTAATGTAAATCATGATGGGATGCTTCGTCATTACATTATGACACATGTTTTATTTGTACTGATTGTTTCTTCACATCAAAAATCAGTTAAGGCTTTGTAAAGCAATAAACTTCCTGAAAATGTAAGAAACAGAGGGGACTACTTTGACCATGATTATTTTCATATTTATCAGAATCTCTAATTAGGGACCAGTGGGAACACTTTCATACACATATAATTTTTGACGACAACTCAATTGGTGTTACTGTGGCAGCCATGACCAGGTAAGAAGATGTGTGAAAACACTTTGACAAAAAAGATGATGCTGTGTTGACTGAAGTGCCTGGCGTACTGCTTACTGTAATACTAAAGGTATACTGTATCAGTAATGTTCTCTGTGAAGCACGTATAGGCTTGGTAAGATTGGTTATGCAGGTGTTTCCATCGCCGACGATTTCGCTTTCTCCCCCGGGGTGATGACACAGGTTGACCGGCCAATCGCCAGATTGGCTGCTGCGGTCGCTGCTCCCACTGGCGGCTCTGCATTTCTCCCAAAACGTCGGAGCAAACTTCCAAACCAGCGTCATTTGGATAAACTGTCCACAGATTGGGAAGCTAAACTGTGACTTTCTCGCAAGGAGGAAAAAATGTTAAAACTTAATAAAGTCACGTATTAACAGCTCTAGAGTGGGAATCAAACCAGCTTTACTGCTATCGCTGTCAGATGGAGCGAATCACATTCAGTACAGTACATACTCTTATTAGGATGGCTGTAAAATGGCGCAAGCGCAGAAGTGTCTGGAACGGATCTTGTTCTGGGTACCGATCAGACACTGACAGCCAGTCCACCCTGTTGTGTTAATTATTGTCACAATGCCAACCATGTCTGCCCCTTGTGTGGGTCATATCAGAGGGTTGGAGCAAATGGCAAATATTTAGGTAGAAGAACTTGGTCATTGTTCAGTGCAAAAAAACCAACCCATTATACATATTATAACTGGTCCTGTAATTGTAAAAGTTTTAGCACAAACAGCTCAAAGTTTGAACCAGGCTCTCTAACTTCTATGTAATTTCCACACAATGCGATCTTGTCTTCAGTTTAATTCAACTTTTATTTTTTCACATATTAAATCTCTGTGTGTGTTTTTTAGTGAGTTGCCCTGTAAACCCAGTTTCAGGGGGCATTGAGGAGCTCTTATGAAGATCTAGTTTCCCTTGAGCTTCTCTTAATGTGCTGCTTTTTAGACTCTCCTTTTACCCTTCCTCTCGACTCCCTATCCTTGCATCTCCTTAGCATATTTTAATAGTAGATTCTGATAGCAGAGCGCTGGCCTTTTATATCTGCTCTTCTCTTGCCCTCTCTTCTTCTCTCCAGTCTCGTCTCCTCTCTCTTCTCCTCTAACCAGTGTTTTTCACTCTATTTGTTGTGATAAATGACTGTTAGATGTGATTTCCCCAGGATCATATCTCTCTCAGGGCCACACACCGTAATTAGACGGCATGATTAATAATTCATTCCTTCTCCTCCCCCCTCCACCCCCCTCCCACCCCTTTTTTTTCCTTTCGGAGTCTCTGAGAATGTGTGTTTGCGGGTGTGTGTGTGTGTGTGTGGGTGCAGAAATCCATCACACAGTATAAAGCCAGGGATTTAGTCATTCCATTCTGAAGCCAAAACAATAAAAAAGTTATGATAAAAACAATGGGTAACACTTTATTTTAAGGGGTCCTTGTTCCTGTGTAGTTACCTAATTAATTACAGTGTAATTACCTATGTAACTGCATGTAATAGCATGTACTTACATTGTAAATACATAGTGTATTTTGGTGTACTTACAGGTCCTTGTTACACTTGTAATAAGAAATGCTTGTTACAATACCTGGTCAAAGTGGCCTCTCTCTTTGGGGAAGGGGTACATCTGCAAGAAAAATGGGTGAAACCACAACCCATGTTGCCTGGGCAACCTTTTCCATCAATCTTCCTCCTGCCTCTTGAGTCTTGGAACATTTATGCTGTTTCACAACTTTGTATATGTAACAGTTGTGTTAGTACACCGTTGTTACACTTTGATACAGTGTAATAATGAACATTAAAGTGTACCTGCTGGGATACCTCAGTTCTTAACCATTAACTGCAATAACCAGTGTCTTTGATAGTGTACCACGTGTGCTGTTACACAACTTAGTATATGTAACAGTTGTGTTAGTACACCGTTGTTACTCTTTGATACAGTGTAATAAGCACATTAAAATAAAGTGTACCTGGGATACCTCAGTCCTTAAACATTAACTGCAATAACCAGTGTCTTCAGTCTTGTACCACTTGTGCTGTTTCACAACTTAGTATATGTAACAGTTGTGTTAGTACACCGTTGTTACACTTTGATACAGTGTAATAAGAACATTAAAGTGTACCTGCTGGGATACCTCAGTCCTTAAACATTAACTGCAATAACCAGTGTCTTCGATCTTGTACCACGTGTGCTGTTACACAACTTAGTATATGTAACGATTGTGTTAGTACACACTTGTTACTCTTTGATACAGTGGAATAAGCACATTAAAATAAAGTGTACCTGCGACATACTTACATGTAACATCATGCAGAAACTTGGTACTCAAGTATTTTTACATAAACCAATAACTAGAATAGCATTTTTTCAGAAAATGTGACAATGCTGGATAACTCAATTCATATGGAACTGAAAACATCATCACCAATCTGTATGCATAAACTACACACTCAAAAGAATGCATTTCAGTGTTCCTTTATCGTCCTTTATTTTTATTATCCCCAAAAAACCACAAGGCTTGATCTTTTCCTGTCCTTTAATGGAGTCCTCTATTTCTCCTCCGTAAAACTGAAATGATCACAGAAACACAATTTACTTACAGTACTTACAGTAGCATTGCATGAATAGGTACACTTCAATTAGCATCCAGATTAACAAAATGAAAAGAGTTAGCATAGACTGAAAGCTAGCAAGGTATATTTACCGAAAACATAACTAATCATGTCTTAATTACAAAAATACACAATCATGTAACACTATTGACATATTCTACTCACAGATAGACATTCCCCAAGGCAAAAGCGTCCAACAATATTATTTAGCAGTCTGTTTAGCCGTCTGTGCTCACTTTTACACCCGAGCATGAGAAGTGAGCATGCAACAGAAAAAACACAACATAGCTGGACTTGACGAGCCGAGCGCTCACTTCGACGCGGTTTCTCTGAACCAAAGAGAAGACCACTCACTCGGACGTGGTTTCTTTGAACAAAAGCACACACTTTTTTAACCCTCAAAGACAGTACAAAGACACTGGTTATTGCAGTTAATTTATAAGAGTTGAGGTATCCCGACCCAGGTACACTTTATTTTAATGTGCTCATTCCACTGTATCAAAGAGTAACAACGGTGTACTAACACAACTGTTACATATACTAAGTTGTGTAACAGCACACGTGGTACACTATCGAAGACACTGGTTATTGCAGTTAATGGTTAAGAACTGAGGTATCCCAGCAGGTACACTTTAATGTGCTTATTACACTGTATCAAAGTGTAACAACGGTGTATTAACACAACTGTTACATAGACTAAGTTGTGAAACAGCATAAATGTTCCAAGACTCAAGAGGCAGGAGGAAGATTGATGGAAAAGGTTGCCCAGGCAACATGGGTTGTGGTTTCACCCATTTTTCTTGCAGATGTACCCCTTCCCCAAAGAGAGAGGCCACTTTGACCAGGTATTGTAACAAGCATTTCTTATTACAAGTGTAACAAGGACCTGTAAGTACACCAAAATACACTATGTATTTACAATGTAAGTACATGCTATTACATGCAGTTACATAGGTAATTACACTGTAATTAATTAGGTAACTACACAGGAACAAGGACCCCTTAAAATAAAGTGTTACCAAACAATGAAATGAGTTCACTGTGGAGACAAAGAGACACAGGAAGATACATTTACAGCAGTGACACCACAACACAGAGGAAGTCCCCCCCACACACGCACATAAGCTTGTGTGTGTATGTGTGAGTGCATGCATGTGTGTTTGTGTATGTGTGTTTCTCATCCCACCTACAGATAATTGATTTAATGTTACACAGAAGAAACATTACACTACATGATACACAATATACACACAGAGTGTAGCACAATCCTTACTTATCACTACCTCTGACACAAGGGCGATACTTCAAAGGAGAAAATGTGTATGCAGTGCACATGTGTGTGTTGCTTATGGAAGGTTTTTAATACAAGTTTGAGGAATAGTTTTATAAATGTTTTAATACGTATTTTCACCTCTGTCCCCATTTGTATGCCTATTGGTTTTGTGGAGATGTGTATAGCTGTGGGTATGTCTTCTATGTACTTTACGTATCTTCATCATGACTGAGCTACACAGTCAGTTTTGATATTTTATCCCACACTTCTCTTAAAAAAAATGTTGTCTTAAAAAACATCAGGGCGTGTGACAACTCATGTGACACTGATTTTGATTTGTAATTCCTCACTTCTGTTTCACTGTTGTACTGCGGTTCCTTTCCCCCTCTCTCTGCCCAGCGTTTTCCTTTCTATCTATCTGCCTCCCTCCACCTCTCTGCCACTGAGAACACTGTGGTGTGTGGTCCTCAGTCAGTGTTTTGTGTTAGTATTCGAGCCGGGTGCTCCGGGCCAGTCGGTGCACCACAGCCAGCGAAGTACTACACCCTGGTTCAGCTACTTACTCCTCTGTTTAGCTGTGATATGTTTCATTAAAGAACATCAAACATCAAAGTCTTTTCATTTGCCAGGATTTCACGCAGTATGTGTCTATTTGGTATAATCACAGAAATGCCAAATGTTTTTCTTCATCCTCGCTTTTTTTTTTCCATTTCTACTGGTCGCAGAGTTTCTTTTCCTCTCTTATTATTCTTTCTTTCCTCTTTGGTGTTCCTCCCTCCCCCTTCTCTTTGCTTGTTTTTCACTTCCCAACACTTGAACATCAGCCAATCTAATTGATCTCTTGACATCTCCCCCCTACATGTAAAATAAATTAGATTCTTTATTTCCACACGTGGATTGTTATGGATTTCCTTATTCTGAGTGGAGAGACCATAATTTGTAAACATAACTGGTCATTAAACAGTATGAAAGCCACTGGAGGGAAGTTTGTAGTCATGCCCATGTATCATTTGGTACCATTACAAACAAAATTTGAAAAAAAAAACATTAAAAAAACAGACTCTATCCAGGCTATTTTGCATATGCCACGGTTAATGTTCACTGTGGGAGTTGAGTCCTATTCAAGCAAAAAGCCACAAGACGCAGATTAGTTAAAACCCTCTTGGCTCTTCTACCTCAGTGTAAATCACAGTGTGGAGTGGATTACTGCTCTTTATAAAAACACACCACTGTGCTAAAATATCTACATTTCCATTTCGCTTTCACAGTAAGTCACAGGTACATGGTGAGCAACTTTGTCAAACGAGCTGGCAGGAATCCCCCCAGTAGCAGTTTTAGTTTTAAGCGACAGCAAATGACTGTTACCACAATGACGGTAATTGTTGTGCTCCAACAACTTTTCCATCACAAACACCCAAGAAAATGGCAAAACGTAGACATAACCCCAAGTGAGCTGTTTGTTTGTATGATCTCTGATTTCCCCAGATGGAGTAAATCAAAAGGAAAACATAACAGTATGATTTGTTTTTTTAAATTGAAGGGCCAATATTTTAGACTTTTCCTGGTGTTTTAGTTATTTGATGTTGTGATATCTCCTCTCTTGGGCTTTTTTTCCAGAGCTCTAGCAACAACTGGTCGGTTAGCCAATCAGAAGAGAGCAGCTTCTGAGCTTCTTCCTTATTGGCTCAGTGCTTTCTGAGTGATCCAAAAAAACAAAACACAAACGATGACCAGCAGATTTCAGCAGGCAAAAACTCAAAGTCTCCAAATCCTGAGAGGTTGACTGATAGGACAGAGTGTACCGGGCACAGGGCATGGCTTAGAGTGATGACTGCTTTGTTGTGACATCACAAAGTGACAGGATTCCTGCTGGCTCATTTTAAGGCTCAGTTTCTGAATGCAGGCTGTATTCAGTGTTTCTGTAAACTGAGCCCTGTGATACCCTTGCAGTATCGATATGTCAGGTAGAGCTGCTTCATGATCAAATAAGACATGTGAATCTCATGGGACCTTTAAGGTACTAATGATGAATAACAGAGGAACAGGACAGTAATAAGGTCAAAATGACATTTTTATTTAATCAGATAAATAAATAAAATGCTGATTAATTATTACATAATTAGTTTAAACTTTTAAAGTGTATTCTAATAAGTCATGAGGCCCATCAGATGTAACCTTGATTAATAACACATGCATTAATATCTGGCACTAGTTCTTCATTCCGAAACAGATGGTTTGCATTATTTCCAGCTCATTAAAATAATCAGTCTGGCTGATGGGAAGGCCAGTCTCCTAATTATATGTACAATATTTGGCTGCTCTGTGGCCATTCTCCCAGACATATCAGACTCATCAGATGTGGTTTGGTATCTGTATTAAATCCACGTAACACAATTAGGATCATTTATGTTTCATCTTCTTCAATGGGTGGAAATACCATGTTAATAGTCTGGAGGTACAGCGGTCTGGAGCTCACCTTGCTACAAAGCCTCACATGTTTTTTTTTTCTCCTCCAAGAGAAATGGTCTTTGCTCAAATAAATTAAAGAAAGAAATCTCATTTTTATCCCGACAGGGCCAGGTAGCCCATATCTCAAAAGGCATGTCTTCGCCTCCCCGGACAAATATCATAAAAGCACCGAAAAATCTGAGAGGATGGAGAAAAGCAGAGATGGATGTGATACCTAGTGCTGCATTAAATCAATATCTGATTACAGACACTGAGGAAAGGTTAAGTGTGTGTGTGTGTGTGTGTGTCCGAAAGTGAAGGAGGGAGAGAGAGAAAGAGCCAGACAGGCTTTAACGTTGAGATGGGGTCGGGGCGAAGGTGTCAAATGTTACATGTGTGACTGCGCTGGTGCGTATTTTTTTGATTTTTTTGTTTGTTCGTGGCTGTTGGTAGCTGTCACTCTGCTTTTGCACCAGATTTTTCACATGGACCCCACAGATCAATACTGTGTGACTCAGTGTGTGTGTGTGGTACGAAAGGGGATTTAGTTTTTCGTTTGTTTGTTGTTGTTGTTGTTTGTGCTTTTTCTGAGCTTTGCTTTTACTCCCAGAAGAAAGAAAAAAAAACCTAAAAGTTCTATCCATCTGTGACTTCATTTCAGTAAAAACTTTGCCTTATAGTCATAACAGAAAAGTTATATTCTGGGTCCAAAATCCATTTTCGTTTTTCACCTATTTTAGAGGAACCACAACCTGTTTTCTTCTCCCACCAGCAACAAGCCTCAACTCTAATATATTTAATAACACAAAAGCCAGAAGCCTGTCAGCCTCCTTTCTTTGCTTTGAAAGGTTGTCTTGCTGTTTGAACAGCTACTGTATATCAGCCTTTGCTCTCACATGGTGGACTGATGATTACACGTAATGACGGCACACTGTACTGGAATTATCAGCTCAAAAAGAAAAGCTTATTATCAGTGGATGGGAAGCAGAGTTTCAGAACATTATTATGGTGGATGGCGGGAAAAGCAAAGTGTTTATGTGGTCCAGTAATTCTGCAGTGTTTTGCACTTGATTATTTCTGTCTCTCCTCCTTTTTGGCTTTTTTTTTTCTCTTTGCCTGCAGATGGTGACACTCGTCAGGTTTCTTCTTCTCACTGCTCACATTTTTAGTCTTTACATTTCAACATGGAAGCAAACTTAACCTATAATTCACCTGTGCCTCGAACGCCTCACAGTGTTGTGATGAAGGCAAGGCTTTGATGTAAAATGTCACCTGCTTTTTTTTCTTCTTCTTCTTCTTCTTCTTTCTGACATATGAATATCCTTTTTTTTTAAAGAAACTGAGCCACAATCTGTCATTTAATCAAAGTTTAAGAGGCTTTCTTTTAGGAATAGAGGTTGTGTGAGGTAACTGAGTGGGTGAAGATGTGTGACTTAATGAGATCTTCAGAGATGTGTGGAAATGAACGGCGGGAATTCACTTATTAACGGCGCATCATCCGTATCTCATCTAGATGATAATTCATATCTTGTTATTTTGCAGCAATTAGAAAATCCAGAAGAGAGTCATAATGGACTGTATTTCATTTACTTGTATATCTCACATTGTGTTTCTCTCTGTCTCTATCCGCCACTTCCTCCCTCCATCTGTTCTCTTTGTAATCGTCTTTCCATTTGTCTCCTGATATCTCTCCTCCTCTCTCCCTTCCTCCATTCTTGTCCCCTCTCTGTCTGACTCTACAACTTCTCTTTCTCCCAGAGGCTTTCATGTGTTTGAATGTTTAACGTGAGACAAAGAGCACAGTTGGGGTACAAACTTTAAATTATTCATTCTCAACATCATGTATTCACAGAAACAGTCACAATACTTTTTATGTTGGGATCTGCCCTGCCAGTTTTGTATAGTGGCAACTTAAAAGGTGAGTAACGCTGACTTTGCTGACTGAACTTTCCAACCAATTTAACCGTCACAGACAAATTTCCAGTGTCACATTGATGTAAATAGTGATGTTCAATGAGGCTTTGTCCCACACCAAACAGGATGGCACCAAACTGAGTTGAAAGTAAATAGATAAAGTAGCTAATGTCTTATTTGGTTTAAGGCCAATATTAAATACTTACATGAGGGTAAGTTGACAGATTTCAAAATAAAACAGGAAATCATAAATAATTCAAAGGTCACAAATACATATTCATAACGAAGAATAAAAATTAAAAAAAAGATTAGGAGTATGATCAACCTAAAACTTTATTAAAACAGGGAGTATTATGGTTTTCTGGCCCAAGTCATTGAACCCTTACATTAAATTTTATATACGAGTCCTGTTTCTGGAACTGACAGAAGTCAAATGGTCACATCCATGTGTGGTATCGTTGCAATACTAAGTGTGACAAGCCTGCATCTGTGATACTGTCAACATTTAGGTTTAGGTCTTCGGTTTTCTGTTTCACTGAGGCTACAGAAGCTTCTTGTCAATATTTTATTCAAACGAGTGAGTGAGCCACAATTTGAGCAACATCACCGCGTTGAAAGCTTCTCAGCTCCTCGGCTGAACGATCCCCTTCGCGTCATCTCGAACTCTTGGTGCTGCGTGCCCCCGAAATAAAACAATGAAGAAAAAAGACAGGGGAAAATAATCCAGAAAAAAACTTAGAAAGATAAAACATGACACCTGGGAGACCTTTTATATGCATACACATATACACGCAGGTGCAGACCCACACTCGTGTCCCCTCGCTGAGCCTCTCTTAAAAGCATTTGCATGTTGCATATCGGTGTAGCTCCAGGTGGGAGAAAGTGGGGAGAGTGTATGTGTGTCCCCTCGTGCGTCTGAGATGGAAAGAGAGAGTGCGCGGAGTCGTCACAGAATGAGAAGAGCGTGCGCAGCAGCATATGTGTTCGTGTCTGTCTGTGTATGTTCGACAGAGAGAGGGGAGACTATTTGGTTGTCGAGGTGGGGGGTAAGTATGAACAAGAAAGAACAAACAAGAATAAGAGATGGCGTAGGTCCGTGTGACTGTGCGTGTGCGTTTATAGTTGCCCGACAGGGGGTATGTGCATGTCAGAGAAGGGCCTATGTGCAATCACACAAAAGAAATAGCCCATTACTTACCTCCCTGCCACAGCTGTTTCTGTGTGAGAGGAAGGCAGCAAGTGGGGAACACAGTGTGCATCCACATAACGCAACATCCCCAAAAAAAAACAATAGAAGAAGAGCGAGAAAGGGAGAAAAGAGGCTATGAGAGACATAATGTCTATGAGGGATAGAAAATGGAGACATGCAGAGGTCCACATGTGTATAACTGCAGACAAAACTGCATATAGACGTTAGGGATGCACGATATATCGGCATTAATATCGGTATCGGCCGATGTTCGTCACTTTTTAACATATCGGTATCAGTCCGATGAGTAAAATTGGGGCGATAGGCACAACCCATATATATCCGTATGCAACACCTGGAAAATTGAGGTAATGCGAGGAGGATGGTAGCCTGTAACCTTGTTATTTGGAAGTAAAATACATTCTGAAAATAAAGGAAGACATTCAAAAATTCAGTTTGCATGATTTTCAGTCTGTACAAAAATGTATCATCTCAGAAACTTTAAAAAAACAACAACACATATCGATATCGGTAAATATTGATTATCGGCCATAACAGAAAAATTCATATCGGATATCGGTATCGGCCAAAATTTTCATATCGGTGCATCCCTAATAGACGTCACACAACAAAGAGTGGGAGATGCTCATTCTCTCTCTTTCTCTCTCTGGGAGTGACCAAATTACATAATAACATAATGCAATGATTAGTGAAATAGTATCAGTGCAACTTGTTCAATAATATACCTAAATTATAAGGATTTGGTGTAAGAAATAGAAGAGTTTCTATCTAAATAGAAATGGAATACATTGATGTGTTAAACTATACTTTGACATATTTTTTGTTCTCCAGTCCATGTGTGACATTGTTAATCAGGAGTCATTAGGAGTCAGGCACCAGACTCTTGTCCAACATTATTACTGTATGTTAAAGCTGATTAAAAACCTGGACGTGTTTGTGTGTTAACATATTGTATCAAGACAAGTTTAATATGTGCTTTGAGTTTATTAAACGTACTCATATTAACAGTGGATATTTTGGGGGAAGCAATGAGAGTTGTACAGCTATATTACTGAATATGTGTTATATTTCTAGATATGTAACGGCTGTTTAATTATAGACAAGACGAGGCTGAGTGATGCTAAGTCAAGACATTTTGTCCTTTGTTTAATGCGAACTGTGCTCAAGTGTGAAGCTTCAGCACCTAAAGTTAGGAGATGAATCGAACAGTACAGAAAAAAAGCACACACTTGAGTGCAGTATTAACTAGAAAACTCAATAGAGCTCAGTCCTCAATGTCAAACAATCTACACCAGACCAAAAAAAAATCAAATTCATAGTAAATGATGTGGATCTGCCTCCAAAATGTAATGACTTCCTCCCTGGCTCATGCACCCATCCCTCCTCCAAGTTCATTCAGTGCAAATCGGTTCAGTAATCCTGCTGACAAATAAACAGACGCGGGTGAAAGCATGACCTCGCTGGCCAAGAAGACAGAAAGTACAACTGTATCGGAGTAGAATTATAAAGTTTGGCAAACTGCAAATACTCCTGAAAGTACTTCAGATCTGTACTTCGATAAATACTGACAGCAGGACATGAACACAGAGAGTGAGAGGTTGTAACAAGCGATACAACACTGTGTCAGTGTCGCTGTGTCTCTCTTTAGCCACTCAGAACTATTGATCTGTCCTCTTACATCCTCTCAAGTCTCACCTTGAGAGCGTGCGTTGTTGTGTCACGTGCACAAGTATGCGTTAATAAGCAGCGCATGACAGGACCAATATGTGCTTACCGCGTCCAAACGCATTTTCATACCAGAGAGCGTGACGTGATGCAACCCATGTGCGTCTCAGCCTGTATGTGCATATAGAATAATATGTATGTTGGTTCAAGTGTGCGTTTGTGTGTGTGTGTCTGTGTGTGTGATGCCTTTGTTTCTGCAAACTCATTCCCCCAGGGTCTCCTCTGTCCTCTCAGTGACAACCTGACTGTATTCTTGACAGCTCACACACACACATACACACACACACACTCTCTCTCTTACACCCCACACGGTTGGTTTCACTTGTCTTGTTTGTGTGCGTGTTTGTGTGCTTTACAGTCAGTTTTGCCAAAAAACTGCAAGGAGGAAAATCAAAACTGAGGAATTCTCATTTACATTCACGTCATTTGTAAAATGTTGTCAATTTGGCTCCAACATGGCTGATCCAGCTGAAGGGGAGCTGCTACAACGCTATTATCTTCTCAAAACTGAATTAAATTGAAGTTGAATTGTTGCACCAAGCCTGTGTGTAAGCGTGTGTGTGTGTGTGTGCGTGTGTGCGTGTGGGGCACATGTCTCAGTTGTTACAGCTCCAGCCAATTTGGTCTCTGTGCAAATTTGTAACTATATTTTGTGTTTCCACATTCTGTGTTCCCATCGCTGCTTCACCGTGTGTGTGAGAGAGAATGAATAACATTGTTTGCATATATTACCAATTCTATACTGTGAGAGGTAAAAGAAAAGCAGAGCATGTGAGTTTTTTCTCCGTGTGTGTGTGTGTGTGTGTGTGTGTGTGTGCGCCTGTTTCTGTCAGTCTATTATCTCAGAGCTTGTTAACATGATGCATCTCTCAGTTTCCTCTATATTTTATGTGGTGTGTGTGTGTGTGTGTTCTTGTTGCTCGGTGGGGGTCACAGCTGGAATTGAAATATCCATGGATTCACAAGTACATTGTAGACAGTGTGTATCTATGTGGAGATGCATTCTCATATATTTAAAATGCGCATTTGCTTCATTGTAAGTTTGTGTGTGTCGATGGTTGTGCGTGACGTGTGTTCAGAAGTGTACTTTCTATTTTGTTGTTTGTTTTATTTTTTTAATCATAAAAGCTGCATGATGATTTAAATAAATGGTTATAAAATTTAATCGTTAACACAGTTGACAATTAAGGAATGAACAACCTTTTTAAAAATCATACTCCCCTGCTATCTGTTCATTACTTATGGTTAGACATATGTAAAGTCAGTCTATTTGATCTGAAATAAACATGACAAACACTGTAAAAAGAAAAAAAAAGAGATTGGCAGTTCATTAAAGGTATAATGTGTAGGAATTCCCCCCATCTAGTGGTGCGGTTGCATATCGGAAAATACTCTTGATGTTGCGTTCATGTGAAATTGGGCAGAAGTCAGACAGACAACAGACGCTGCATGTAGCAGGATAAACAAGCCTCTATGTAAAGAAATGGTCCGCCAGCACGAGGCAAAACAATACAAGCGTGACAATACAGTATGTTGTCATGGTGATGTTGTATTGTTTACCTGACCCACGTTTTACCGTCTTTCTCTCGTCGAGTAGAATGACATCCAGTTGGTTTGCCGACGGCGTCATTCAGGTGTCTGACTGCACCTGAATGCAACATCAGTGCCTCCGTCCTTCCTCACACTACACAGTGGTGACAGTTTTAACAGGCGCTGTCTGGAAAACTTTCCCCCCGAGCCGACAGCTCCGGTGAGTTTCTGTGGTTACCTACGGTCACGCTGACACTGAATATAAAAAATAGCGATGCAACATGGCAGCCAAGGCTCGGTGCGTCGCTACTTATGTATTTGTAATGACTTGTATCAACTCATTCTAAGGTACGAGAAATCTTTCATTTGTATGCGGGTGTGGTTCAACTTCAGTGAAATACATATTTATGAAAGCAATATTTGATTTTTGTTGATAAAAAGCCAAATAAGTGACATCATGGGGCTTTAAGGTGCAAAGTGAATGGCAATGACGGATACAGACATGCTAGTGGTTTCTTAGCTGCGGTAATCTGCCTCTAGTAACATCATCCGTATCTGCTGCTCCATCATTGGCTCAACATCATCAACTAGACCAGACTTTAAATATTTAGGACCTTACTCTCTTATAACGTAGATAAATCCAACAGCTTGTCCTGGTAGTGATTTTAAAATAGAAGCTGATTTCCTTCTCTTTCTCTCTCTCTCTCTCAGTCATCTTTTTTTTCTCATCTTCCTTGAAATGGCCGGGGCAGCAAGAGGCTAAACCGGGTTAAAGAGACTCAGCGTGCGTGTTCGATGAATCGACGTTTGTCTGTGTGCAACCAAGTGCGCAATGAGGTTTTGAAATCAAAGGCACCGTATGTAATTTTCTACCGCTATGGGGTCTGTAAATCAAATTGACATCAAAGGAGCAAAGTTTGCAACGTAGCGTGGGATCATGGGAGTTGTTGTCTTCAAGAGTGTTGGCGTCACTGCAGTCAGCTTCTCTCTGTCAGGATTACTGCCATTTACTACAGTGGAGCCCAGTTTTCTGCAGATGTTTCCTCCTTAAAATACTGAATTATTATGGTTCACATTAAAACTGTTGTGTTTGATCGTCATGTTTATGGTCAGTTTAGATCCAGTTAAAAATATATAGTTAAAAATGACCAAGATCTGTTGGATTGGCAGCTGAACAAAGAAACTGACCCTTTTTTATATTTAGAATAATGAAGGTAAACATTTTTTTTTAAGTAATTCATGTGTAGTTGTTATGTTGAAAAGTTAGAGAGAAGCCCTTTAACTGTGAATGGTTAGTCGTGGTGAAACACACAGAAATACAGATAATGATATGCGCCCTTACACAAGGACACCCACTCACACACATGGTTCAGAGGTTGTCTTAAACCAAACTGACAGGGATTGTCTGCGATGGTGCGTTGCATCTCTGCGTCCAGCTGTCACACACAACACACGCTTGCACTCACACAGACACACACATGCACAGTTAAGGTGAAGGCAGGTGATGGCTGTGACAGTGTGTTGTCGGCCTCTGGTTCCGCCTGGCGTCGTCTTGCCTTTACCTCTGTCTTTCTGTTGGAGCTAACACGTCGCTGACAGCTGTGTGTGTGTGTGTCTGTGTGTGCGTGTGTGTTTGTCTCACTCTCTGAATGTGTGTTACTACCTCCTCCCATGTGAAGCTTTCAATCTCTCTCTCTTTGAAACTACCTGCTATCTATCTATCTACAGGTATCTATCTATCTATCTACAGGTATCTATCTATCTATCTATCTATCTATCTATCTATCTATCTATCTATCTATCTATCTATCTATCTATCTATCTATCTATCTATCTATCTATCTATCTATCTATCTATCTATCTATCTATCTATCTATCTATCTATCTATCTATCTATAGTTGTATGGTATCAGGTGTTTTTCTGTTAAACCCCTGTGTGTCTTTGTAACATACACAAACAGACACACTCACCTGCTGTCAGCCGCTAGCTGTGCGGCTGCTGAGGGGAAATGCTGTAAGTGACAACTTCCTCTGAGCAAAAAGAGAAAAATTGTTCCTTCGTCTTTTTTTTTCCTCCCTGTTCTCCCTTTTCCTTTCTTTCCTACCTTGTATTCTCCCAGGGGATGTTTCTTCTTGCCAGCGGTGCATATCCGCGCGTGAGTTTATATATATGTATGTGTATGTGTGTGCGTTTATGTTTGTTCTCTATTGTCCTTTGAATTTCCCCTGAGACCACCACTTTCCTGCAGTACACTTTGATAAGACAACGTGTCCTCACCGCACTTCCTGCTCCGTGTGTGTGTGTGTGTTTTGAGGGTGACATAAAGGGAGAGATTTTCCTTTAACTACCGCCTGTTTCTCCTCAGGAGGACGACGCAGCGAGGGGTCAGCAACAGGGATTGAATTACAGAGGAGCCACGGGGAAGCTAGGCTACCTTACAACACACAATACAGGTTTAGCAGAGGAGTGGAATTCTTCGTTATCAACCATCACACACTCATCTTGATTTCAAATGTGATTTTTTTTTTACTCACTGATGAATATTGCAACATTTAAATTCAAACTCCAAAGGGGAAACCGGAGCAGAAATCTCACTCTCTCAAGAAAGTCAATCAGAATAATCAGTTTCACTTTCAAATCACATGCTCTGGTGATAATCTGAAGTGTGTGTTTGTGTGTGTGTGTGTGTGGCATACTGGGTGCTGCCGTGAGCCTAGTTCACTGTGAGAGTTGACTTAATTAGTCAAGCAATGATGTGAATGTGAGTTTCTCTCTTTCTCTTTCTGTTTGTGTGTGTGTGTGTGTCCTTTTGCCGCTCCCTCTGGGTCAATGTACCAAGTTTTTTTCTCCACCTGCTCATGTACCAGATTACTTAGGACACACACACACACAACATATTGAGAAAATAAGGATAACAGCAAACCCACTGATTTTTTTTAATTTTATTGAACCTTTATTCAACCAAGCAGAATCATTAACAATGAGTTCTTATTTACAATGATGGCCTGACAAGAGGCACAAGCTTCTTGAGGGGGAGGGGGGAGGGAGGGCTGTGAAAGAAAAAGGATTGGTTCATTTATTTATTTATTTATTATTTATTCATTCATTTCGGACAGGTTAGTAAAATCAAACTTCATCACACATCATCTCATGTTTAAGTAATACAGCAACGTGGCCCGACACAAGCATGTCTATGCCGACAAATAGCAGGGGAGTGACAGAGGCAGAAAACATAATTCATCTGTAATAAACACAGGCTATAGCTGAGTTTTGACGTGTTGATGGTGCAATAATGAGTCTGTGTAAATTGTCTGTAGGTGGGAATGTGATTGTGTAAGCTTTTTTGGGGTTGTTTTGTCTTTACATACCGGCCCTGTGGCGACCGCTTCGCCCAATGTCTGAATGGCTCCAGCATCGCAGCAACTGTGCACCGATAAATGTATGGCCAAGGGATGGATGCATGGATGATGATGATGATGGTGGTGGTGCCTGATGAAGAGCTTGGTCGTCATTAAAATGATCAAAACTCATCCCGGTACATGACCATGCATGTACCACACTTCAAGGTCTTCCAACCAGTAGAAATATATGTAATCTATGAGTCACAAGTCAGAGGGGACTAAAGTCAGGAGGTTTCATCCTCTTGGGACCATGAATATTGATTGAAAAAATCATCTGGGGTCTTGAACAACCAGTGTTATGTTCCTCAGAGTCACATCAATATGACGAAAGTAAAAAACAACACGTTACAAAGCAAACTGCGTTTTATCTCAGCTGACCCAGCTCGGAAACCAAATGATTTAATTGATGGCTAAATAGATAAACAGAGAGAAAAAGAGTCAATCATCTCTGCTAATCAGCTCTGAGACTCCGGAAAGACCAATCCAGTTACACATGAGTGTAAGAAATGAGTCCAGCCAACATGTCTCTCAAGACACTCACTGCTGCCAGGAGCATATCTGCTTCATCTTGGTTTATAGGCTAAAGCAGGCAAACCTCCCCAGGCAGGGGAACATTCACTATCAAACAGATCTGTATCTGACTGCTTCTCTGTGTATTAAGCTATCTGTATCAATTGTCTAGCTACACAGGTGACTTGTGGAAAAAAAAGAAACTCCACCTTTAGATGTTCTAGACCCTTGAACCGTTCAAAGAGCTGTTTTGTAATGGATAGCTGTAATTTATGTTGTTTGGTGTGACCGCTTTTCTCCATCCCGCCTCTTGTGCTCTTGCCTCAGATCGGATTTTCTGAAGATACCCAGAATGCATTTCGACAGCCCCCCAAAACACAGGTCTAAGCCTATTACTGCACCGTGTGTTTAAGCTAAGTAAACACAAGGCTGTGCATTTACTGCTTGCCATCCAACTAGGGCATGATTATTGTTGGATTTCACGTCTGCTGCATGCGTTTGTGCATTTGTGTCTTGATTATTGGGTATATTCATGAGAAAATTGATTTTTACCAAACTTTTGACAATAGCTGATTGATTTCAAGACTTTTACTTCCTAAAAAAAAATCATTTCTTTACTCTAAATGACTCTGAACAGAAATCAGCCAGTGATCCGTCTATTTTCTTCATCTCATCTGGGGGTCTCAGTGACACCAGGCTGAACAGTCATGAATTCCAGTAATCAACGTTGTCGTCCACCTCCCCCTTTGGGATCTCGGTGCATTCCCAGTCCAGGTGGGACATGTAATCCCTCCAGCGAGTTCCGGGTCCACCTCGGGGTCTCCTCCCAGTTGCCATGCGCCCACAGAGACTCCACATGACGGGAACTGCTCTGAGCTCGCTCCATATGTCCGACCTCCTCACCCTATGTCAGGCTTAGCCACCTGCCAGTAGGTACAATCTTTCAGCTGCTTGTATCAACGACCTCATTCTTCTGGTTACTACCCAGGACTCATAGTCATAGGTAAGGGTTGGAGAGAAGATGAACTGGGGAATTGAGAGCTTTACCTTTGTTTTCTTGCAGTTTAGTTGTAGGCAAACGTAATTTCTCTGAGCCACGGTTGCATCCACTCATGCACACTCTGGAATTCATAGCATTTCTACAGTAACATCTCTTTTCAACATCATAACATACTGTGGAAATTAGATCAATAAACTATGGTTTGTCCAAACCAGGTCAGGTCACTTGTTAACCTCTGACTGACACAGTTAACCTGCAACGCTCTGTCTATAGGAGCCGTGGACAGATGAAGGTCAGAGTCACCTGAAGGAAAACGTGTTGAGAGACTTTGTGAACTCGTGCAGCGGTTTTGTATGGTTGGTTCTGAGTGTCGGAGAACAATGTTCCTGTATGTGTGTGTGTGTGTCTGACTAGAGGACAGTGTAATATTGTTTTGGAGCCTTGCGGTTGGGACAGAGCTAACACCTGAGTGAACCTGTCACTGCAGACACATTGCTTTTTCAGCTCCAGCGATTACACTGCACCCAAACACACTCAACATTTTTTTTTTCGTGGTGGTTCTTTGTACGAGTGCGAATGTGTGCGTATGTGTGAGACAGAGAAAGAGCGAGAGAGAGAGAAGTGTGTCGCTTGTGCATCGCCTGTGCGCATGTGTCAGTGAGTGTGAGAGAGACAGGAGCAGAGTGTGAGAGTGGCAGAGCATTGTGTCTCTGCGTAAGTGTCTACACTTGTACTGAATTTTAAGTTTCCCTGTGTATAAAAAAGAAAAAAGCGAAGCAAGGCAACTGGTACTGTGTCCTCTGAGGCTATAGCAGGTTGTCTGTAATCTAACGGGAGGAAGAAAAAAAACATCTGGACAAAGTTTTAAATTCTTTTCTTTCTCTCATTACTTCTCTGACGTGTCACGTAGTTCCTGCTGAAACCGTGTGTCCTTCAGCAAGGCATTTATCAGAGTTTGTCTTACAGAGAACTGTCACTGAATACATTATCCTACACCAGCCTTTGAAAGAAATTGACGTAAAATAAGAAGACTGCAGGAGGTTAAGTGAAAATGAGTTGTTGGGTCATTGGAGCTTGAAAGAAAGAGCATGATACGAGAAACATGGCACACATTGACAGTCTTTTTTAGACAAATAGTGTAAGTAGATTTGATAACTAAGACTGGGAAGCTCTGATAGGGCAGCCCTGTCTATACATCTAAACAGAAAACAGTCAGCCAATGAGAGAAGAGAGGCTCAGAGAGTCTCATCTCTTCTGATTGGTTCCCTGTCCTGTGAGCTCCAATAAGAAGCCTGAGAGATGCAGGTATAAACAGTGATGTTTGAAAAATCACAAATGTATCTTCTTAGAGCAACACCTTCAAAATTAAACACTGCAAAGGTTGGAGATATGGGACCTTTAATCAAAGTGCTTTTGCTGTCTGAACCTCTGTAGCTCTGGATCTGAACCTCGGTCTCCGGTGTGGCTCTGACAGTCGTGTGCTTTGTACACCCACCATCTACCCCAAACACCTCTGAGCGCCTTCACTGCTGTTAATAAACATCCAACATTCAAATGCATTGCCTCTGAAAATAACCCAGCGATTATGTTTCCCGTAAAACAGATTCCTGCCTCCTGAAAACCAAACACCAATGCCTCGTATCTGCCAAAGTCCATCCCTCAAGAGTAACTTAGTATAGATTTGTTGGATACAGTGTCGTATCGTCAGCATACTGTCTGAGATAAAGCTTGAGCTGTTGAAAGATGAGAACCTCTTCTATCTCTGCCTCACAGTACGTCCAATGTAATTGGATGCGTGTAATGTAAAAGTCGTAATGAATAAAAAGATGCAAGTATGTGACATGTTTTCTCTGAGCGGCCTATCACCCAAAAATCTGGCTGAACTCATTGACTTGTGTCCAGATTGAGTCATTTCATTGTGTGTATTTTCAGGTCATTTTCAAACGTAATGAATTGAATGAAGTAGTGGACTCTCTGTGGATCTCCCTCCGTGTTATTGTGTGCCTTTAGAAAAGTGCGGCCAGCCAGTCGCTGCTCGCTAACAGCCAGTAATGGATGAAATAAAGGGAAGACGTGGTTGAGTGGAGCCACAGGTAGGCCCGGGCATTTTAGGAACATAATGAGCGGCTTGTGTGATTGTGTCTGATGAAAGATCTCCTCCGTATTTATGACTGTTTGAACCATGGAGTGCAGCTGGAGGGGAAAATAAACTGTGGGTTTATCAGTCACTTTCATCAAAGCTTGATGTTATTGAAAAGCTTGTTATTGTGAGATGCTGTAATATCATTTACTGGTCCTTATGTTTGTACTGTACTGTCCTCGCTGAGGGAGGCCTTGTTAGGTAATAGTTAACAAAGCTGATGATGGGCTGAGAGCTGTGACAAAGCTTTTAAAAGTTAAAAGATGATAATTTTATGGCAGATTGGCTTTGGTTACAGAGAGAGAAAAAAAAAATCAGACAGATGGATAGAGACAGACCGGGGAGAGAAGAAAAGCAAGTATGATGGAGGGATGTGGATGAGGTCAAGGGGAGCCGACACCCATCAGTTCTCTCCCCTTAATCTATCAGTGTAACACATCGCTCAGCCTCTTCTCCCTCGACACACACACTCACACACTCAAAGAGACACCAGATGTCACAGACCCACAGCAATTGGCTTTGTCATGACCTTTCAACCCAATATATCTGTGTGTGTGTGTCTCCAAGACCCAGCTATAAAACGTCAACTCAAAAATCAATTTACAGCTGCTTACCTTCTCGCTTTCTAATTCACGACCCACTAGCTGCTGCGTGTGTGTGCGGGGGGGTGGGGATTTTTAAAAAAAGAGAAAGGTTTTCAATTGCCTAACTCCATCTAAATTATGTTCAGAGCACCTTTATTGACGCTGTGAAACTGTGTCGACTCCGTGTTGAATGTTTATCTCCAAAATCCCACCCAGGAGACCTTTTGTATTCCACTGTGAATTGTAAGTGGGAATATTTCACTGCTATCTTGACCGCGGAAAATGTACTGTCACATTTCAGATAGTGTTTTTTTGTGTGTTGTTATTATTTAAGACCTGCTGTTTTTCTTTTGCCCTGTGTAGCAACAGCTTGAAGTGGCAGAAACATAACAGTTTATTGCTCCGTGTGGACATTTTAATTTGTCACATTTCTTTGTCATTTTCTTCATTATTCCATTTTGAAGCTGACCACAAGTCTCGCCCACATACTGTATACAAGCACCAGCTTTGCCTGTGACATGGCTGGTCTGGATTTGTGTGGTGATAAATAATAGAGTGGGATGTGACTCTGTGACTCGCGCTAACACCAGATAGAATCAGGATGTCTGACAGGAAGGCAGGCAAAGCAGGTGATGGTAAGTGTGAGGTCATGATGTGTAGCAGGGATTCCAGTTGTCAAAATGACAGACAAATATCTGTTCAGGAAACACAACATGACTGAAAGAGGTGGAAGTGAAGGGCAGAAGATGGATTGCTTGCATTAGTCAGACCTGTTACCTGCAGGATTGGTTTTTATCATTTTGCAATTTCTGATTGAAGCAACTCATACTTTTATAGCCAGCTAATTAAAACACATTGGATTTAAATCATGCTAAGGCTTATAAATTCAGTCAATGGGACGGCTGGGGCAGGCCTGACTGGCTTGGAGAGAAGGTGCATGGATTGGGTCAGGCTTGATTTTTTGGGCCTGATCAAAGCTCTACTTGGACCCACTGAAGCATGACTTGCATAAGAAACAAGAAACAACTAACTGGAAAAATCCCTGTTTCCCATAGCTTTACGTCTTTATGCTAAGATAAAATAAGATAAGCTACATGTCTTTTTTTATTGTTGGGGGAAGAAATGGAGCCTACAGCATGCTGATGTGGATGGTGTGTGATCTCAGCCTGAACTGAACACCCTCTTATTATCACCACCAACATCTCTGTCATCATCTTCACCGTCAACATTACCATCATCATAATCATGATTTTAAAGTGGAAAAGCAAATGCATAGTAAGGTTGTAAACTACATTTCCAGACTGTGAATGGCTCAAGGCCACACAGGCTTTTCTTTCAGAGTATTCTGTTATATTGACAGTGAAAAAATCCCTTTTTTGGTATTTATTGTTTATAGCTTATATTTATCAGTTTGACATATACTGGCAAATTTTGAAGATGATTTAAAAAAAAAAACTTATTCTGCAATACATGTCGTTTTCTCTTGAATATGAGGCCATTAACTACCATGTGTGACTGAGAGTTGTCCCATCAGGAATAAGTGGACATGAAAGTTGTGATGACCCAGACGGGCATTGTTGCCGTGGCTGGTGCGTCACTCCCAGGGTATTATCTGCCAGTCTTACAATGTTGCCTTTACAGGGGACGTAGTATGGAAATATCACTTTCTGAAGGCTCTTTATCATATTTTGGTGTTTGTATTGCCTTCCAGCCCCCAAAATGTGAGAATTGACAAGAAAATCTGTTATTTTCAGGCTCCTGAGATTAAAATCCATGTGGTTTTACAAGCTGTTCCCTCATGCAGTGATGTCATTAGTTTTCAAATTTGCATAATACCACCCCTACCTGTGAGTACCAGTACCAGTAGAGGAGGTGGGGCCAGCAGTGGCTCATTTGAATTTAAAGGGACAGGCCGGCCGTTCTAGACAGGGCTATTTTGAGTGGATGAAAAGAGAGCGTGATGTTTGATCCTTGGGGTGTTTTGACCGAAGCTGGTCACAGACATGTCTTTCTGTTTTAATTTGTGGAAAAAGAGCCTAATGTGTCTCCTTTAAATCATCCTATAAATAAGATCATCATCAAAATCTCACTGTCAACCTTTTCTCCTTTTTTTTTTTTTCTTTTTGTAGACTGGAAAATCCATCATATGAGGTGATGCAGCTGGACTTTGAGGTGGATAACCTGATCAACCTAGTGCCCACCCAGACTCTGCACTGGAACGTGGAGTACCCATCAGGCATGCAGACAATGTCCAGGCAAACAGAGAAAGTCTCGCACCTCTACATCAGCAACGCCGACATCCAGGGCATCGTACCACTGGCCGAGGTAAGGGACGAGTTGACGGATACAGATATCTGTCAGCACACACACTGACATACCCAGCAGTGCATATTTCTTATCCTGGAGACTCAATTTTTTCCTCCTCCGTTTCCCTCCCCCTCCTCCTCCTAACTGTCCTGCTGACACCCCCAGCCCATCCCCTTCCTCTAGGGTGATCAAAGCTGTAAAGGTCAGCTTGTTTACCCCCTCCTGTTGCTACAAGCCTCCTGGTCACACAGTCGCAGCAGGTTTTGCCCTCACAGGGTTTCAACATGACAAGCAGACTCACAAATATAGACACACAACGGCGGCAGTGCACCACATAAACATGCATGCAAACTGGCACAGGGAGAACCCCACGGTGCCATGCAGAGTCACACACAAACACATGCGTGCACACGCGTACGCACACATGCCTCACATTTGCAATGGCAATCATGCACTAAAATCCACAGACACACCTACCTGCAGCACAAATGTATCCCCAGTGTATGTGTCACGCTGGCAGGTGTCATTCCTGGTGAGACTCAAACACATAAATGCCTTTTTAGATCTTAAAAGGCTGTTTTCCATAACTGCACCGAAACATTCATTGTTGCCCTCTGCTCAGCAGACGTCAGTGTCAAGTTTAAGAAGCACTTACCAGGAATTATTTAGTGCACAACAAAACAAACAAAGTCAAAAATGTAGTTTTTATTTACATATCTACTACTAAATCAAGTGATTTAATCAAATTACCAAGAAAAACTCTGTAATGCAACATTTTTCTTTATTCTTAAACTACTGCACACAAATCCATGGCTCATTCCGTCTGTCACTGTGTCACAACAATTGTAGTCAAATTGAATTGTTCCTCTTTTTGCAGGGGACACCCAGAGCCTCCTTCTGCTAATGTCGTACCCTGCAAACAATGGACTGATCTCATGAATAAAAAAAAACTAGCCTATATGCATTTATACAGAGAAAATCTTAAATGTGCCATGTATGGAAACAAATTAGCAAAAAAATCAAATAAGATCAAATTGAACTTGCCCTGCAGATTTCCCCTTCGAGGAGAAAACACTTGAAGTTAAATATAATCTTTAATATAAGCTGCGACAGAACAAGCCTTAGCATAACAATGAGGACTAGGTGAAGGAAAAGGTTGCTTTAAAACTATAAACTAGCATTTCTAATCAGAGAAAATCCCACTGTCAATTCATAACATTCCCAGATCATAACTCGCACGTCGCTAAACAGACACAAGCTGAAACCAAGAACCTCGGGCTAAAAAGTGAGGAGGATGCTGCTTTTCAAAATGCTCCCTGTTCCATTACCACTGAGGTAGAGCTAATCTGGCCTGATAGCCCTCCTTCAAACAGCAAAGCCCTGGTGAGAAAACCCAATTTTGTTCAGGGCTTCTGCAACCCCCCTGTCTTTTTCACACAGTGGGAAAAAAAAGGCGAGCTAGAAACCATTATTTCAAATAGCAGTGCAGTTGGGATTTTTTGCTTGCTTTTTTTTTTTTTGTCCAAAGGGGGGTTGGGGGCAGTGTGAATGGAGCTCCGACATGGGTAATGCTACATCCAACTCTATTCATTTTCTAATGTATTTTTGAGTTAAGATGGTCTTGCTATATGATTACACGTATAATGAGCTCACTAATTTATGTGTTGTTCCTGTGCTGTATTTGTTTTCATTTCATCTTCACCAGTAACACAGAGGACGTGATCATTTGCCTGCAATGGATGAAATACATTGGCAGGAACAATTGTGCAACTCACTGACATTGGTAGAGACGTGGCCCTGCTGTGCACACCCTGATCTGTGCCCAAAGTAATTTTATTCCCATTGAGTAAAAACCTGTTTTTGTTCCATCCAAGAGGAGAATTGATTCTGTCCTTTCTCTCTGATTTGTAATACAAATGAATAGAAAAAGATGGTTTATTCAGTGATATATTTTGGGGGGAGATTATGTTCAGCAGCAAAAAATGTTCAGCACTTCAGATATTCAGCTCTCTGGTGCTGCAGAGACATAATATCAGAGAGGTTTTAACAAACAGACATAATACTTAACCATCAAAGATCACTAAGTTAAGGTCAGGTGAAGGTCAGGTGAAGGTCACCATAGTAACATGGTAAAAAATACCATATCTGACTTTACCGTTCTCAGCTGAGCTAAGTGCTTTGAGTTTGTAAGACATGGTAGTAATTTAACATTAAATATGATTTAGTGTCACAATCTGAACATATTGTAAATTTGTTTGTCAAAAGCTTTTTCTTATAAGGTCGTAAAAAAGGTTAATTAGTTCTTTCTGAATGTATTTTTCTGTTGAGCACATAAAAGAATTGAGCAGATAGTCCAACATGATTACATGTATTGTGCTACTAGTAAAGCCACACGTACACACAAACATATATCTTTGAATACAAATCCAGTTTTACTTTGTCTCCCATCATATATATATTTTTTCTTGCCTTTCTCCTGGTAAAAGCATCAAAATGACGGCTATTACGAGCTATTAGGGCCTTTGATTTGTTTACCAAAACCACTGACCAGGTGGCTTGCAGGTTGTTTAAGATGGCTGCTGTTGAGAGAGAGAGGGGGGGGGGTCTCTGTGATCAAGTCACTGAGATGAAAGCGCCAACTCTTGTGGGTCTTTGGGAGAAAATGAAGGAGAAGGGATGAAATTATGAGCTGGTACCTTCAAAGAGTCGCGAATGTAAAAGCCCCCGACAAAGTCCTCCTCCGTTCCATCTCAAACAATCTCAAAGTTGAGGACAGGAACAAAACTTCAGCATCACAAATGAAAAGTATGTAACAAAATGTGGGATCTTTACAGCTGTTACATATTTAAACTAGCACCACACATAATGCCATCAGGAGCACTTTGGCTTTGAAATACCCTTTCACCGTCTGATCTGTTTGAGTGATTCTACCCCGCCTCAGCCCATCATCATCCGCCATCTCCCAAATCAAAAGTCAGCTTATCAACAGCGCTGACGTAGCAGTGCAGCAGGTTCTCTCTTTACAAGGCAAAAAAAAAGAAAAGAAAAGAAAGAAAAGCCAGAACACTGCCTGTCATTACCGAGCCCTCTCCGACATTTTCCTTCTAATTCTGCATATCCATTAAGGTTCTGGTCTCTTGGCTGAGCGGGAAAGAAAGAGGCCCTCTTCAGGAAGCGAGGAATTATTAGGAGTAATTTGTCTCCTGCGGGGGCTGAAAAATTGGTTTCATCTTTTAGAGAGGAGCGAAGAGGTGAGGAGAGAGGGAGAGAGGGAGAGAGGGGTGAGACAAAAAAAATGGACTAACAGAAAGAGACGGACAAAAGTGGGCAGGGGAGAATTAGATTAAAACTATTCATTTATTGTCAGCTGGGTGGTTTCATGTGTGTTGTCTTTTGTTGAGTTTGAATGTCAATAACAGCCAGTGTGCTTGCTAACATTACTGCATTTAGTGACAGCTTTTTCTCCTAATGCTCTCATCTGGCTCATGGCTCCTACCAATAGTCAAACAAGAAATAAACACACAGAACGACATTAGCAAAACAAGCAGCTCCATCTCCAGCTTTCAATCAGTAAAATAAATAGAAATGTAATTGCATTGTACTGCATTTCCTGTGCTTTCCCTCCTGTCACTTTCCTCCTCATCAGGTGATTCAAAGGCGTCGCCGAATAGCAACAAAGTGTGGGAATTGAGTTATTTGGCGAAGAACAGTGGGGTAAGAGCGAAGAGAAGTCCAAACTTGTCACAGAAGTGAAAAATGTTGGATTTCCCCACTCAGAAAAGTGGCCTCCACGGTGTCTTGAATGGCGGGCCACAGCAGCAGCTCGTCATTGAACAGAATTTTCAATCACCGCTGTCTCTGTGAGAAGCCTTTCCTTTTATTTAACCCAGACTGCACCTCTCAAATTTGATTCTGAACTTTTTTCCTTTTTGTAACGTCACAAAGTTTGATTAATTTTTTGGGGCTGCAGCTAAAAAGAAGCCCAAAAAGTACCACTCCGCATTTCATGGAGGCATTTAATCCACCACCATTTACCAAACACAATCCCCACTGTTGGTTTTAAATACAATTGTTTTGTGTGGCTCTGTTTCCTACTGCAGTGTCAGATTGCTTTCCCGCTGGCTGTAGACCTCACACTGTCTGTCTGAAACAGCCGCAGATTGTGTCAGATGGGATATAACAATAACTAGTTGTCTATGTATTGGTTGAATGGCCCAATTAGAGCGCCCTGCTGCATGGATGATGGTTCCCAAAAAGCCAGTGGGATTTTTACATCGCTAGACAAATGACCACAACTTGTTTGATGCCTTGAAGTCTAAACACAATCTGCAGAAGTAAAAGGAAAATGTTAGGTTATAATGGTCACATTGACTTGAACATCACCACAGCTTACAATTTAATGGAGATTCACGTCCTCTACAGAAAACCTTCCACAGTAGTTTGCAGGAGCAGCATTTTAACACAATGATGCTGTCAAGATGAAGAGGTAGACCCTTAGCCACCTAATTGGATCAGGATATAGTCCAAATAAATAAGGACTGGGTTATATACTGACATATTTTGTGTTGGATGGATGTACTGTGAACATCTTGAGCTTCTTCTACAACATATACATACAGTACAGTATACCGATATCCTCTGGTAATATTGACAGTAATAATAATAAACATACAGTCATGGTCAAGGAATGGTGACTCTTTGGTTTTGATTGGTTCAGGGGAAGGAAAAAAACTACAAGTGTGGTTGTACTTCCTTCATGTAAGAGTTGTGCACCTTTATAGTTGTGGTTTACAATAATAAATATTGAGTCAATGCAGGAAATCCATCCTCTGTCCATCAACATCTCCTTCATACGGCGCTGCCAGTAGTTCTCTGGGCTCATCATCCCCCCCTTACATAGATTCATTCATGGATTCAAGCGGATAAGGAGCGATATCCACCGCTGACCTTGTTACTCTAGAAAATGAATAACACCTGGAGCAAAACAACTACTGCATATACACATGTGGGCGGCTGTGTCTCAGGAGGTAGAGCGGGTCGACCGTTTACTGGAAGGTCGGTGGTTCGATTCCCGGCTTCCACATGTCGAAGTGTCCTTGGGCAAGACACCGAACCCACACTTGCATCATGTGTCATTGGATGTATGAAAGTGCGTGAATGATTAGCTTCCAAAGCCTGTATGTATCTCATGTTTCCAGTGTTGGAGCGCCTCAGGCCTTCCTCCTGCAGATCATGAAAACCCTGATGTTTATTTCCCACATTTTGGTCTACCGATTAAAAGAAAAGTTATTCATTTAGTTAATATGGTGCAAATTATTGATTTGACTAGTGTTGGGCTCAGGACTGTAGAACAATGAGACTGAGGCTGAGTTCAGCACCATGGACAGCGCCACAATATGCAGCATCAGATTTCTAATGGGACATACAGTAGTTTTGTGTTTGTGTTAACATGGTAATTATGTGTTAAAATGAAAAGTCCTCTCTCTGCTTATCTATGTGTATCAATATTGTGACTCTACTTAGTTTACAGGGAGCCCATTTCTGTGTTAAAACTTGTGAGACAACATGAGAGAAGTGGAAAGAGAAGGACAGGCAGAAAAAAACAGAATGACAAAGGCAGGTCAGATAACTTTTTATGCTTTCCGTTTTCCTAGAGAGATGTTTTAGCAGCTGATAAATTGGATCAATAATTATATTTCCTACAAGCACCATTACACACCGCAGGTATGAGGCTGTCACTGTCACCTTCTGCTTTCTATTAGATCAGTGTCATTTGAATACATAAAATTAAGATGTGCGTTTCGCACATTAGTAGCAATGTTTCTGTGAAACCACTGTGAATGAAATATCTACAGTATGCGTCGGAGAAAGTGAGATACAGACACGTTCTTTACAACCTGTGTCTTCTGTTTGATTTGTGTTTTTTAATTGTAACAGCACCTGTGCTTCTGATTTATATGTAAGTTGTGGAAAAGTGGAGCTGAAGAAAACCTTTATCCTCATCTCATTCTCCTCTGCTCCTGATCTTGACTTTTTTTTCCTCCTTTTCCACCTCCATCTTGTCTCCTCTCCCTCTTCCTTCTAAATCCTCTGTTTTATTTTTCTCTCCATCTCCATCTTCCCTCTCTTGTCTTCTTCCTCCCCTCGTCTCCTCTTCCTCCCCTCCCCCCTCTCCACAGAGTCTCACCTCTCTCTGAGGCTTTGCTATGTGATTAATTCTTAATTGGAACACTTGTTTATCTTTGTTGCTCGAAGATGCCTGAGAGTTTCACTTCTCAATGGGCTGTGTGTGTGTGTGTGTGCGTGTGTGTACCGTACACACACATGAATGCAAACACACACACACACACTCATGCATGCACACGCACATGCACATGTACGCACAACCTCTTTAGCAGAGCAGTTACTGTATGCTAAGTGGCTGTTCGTTTTGCCTCTTCTGATTGGTTCTCTGTAAAAGAAAGTCAGTATGTAAGAACAGGAATGCACTGATGAAAGCAAACACACACAGTCAAACACACAAGCAGAGTTTTCAAACTCAATTATAGATTTACCATTTTCACGGTCTGGATGTTTGTTAAAAACAGCTTGTTCTCTCTTTCTTTCCTCTTTCTTTTAATTTAAATCACGCCTCAATCTATTGTTTTTTCAATATCCCTATTTTCTGTGTGTGTGTCTGTCTGTTTCAGCAGTGCAGTAAATACCTGAGCTTGTTAATTTATGCTGACATTAAGCAAGACGCTGTGGAATCAATCTCACCAGCACAGTCCCCAGGTTCCCCCTGTTTGTACACACACACACACACACACACACACACACACACACGGTTGCTGGCATCTTTGTTTAAGAGGGAAGTAACTCGCATATCTCCTCTTGTGACTCGGAAAATCAACAAATCATAAACCAGAGGAGAAGCTGGACGGCCTCGCCACTTCTCACTTAGCTTAACACACACAGCATTTTCACAGCAATTATATCAAATCATAATCCATTGCTCCAGGATATTCTTTTAAAGTGTGAACCTTTTTTTCTGTTGAGGGTATGTACACTAATGATTCTTTGATGTTTTGGGGGCTTTTTCTTTTCATTGGATATTTTAACTACTTTAACCCTGTTATTCTGGCTATTAACCTCCCAGCCTATTGTCTTACCCACTGATACCAAGCTCAGCCTTGTTTTTCTCACCCATGACCCTGCACTTCTCCCCAGTTAACGCATTTGCTTGTTACCGGCCTTCGAGCACCCAATTAATCAACACACATGATACATATTCACTATATGGATGTGTGTATGTGTGTGTATTTGGGTCATTGAGAACTTGCATGTCTTGGGCATGAGCTTCAGGTTCATTTCCATACCAAGCGGCTCTGGTTCGCTCCAATCAGTCAACAGGAGGAGGAGGAGGTGCAGGGGTGGTGTGAGTGGAGAAGAGAGAGGTGTGTTTACTGTAAAATGAAGAAAAATAGGTTTAGAAGTCAGTGAATCATAAAAGCAACAAGACAAGACTCTTACTTTGTAACTAAATGTGAATAAAGGGCCAGGGCATTCATAAGATAAATGTTCCTTCAGCTTTAAGAAAACCCCTCATTGTATATTTAGTGTTGCAAGTAAACAAAATCTCCATTGCTTTGTAGCCGTAACAATAATGCCTAAACAAAATGTTTATGGAATGTTCCTTTACAGACTTCTCTGATAACTTTGCACAGACGACAGCGGTAACAGCAGAAACACATTTTCTATCACTACACTACAACTGTTTATTTTATAGAGAAATGTCTTTTTTTTCAGTCAAATGTGGAATTGAATAAAAATTGACACATGCTGTGTCTTATTTTACATAATGAACCCTTAATCTTCTTTGCTCTTTCTATTTAGTACGGCTAAAAACAGCAAAGTGCTCTCTAGATCAAAAATAAATTAAGTGTGCCAAACAGGGGTGCTTAGGGCTCCAAAGGGTCACCCAGCAAAACAAAGACTTTTAATTTCACTCTCATTTTATCCATTATAAGTACTCCCTTGTGGAGATTTAATTTTTTTCCCCTCTCAAAAATATTATCTCTCCAGGTGAGGGATAAATAATCATGTGCCAACGAATGTGTGCAGGTTTTTAATCCAACCCAGCACCACTATCAAGTTCAAGTTTGTTTTAGAGAAATGGAAGGGTAAAAAAAAGCAGAAATTTAGTCCGTCTGCCTCGTGAAAATGAAAAAAAAAAAAAAACACCTGAGAGCAAGGGGAGATAAAGTGAGGCAAAATGAGAAGTGGAGGGAGACAAAACACGCTCATTTTCTGACAAGATCCACTGATTTGACTTTTTCTTTCTTTTTTTTTTATTCTTTTCATCAACCAAATCGGAAACTGAGAACAGCCTCCTTCATGCTCAGTTACATTTAATCCCACCCGGGAGCTGCTAAGTCGGACCACGACGTCCTCATGGGCCGCTGTAAAGCAGCTGTAGTGAAGCAGCTGGAGACTGACTGCTGTGCTCAAGTGTACACGACCGGCAATCTAAAAGGGCAGAGGAGAGTCTCGCCACCAGGGTGAGAGCTGGAGGTTAAAGCCAGAAACTGTACAAACCCAGTGTTTTTAACAATATGTGGGACAGCTGCCATCCCAAAAAAACCAATCAACTGAAGGAGAGAAACAACAAACGGGTGAAGTCAGAAGAGAGAGATGGAGCGAGGAAATATCCATCTCAGTGAATAAGTGGAAAGAAATGGGTGAGAATCAGACAGACTGTTGAGGAATGGAGGAGTTTGAGTGGTTTAAAATAGGCAGGATGAAGGGGTGGCAAAAAAGAGAAGGGGGGAAAGGGGGCGAGGTTAAATTGATAGACGTAGGAAGGAAAGAGAGTAGTCGGAAAAAGAAGGGAGGGGTCTGACTAATTGATAGAAGTGAAACAAAGGGAAAGAAGGTTGGAGAAATAAAGAGAGGGCAAAGAAAGGGGGAGCACAGAGGGGAGGAAATTAGACAAGCTAAAATGGTAGGTGCAGGAAAGAGAGAGGGAGAGGATGCCACAGAGAGAGAAAAATGGAGAGAAAGAAAGGGAGAAAGAGGTCTGGCAGAGGTGCAGAGCAGCATGTAATAGTCCCTTGGAAGTCCTGGGCAGCGCAGAGGAGGAGAGGAAAGAGCAAGAGACACTGGGAAAGAGAGGCAGAGAGAGAGGAGACGAGAGCAGGGCAGTTCTAATGCAATTAGGGGTCTGGAAATTGAAAGTACAATTCTCCCTGGGATCTTTGCAAGAGCGGCGTGTGTGCAGGGTTTCCCCCAGTGCTTTATAAGCCTGGCGGGCCGCCAGGCTTTGCTTGCCCCCCCGCCAGGCTAAGCGTCGCTTGTTTATTTATTTAAAAAAAAAATAATAATAATGCACCAGAAACATGATACCAAAGACGGTATAGAGCTTTTAACCGCATCTAGTGATACGGTTGACAGTGTTTCCTCTACATTCATTTAGCAGTGGCAGCCCGCTACACCTAAATCCTCGCAGCCGCTCCTTCAAATGTCTTGTTTTTTTGTTTTTTTTAATTGTCGCAAATCCACCACCGCCTCATGCCTCCACCTTCACAGCAGAGTCCTGCACTGTACCTCGCGAGTAGCTACTAAGGTAAACTACAGATAACTATCTTGTTCAGTATCTACTCTTTGCACCCCCTCTGCACCTGGATGACAGACCGCAGCGTGTTTTCCCGCAGAAGCATTTAACTCAGGTGACAGAATGACAACAGACTCAGGACAGAGCAGTGGTCGCTGTTGCCGGTGTGTTTTTAAAATTAGCGGGTTTGATTCTCGTGTCGGACGTCGCGCTCAGTGCTGGTGGAAAAGAAAAAAACCCAACAAGTGTGTGTCAGTCCGTTGGGCTTTTAATGATGTTATTGTAGCGCATACAGTAGCCTAAGTTTAACAGGACATAGCCTCTACTGCGCCGTAACATAAACGTGCATGAGCTCCCCCTCCTCCCCGCGGCCGTCAGCTGGTGTCTCGGGGTGCGAGGAGGAGGGCGGGGGGGTAACGGCGATGACGGCGGCGACACCGACGACGACGAGACGGCCGAACGATCCTGTGTAGGAGCTGTCCGTGGGGTTAGGCTACTTAATCAAAAGTCTCTTGAAGTGGCCCAGGTTATCAAACTAAGAGAAATATGATCTGTGGTGGTTTAAATAGTCAAAATACAGACGTTATCATGACGTGAGGAAAAAAAAGAGATGTTGATTCGGTGGTTTTCAGTCAGATGATGATTTTTTTTTTTGCTTTAACCCCTGAAAGTGGTTAAAGTGGTTACACAGCATACCTCCTTAGGCCTGAGTTCCCTGTTCCCCCTTGGCCATGTTTGCACTTTTTTATTTATGTTAATTTATTTTACTTTTAAATTTGACCAGAAATGGCTTGTTTTCTTAGATTCACTTGGATTTTACTTAAGTTTAAACAATTGATATTATTTATTTTTATTTTTATTCTATTTTTTTTGTGTTTGTTAAAACTGTATTGAGTAATGTTAATAAATGGCTTACAATAACACACAATTTTTTAAAAAATTTTTTTACAAAACCGCCGGTGGGCCGCCGGTGGGCTTCTCTAGCGGCCCTACCACCAGGCTTAGCAAGTTTTCTGGGGGAAACCCTGGTGTGTGTGTGTGTGTGTGTGTGTGTGTGTGTGTGTGTGTGTGTGTGTGTGTGTGTATGGGCTGTTAGCTTTCATATCTACCAAATGTCTTCATCCCCTCTCCCTCCTGTTCTATCTCTTCGTCTCTCTCCCTCTCTCAATTTCACTACAAAGAATTACTCTCTCCCTCTCCCTATATTTAATTTCTTGCCCCCCTCCCATTTTCCCTCCCATCTCTCCCTCTGCATTTCTGCTTTTCATTAATTTGCGGAGAGCAAAGCAAAATGTCAGCTGCTTTTTACATTTACATTTTGTATTTCAGACATTTAGCTGATGCTTTTTATCCATTTCGACTCGGGCCCCAAGTGCCACACACGCACAAGTACACATTTCATTTCTCGGATCACTACAAACCGAAGAAGGCGAAAAATAAATGTGTTAATTTTGTGGAACCACACATCATTCAGCAGCGGTGCTTTCAGGAACATGGATCCAACTCTTGACTACACTTTGTTTTATGTAGTTATATTCCACCTTCTTCTTCATTGGTTCATTTATGAACGCGAAACTCACAAAACATGCTCTCTAGCTGGCTGGATTTTCTGTTCGGGCTTCCGTACAAACATGGCGGCCTAAGATGGTGACACTCTCTAAAGCAAGACCTTTGCTATACAGTATGTATATATAAAATAATAATTATAAGGCTACAAGAACCAAACAAATTTCATAGCGATTATACACTTATACAAATATATTCATGGGTATTGTATTCAGATTTTGCCAACAAACCCTGACAAATAGTACACACTTGACCTTTAAGTCGTCCCAAACTGGTTTCATGAACGTGAAACCAGTGTAAAGTGCAGTGTAAATGTGACAAACCTGCAGAAATAATGTGATGATCATGTCACAGAGCTGTCATGAATCTCAGAGTGTGTCCAACATCCCATAGACATCATGCCATGAAGAACCGAGGGAGGCACTACAGTTACGTCAGTATTACTCTGCTAAAGTGATATCGAGTCATTTTGAGCAAAATATCCCTCACTGTGCAGCACCAGAGGCGTAAATCAAGTTCTGGCAGGTAAAATCCCCTGATTTTTTACATTGCAATGGCCCTTTATGCGTTTTTCAAGTGGTAAAAAGCAGTGGTTGAGGTAAAATCTTGTAAATCTTACTCTGCTGAGTAATATCAAGTCATTTTGAGCAAAAATATTCATCTCTGTGCAGTACCAGAGGCGTAAATCAAGTTCTGGCAGGTAAAATCCCCTGATTTTTTACATTGCAATGGCCCTTTACACATTATACAAGCGCTGGTTGACGTCTGTGTTCCTAATAAAGTACTCAGTGTACACAGACACACTATAAGTGTTCATAAACACTCAATAGCAGTCCGCCAATATTTTACCCTGATAATTGACATTTCAGGAAACACTGGCCTTCCTGGCTAATTACCTGTTCTAATTAGCAGTGTGTCTAATAACCCCTGGAAAATCGAAAACACTGTCCCCAAGTGCACTTATCCCTTGGCCCCTTCAGCGCTTGTGTCCGTCTGTCCGTTTCTATGCATGCATTAGTGTTTGTTCATAGGACAATCCTCTGCTTGTTGTTCTGGCAGTGGGACAGGAAGGAAGTCGGTTAGGGGTGTGATAATTGCCCCCAGCAACAGGCTGATTGACTCCCAGATACCCCCCCATTGGCTCGTTAGCATGTCATTATCAGCAGCAGTTAGCGTCATGACAGAAAGAGGGGAAGGGACGGCGTGACATTGGCAGTAGAGGTAAAGAGGTTTACAGTGCAGTTTTGCTGGAGAGAGTGGTTTGAAAAGTGAGGATGAGAGAAGTGAAGCCCCCCCTCAACCGTACCTGCAGTGTTTTCAACATGGTCAACCTTCAGCCGATGGCTCATCCCCAGATCGGTCTGAAATGATAGTCGGCTGACATTTCAGTTACTAGAAAACATCTGTGGCATAAGGAGATAAGAGGAGTCAGAAATAAAATATTTGAAATGGAGAGAAAATAGCAACAAAAAACTAAATAAAAAGCATTTGTAAAAGTTGTCAATGTGGATGTGTCACTAGGAATCTAAGCTTGATATCTTCCTACTTCTTGTACAGTATCTAACAGACAGTTAATCCATATCTTACACAGATGTAGTGATGATGTGGCTTTGTTTCACCATAACTCAGACCAGAAATAAGTTAGGGACATTACATCTAATTTTATCTTTCTCTGAATTATGTTGATAGCTATATTTTATATAGAACTGTGATTTGGGAAACCCACAATTATCTAAAGCCACACTTTGCTGCCTGTCACCTTATGGGTCAGAGAGTAGTATTTAGCTGAACAATAGCCAACAGGAGGTGTGTGATTATTCATTTTACCCTCATATATAATATGCAATATACATTGCACTGCAAATCAATGTCGTGTTGTATTAAATGAGCCACTCCCACTTTAAAATGAAATCTAAAATATTTGGTTTGGTAACTAAACTGTGTCCACACATCTCATCGTGGAGGATGAGGTCGTTCTAGCTGCCGTTTCACAGTCAGTGTGAGGGAAGTTACATGAGCGTAAGTGCTGCTTTTTTTTTGAGTAATACAGTACATCCTCCCTCAAATTCATACACACTACACACTCTCACACTTGGGAGGTACCCGATACAATCACAGTCTCACACTGTTGTCCACCCACCAGCTGGGTGCTTATTACCTTGAAGTTATCAATTGGACGTGTTTCATCACACAGTGTGTGGTTGAATTAGTCACACGAGGATCAACAGTACCTTCAAAACCGCCCTCCCATCCACGCCTGCCCTCGGCTCTCATCAGACCTGGACGCCTACACGTATTATGCTGCACCTAGTTCATATAATTATGCCTGCTGATAAGTCACACAGCAAACCAAAGCTTGGGAGTGTTGGCAGCTGCAGTGAAATGTTGTGTGGGAGTGGAATATGTGTTTAAACACAACATAATATTCATGATAATCATTGAAAAATAAATAAGTTGTTGTCTGTTTGATATTACGACGACGCAGCAGCAGATTTCATGTATGGAGGTCGAACATCTTCTAGTTTGTCTGAGGGGTTTAGACAATAGAAGTGCTCTGATTAAGGTCAGCAAAGCAAAAATAATACAATTAAAACCATTGTGTCTGAAGTCACTGTGCCAGTTGTAACCCACTGTAACCAAGTGCTTTGAGTTCCTATATATATATAGAATAACAATTGAAAGTATTATTACCTGGTCACTACATATTGCTCACGTTGTCTGCGAATATTTTCCTGACAGCTTCAGCTACTAACAGCATTTATTGATGTTACATATTTTATAAAAGGTACTGTATAGACAATAGATGAATCGATAACATGACGTGTTGATATATCAAACACATCTGAGACACAAGTCTGTCTGAACCGACCAGAACCACCTGTGAGCTCCTACGCAATCATGAAAATGTTTTTTTCTTCGTATATTTGAAAATGTGTGTTTATAATGTCAATATCTTATCCATGCAACCATATGCAGTACAACCCAATATCTTCCTGGCTTTTTTTCTTTCTTTTTTTTTCACCTTTCTTTGAGCCTTTACATCAAACCCCATTTATAAGCCTTTACATTATTTTACAATGAGTGTTTTGCAGCCCTGAGTTGTGAATGTGTGATGAAAACATACAATCTCAATCAATGCTTTTACCAAGGAATTGTGGAAGGAAATGGAAAAAAAAAAAATCATTCATAACATTGTGCTAATAATCTTTTGATCCACGGTGGAAAAACAGCACTGGTTATAAAAGTCTTAAAATAACTCCCACTGAAAAAGTGGAAATTTGGCTTGTGCTCAGTTTAGTCTGAAGTTTTCGAGATCACAAGAACCATTTCAGTGTTTGGCCAAAGCCTGGAGTAATTACTCTGTCTAACAAATAGATTTGATACTACTACACAAACACACACACACACACACACTCACAACAAGTATTAAAAAATGCCATAGGCACACACTCAAGCTTGCACACAACCGCACACAACTGTGTTGCAGCCAAATAAATGAGCCGACACTCCTCAGGCCTAATAGTCTGGTTGTAATTAACATTGTCATAGTGATAATAGCCATTTATCCCTGACATATCACACACACACATTCACACACACACAATCTCTCTCACACACAGTCCAAAACCTCTATCTTGTCTAGGCAGCTCGCCCAGCTGTCATCTCCCTCATCTGTCTCCCTCCCACCTCTCCTCCTTTCCCCCTCCTCCTCCTCCTCCTCCTCCTCCTCGTCCCCCTGCTCCTCTTTAGTATTTAGACCTCAACATCCCCTCTTTCTGTTTTCACATTTCCCCTTTTCTTCCTCAGTCGCACCACCCTCCCTCCCTCCCCTCCTCCTTATCTCCTCTTCAATATTTGTACAGTCGTCTTCTCTCCCTCTTTTCACTCATCATTTGCTTCTTTTCTCTCGCTTGTGTTTCAATATTCAAACCGCATTCCTGCTACTTTTTTTTCTTTCTTCAGCTCTCCCTCCCTTACTCTCTCACTCACTCACTCGCTCAGTCTGTTTCTGTCTCACATTACGACTTTCTTTTCTTTTGGGCATGCTGTGTTCACACCACAGCAGAATACAAGTCAGCAGGAAACCGAGTGTTTGTTGTTTTCAATCAGAGGATGACATTTGACAACTTCTCTGGTAGAAGTGTTGCGCTAAGATGTTGAGACAAAAACAGGTTTTTCCGCCTCCTCTGCCGTCTCGCACAAAGGGAAAAAAAGAGAAAAAAGAGGGATAGATCACTATTGCTTTGGCAGAGGAAGAGATGGACACAAAATTCAACAGGCAGACGAGGCAGGTTCAGAGACTCCTCGCTGGTAGATCCTGAAATGTGTCGGGTTTTAATCAAGCGAACCAGCAGACAGCAGCATCTCAGCTGCAGATGTCTGATGATGCAGGAGGTCTTTATCTGTTTATATTAGCGAAATAGCATTTCCAAATTAAATTAAAAGTAACACAATGGTTGCTCAATGTCTCCTTATTTTCCTCCTCATTGTGTTAGCAACTAATCTCTTCATGAGCGTTACTGTGGCAACTGTTTGTGTTTAATCTGTTGTAGCTGACAGGCATCCACATTTTTTTAGAGGGTTGTATGGAATGTTTTTCATCAGACACAACACAGACATTTTTGTGCACACTGTTTTTTCTGTCATATACACACACATGCAGACTCTTTCTCTGTGTTCATAGACATAAGGAATTGATGCGATATTGACGATACAACAGTTTGCATATTAGAGAGCCGGTCTCTAATTATTTTAGTAAACAGTATTGACTTTTTGTGGCACCAGGCAGCCACTCTGCTGAATCACAATATCAGCTGAAGTCGAGGTTCATTTACTTCAACGAGACTTAAAACAAAAACAAGCTATTTCCAGGATTTCTTTCTGACGGGAGGCGTGTTAGGAAAGAAAAATCACCAACGTGTGTAATATAAAGGTTTTCAGCGTGCCACTAGACAGCAGTTCACAACCTAAACAGCAACTTAAAGTGAAAGTTTGATGGTCGGTCCCTGCATGGATTTCTACATTCAGCGGTAGCCAAACAGCGAGGACATTTCTCTTTTCTAAACTTTAATCACTCGCCTCAGGGTAGTGGAAAAGCTTAATTTCCTGCTGTCTTTTTTGTTCCAGGAACACTTGACTTAGTAGGGATGATAATGAAGAAAAAGTTTAACTGTTTTTCTCTCTGTCTGTTAAGGAGAGCAGGGTGCACAGTTAACACTGGCCGCCGGCGCCACATTACAAAAGAACACAGGTCAACTTATCTAGCAGCAAGAAGTAGTCTTATTTTTGATGCATGATGGGCGCTCCTCTTGTCTTACGGCTTGCTACAGTGATGCAAATACACCGATATTATACACATTCAGTAAAGATGTTCAAATAATTTAGTTTAATTATGTTATATATCATGGCTACGGTACACGGCAAAGATACTTCACTAATGTAAACTGTCTTTGGTTAGGGTTAGAAGTCATGGGAACATTGCATTGTGGGATACAGTACAAATGTAGACTAGTCAGATGCAAACTGGAGATATTTTCCGAATCAGTACGACATCTGGGAATTTTTCGCATACTACATACTGCATACTGCATTTTGGCCAAATCAGTACCTAGCAGTATCGTATGCCGTTCAAAAACACGTCTCACACGCATTCTCCGGCAGCCATGTTGTTCCCAGGATTCTTGGTACAGTAGCCATCGTCATGATTACGCAACGCCGAAGCAGTGGCTCATTTGCATTTAAAGGGACAGGCACTGAAACCGACTGTTTTGCACAGGGCTGTTTTGAATGGATGAAAAGAGTGCTGTGATGTTTAATCTTTGGGGTGTTTTAACCAAAGCATGTCACAGACATGTATTTAAGATATTCAGGAACTACTTTAATTTGTAGAAAAGGAGCATAATATGTCCCCTTTAAAAAAGCAATATTCATTTTTATGTCTTTGCAGGCATGTATATCTATGCAATCTGCATTGCTAGACTGGAATAACACCTTTATAAGATACATAAACCAAGCTCACAGCAGTGCATCAATATAACCTGACTTCAAGCGGCCTCCATTAATATGCAAGCCCAGCCGTAAAGATCGAATTGGAGCAGTAACACGCTGAACATCTGATTTGCAAACACACACATCTTCACTCGACTTAACAGCTAAATTAATGTCATATATAATGCAATAAACAATGTGCGTGAATGCCTGACCTGTAATTACTTTTTATAGCTTTCTTCTGCTGTGGCCTGCTGTGGCCACAGATACATGTTTCAGTGTGATGCGGCCAAACACTAAAGCGCTTTCAATTTTCTACTAAATTCTTCACACCCTCTCCTTCTGGTATAGAGCGGCAGTCTGTCTCCATCTTTATAATTGTGCCTTTCTCCTACTCATATTGTTCATACACTCAGATGAACACACCATTAAGTTTTTCACAGCTTTGATCCTGATCAAACACTTAATAACTCATCCGATTGCACTGCTCCCCCTCAAACAGTTACTTAACCTCTTGCAAATTTGTGTATCACAGGAGACAGTGGAAGGTTCCTATTAATCATGAGACTGCCCTTCTCTTTCAGTCATTATCTATAACACTGTCAACTTCAAACTCTTCTTTTCTTTATCTTCCCATCTCCGTCTTCTTGATGTTTCCTGCTTTTTTCTTATCATACAGCAATGACTGCATGAGTTGGTTAAAGACCAACAAGTTGTACAAATTATGCTTTTTCTATCAAACGAAACAAATCATTAGTGAAATAGTTAAATGCCATGCTGAATATTTCCACTTTAAACTGATTAACAAATAACTGATACGACTCTTATTTTGGTGCACAACCATCTCTGCTAACAACCTGCTATAGTCAGCTGCTGCTAACATGCTGTGCTCTTTTATTGGTTAAGCAAGGTGGGGCACAAGGTCTAGAATTTGAGGAAGTAAATGTAGAATGCTTCGTTTTCTGTATTTCAATGTGGATAAATCATGTTTAACAAACTGTTAGTCATGGAGCATTTATACACGGTCTAAATGTCTGGAGAGAACATTACACATTTAACACAGGAAAAGCCAAAGTCAGCAGCAAAGTGTGACTTCCGTGCAAAGCCTCACATCCCTCCATGTGTGCAAGCACGTACACACACATGCACGCACAGAAATGCAGTGAATGCAAAGTTGAGATCAAATCGCTTGTCTGTCGCTGGAGGGTAATTGTTTACTTCCTGATTTAACAAAAAAAGAAAAAGAAAAATTACTCCAGCAGCAATTTTCCCAATTAGCTAATTGTCTCGTATGTCGATAGATGAGGTGGCTTTAATGTATTCTCTGGGTCATTTGGCAGCGCAATTTCAACTGTGTGTGTTGGTGATATTTTCTACACACTTGTCAGTAGTCTATGTTGGTTGGTTGGTTGGTTGTTTATATAGATGTGTGTGTTTTATCTCATGGTGGAAGTGGAATATAGCCAAAGGGAAATTGGCTGATTAATTGATTGCTTTAATTCAACACAAAGTCGCCTACATACTACCCATACATCCTGTAATGGTCTGTTAACAATGTCGAAACAATCAGATTTTTTTTTCCCACAGACAGTTCAGTTTCTTTTCCGAAGAATTCTTTTAATAACCTTCAAAATAAAAGCATTAAAATGAGTTTCCCATTGTAACGTGGTCTCCATAACCTCTCCATAACCTTTTTACACAATTCCTCCCAGGTCTCACAATTTAGAGATTTTCATTCATTAAAGTGTGGCAGAAGAAGTAGGAGATGTTTGTTTTGTTATTGTTTTGTTTTTTTGTGCTCAAGGCAAAAGCGTTTGCATTGTCAGACGGTGGTGAAAAGGTCACCGTGAGAGCAAAAGGAGACTCACAGTCATATATGTTCCAAGCGATTTCCCCCAAATGAGAATCTGGTCAATTTAAGGAGTGAACAGGGGAGTAGATAGAGTAGAATATGTTCTGTGTGTGTGCTTGTGCACAGGCGCGTGTGTCAATCTCTTTGTGCATTTACTGGAAACACAGCCGCGGATAAGATGGCATTTCTTGCATTTTGGCTGCAAGAGATTCCTGCGTTACTGTTTGTGCGTTGTCTATGAGAAAGATGGGGTGAGAGATGGAGTGGGAGCAAAAAAAAAGAGTGATAGAATGAAGGAAGGAGAGACAGGAAGAGAACTGCTTACATACTCTTATTGTAAGTCACAGTTGGAATTGAATTTGTACAGAGGAGCAAAAAGCTCCAGTATTTTCACTGTGTCAACTCTTTTACAAAACTGTGCGAGCATGTGCGCTTGACATTGAGTGTGTGCGTGCGTGTGTGCGTGCATGTGTGCATGCGTGTGTGCATGTTCCTGTGATGGTGGTCTCGCTCTAGTTGCTTCACGTTAAATCGCACACACCTTACAGAGCACACACAGACACACACATACACACACAAACATGCATGGCTAAGCTTCACTGAGGAGAGAGGTTGTTTCCTGCACTTAATTTCTCTCTGCAACATGCACACTCAAACATATTTGTCAGCGCATGCAGCACACACATGTTCACACACACGCACGCACACATATTTATTCTCTATTGCTCCCTTTTTCCTCTCACATCTGTCTCTCAGTCTCTCTCTTGCTCTCACACACACACAGACCTCTGCTGGAACCTACATGAACTCGCACAAAAACACATTCATTCACGCTGTACATCCCAACACTTGACACACAAGACCTCACCGCACACACACACTCATGCCCACTCTTCCTCTGAGCTTATCTGGGTGCAGTATGGAGCAGCTTTTGAAGGCAGTAGGGAGCCAGTTGTTGACGAGCCACTTAATAATTCCCTTGGACAGGCATGAAATTCTTTCCTTTTCTCTCTCTGTCTCTCTGTCTGTCTCCTTTGCTCCCACACTAATATTCCTCTTCCTGCTGTGTTTTTTATCTGTTTTTTTTTTTACTCCACATTTCTCTGTTTTTTTCTAATTTTGTTCTGCTTTGTCTCATTTTCTCGCTTCGCTCTCTTTCTCTGTCTCCCCTTCTCCTCTCCTTTCGCTCTTTTTCCTGCTCTCTGTGATAAATCTTTGCATTCAGTGGAAATCTCACACTGTTAGGAACATAAGGGTTAATAAGGCACTTGTAATTATCGTCTCTTTCTGAATATGGTCATTACCATAAGTCAGTTTTTTGAATGTTCTTTTGAAGTCTTGAATGTGCCATTCATAGAAGATTACTATCAGAGGTCCAACCTACAGTAATATAGTTCCATATACGTATGTAACATAATGACTGTGTAGGCCCCTAAAGCTACTAACAACTTAGGCATAGTAAAGGCTCATGACGCAAATAACAATGGGATCAAAGTCTGTAAGTTATGATAGAGATGCTGCCAAAAATGTAAAGTCTTGGTCTGTTCATATGAAACAAAATAGAGCTAGAGCACACTATGACATAACCTTCAGCTTTATGATATGATAAACACACAATCTCTTTCTTTTAGTTTCTATGGTTTTATTCTCTTTTAATTCAAGCTCACAGCACAAAGATGCCATGCACGGAATGGACATAACTTCTGCTTTATGAGTCCAACAAAAATGTAACATGTAATTTAAACATGACCTAATTGCTAAGTTATAAAACACAGGCCAGAGAAACCAGGCAATTTGCCCCCCAAAAAAGGCTAAAACGTAAAATTTCAATCACTTACAGCTAGAACTAAAGCACATATTTCAAGAATAGTGAAAATGAAATAAAAGTGCATGGGCTAATTAGGCAAATACAGCTCAGTCGTTTCACTCCCAACATCCAAACCAAATATAAGATTGGATAGATAAATAAATAAACATAAAATTTTAAATAAAAACTGAATGCCTAACAGGAAACCTGTTGCTGGCCAAAGGCAGTTATGGCCTGGACATATCCTACTTGTGGTTCTAGGGTGCAGTGCAGATCCCACTTCACTTGACTGAAGTATCTGTTGAAGTGCATTAGGAGAAGGCTCTCAAAGCCTCCATCACCAAGATGGTTGTGTTTTGGGGTAAGCAAAAGATTCCCAAGACTGAAAAGTCTTTCTACTGGTGCACTGGAGGAGGCTGGGATGTTATAGCAGAGTGCGATTTTTCTTTTAATCCTCTGAAACATGAGCAGGCTTTCCATAACAGGGAAAGAACTGAGATAAGACATTACCTCTGTTTCCACTGACATGAGTGCATCTGGGCCGTACATCAAAAGACAAAAAAGTCCTCCTCGCTGGAGGCAACAGCAGCAGGTTGAGGGGGATCGGGCATCAAGGCTGTAGGCTCTTCTGTTGTTAGGGAGCGGCACTCGGCCGTGAGGAGGAACTTGATGTGGTCTCTTCTGGCTTCTTCTTTTACCCGGCGCAGCTTGAACTTTGGCAGCGAGGAAGCAGCCAGAAGTGCACCCTTGGAATCAATCGTCGCAGCAAATCGAGTTTTGATTGCTTCCAAAATAACTTCAAGGCAGCCTGGTGGTCATTTGCTTTCGGCCTTGTGTCATTACTAAGGTTTTGACCATCAAAACTTTGAGCAGTGGTTAAAGTGTTCGGAAAAAAGCAAGTGATGTCCAATGCAACTGTGGAAGGTTTCATAATGTAACAATATTCCTTGAGAAATTGGTATTCCTGTCATTCATACATTTAATCTGAAGCTGTGTGCATAGGCTCTATGACACGAGCATAAGCGTTATAGAATGAGTTCCACCGTGTTGCTGTGCGGACAATCAACTTTCTTTCACTGACCTCTTCCAGGCACATGATGCAACAGTGGAGCGTCTGGCCTTTGTCAGTGCAGAGCATTTAGCTGTAGCACTACAATACACAGATACTGGAGTAGTGTATGGGCTGCACAGCTATGGTTGGGGGGGGGGGGCAGTACACACACATTGTCCATACTGCGCATCATTGACACTATGAAGGCCTGTAAACTCCACTTCACCTTCACCGTTGCCCTCCTCTTCCTCCTCTACCAACTCCACTTGATGCTACTGATGCTTCTTGAACGTCTTTACAAAGTTGCTTCCATTGTCAGTCACGTTATGCAGTCACTTTATTGTAGGTCAGTCCATATTTAGAAAAAAATGTCTTCTAGCCATGTTGCATCATGTATGTGTGTTGACTCCTAAATCTTTTACAAGCTGTTGCAGCCTTCTTTTGTGTAAAGGTATCTGCATCATAATTGTGTGCTGTTGGGGCCATTAGCAGACAGGCATAGCATCATAGCGGTGAAGTGAAACAATATCCTACACATCACCTGAGTTGGCGTGAACTCTGCTCATGGTTACTGTGAGTTAACCAACTTTCTAACTTTGCCAAAAACTAAAGCAGCAGCACACACGTGTTTCTGATATAGAGATGTATGATACAAAGATAGTACAAGTATAGAAACAGTTTATTGTGGTTACAGCAGAGGTCACAGGGCTGCATCCACTAATCATGTGTCATTTTCGCTGGATATATAAAACAATGTTTATTTTTATTTTATTGGAAGGATAGAATTGGACTAACTCACTGGTGTTGGTGTGAGCATGTTTATGCTTATGCTTGTTTTTGGTGAAAATAGCAGTGATGTAAAGATGATCTTATCACAGCAGAGATTACTGCAGGATCCACACATACATTTTAACATGTATATACAGGCTCCATACGAGCTAACACAAACACCTGGGGAGAAAAAAAACACTTAGCCCTTCTCTTTATCTCCTTTCATCTTTCTTGTCCTCCTCTTTGATTTTTTTATCCCTCCATCTGCTCTCCTCCCCTCAAGGCAGAGGGAGTTTCCTCTTCTTAATTTGCTATTTTTCTCTCTTGCATGTCTGCTTTCTTTCTGCCCTTCATCTTCCTCTCCTGCACTCCCTCTTTCATGTTTTTTTCCATGCTTTTAATCCTGTTTGTCCCCACTGCTCCTCCTCCTCTTCCTCCTCACCTGTTTCTCACCCACAACCTGTTTAACAATCTCCTGTCATGTTCTTTATCCATAATAGCCTATATTTTAGCAAAGTAAAGTAAAGGTCACATAGGGCGTTGGGCAACGTGTCACTGGTTACATGCACTTAAAATCACATGGATCTATTAACGCTGGCATTTATTTAACACGGATGTCAATCTGTGTGATGTCCGTTGTTAAAAGCTGGTGTGATGATCCATGCGTTTTACAGATTTTAATTGAAAAAGAATAAAAAATCCATGCATTTACCACAACTACTGAAACCATGGAAACGTGAACATAAAATTCCACCGGAAGAGCAAAACCGGCTTGCGTTTTTGACGTTCGGAAAAAGGTGGATATACCTAAGGTGACATTTATCCCCTTTTTTGTCATTTATTCCTTATTTCCTCTTCATCTCCTGTTGTCAACCTGTAAACACAGCTGAATTCCACTGTAGAGTCACACATCACACACACACGTCCAGTATAAGCCACACACATTCCTCATCCAGGGACTATGGGCAGCAAAAATAGCCTGTAATCAGACTTGTGTGTATTGCCGATGATGCATAAATGCCCTCTCGGAAACTGGATGCCAAATAATCAAGATTAATGCAGGCACACGCACACACAGCAGCCTGAGGTGTGTGTGTGTGTGTCTGTGCTGGTTTGTTGGTGCTATTTTTGTTGGAAGGATCTAATCAAATGTAATCATGCTGATTACATTAATCGTGAGGTTTATAATCACCTCTTCTTTCCCCTCTCTCTTCCTTGTAAAAACTCTCCCCCGGTGTTTGACAGTTGTTTTTTCCTGTTTCTCCCTCTGCGTCTTTCACCCACATCAGTCATGTCTTCTGTCACATGCACTTTAGGTAGAGGTACGTTAAAGCTGACATCACAGCTCCAGGGCTCATGTTTAACCACAGGGGGGAAAAAAACAGCAAAACGGGACAAAAAAAACTGTCACATGACACAACCATCTCTTATTGTAAATATTATATCTAAAACACACCTGCTTCTGTTGTTCCTTCAAAAAGCAACCTCCAGCTTCAAAGAAGAAGTAAATATGGCTGTCAGTGCTTTGAGCTTAGTTAATAACTTGTCTTAATTGGCACCAACAGGAAGAAACTGAAGGTTAAAAGTCTTTTTATTTTCTCTCAAAGAAACTTTTCCTCTGTTTAATTGTCTCTTTAGGACACAGAGGTGGTGAACACGGCCATCCTCACAGGTCGCCGCATCGCAGTGCCCATCAAAGTAGTTACCGTGGAAACCGACGGGCAGGTGAGGGAAGTGGACGACTCCGTCACCTGCAGCTCAACGGATGTGGACGTGGTTAAGGTGCGTGGCAAGAGTGCACACGGGGAGACACAGTACATGCTAATGAGCATAGCATATCACACCGTAATACATATTGGTTTGTAATGCTGCCTGCAATGTATTTTGGAGGATTACAGTAAACTTGTAAATGAACCAGTTAACAATTTTCTGTCTGAATAAGTGCAGAAAAATGGGCCAATTCCAGCAATTTCATAAAAATATCTTTTGTCGTGATCTCTGTGAAATTTGGATTAAGAAATCACAGAGAAACATTTTCAGAGGAGGGAGGAAGTGATGATAATGTAAGGAGGGAGGTGAACTGTGGGTATTTTACACAGCGAGAAACTCATCCTGAATGATCATTATAATTTCCTCTGAGGATTTGTGTTGTTCTCTAATTCACTTCATCCAAGTGATCATCAGAAGACACTTATCTCAGTGGGCAGGCTTCTGTTAATGTCGCACTGTTTCTCTGAATGTCATGTGAAAATGATTCAAAAGTGCTGATATGTGAGGAGGGTACAGTGACATGTAGCCTTTATGTTGGAGGTCAGTTTTGTTTATTTCAATGTTTTGGGTCAAGTGATGCAGACTCAGCTCGAATCACAGGATGCAGATCCGAATTCAATCAGCATGGATAAATCTAGGATCTGTCTCTTTTAATGGGGAAAAAAATAAACAATCATAGTTGAATATGGCTGAATTACAACAAGCCGTCAAAAAACCTAAACATGGTACCTTTAATTTCCTAAACTTATGATTTCAGCAATACTTATAGTCAAAATCTACTCTCTTGGTTACTTCAAATTTAATGTTTTCTTTTCTTTTTTCTTTTTTTATTCAAAGTAACTAGCCACTAATTTATGTTATTTTTTAATGAAACTAATATTAAAGGTGCTGTGTGCACAAAACCTAGAAGTATCTCTCTTTTTCAATGACTGTGCAGTTGTTCCTAGCTTTTCACTTTGACCCCTCCACAGAGCAGGTCAGAGATCAGGGCCGTTAGCAGACATCCAGCCTCTTTCTGAAGGACTCTTGTGCAGGAGGGGTGCTCACTGACACTTGGCCCTGAACTTAGTGGAAGCACATGCTCGAGTGCTACAACCTCTTTAAAATTACAGCAGAAGTACCGGACTAATTAATAAAGCAGACTTGCTTCAAAAGAAAAAAAAAACATCTTTACAAAAACAAGCCAACGCTAGAGAGTGAAGATTGATTCCTCTTGTGCTACGTTCCTTGTGCCCTCAGGATCTAAAATGAAACGCACCCTTGCTGTGACAGTTTCAATATGAAGCCAATTTCCTGCTACAAGCCAACAGGAGTGGTGCTGTTTAAGTACAATCAATAACAACAGAGTGAAAATGGAAGTAACTAATTCAGATGGATGTAATGTTTGTGCGCTCTGTGTGTGTATGTGTGTGTGTCTGTATGTATGGAGAGCAGAGTAAATTCAACAGTGTAGGAAAGGCTTGCTTGCTTGTATGTGTGCATTTGGTCTTGCTTGTGCTTGTGCGTGAAGTCATCGGCTACATCTTTGGGATAAGCGCAAAATTTCCCGTCGAGCCGTTTACCTCATAGCACCTAAATCAACCCCTCCTGCTCCCATCGATTTGGTACTGTATGCGTTGCAAAAATCCACTTCACGTTCGGTCTGAATGCACCTTAAAGAACAGCTGTAATCAGCGTCTGAAACTACATCAGTGCGTCTCTCCCCTCCGCCGTAAATCAGGGAAACGCGCGGGTGCCGAGGAAGCAAAAACACATTCAGAGTCGAGGGGTGCTGCTGCAGTCACAGGGTGGAGATCGCTGAAACCCAAGGCTTTAGCTTGAAGAAGGGACGTCCTGAATGACTTCCCATAAATCTGCTCACACAGTCTATTATTGACGTAGAATTTGGGTACGGGAGGGGGAGGGGGGCATTATAGGCTAAGAAAGAAATGTGTCTTTAAACAACAGCATCCATCAAGTGAGAGACACATTTCCCTGCCAGGAAGTGTCAAATGGGGGAAGCAAAATCAATCAATTTAGATAAATTTTAGGACGGCACGTTGTTATTATGTCAGACCTTGGTTTAAGACGGCGCAGAGGAGACTCTATAAAACTCACCGCTGTATCTGGATAAGCTGTTTAGATACCTAAAGCCCTCCTCTGTGCTGATTGTGTTTGTTTGAGCGGTAAAGAGAGAGTGTGTGTGTGTGTCTGTTGTTGTTTGTTGACATCTGATCTGACATATATTCCCTGTCTCACATCTCCTCGCACACAGCAGCAGAGCGTGCACACACAGAGCTTTAACACAGACAGCTGTTTGACAATGACACCCATGGGGTATGACTCCAGGTAGCTGGAGCTGTCAGGGAGTCACGGTGACAGCTGTAAAGTACAATCCAGAGAGAGAGCCGAGGCGTCGCACACACACACACACACACACACACACACACACACACACACACACACACACACACACACACACACACACAAAGAGGGCCGTCGTGCCCTGAGCTGTGGCTCTAAGGTGCCACAGCCTCACAGGCTCCATATGAAACCTGCCTCTTCTGCCAGAGTCAGCAGACCTGAGCTAAACGACTGCAGCTCCTCACAAGACAGCACAATACAAATGTCTACGTTTGCATGATTAAGAACATCGTAGTGCAAAAAAAAGTTATGTTTTTAAAAGTTATTATTTACATCGGGGCTGTGGTCATTTTCACCTCTCCGGGTCGTCTTCATCATGACACTAGTCCTCCATATTAACGAAACATGCTGTTTACAAAGACGGAGATGACTCTGATCTGATGCCCTTATCGACGGGCTGCTGTCTGCTTTCAGTATTAGTAAGCCAAGTCCAATTTATTGATATGTCAGAAAGAAAAACAGAGAAAAACCTACAAAATAAAACATTTGTAAAAACCACATGTTCGCACAGAAAACAGAGGGAGCATACCACAGCATGCATAATTTTCCCTTAGAACAACACTTGGAAACATGTCAACAGGACACCATACAGTAATTTAAATGTGCAGTCGATACATATCACCTCTGAAGAAATAATGGTGTGACAATAAAGTGGTTAGGTTTGGTTTTTGGCACACACCATAGAGGTAATTTTGTTAGAGTCTGATGAGTTTTGTCACTTGTTGTAATAATAAAGTAGTTTAGCATAACAGAGTGATTGGCTTAACTATGACTATGAAAAACCATCTGCCATGTTAACGGGTCGGGTCGACCGTCCCCTCTGACCTTTGACCCACACAGAGACCCTCAGACTACAGTTATAATAAAGCACATGACTCTATGTTGAATGAACGACAGCCACTAGAGGGCTTAGACTCTTGCTGGAATGACTGATGATGATTACGGCAACAGAAGACAGGATGCAGAATGCAAAAATCGCACATTTTGCACTAGAAAATTACAAAGTACTTTGCACATTTCATAAATAAGAACTTTTATCCTTTTTTATTATTCTGCTGCTCATTCAGTTTCTGTTTATTTATATTTTCATATTCTTTATTTGCGTCTGTATCTTCATATCTATTATTCAGATGAGAAGCCACACATGATTTCATTGTACTAGTAGAATGAGTAAAGTTGATTCAGATTTCGATGAGGGATCTTTTTCTGTTTGTGATGTGCTCGCCGTTGAACATGGCAGCCCCTGAAAATGCAAGAGTGCATCTGTCTTTCAAGTCCTATCTCCATGGAGCAGCCTGATACGGTGGCTGTGTCCACATCAAGACTTCATATCATATTCATCTCAGTTGCAGCTTTTACAGTCACTTTATAGCCTCCAAGCCGCAGCAGAGTAAAATACGTTTTTTTTTATTGCAGCTCTGTTGGTAAGCTGCTCCTCTTTGCACTTAGTTGCAAGAAGAACAATAGATAAACTCATGAGGGGTGGATATGTTTCTCTTAGCAAAAGTCTGAGGAGTTGTTTTAAGAATAGTTTATGGTATATTGGTGCTACTTTGCTTTCCATTAACGAAGCTTGTTTGTAATTGCTGATGGTGGATAAATGTTTGCAGGAAGAGCTGCTGAGCGCTCTCCGGCCTCTGGCCTGCTAATCTAAGTATAGATGAATATGACTGGCTGAACCTGTCACTGGCTGCAGTGCACCACTGTAGATTTCACTGATGCAGCTTTTGTTGTTCGGTTAAGCCCATTTATCCTTGACAACAACATAAGCAGCAGTGATGTACTACATAGATAATAACTCCTCTCCTCTTCCTCAGCCCTCCCTCCCTCCCTCCCTCCCTCCCTCCCTCGTCCTCTCATTCTCTGTCAGTGTAAACTAGCTTGTTAAGTTCCCCCCGAGATGCTGTCATTTGTGATGTGTGTGTGTGTGTGTGTGTGTGCATGTGCTGCGAGTGTTGACACAGCAGTATGTGTAGGTCAGCGGTGTCACAGCGTGTAGGGGACAGATAGGGGACGAGCGCACACATACACACAAATTAGTAGCATTATCCTGACCTCACGCAAAGCCTTTCTCTGACAAAGCAAGGAGGAGAGGATGGGATGAGTCGAAGATGAGGTGTGGATCAATAACAGGAGAGGAGAGGAAAGGGAAAAACATTTTTTTATTTAAAAAAAAGCCAACAAACTTGTCACACAACACAGAAACTAACCAACTGGAAACATCAAAGTTCATCAAAAATGGAGGTTTTAACCACCTCATAGAAATAACAATAGCTAGATGGTCAACAGGCATGTGAAGACTGTTAAAACTGTACATTTGCACCCAATAACCCTTCTGTGCTGTATCCTAGTACATGTTGTCATCCTGTTTCTCCATACTGACCATACACACACTTGCTATCACATTAGTTTCACACACACACACAAAGATGATCTCACAGATGCACCCGGGAGGATTGAACAGTAATTGGTTCATGTGGAGATTCCTTTAGTGATGTCGTCAGTAATTGAATTTGACAAAGAGGAAGACAAAAAAAAAGCCTCAGAAGTGATGGAGGACGGTGTATGTGTGCAAGATGTAGGGGTGTGTGTGTGTGTGAGAGAGAGTGTGTGTTCCTGCATGTGTTAGGACAGATCCAAAGCAGATTAAGAATTGATCTGTGTGCTATTTAATGAACCAGTCGCAGAGTTTGACACACGCCTACGTGATCCCACATGTATGCACACATGTACTCTCACGCACACAAATTCACTCACACGGGCGCATCTTTGTCCTTGAAAAGCCACTGTGTGCTTGTACTAGTACATATTTTGTAATCAGTACACAAGATATTTGATGAGAAAGTGTCCTGCACATTGGGAACAGAAGCGCTTTTTTAAAACTGCCTTTTAATCAAACTACAGTGTAATTAGTACTGAACAGGGTGAGGTTCAGGATGCTTCATGCTTCAGTAGCAGTGCAGAACAACTGATGCAGTTCTTAAACTCTCCGCTCTCCTCATCCACACCCACCTTGGGTCACCACTTTTTTTTTATTTCTTCACTTCCGTCGGGTTAAAGTTTAGACCTGAGCGACTTCTCGCAGTTTTTGTGCATATAGGTGGGACTGTGCTTGAAGAAAGTGCTTTATCATAGTTTGAGGAAAGAAGACATCAATCAAGTGGATGCAGGTTTCTGAAGGTCACAAAGCTATTCTTGTCCACGGAGGTGGTGGAGCACATCACATTTAAAATGAAAGAGGAGATTTTTTTCTTTCTTTTTTTATAAGGAGGTGAGCCTACATGCTGTCACTGCTCTGCGCACGTGGGAGGAAAACTATGCAGCGAGCCGGACACACATCGAGGAAATGCTGAAGGAAGAAGCTGCTCTAAAAAAAAAAAGCTGAATAGACTGAATGGAGTCAAATACAACACATGTTTTGATGGTGATACCAACAACTCCTCAAAGACTCACCAGCGTGTGAGTTGCAGTTTGTTTCTTGTCAGGTTGAACTCTCAGACTTGAGGTGTGATACTGTAGGAAGCACAGTGTGAATGTTACAAAAGTAAAAGCAAAATGCCAAAAAATGATGTCCCATGATATTCTCACACACATTCATGGAAGTTTCATTATGTATTTAGCACTTCTATCATGTAAATGTCATTTTATGAATGATTTTAGATTTACTTCTGGAAAATCATGCATATTTGGTTGGTTGGTTGGTTGGTTAACTCAGAGCTACAGTAGAGTGGGTTGTTCACTAACCCAGTGCGTGTGTGGATTGAATTTGAGTTTGTAGAGACTATAAAAGTTCTATATAAGTAAATTTTCCATTTACCATAGTCTGGTTTGGTTTGACATCTTTCTAAACAGCCTGCCTCAGCATCCATGGAGCTTGGTCACCAATGGCCATCATCAAGCTGCTGTGAATTCAACAGCAGTTGCAGGAGTGATATATACAGTAAAATACATTCAAACTTGAACCTTGAGGATTGTAGTTTTTACAAACCAGCTACTGTATAGACGTCCTACAACTGTGAGTCACAGTCTAACAGATCACTGTCAGTGTTAAACATGAATGGAGCCTTTTGTTCCTCCCACTCCACTGTCCTCCATCACACCACGGCACAAAGATCTTGACCTCAGACAGGTATTCAAACCTCTGTGATGAAAGTAACTGCAAGACCTACTTCAAGGCAAGGTCATCCAACAGTTATGAGAATAAAGTTAGGTAAAAAATCTTCCTACAATGTCCTCACAGGTGTTTGAGTGTGTGCTGTGCGTGTATGCAGCGGAAAAGGCTGATCGTACACTCGCACCGTGTGGTGACATGAGGGTGAAAAATGATTTACACGAGCTGAGACGGCAGTAAAATGTAGAGTTAAGCAAAAGAAAAGCATTTCAGAAAACATATCGGGCTATCATCAGCGCTGATAAGGCACCTTTTTTTCCCCCTCTTTTGCTTGCTTTTTTTTTTACTGTATGCATTCAAAGTAATCATCAGTGGGATAGTCAGCACAGGTGCCATATCATATTTTATAAGTGAATGAAAAAAAAATGATGAGCATGTTTTTGTGACACCAGATCCCTCATCTCCCTCAGGGTTTAACTATACTACCAGTAGACCTGCTGTCATTTCAGATGAGCTCATTTCCAGTTACTGTTACTTGCTGTGTTGCTTGCACTATGACGCAAAGTATCAAGTAAGTGCAGCTAATCAAAACTGATGTTATCTTCCTCCTATGTCTTCACATGTTCCAGTAGATTGCATGTTTTTTCTCTCTCTCCCTCTGTAGCTGCAGCCTTCAGGCATCAGGCTTAATAAATGAATGCGTAATACAGTATGTACATAAGACACAGTGCATTGGGTGATCTACCATAATGTTCTGTCCTCCTGGACTGAATCTGAGGTCAATCTATTACAGGTCCCATTCTGTACTTCACTGTAGGTCGCTATGGGAGTGTGTGTACATGCATCAAAGTCACAAGGACAATTTCCTGTACATTTATTGCTCTTGGCAAATAAATTGATTCTTTGCGCTTCTCCGCAGCATTAAAGGTTTAGAGCTGCTGCCCAGCGGCTGATTAAAACAGATAAAACAAATTCAAAAAATGAATCATACCTTGAATGTTTTAAGGTCCTCCTTGCTGCCAGGTGGATAGCACCGTAGCACATATTTAGTTTTCAAGAGCACACTCCAGCCAATAAGGAGGCGAAACGGAAACATTTATTTTTTGAAGAAGGCCATCTATTCTGTTCACCGTCTTTTTAATCTTGTGAATGCATATAAATAGATGATAATTGCTCTCACCTGGGGTTATTTATTTTTCCTTTTTTTATTTTCCACTTTTTAAAGCAGGATCTCAGTAGTGCTATGTGATTCTGCATCGGGCTCAACAAACAAGTTAGCAAAGTGCTACATTCAGTTGCTTTTTACAACTCAGCTAATCAACTAATCCCGAGTTTGTCTTTATTAAGCTATGAAACATCTCAGCTGCGGAACTGTGAAATTTAAACAATGGTAATAAAAGCAGATTATATGGTCTTGCAGAAAATATTAGTCGGCTACAAGATTCAGTATAAAATCAGTTAAAATTTTTAGGTAAAAGTAATTATATAGCAAACTAATGTTCACTTTAATGGCAACCTGATGTCTCTTACCCCTGCATTTTCTCTCTGACTCCACTTTCCTGTCGGATAAAGGCATAAAAATACCCCCCCAAAAAATAATTATAATAAAAGTTCCAGTAAAAGAATTGTACCGATGAAGGGACAATGAAGAATGGGGAGGTAAAGAAGAAAAGAAGTGACAAACAGAGGACAGGGCGGAGGAGGAGGAGGAGGAGGAGAGGAACAGGAACAGGAACGTGCCAGGTGCCCTGGGTCATTTCAGAGCCTAGAAAGGAAATGAAGGGTAAAGTGGATTAAAGCCATGGGTCGCACACTAACGCTTACACACACAGACACACACACCTCAACTCGCACATTTTCCATTTAGCAGTAACAGGCTTAGGAAATAGCCAGTTATTTGAAGTGCACAACATCAGACCTGACCATTAGCAGCACCCAAAGACATATATCTATAGGAGCCGTGACCTTGAGGAGGTCTAAAACTATTTTTTAGTCCCGCGGTGATTCAGTTCTTATGGAGCAGAAAGAGATTTTGTTGTGAAATCAGCAAAGCCCTCAATGTTCCCCAGTGCCAGCCCATAAAATGTTCAACAGATTGCTTAGTGACTAAAACTTCCAGGAAGTAAAAAAGAAACTGCTTCACTCTGGGTTTTACAGAAAGTGAAATGCTACAGTGTTAACTGTCGTAAAAGTGCAGAAATCTACACGTATGCATTTCTCCCACATCCATATTACATCAGAAACGATTTCATTTTTAATCAAATGGTTTAGAGCTCAGTGGTGCATCTACAAATGTTTTCTCATACTTTACACTTTATATTCATATTTCTTTCACCTGTGCGATAGATCTCACACTGCCAAACCACTACAATGTGACATTTCTTCACTTCCAGCGTTGTTTGCGCTGTGAACTGAAGCCTCAAACAGTCGCCACATCTGTGTCAACATGTCTACCTTCGTTATTGATTCTGCATGAGTGGTCACCAACCTTTCTCAGACAAAGATCCCTGAGTTGGCCTAGATGAAAGGAAAGATCTATCTATCTATTGTAACATCAGTATTTCCAGATTCAGGCCTCTTTGTTATATTTGAATTACAGGATGTGCTTTCAAACCAATACAACCAAGAATGCAGTGTTATTTGCTACTTTTACAGCTGTCTTGTTTTTGAATCCCACACAGTAAAAAACCAAGTGTCAATTTAACTCTTATAGAGTTGAATTTAACTCTGTTTCAGATAATATTTGGTCCCACTCAAAAATAGAGTAAAATTTACTCAATGGCCAGTGTCAAAATTTCAGTGTTAATTTTACTCAATTCTGTGTCAAAATTAACAATGAAGTGTGTAAAAATATTTAACACTGAGGTTTGTTCACACTGTTCAGAGTATTATGATTACACTTTATGGAGTTAATTTTACTCATTTCAGTGTCAAAATTAACAATGGAATGTATAAAAAATATTTAACACTGAGGTTTGTTCACACTGTTCAGAGTATTATGATTACACTTTGTGGAGTTAATTTTACTCCAAATTGGGTTCTTAAAATGACACTATAATGTGTAATAATATTTCATTTTTATTTCTCCACAGTGTTATTTTTTAATTATATTATATATAGGTGATATTTACTATACTACTGAACTGCTTTGATCTAAATAATAAATTAATAATCAAATATAAATAAAACACAAACAAATAAGGTTACAGTCACAACTTCTCTTTAATGCTCACCAGTGTAAAATATATTGCACCCAGTTTATGAATACCTCGCTTGGAACCGAGAGGATTTGCAACCACGAAGTCATCGTAAAACATTGTATCTGCACTGTTTGCTTTTCAGTTGAAAAAAGAGGGTGAGTTTTGAAAAAAGATCCATCACAAATATCTCTTAGTCTTGAGTCATCAGTGTCTGATTTTTTCAACATTTCTGCAACATACTTTTAAATATCGACTCCAATGTAGATAAAATTGGAACATACATGAATTTATCTTGAACAACTGTCTGATCATATGTCCCAGTCTCTTTATTTCGTCTTGTGTCAAATCTGGAGCCAATTACACATTCAACTGGTTCTACAGTTTCCCATTTGCTGGATAAAAATTTGAATCGCTTGTATTCTGAATTAAGAATTGTGAAAGGATTCTCCAACCCATCAAAACATGCTTCAACTTTCTTGCATGTTTCACTTTCTCTTTCATCACTGAATACATGCTGAACAACAGTTTCTTTAGCATGCTGCTGAACATCTTGAACAATCTCTTCCATGGAAATCACAACAGAGTTTACTACACTTTGGCCTACACCTGCTGCCTTTAAATCAGAAATGACAGATGCACAACTATTTACAAGGTCTTCTGCAGATAATGTAGACTCTGCTTCTACATGGTCAGACAACACATCAACATCAGTGGCATTATTTGTGTCAAGAACACTTTGGTCTGGTGAAAAGTCACCTTCTCCTACAGAATCAACTGAATCGCTTACGTGGCACTTGTTCAGGTGTTTTCTGAAGCCAGAAAAGCTACCAAAAGAACGTGGGCATCCTACTTGACTACATTTAAGATGAAGAGTACGGCCAGTACAGAGACCATGAATTACTTTAAGGTGCTTTATAAGGCTGTTTGGACTCCCGTGGTCACTTCTGCAGAGAAAACACCTCATTGTTTCATCTAAGCAGACACTAATGCATTATTCTTGCTCGCAGTTCAGCAACTCTGGGAGTTTCCTTTGTTTCCCCAACGTCAATGTTGTAGATAGTTGTTTGCAGAAAAGTGAAAAAGTTAGCAAGGGAAGGACTGTACGAGGTACCAAAGATGTAATGGGCCTTAAAGAGTTCGTCAAGGGCTCCCACTGAACCTGTTGCCTTACATGGTAGTGCATACTTGTCGACGACAATAAAGAAGGTGTGGATGCTGCTTCTTGTAGGCCCCTGAGCGAGGAGGTAAGGCTGGCTGCTGTGGCTGATGTTGTCAAGATGCTGCTGTACACTGGTTCCAGCCTACAATCAAACATTTGACAGCAATATTCAGTGACCAGTCTCTCGCAATAGATCATTGTACATGAAACTGAAGTGATAAAAAGCATATTACAAACAATTGTCCAGCATACTTTTATAAATTTGATGAGGTGTTCCACAGCCTGACTTGCAGACAACTTCCCTGGCCTCTTCCTTCCCTGGGCAGATGGTGGCAGGAGATGAAGGAGCAGCAAGATGGCAGACATGTCACTGTCCCAGCCTGAATGGCAACAAACATCAGGTTAGCATTAAGATAATGATAGATTATAAATCATTGTATCATCACTATTACTGCATAGCATAGTCAAGTGTGTTATTTTGCCTGTTTACAGAAATCATAAAATAAAAGACAGTGTATAAGATATATAAAATATGAAATATTTATGCTACATGTACGATGAACTGACAGAATTAGTCTTAGTCTTACCATTCTCAACCACAACAGTTGACTCAGCATTCCTCATCAAATCTAGGAGCTCTGTGGTTGGTACAAGTCCACGGCACTCGGTGATGACTTTTGCTTTGAGACTGGTGGGCCACTTTTCCAAAAATTTGTTTGCCGTCAGTTCATCAAACAGCAGCCTGAAATCTTGTTCTATCTGTAATACAAAAACAAAGTGCAAAGAAAGGAGAGATGAGAGACAAAGCATGCATGATGCCCACGATGTGCGTCCACATTTGTGGTCTTAAATTATTTTCTGCTTTTGCGAAAACATAGTTTTGAGCCTTCCCCATTTTGAACAGTAGGGGGCAGTAGAAGGCCAGGAACCGCCCCAGAGGCAGAGATTTTCAGGCACTTCATCCTGGATTTTCGTGTGTGTGAGAAGAAGTAAACATTCTTTTCACATGGCACAAGTAAATAGATATGACGCAGTTATGTAAAATGCGATGGTGGCGTTAACTGTGTAGTGCAGGCAAAACTAGCATTATGATTTCTGTTTCTGTTTTATGTTGTGTCATGGCATAGATAATGTGCGTGAGAACTCGACTTAAGTAGCCATGTCCAAGACATTTTCTCTGTTCACAGACACAGATACAACTGTTAACAGGAATCTGCAACCGGTACCAATAACACATGCTGTATGGGATATTTCATTGATTCATCTAATGATGATGTAGATTTCAACTTACCAGTCCTGGTGTATCGAGAAACCGTGGGAAGACTGAGAAGACATCTGCTGCTCTCTTTTCATCGTTGACCATTGACTGACGATAAGTGAAGGTAGCTTTCATCTTCTCACGGACAGTGTCTTCATCAGCAGAGTGTCTCAAAACAGCAATAGCTGCTTCCACTTCCTCATCCGATAACACTTTGTCAGCAGTGAAGGGTCTGGGTTGACCACGGCCTGGCCCACCATCTTGAGACAAAACAAAATTTTATTGACTCCTGCCTACACAATTCATCAACACCATATGTAACTGGTAAGTATACTTACTCTTGGGAGATCTGCTAGCAGGGACACCTCTTTCCTCTGCAGCTTTTCTTTGAATGGTCTTCAACCGCCATGCAAGGTATCCAGAACCACTCTCTGGATCGTAGAAATGTTCCTGTGTAATTTTAAAAAATGAAGATTTACTATGCTATTAACATTTCTAACAGAAATTAAGTGTGTTTTAAGGACGCTTTTGCTTACATATCCATGTTGTGAATATGGGTCTTCCAGATATGGAAACAGAGCAACTATCCCCTGCGCGTACTTCACTCTGACATTTTTAGGGGGGGATGTCCTAATGTATGAATTCAATGATGACAATCACCCAATTAGACACATTTAAAAATAATCAAATATTAACAATGTTTCTTTGGAACCTATTCTTACCCATGTGTTTGTGTCATCTCAGCAGCAAGTATGTTTATCATCTGTCTTCTGGTGGCATCTTTCAGGGATTTGGTTTTTGCATACTCTTGCATGATATGTTCGCCCCCAGGCTTTGTTGTGAGGATTTTTTCAATCAACTTAAATGGAAACAAAATATACGGTCAGAAGTGTTTAAACAATTCGTACAATGGGGAAATTATAACAGAAAAGCACTACCCATCAAAACGAACAAAATCCATATTAAATTTGTCCACTACCCACCTCCTTTGCCTCCAAGTTTATGTGGCATGGCCTTTTAGGTTGACTTCCTTCTGCAGCGGCTGCTTCTTCAGGAGGGTCAACCATTGTGAAGTTTAGAATGATGGTATCTTCAGATGCTGCTGAGCATGATGATGATGATGACGACAACAACAGAGAAGCATCTGTGCATTAAGGAATATGAACAAAACATAAGCATATCAGAAATGTTATTACTCCCATCCCAACCATTACGTTTAATTTGAACACATTTGTGAATGGTCAGTAATTACCAAGTTCTTCATTGCGCAACATGACTCGGAAGGTTCCAGGTGACTCCTTCACCAATTCTTCAAAGACCTCTCCGTCAACTTCTGTGTCAGATTGGTCAAATACCTTCATATCTGGCTGCCTACATTCTGGTATGTTAAATTTTTGGCACACTGAAGTAAAGGACGGAAAGGGAAAATTACGTTACAGTAACAAGACCATTTCCTTTTAATGAACATCAAAATAATAGCAAAATGGAGTGAGCCTCATGTATTCACAAAATGCTATTGTGTTGAAACCTAAGTCAGTAGGTTATTTCCATGCATTTAAAGGCACACCAGAAACAGTTATCAACTCAGAGGAATGTTTTATGGTGAATTAGGTGTATTAACTAAGTAAAAGGTTGTGATATTGTGTTAACCTAATGTACTCACTAACCTTCTTTCATGAAGGCATCCAATGTTAGGTCAGTCAGCCGAATATACTTCTGCTCCCCACCAAATGACACACGGAGCAGCATGTTCTATTAAATAAACAAAGGTTAAACAAACAAAGGTTAACAAATAAACAGTTGAACAAAGAGTTACATGTGCTTACATCGTTCCATGTTCCATAACCTGAGCCTATACTTACCACAGTCCACGCTTTACACTTACATCTGCTTGATTACTGTGAACAACAAGGCAAAGTGGCCATAGTTGAGTTAATAAACAAATCAAAAATATTTATGCTGCATTCTGGAGCACAGAGGAAAGGAGACTGGACTTATACTATGCCAATGTATGCTAAAATATAAATTTCTAAAACTTGAGCCTTATTTTTTATCAACATTGTGTCTCAAATTATTAATTTCACACAGTGAGTTGGTCGTTATGGAGATATAAACCCAGGCTGAATGGAACCGGACACGGACAAGCACAACTTAACTATATTCCTCAGTGAGAGCTAGCAACAGTACAGTAGGCTAACTGGCATTCGCAACTTCACTGTCTTTGTGTATTTTTACCACCTTGGCCAATTCAGAAAATGGCAACCGTTTGAGTCGTCGAGTACTGAGGTCACATGTAGGAAGGGGGAGAGGGAGAGGGAGGGGGAGGGGGCTATGCCGTGGTGTAGCTAACTTCGTAGCTTCAAGCTAATTCGCGGTTAGCTTAACGATTAGCATACAGGTTAACAATAACATAAAACTTTACCATACGATGGGCAGCTTGTATTTGGGTGTACCAGCATTGAGGAAAAAGACACGCAGTTAATGGTGCGGCTTAACGTTAATTAACGAGAAATGTCGAACTTCTGAACTGCTAGCAAGTTGGGGCATGTAGCTACTCGACAGTAATTAAACAGAGGAATGAGCATCATGTCCTCAATCTACATTAATGAACCGATAAAACCGTGTTGAGATGGAAAACAATTATTAACCGTTCATAATGTTACTTACCCGACCAAGGCACGACTCCAGACCTGACTGCTCCAGACCCAGACCAACCGTCTATGTGCCGCCAGAGTGATCAAGACGTCACGACAGGCGCGTATTTGTCACTCTGTAGAGTTAAAGTTACACTGCACGTCTGCAGGATTTTACACTGACTTTCAACTATACTCTCTCTGGAGTTAAAGTTACACTGCATTTCTGCGGGGTTTAACACTGACTTTTAACTATACTCTTAGAGTGGGTTTACTCTCCATGTAGTTGTAAATACTCTATCTAGGTTAAAATAGGTTTACTCTGGAATATTGACACCCCATTTTTTACTGTGCACAATACATCACACTTTTGATTCTAACAAAATATTTCATTTATCCCAACAAAAAGCCCATTTTGCATTCTTATGAGGAAACGAGTTTGTTCATGTTAGACAAAGAAACTTTTCTTTTGCAGTGAGCAAATCATATTACTGCACCATTGTTAACTGTTAAATGCCTGTTCGCTGAAACAGCACTTTTTGGAAGCACAACTGTAATACTACAATTAACATCACAATTCTCAGTGCAGTTTAAAAAGTGAAAACCAGGCAGTAGCGGTTTATTTTCTATTATCTACCAGCAGGGTCTTTCTTTAAATGCAAAAGCAAGAAGAAAAGTTAGGTTGAACATTTACAAATCTAATCTCATCAGAGATGGTGGTGGAAAGGGATTTTGTTTTTCGTTTTGTGGACTGCAGGGAATCGCTGAATGTCTGATTGGGGAAAAAAATGGTTAAAGCATTATTATTGTAACTAATTATTTCTAAATGGACAAAAGGAATGAAAGAGGTGAAGAGAGAAACTAGTTGGACTGAGTCGCAAGTGAAGAGAGAGTAAAGGTGAGAAAGAGAGAGGGTGTGTGTGTTTGTGTGTGTTCATGTGCGTAGCAGAGGGTGAATTATGGCTGAGGTGTCATGTTGTGCCCCATGTCACACTCGTCCTCTCACCTCCATAAAATATACTGGCCTCAATCAATAACTAATTAGCTGCTAATTACCATGGCTAAAATACACAGCGGCAATCGCATAAACACACAAACGTCCACGTGTATTGATAAGTGAAGCAGCCGCGTGGCGCCGCGTGTCACACCTGCAAACACACAGCCTCGCAGGGCAGGCGGCCGCTCACGTAATGAAGGTGAAAGGTAAAGAGGAGTTTGATCACCAATAAACAAACAAACAAAAATAACTAAAGTAGAACTCTGTATCGATCTATCATTATATCCACAGACTTCAACATTGCATTGCCCTCCCTTCTCTAGCTCACCCTGCCAGTCAGCCTCCACCTCCACCTCCTCCTCCACCTCCTCTCCCTCCGTCTCTCCACCTCCACCTCCACCTCCTCTCCCTCCGTCTCTCACCCTGACATTTTGGCAGCTGTTGCCGCGCCTCCATTTTGCGTTCCCTCAGGGAGCCATGTTGTTCGGTGCATTAGCGCCTCATCACTGGCGCACATGGACAGTTCAGATGCCACACACTGGACTGCTGCTAGAAGCCATTCAGAGGTGTGTGTGTGTGTGTGTGTGTGTGTGTGTGTGTGTGTGTGTGTGTGTGTGTGTGTGTGTGTGTGTGTGTGTGTGTGTGTGTGTGTGTGTGTGTGTGTGCATGTCTGTGTGTTTATGCATCATTTTTTTTCACCATGTGCATGACTTGTCTCTATTGTGATGGACACTTATGGTAACGGAAGCTCAGTGTCATCTCTTCAAGATACAAACTGCAACTTTATAGATAGATAGACAGATAGACAGACAGATAGATAGATAGATAGATAGAGAGATAGAGAGATAGAGAGATAGAGAGATAGAGAGATAGATAGATAGAGAGATAGAGAGAGAGATAGACAGACAGGCAGACCGACAGGCAGACAGACAGACAGTTAGTTAGATAGATAGATAGATAGATAGATAGATAGATAGATAGATAGATAGATAGATAGATAGATAGATAGATAGATAGATAGATAGCAGCATTACACATAGTGACGATAACAACATATATGATAAGAATATAAAGAACAAACTATACATAAAGAGCAATAGCTAATAAAATGTAATGTACAAAAGTATACACAACACATTGGCAGTGTTAGGTTTCGGGTCATCAGTATGTGCGTGTGCATATATGCATTATGGTGAACAGGTTGATAAGAGAATGATGAGTGACAACAGATTGTCCATGTTTTCCGCCAACAGTTTTTCAAAGGCTCCTCTTGGTTGTAGTGCTGTCACTTAGCTTTTATTATCTACACTCATTGCTGGAGGATTACCTTCAGCACGTACCACACTACTGATTACTCAGAATACTAAACGGACGTTTCACATTGTTATCTGTGACATTTTGTTTTCACACATCTTAAGTAGAAACACTTTGACGATGAACTACCTTCAGCGTGTGTTATTACCAGTGTGCAGATATCTCAGGTGTGTTATTCCTTTCACCACTGCATGGTCAAGCATGCTTGATTTTTACTTTTATTCATTATTATTCCTATAAATAAGAATGAGAATAAGAATAAGAGAACAGATGAGAGGAAGAAGCTGCTGTGGCTTCCAGCATGACAAATACAGGTACGAGAGGCGAAGCGAGAGAGAGCGACAGATGATTCTCATTTTACTAATCGCCTTCACGCTTCGCTGGTTGTGTCAAGAATAGCGTGAATGCGATAACTACAGAATATTGTCAATATTTTAGAGACCCCACCAAATTTCACAAATCATGTTTTCACAGGAGCTCGTGTCTTCACCTGACTCTCCTGTAGTTCATTCCGTGATGGTGATAGCAAAAGGTTTGTGTATGCGCTATTCTACGTGTGAAGAAACTTGTGTTTTTGGCAATTTGCTTTGACATTGTTGTGATTATTATCAGGATTTCAGCAGAGCAGCAGCAGCTTGCCAATGAGCTGAAAATGACTACAGTTAACAGGTTATTTTAACGGATCACGTTTCACTTACCTTCTTCCTTTGACTGATAGCAGAAACAGAAATATGGGAATAAGAACAGATTTATTAGGAATTCAGCTGTGTTAAAATACTGCAGATGTGTTGTCGTAATGATTAACTGATGGTGGAGTTTTTAAAGAACAGAAACTTTATTGAAAACTTTTTTAAAAAGTTCAAAGTTGAAGGCTGGCAGGTCCAAGAGCAGCCGTCTGCTGTAAATGGATGCTTTTAAAGAAAAAGACACATTTTCTCTCCCCTTTGATTATGTGATTGTCACCACATTGCAGGTTAAAGTGACCTTTTACAGATTGGTGGCTTAAACTTGACAGTATATATTTATATTGTTTGTGTGTGTGTAATGTCAGCGTTGGTGGGTGATTCTGGTAAAACTGGGTAAAAATGCTTCTAGAGCTGTGTTGACACATTTCATGGAGCATCACTAGATGTTTTCCAAGGGAATAAAAGAAAAAAAAAGAGTACATTGAAATCTATTGCCTCGTATATACTTTCAAAAAGATCTGTTATCTTATTTATCTTATTTTTAGTTTAAATGTTACCGATATGTAGTACTTGTGTGTCTGTGTGTGTTTGTGTGTGCTTGTCACCTGCAAAACAAAACACCTGCAACCATCTTTAAACAACCAACATGTCATCACATTTGGTTGCGCTCTTACATGCATTTACACATGTCCACACACATAAAGTGACAAAAGAGACAAAGTGTAACAAGACCTGACAGGTGAGTGAGTGTTGGTGTGTGTGTCTGTGTGTGACAGAGAGAGAGAGAGAGAATGAGATGATGAAAAACTGTGAAAGAGCAAAAATAAAGTCAGGTGGCTTGTTGTTGTTGTGACTAGAAAAAGAGCGCACTGCCACTGTTAGAGAAGAACACAGATTGTTCATGCACAAATGATAAAACCTCACACCATGAAATATGAATTTCATATCAAGATGTTACTTGTGGTTTTTCAAACAACCAAACATCAGTCCAACATCTGTCCACTGTAACATCCCTAGCCACTTATCCGGCTCAGTTTGAGTTTGCAGCAATAGAAGATGTCCTTTTCTCCCCAGCCATGTCCTCTAGCTCCTCCTGGGGGATCCTGCGGCCGCCTCATGCTGGTTGAGATGTATAATCTCTGCAGCGTGTTGTGGGTCTGCCCCGGGGTCTCCTCCCTGTCGGACGTACCCAGAATAGCTCCACGGGGAGGAGGCAGTCCAGGAGGCATCCTGATCAAATGCCTCGACAGTTTGACGCCGCTCTTAAGTTTTCTAAATCTCCCGGCTCTCCAGCTGCCCTCCTTTGTCGTGTTTACCATGTCTCCTCTCAACACTAAGCCTGTTTCAAAGTTGCAAAGTAAAAAGCACAGAGGACCCAAATCAGCTGCAGTTTCGCTGCCTCCTCCTCTGCACCACGGTTTTGTTAATGCACGCAGTCAGTCAGCCTCAGCTCCAGGGCTTTTAACATCACACAGGCAGCGCTACTGAACCACTTCCGCTGGAGGTCTGGGCACTCGGCCTCTCCAGCATTACACCACTGATGTTTACATCCACTTAACCTCACTGACTGAATGTTATCATACCATGTAGTGTAAAATTGAAAGGGCAAATATGGACAGAGTACAAGCAGGATAATCACCAGTATGATTAGGGCCATGTCGAACAAATAACAAGATGTCCACCAGTCCATTAAGACCACGCTGCCCCGGGATGAACCAGCTCACTTAATCACGTTGCATTTCAAGCAACTGTGTTTTTCTTTTGTTTTGTTTTTTGGCAGAGAAATAATTTCATTACTTATTCCTCTCATGTAAAGACATAGTAAAATGATTTAAGGCAAGTTTCATCTTTTTATTAATGGAGATCTACTGACATGTTTGACTCGAGGACTGACCTTCATCATCTATGGATTATTATCTTAAATTTCACCTATCCTGCTGTAGGTGCAGCTGTTTTCATGTGTATATATTGCTTTGCTCTTTATTCTTAGTACAGTACATCCATACTGTTAAAAGTGGCTCGTCGAGTCACCGTCAGCAACGCCTTACTTTCCAGATTCCCTTCTACTTTTTAAGGAAAAAGGGCCAAGTTTGTTCTGCAAGGATAACTTCTTCCTGCAGAAAAAGATATTGTGGAAGTGCAAATACAGACAGTTAAGAAAGCACCCCCTTCACACACATACACACACACCTAGGCCACAATAGGGCCATACAAATAGACATATTGGGGCCAGTGTTGACTTATATCCCTATGCTAATAAGCATACTAATTCACACAGAGCCTGGGAACTTTCTAGAAAAAAAGAAAACACTACCCCAACACACACACATTCACACAGCCACAAATATATAAACCCACATGGAGAAAACCCTCCTGCCATTTCTTAAAGCCCCGCAGACCTCAGAGAGTCAAAGACAGAGTGTCTTTGAAGAAAAAGGAGATTTAAAACTTATTGTTTTGCTCGCAGAGACGAGGTAAAGAGGACAGAAAGTAAGAGAGTTGGAGGGCTCGCACAAAAACTGTTGGGTAATATTTTATTGTAATAAAAAATGGTCTGCATCATCTGACCAGGCTGTGAAATTTAACTAGATACCATGTGTCAGTTAATTTATTACAAAAAAAAAAAATCATCCGATTTACATTGCTACTGATTGGCAGAGAAAGTTACAGGGATATAGGATTTATATTCCCAAAATGCCGGCACAGCCCCAGCCCCAGCAGAGCATGATCAAGAGTAGAGCTGCAGTAATGAAAACAGGCTGCAGGGTTGAGCAGCAGAGCATAAAGCTATACCACTGGTTAAATACCAGCAAGACAAATAAACCAAGTTATTTTCCTTTTTATTGTGGTAGTTGTTTAACTATAAGTGTAACATTATCTCATACTCGCCTTTTTTTTGTTTGTTTTTTTTCCTCCCAAGTGTCCAGTGAACAAGATGTTCAAATGCCACAGACATACATTGTGTGGCTGTAGCTTTAAGCTTATATAACATTAATTTACTAACTAATGATTGTTATAGGCCTACTCTGCAGTCAATGCGCAGGGACACGGAAACATATTGTTCTGCACTGGGATAAGGAAACGCCCAGGTAACATGCGCGATATTAATGCTGGAAGAATTTTCCCTGTCTGTCTGCAAATGCATTTTGGACTCAACTATTCATGTTAAAACCCATTCGATGGATGCCTCCAAAGGAAGCAGCAACAACCTTGGTGAGTTGGACTGCTTATGTAATGATGGATAAAGTCATTTTGAAAACACTGGGCACTCAAACTGTATCACTCATTGTGCCAGTCACAGCCAGCAGTCTAAAGCTCCGGCAGCATGATATTTAAATGATGATATCGGCTACTAGCCTATGTCAAAATGTGTAATTTTATATCATACAAAACACCAAAGATGTGTAGGCCTATTAATAAAAAATAATGTGAAATAAAAATATAAACAACCAAATTATTAAGCAAAAAGGTTAATTTAATTTCAATAAAGGCCTATTTGAATGTGTGGCCCTCGGGGTGTCTGTTGAGAAAAATTCTGGCCCTTCAGCAAATATAATTGCCTACCCCTGTTATATAACATTAATTTAATGATTGTTATAGTGCAGCGAGCATATTGTTCTGTACTCTCTATTAATGCTGGAAGAATTACACTCAACTATTCATGTTAAAGTCAAATTGAAAACCAATGAGGATGGATGATTTTGAAAACACTGAAAACTAAATTAGTCTTTCAGTCATCGTGAGACTGTCAACCAAACCAAATTGAAAACCAACCAACCAACCAACTGCAAACATGACAAAAAAAGGTCCTTTAGTCTTCAACAAAAAACAAAACAAATAGTGACTCATGTTTCTCAGCAACCCAAACTATGACCTTTCCCAAAACACAACCAAGTTGTTTCTGTGCCTAAATCTAAAAGATTGAATTGTTGTGCGGATCTGCATATTTGACAGATGCTGGTCTCCGAGGCAACTTGCAAGTGAGGGACAACACTAAAGCTTCATTTAACAGTTTTAGGAGGTGCACTGCTGCTGACAATTGATTGAATTCTGCTCTAAGAGGCGACAGATCAGAAAATACTTCTTTGTGATTCTCTTAAGAACACAGATAAAAAGTTTTGTCATTTGTCATTTCTACTTGGTGCATTTTCGTCCAAGTCATTTAGAGTTAAAACCATAAGCCTGCTGTAGATCATCTCCAGACTGGACATTTACTGTAGATGATCATTAATTGTTTCAACAAACATGGTTTCAGTGAGTAAATGCATAGTAAACTTTGAATTTCAATGGAGCATCACTTGAAGGCTCTTCCAGACTGTGCTGGTCCCAGTCAAGATTTCTAGTTCAAGAAAACTCCCAATAAGATGGAAAGTCATCATTCATCAGCCCATCTTACATCTCTCATATTCTCTTCTCTTCCTCTTTGTATATCCCTTTCTCTTTTTCTCTCTTCCTCATGCTTTTGCTGTGTCACCCTCTGGCTGTTTCGTTATTTAACTTCACATAACATTTCACATTCTTTTCAGTACATTGTTTATTTTTGTCGATATTTCTTTACTCCCCCCTCCCTTCTCTCTCTCTCTCTCTTACTCCCTCTTTCTTGATTAGACATTTTTATTGTTGGGAACAGCAGAGTGCAAATGGCCATTAGTGAACGCTTACTCCCCCCTTTTCCAAATTTAAAATGACAGGCCCTGTGATATGCTGCTGACTGTGTGTGTGGTGTATGCGTGTGTGTGTGTGTGTGTTTATGTGTACGTACAAACCGCTCTCTCCATCATCAGCTGTCTATTACGCGAGCCAAATCAGAGTAATATATGGGGCTTAAGGCTGCTAATGGGTGGGGTGTTGTGCGTGTGCTTGTGCTTGTGCATGCATGTGTGTCTGCAGAAAACAAAGCCCCATACCTAGATGACAGCCATATGAAACTGTGTGCTGAGGCAACTGGCCTAGTGTGGGCTTTTCTAAAATGACGGACAGGTGGGAGGTCTAATCCCATCAGAGAGTTGGTTAGTCTTTCCCTCAGGGTCCGCCCCTGTCTACTGAGTGGGTCCTGATTGGATGATATGATTCTTAAAGTCAGATGGATTGGATCGCCTGGGGGCAAAGAACAAGTGAAATGGGCAGAGAGGGAAGGAGGGAGAATGTGAAACACACAGAGAAAAAGATTGCCAGACGAAATCCGAGAGTCGGAGAGATGGATGGGTGGTGTTGCTCTGAGAAAATATACATCTGAGAGAGACTAATAGAGAAAATCTGAGACAGTAAGAGATAGACAGAAGACAGAGGGAGAAGTAACTGTAAATTCAGACGGATCACTTAGCTTGAAGGGAGATGAATATGGATTTAAATAAATGAACCAGCCCGGGGAGATCGCCGTTAAATGGGGTTGAGTGGGTGGTTGAGTTTTGGGACTCCCGAGTAGGCTGTGGAGGAAGGAACAAAAAGCAACGTAATAAGCTAAAAGCTCATTCTGTAGTCTGAGTATTAGTTTATGCTGTGCCACAAACCAGGAAAAACACAAGGAGATTATGAGTCGGCTCAAACACAAAATGAAGAAATTCAACCTGGAGCGCACAGTTATTGTTCAGGCTTGATAAGATGCAGCACAGGTGCACCGCATTGTACCGACTTACAGCACCTTATTCAAAACATTGACTCTAATCACATGATCCAGACCCATAATCCCTACAGTGACTGTTTCATCGTCTTGTCTGTCAAAGCACAGATTTGACCTCAGGCTCAGAAAACATGATTAATCGTATGAAAATCGATTGGTTTGTCAGCTTGTGGCACATAGAAATGCACGCTATGTTGTGTTTAGTTGGTGGTTTATGCTGCCAGGGGAGGTTGTACAGTATCTGGGCCACTGGGACACACTGGAGAGCCTTCTCATTGTAGTGGTTCAACCTGAATGAAACAGAAATTGATTCATGCATGAAAAAGTTTCTGACACCACATGGATTGCTAATTAGCGGCTAACTGTAAAGCTAGTAGAGTGTTCATGGTGTGGGCAGTTAACTTAAGATGGATCTGAAGCCAGTGGGGGGCAACGACTGTAGTTAAGCCTATACAGCATTGCCAGCTGCCAAGTAACTGCTATTTATTTGGATGAAGGGTAGGATTCAAAGGCACCTAATCTCACCTAAAGCCTTGTGCAGCTGATAACTTAATGCATCAACAGTCTTGGATGATGCATAAATATCGTGCATGCATTGGGTGCATACATCACGTAATAACTGAAGACAAAGTTCACCATGTTGTCAACTGTGATTGACAATTCATGGGGTGCATGTCTATTTCTTTTCAGCAGAAAGGAAATTCAACTTTCAACACACTTTACCACATAACACTCAGAGCCAGAGTGTGTGAACTGTGGAGGTGGCTGCAGCCAGTAATGATGATTATATTGTCTTTTAAGTGAAGCAGAACTTAGGCAGTGTAAGAAAATCCACACTCATTATAGAATCTAATTCACCACTTTGCATTGAAAATACAATATTTGGAAAAGCTCAGCCACAGCAGAGGCGTGTGAAGTATTGCTATTTTCAGACCTCTTTGGATAAGGCAAGCATATATTGTAGAGCACTGGTAACAGTAGTCTGTCACCGAAGGTCTGTTCCTCACAGTTCAAAACAGAGATGAATTTGATGTGTCTTTGTTTTTGTTTGTTTTTCAAAGAAATGATCATATCTTTTATAGTAATGACAAACACCTGGTGGCAACAATGGTGAGAACAAATAAGTGTAATGTAACCGGAGCCGCGGGTTCCCTCTCAGCCAACAGGACCATTTCTTTTAAGGCTTGACATTCAGCGAACAAATGGTTCCTTTGGGGGACGATGCCAAAACAGCAGCAGGTGGTTTGACAAGCGCACAGTGAGAAGTAGGATTGTTCCAGGAGCTACACGTGGATGTACCATCATATCATCATCATGAGCATCAATAGGCTTCAATAACACAAGTAGCTTTCACAGAAACGGGGAGAATTGGTTTTTCCTTGCTTTTGCGATCTAAAAATAATCACATTTTCAAGTGTTACTACAGCTTTTGACATCTGAAAACAATAAAGTAGTGTAAAAAACAGAGAGTAAGCTATTGAACAATGTTTTTTTCCTGCCTTGCACAGCTTTAGTAGGCCTTTGTGTGTCCATCTTTACTTTTAAAGTCATAAAAAGGTGAATGGGATTCTTCTGCTCTCCGTCTGTCTGCGTTTGAATTGTTGCTGAGAGGTGAGGAAAGTTTTCAGCAGTCGTCTTTGCAGGTTTCGAGGTTGGTTTTGTTGTGGTGCTGTTCGTAGTATTTGATGATGGCGAAGACGTTTTCTCTGGCCTCTGTGTTCTCAACAAGTCCTATAACTGCTGAGATCTACACTTTTACTTCCTCTCGACTTTCCTGCTTTTTACTCACTGGTTTCTCTTTGCTCTCCTTCAGTTGTTTTTTTTCCCTCCTGTTTTGCTTTCCCTCTTGTTTCTGCCCTGTTTGTCTTGCTCTCCCTCTGCTCTCTAGCTCTCTGTCTCTTTTTTAGGAACAGAGAGATTAAATCCATTCTTCAGTGTCCTCAAACCTCACACTCAGCTGTTTACTTGCAAAAACACCAATACACTTGTTCCAAGTCTGTGCGTGTGTTTGTGTCAAGTCCTGCCATCCTTGTGTGTTTGTCTCTGTGACTGTGGTCAACTCTCTGCGTGTGCTTCCTCGCTGTTGTGCCTGCATGTGTGCGATGGCAGACTGAAATTTAAAAGGATAAAGTCTTATTTATTATTTGAAGAGATCCTTGTTTTAACCAAAATTTAATGAAGCTTTTTGGAGCCGAAACCCTTGTGAAATGTTTGTGTCCTGCTCTCTCCAAAGTGAATGTGACTGCTTCAGACTCCACGGGGACAAACTAATGCCTATTGCTAAAGTTTCTATTTTATTCTGCTCTGTTTTTCTCTGGAAACCATTAATGTTTAATCTAATATCCTCTGTGACAGAAACAGAGCACAAAGTTGATGTATGAAGCCATTTCATTTCTTCAGAAAATATATTAGACTTAAATCAATGTGTTTGTGGTTTTCTATTTGTATTTCTTTGCCCAAATATCTACACAGGTAGAAAAAGGATCAGCACTTATTAATGTGTTTGCTTTAAGGGAATAGTTTGCGATAATGGAACCAGGCTTATTCACTTTCATTCTGGGAGATAGATGAGAAAATCACCTCCCTCTTGTCTCCTTGTAAACAATGGAGTTGATCACATAGTGACAACTGGAGTCTCGGTTGGTTATGTTAAGTCTACACAGCGACATCAATACATGTTTTTAAGGTTCAGTTCACATATTTGTGAAAAAACTTAGGTACAATGTATTAATTCATAACCATTTCTGAATATTTTGAATGACCCATACAGACTGTTTATCCCAATTTCCAGTCTTTTTGCTAAAAGATAATCGCTTGTTTACTACCGGTACAGTATGTTTAGTACACAGACACCAAACTGGTAGAAATCGAATTATGATCTGGGTTGTCTTGAAAGCAAATGAGTATATTTCCTCAACAGAGGAAAGAATGTAAAGAAATTTACAGTTGTCTTTTTTGCTGCCAAATATGTGAGCAGATTTGAACATCAACCGTTTGCACATGATCTGGCATTCAGTCAAAATTAAGGCCAACAAATAATTTCCTCCCCGCACATCACAGACTCCAACTCATACTCCAATGATGGGACCAACCAAAATTACACTCTGTAAATGCAGTGTAGACAAAAAAAAATGTTATCCAAACTATAATCTTGCAGAGCCAGAACTCCAAAGTTTGTTTTAGCACCATCACTGAAATTTCAAATATAGGTTTTGATTAACTGTAATAACAGAGTTTAATTTAATTTTCTCCTCTATCAGCATAATGTTGGGCAATCTTGTGCATGTTACATCACTGCTTTGGTTGATTCTTCTGACACTCATTGACGTCTTCCTGAGGATATGCTGACTGCAGTTCACTGAGCTTCACAAACAATTGTATGTACTGTATATACAGTAACCTTTAACTAGTCTTTTTACACACTATCACTATTAATTTATTGGCCACACAACCAAGAATCCATGATTTAGACCCTCACAACTCTTTAATGTTGTGACAATAAAAAAATTCAATAAAGATCACAAGAAAATAAGAATTTTTAGATGAAGGGAGTTCATTCTGATTTTGATTTGAAGGTAAACCGTCATAAAAGAAAAAGCACAGATGCTCTCAGCCTCTCAGCACAGTGACACATAATCTAAAACAACTACCACTTTGAACCATCAAAATATTGATCAAAGATGTTGCCAGTGATCAGAGCATTGCTGTGTACATTACTGTGTCTGTGTTTGGCGTAGGAGAATGGAGAATGATTCACTTACACTGTGCTGTGCAGTGGCAATAGAAGAAAAACGAGGACAAGTGGAAAGGACTTTTTCCTGAGTGGGTAGTGAGAGGGGGTGGAGAAAGGGGTGGGGAGCGTTTAGCTGAGATGGCAGTCAATAAGTATAAACTGAAGCAGGGTTCAGGAGAATGGGTATTTTTGGCAGCATCTTTGGTGGTTAACACTCCCTTCTTTATTGTTCTGCTATATGCACTTACCAGTTCTCACATTTTCTGACTTTAAAGTGGTGCTTGGTCAGTAACACGACAGTTCCTCTTCTCTAAAGTTGAAACCGAATTATAAAACTTTGGTACTCCAGTTAAATCATCTCTATATTTTAATCATAGACATTTATTTATCTGATATACTGTGAATCGTTACTGTACATCTGGATTGATTCCTAAATATAACAGATGACACATTCATAAACATAATGATAATAATTCAGAAAAAACAGTTTGTATGTGTATAAATAAAAAGAACAGAGAGTGATGTTCAAGACTACTCTCCTCTGCATTGGCAGTTACCCCACCATGTCCCAGCTGTGTGTATGTTTGTTGTGTGTGCGTTCTGAAGTATTCAGGCAGTAACTCTTTCTGTGTGTGTGTCTCCATCACATCATGTCTCTGGCATCTCTTGTGAGTCTATTTTGGCACGCAGAAAAACACGAAAGAGAAACTATGAAAAGTGGGGGAAAAAAACGATTTAACTGGAACAAACACTGGGGGATAAAATGAGAAAGACAAAGAAACTAAACAAAAAGCTGCAAGAAACAATCAACATGCAGGAGATGTTTCTAAACAGCCCCCTCTCTCACCATAAAATGCAACATAAAACTGGTACCCGTTTAACTTTTAGCAAAGCACTTACACACTACTCAGGTGTAAACAGGTGAATCATCTCATGCAACTCCACAGTTTCCTATATGCTATTGTTTTACACCTATAACTGATTTTTGAGCACTGATCACAACACAGTTATCAACTTTAAAGTTTTGGCTTTAGCAAACACATCCAAGTCTTTCCATCACTGCTTTTCTGCACCGGGATGAAATGCACCTGGACCTTCGGGGGAAATCTTAAGTCCTAAGAATCATCACCAGCTATGAAGTCATTAGCATTAGCCTAGCTCTCAGCAATATGCTGCTGGCAAAGTAGCATGTGGTGGATTTTGTGGAGAGCTTTCTCAGTAAAGCCTGCTGCAGCCACACAGAAAAATCATACTAGCGTGGTGATATTGAACCAAAACACTCACTTTGTTGGACATAGAACCAAAACAATGAGCTGAAAGGTGGTAAAATGTCCAGTAGCACAGATTTAAAATGAAGCTACACCTTGCACAGTCATTTGATGCATTACGTAGTATTATTTATCAATTTTGAAAACACACAGAAATGCATACAAGCAATAAACTCTTCTGGTGTGTATATTTCAACACACTCTTTACTGTTGTATTTGAAGTAAAATCATGTGTCATTTATCATGTTACCACCCTGTATTCATTTGTGAGTGTAATAGACTGGAATCAGTAGGCCTATTTTGCAAACTCAAAACAGTTTGTGACCTGAAAAGTTACAAGACAATTTCTCAAACTTTCCAAAATTAAATAAAACATGATTTTTCTAAACGGTTCCTTGAGGGCACTCAGCCATAGAGCAGAAGTAATTCATCAAACCTGTGTTAAAAAACGGCAGAACTGGACAATAGCTGCAGTGGTAGTTCAAGCAGAACCAGCATTTCCTCTAACTTCTGCTGTCTTATACCGTCATTGGAAACTGAACCCTGCCACACTAACCAAGTGCAGTTTTCACACTGATTTACACCTGGAATATAAAAATGATTTGGAGAAATAGTTTGAGGCACCAACAGTCTAACATCCCTTTGATGTTAACAAGCGGTAAATCAGGTTTTAGAGAGAGAGGAAGATGAAGAGGGAGACTGTGCAATGAGGGAGCGAGGGCGGGGTGGAGACAAAAGAAAAAGAGCGGGTCAAGAGGGGAAAATGCTGGATGTTGAAGGAGATGTAAAGAAAGTTAAAGGCGAGGGAGAAAGGGAGGAAATTAAAAAGAGGAAGCAGAGAGGAGAGGGGGCCGGGCATCTTTCCTTTTATGTTGGGGAGAGGAGGCAAAAAAAGAAGAAAGTAAAACTGAGGGAAATTAAAAGGTAAAAGGAGACAGAGGAAATGATTTAGCTCTGATGTACAAAATGTTAGCCCCCTCTGAGATCAAAGGGTTTCATAAAGAAGGCAGAAAAATGTCATGCCACACGATGTGTGTGTGTGTCTGTCCTCAGTGTTGATGTGTGTGCTCGTAGGAAAACAGGACATTTTGTCCTGACCCATGCTCAAGAATAACAACAAAATGTTAGCTAGTGGCTAACCACATAATTCAGTCAGTTTTTAAATCTCTTATAGGCTACCGTTCACATCACAGATATGTAGCTAGAACAGCTGGCATAAAAAGTTTAAATATGTTAATAAACATTTACATTTGCAGTTTGTGGTTGGACAGAACGGAAAAAGAAGAGCGAGGATGTAGCCACCTTGATGTAGACTATATGCCTGCTAGCTTTGCAGCTAATACCTGAACTTAAAATGGCCAAGCAGACAAATTTGTGCAAAGAACCCAAAGTGAAAAGTCATTTCTGTCTGTGTCTGAACCCCCTTTAGACAGAGTACTTCGTTGAACTCATATTTCTGATCCAATAGTCACTCTGGGATGTACCTTACAGAAACTGTGCAGGCTATAGGGAGCTAAAACAATCAGACAAAAGAGGCCAAAGGCTGAGAATTGCAGAGCTGAGTATGGCACATTTTGAAAAGTGTGCAAATCTTTTGAACAAATTACTGAAATATGCTGACAGACATATTTTAGTTTCCTATACCGTATTAGTACCCCCCAAATCACTGAGGTTCAAAAAGAAAAAGCAAAAAAAAAAAGCAAAGCACTTAAAGTAATTTTTGATAAAGGAGTTTGAGACACAAGGAGCACCTGCTCAGATTTGTCATGGGGAAAATGAAAGCTTTGAAAAGTGAACCAGTAATGCCTAAAATTTTCCAAGAAGAATTCAAGTGTATGACTGGATGAATATGAAGGAGGCTGTTACTAAAAAAAAGGGGGCGTCCACGCAGAGGAACTCTACCCTAGACATTTGAACCACGCTATATATAATAATAACAGAACATCAGGATGAATATAAAGTGAGACTGAGAGGACAGGAGAGCTTGAGTGAAAATGTCCAGGTGTGCAGAAGAAGGTAGAGGTGAAAGAGACGGGCAGTGAGAGTCTATAGGAGACAAGATGAAGAGAAAAGGAGTGCATGTTAAGAGTGAAATCAGGAAGGGTGGGTGAAAGAATGAAGTGTGCAGAGTAGGCCACAGCATGGAGAGATGGAAGAGGCAATAAGAAGGGAATAAAACAGAGAGAGCGATAAGGGTGGAGAAGGTAAAGACAGACAAGAAGGAGAAGGTTTATAGATGCCAGGAACAGGTGAAAGGCTGTGATGATATGAAGCAAGAATCACATCTTTATCTATAGTGACGTTGCTCAGCAGGTGCAGTTTGATATGAATCCTGATGTAGCCTAATATTATATAAAGTGCACATACATAAATTATTATTGTCACCACTTATGCCCACACTGGGCTATAATTAGTTTCCTTTCGCATCTGATTCTATTGTTGTCGGAACATGTGGGATGATTTGTCCAAAAGACGTCAACTCAATCAGTCACACAGTCAGAAGAGTGAGCAGGGTGAAAATGAATCTGACTGAAATCCAGACCTTTCCGTTGTTCTGCCTGTCACACTGTCTGTAAGAGTGCTGTCAACTTCCTGAAATACAACCATAATAATCCTATGTCGACATGCATTTTATTACCGTTAGAGACCAAGATATCTGCATTTCCATAATTAGAGTAAAAAGTAAACATGTATTGGTGTCTCTAAAGAGAATAAGTAAGTTCTGCCTGGTTGATTGTTTTAAAAAAAGAGTATTTAGCATAAGTCATGATGTTCAGACATTTGTCAGCGTGTAATTAGAAAATTAATTATGAAAGTGTTTGTGCGTTTGTCAAATTGTGTCTCAGCAGGAACCATATGAACACTGAGAAACCACTGTTTACGCAGTGTTTTAAAATTCAAAGATTCACTGTGTTAACTCACCGAACAGAGTGACAGAATTAGACATGATTTACTAGTGGAAAAACAAACAAACAAAAACAAAAAAACTAATACAACAATGTAAAATTAAGGCCAAAACAAGGCTCCTGTTGAAAGTCATACTTAGCTTAGGTTGGGGCGGTGTTTAGCTCAGTTGGTAGAGCAGATGCCCCATCTTTTGAGGCTACAGTCCGAATTCGTCATTGAGCAGCCCTTTCCTGCAGGTCACCCCCCCTCTCTGCCTCCGCATTTCCTGTCTGTCTTAACTATTCTTTCCATTAAAGGCGAAAAAGCCCCCAAAATGTACTAATTAACAGCAAAATGTATCAATAATAGAAATATTTCTTCTTCAATATCCATATGACTGGTATGACAGTATAGTGCTGCATACTAAAGACATTACGTGACATTTATATTCAATGATAATACAAAATAAAATATGTAGAAAGAAAAAAAACATAATCGCTCAATGGATTCAACATTATACTGTAAGTCAGTATCTCCAATATGGCACTTTTTAAGCACTTAGGGCCTGATTTACTCAAGGTTTGCATGTGTAAAAACGTGTGCAAACTTGATTGCACGTCTATTAACTGGGCGCAGCGAGGATTGCGTCTCCCAAATGGGGAAAATCCATTTAGCGTGTTCACCTTAATGAATATGCAAATATGGTCGTTTCTGTCGGAACACACAAAATTGGGAGGAGTAGATGCAAATAGATTTATTTAGCGTACACAATGTGATTTACCAAACCTGAAAGAGAGCTGTTTTTGCGTCTTTATTTAGCATGTTTGAAGTAAATAAAAAGGCGAGTTTTAACTGGCACAGCTTTACGCACAAATGGCTGCGGTAATTGAATTAATACCCGCCGGGGCAAAAGTTCTTATATCTCTGCATTTACTCGCCTCTGGGTCATTCCAGCAAACTGTAGCAGCATTTCAGGTGTGTTTAAAGTCCTTTACACATGTCGCACGTCTCTCCTCTCCTTTCCCTCTCCAGTACCTGGATGCTCAGGTCTGGGACCAGGACTGAGAGACCTCACCTCTGCCTTCACCCCGTCTTTGATCCCTCAGAGCATTTAGATCTGAGCATGGCCTGAGTGTCCTGCCTGAGCTCTCCATTAATCCATCGGATTAAATTTTATTCTGTTTTTGCGGCCATCCAGGTCTCTGTCCACACTCCCCACAGTGGAAACAATTACCACGCACAAAACCCTCATTTAAATACTGCAGTTTGCGCGTTCTGGCGCTAACCAAACACGCCAAATTGGAGTACACAATTGAGTGCCCCTTATCTGGGATCTTAGTTAATCAGGCCCTTAGACGCCAAAGCTAACATGATCTAGATAAGAAAGAAGGCATTAGTTCTTCTAAATAAGTTACTACAACAGCAGGTTTTAGAAGTTAGCTGCTGAGCTGTCACTGCCTTAGACCTGTTAAACATCTAAGTGTTTCTTGAAATCTTCACTTAAGTTTTCAAGGGTTTCTCCTTGTACTGCAGATCAGTTTAGCATCTGCACAAAAGGTGCGACTGAAATACATCTCAGTTTATTGCTATGAATTGAAGAGAAGGAACACATCCCGAGAAGACTATAGAAAATTACAGAAAGTGTGACCATGGTTTGGAAGACTGTATTAAAGTCAGTGTTGGCAACAGTAGTACTATAATTTTATTTACTAATTCCTCTCACAATATTTTTTCTACTTTCTCTCTGGCCCCTCATAACACAGAGGTCCACTTAGACTCACTGGGATACAGCTTAAATGCAGTGCAAAGGTTGCCAGCATTCTTGTGGGTGGTCTTGTGTTCATAGTAATTATTGTGCTATCTTAAAATGGAAGTGAAGCACTGGCTCCACAGTGCTGCATAATGCACCTTTAACACGTTGCTTCAGGTTGGTGGAGGGAACAGGAGCTCCCGGAGTATTCACAGATCCAAAATGCCACTGATGTGGCAAGGAGAAGCTGCAGAAGCATATTATTAACCTTTCTTTATAGGGCACTTTGCAAAACAGTGTTCCAAAGTACTTTACAAGATGAATAAAAGTGTAAGCAATCAGTGACAAAATATCTTATTTTCTGCAAGAGCACAAATGTTCTGATGGAAACTGGCTCCAGGCTGTGTTTAAGCAATGCACAAAATGGGCTGCATCTGTTTTTCTGGAAATCACTGATTCAGGTCTGTTTAAGGTCAAGTTAAAAATGTCAGACTTTGCATGCATGCTGTCCTAAACTCAACCCGTGTCCTCCTTCTGCTCTTTTTCCTTCCATCCACTCTTCAGGTGTCCCCAAACTGTGACCAGGTCCTTGTGAACGGTAAAGAAATGCGTGGCCGGCAATCCTTGGCAGTCAACTTCACCTACCTGCACCTGTCTGCTCAGCTGCAGCTCACCGTCTGGGTTCCCAAACTCCCTCTGCAGATAGATGTGTCGGATACTGAGCTGAGCCAGGTCAAAGGCTGGAGGGTCCCAATTATTACTAACAAAAGGTAATTTTTCTGTCTGACCTTGAAGGAATGAGGGAGGGAAAGTCAGCGAAAGGTGTAAGAATACTTTCACTGATCAGTCACAACATTGAAACCTGATACCAATCTTAATGATGTGGCTGATACTTGTAAGTTAAAAATCCATTCTAAAATGTATATAGACATTTATTCAAATTTCTACATTTTCAATTTCCATATGCTATAATTTGTTGCATTATATATATCGGCTACAATATTGATATATAGGTCTACCTTGATACTGTACTCTACATCTCCCACAAGCTAATATCAGCTGATGTCGGCCTGGCAGATTTATCAGTCAAGCTCTATTTTATAACCTCTCCAGGCTAAGAGAGCGGAGCACTGTAAAATAAGATAATGAATGTAATGAATTTTTGTATCACATGCAAAACAAATTACTTCCTTTCTTTTTAATTGAGTGCTGCTGGCAAACAAGAAGAGAAATGTGGTTTGTAACAGGCGGAACTCAACTTGTTTTAGTTTACCTACAGTGCATGTATTCAAAATTAATAGGATCAATGATGCTGAAATGTTTGATGTTGCCCTTATTAAATCTGAAAGATACGAAGAGACCCAACAAGCAACAACAAAAGCTGTAGTATGCGCCAGATATGTGGTAAAACACTGTCAAAAACAATCCAACAAGATCATCTTCTCACAACACATGATACATTCTGAAACCGGTGCGAGCTGTACATTGTTCAAGTATGACTCGGAGCAGAAACAGCAGCTCTCGCTTTATGCCCCTCTTCTGCTCAAGCAGGCGTTCAGTCAGTGCATATTGTGTCCTCGACTAAAAGAACTGAATTTTCAGTTTGTGAAAAGAAAGCAGAGTCTGAGTCATTGTTGAACGGGAATTTGTTTCATGATCAATCCTAAGCATTACATGTCCATCTGCTATCATTGAAAGGGAAAAAGAAATGAATGGAGCGAGGTAAAGTGTGAAAAATGTGTGTCTGTGTGCGTGTGCGCGTGTGATATAGTGCTTATTGAATGGAGCAGTTGAGAGCACATACTATTCCAGCAAGTCTATAATTTCCTATGAGGTCAAGGCCTGCCTGGCTATACTGATGACAACTGTGATGGCTTTAGCATCATTGCCACTGAATGAAGCTTTCAGTCACTTAAACACACACACATACTCTCTCAATCGTGAAATAATGCAGGTGTGTCAGTTTATTGTGTGTCCATACCTTTGTATGTGTGTGTGCGCATGCACATTCTTGTCTTTTGTTGTGAACAGTATGCATTTTTGAGTGTGATTGAGGTGAAAGGTGAATGTTATGGCGTGATAGTATATGAAGGATATAGAATGTGTGAACATAATAGAAATAGGAGGCATGGGAAGTTTAGAAGTGCCTTTGAAACATTTATTTTTTTTATCTAGCATTAAGAATAAAAAATCTCACATGAATATTTTACAGTAGAAATTAATGATTGTAATATAAGTGGATCAATGTTTCCTCCACACAGTTTTCAAACTTTCCTCTTCATGTTTATTGTAGCACATGCTTATTTGACAAAGTCTCAAACACTAGCATTATTTTCAATTTCATTTGATGGAATTTTGTGCAAAGGAATAAATGTTCAGTTGTTTCAAACTGAGCTATTTATTGAGGATTACATCATAAACAATACCAGATTGTTTTGGGAGCTACAGCATGACTAAGAGTCTACTGTATCTCAACATCTCTTTAAAATCCTTAATGCCAATTTACTTCAAAATCGTACTTGGATTGATACAATGAGACTTTAGACTATTATGGACATGTAACATGCAAAACACAGGCTTCATTTACACAAATTAAAATCATTACTCAGGATGCCAGCAGGTGCATTTTCATATCCCACCTAATAAGCCCAGGGAGTGATGGCATATTGTGTGAAATATAATAGAGACATATGATATGACTGGTGTGTGAATGCTGATTAGACAGTCATTTGTGCATTATTCAGTGGGAAAGCTTTCTTTTACAAATTCTGGCTTCAGTATAGTTTAAGCAAGAAACTCTGTAATTTAGACACACAGCTTCGTACTTGGTCTCTTGAACTCGAATGCAGTGTCACAATGAGGAAATGTTTTTGATTTTCAGATTTTAAACATTTATTGACTTACAAACACTAGTTTAAAAACAATGAGCTTAAATATGTATATGTACCATGTTGCCTACAAAACCTTTCCTACTGGTCTGTATGTCTTTTCTCTGTGCATACACGCCTGAATGCTTCTCTGCCTTTATGTTTGATTGTGCATCTGTGTGCGTGTTTCTATGTGTGCGTCAGTGAGTGTGTGCACATGGTCATTTGTGCGTATGTGTGTGTGTGAAGCCTGCCTCTATTCCCCATCTTGTCGTCGTCCTTCCATTCGGTTCTGCTAGGCCTATTTTTCAATTTCGCCAATTTCTGCTCAGATAGCCACCAACTAGTGTACTCGCACATACACACACACTAACACACATTCCCTATCTCCCCCAACCACTATCTCACAGAGTAAAACACAAGCACTACTAGGGCGCACACCCTCACACAGACACCTCAAGACTTGGACACTAGGAAATGGGAAGAGAATTCCTGTAATATTACCGGGGTTTCACACTACGGGACAGTTATAGGGCACAGACACATCCCTGGTCTGTGAATGTATGATCCTGCATGGGCCTGCCTGTATTTGTTGTTGTGTAGATATTACACAGGAGGGGACAAAGAAGAAATAATATGTGGTTTTGTGTATGAGAGAGAAAAGATAGATCCTCGACCAGGGAGCAAGGGAGAGGTTTTCTGTTTTCACACTGATAGTGAATTCAAAGCTTCTTTTTTTTTTTTTTTTTACTCCAATCTATTTTATTTCTTTATTTTTGTGGGGGATTATTCAGCCTCCTCAGCTCTGGAATTACAAAAAATATTATTCTCCCTGTGTAAAAACGGGTAACAAAATAAGTTACAAATGGTTTGAGTGACCACCCGAATCCTAACCCTGAAAAATAGAGACTGTGCTGGTCTTCCATCGTGTGAAGCCACCGTCTATAGCTCTTTCCTTTCAATGTTTAGTGTCATTATCTTGTTGTTGGATGAGGCACCAACCAACCAATTTGTCTTTCTTTGTTACTTGCTTTTTTCCTCACCATTCTGACCAGCACTTCCTACCCTAGAGTATTGTCCTGATAATGTATCAGAGAGTGTAGAAACACAGTTTGTTCCAACACTGCTTTTGTACAGACAGACGATTTGTTAATGCCACCTGTTGGGATTGTTTGAAAAGCCTCCTATTGTGACCAAGGCTGGGCTAAAGAGATGAGTGTGCAATTCTGATATTGATATAATGATGATGATGGCCAGGAAGACTTAGAGTGCAGTGTCAGAAAGTAGGAATTTCTCATATAGAAGTTTGTTGTCTTCATAACAGAGAAGCTAGGTGGATAATTGGACACATAGTGCAAAGACAAGAGGTCCTAGTAAAGATCCTTGGGGAACTCCTCTATTGAGAGAATATACCAAGCACATACAGTATCACAAAATTTTGCTCTGGGGTGTTCCCAAGTAATTATTGCTTAAAAATTAACATTTTAGTGATTTTATATGACTGCTTTCTTACTTACTTCAATCTCTCTCTCTCTTATGTAGGTATATTAAGGAAGTCCCATAGTAGAGTCTGTGGCTTTAGGTATAGATATATTGTTTAAGAAAAAGTCAATTGCAGTCAGTATCGCCAAAGAATGGAGTGCAAGGCCAGTGATTTCTTTTTCTTTTTTTTTTCACCCAGGCTGTCATACAACTACAGCGTATTAAAAGTGTTATAGACGGATTAAGCGCTGAAGTGTCTTTGGTTTAACTGAGAGTGCAACTTGGAGCAGAGATTACACCGTACATTACCTGCAGCTGATTTTCAAGTATAAAAGTGGCATTTAATTACCAGGTAATCTCACCCTCTGTTCCCTGGTGTTCTCATTTACCTCCTCTCTCCATTCACCTCTTGTCTTCTCAGACCTACCCGAGACAGTGAAGATGATGAGGATGATGAGAAGAAGGGCAAAGGCTGCACCCTACAGGTATTACGTGATTGCTTTTCATATCACACTTTAAAAGCATTCTGTAATCTTTTTTTTCCAATGCCAATATCCCAGAAAACTGCGAGAGCAGAGCTACCACATGGTGAGAATGAAATGGGTCTTCACACTGTGTAATATTTAGCTTCAGTTAGTTTAAGATACAGTGCAGTATTATTGTACGCTATCGTTCTATTGCTACAATGATGGTATCATGATTTTGAGTCCGTTGTAATGTTGAACATTCAGGTCTAATGTGACTTCTTCTTTACCTTTCAGTACCAGTATGCCTTGGTGCGGGTCCTCACCCACTTTGTTGCCGAACCCTCTGACCCAGGGGGAGAGATGGTTTACATGTTGGGTGCAGACTGGCAAGCTGATATCACCCACTTGGTCTTGGATCAGCTAAAGGTTAGCTATACACTTCATACATACACATTACTTTGATAATTCAAAATGAAAAGGCTTTCTGTCTCCTGAGATATGCTAGATTCATTATAAAGTTGGAGCAAGATTAGTTTCTTTCAGAAACAGGAGGGTACAGGTGCACCTCACGCTCTGTAAACAGGAATGAAGACTTTCCACTTCTTATGCGTAGTTGTGCTAAAACTGGACCATATTTAAAAGGACCATGGATCTTGTGTTGATGTGTTACTTGGTGAATGACAGTATTTCCCTCCAGCCATCACTTCTGTGCAAGTGTCGCCACTAAATACCTGATTGAGGGGACAACAATACCAGTAATTGCACCTGACTATTGTTAAAGAAAGGCTAATGCTCATAACTCTTTTTGATTTAATGTTCTGACATTTTCTTTTGTACCAATCAAATGTACAGTGTTGTTCATTTGCAGGGTAGTTGAGTGGTTGAGTGGTTTGAAACTCTTTACAACTTCTTTCTTCGTACTTAATGCACAAAAAGCATAAAAGCATGAATTTTAAATTAAACTTGCAACTGACTCTGTGCTCCACAGGTGGAAGATCCTCGCATTGCCAGACTGGTAGATGGGCGAATTTTGATAGGGCGGGACCTGGGAATCACCACTATACAGGTGTGTATATTCTACTGTTTAGACTCCAGTAATCCAATCTGTTTTGTTGCACATTATTTTGAACTATTTTAGCTGGTAATAACACCCCAAACCACAATACAACCCACTCTGAAGTTGTGTATAATCAGCCTCATAGCCTAACCTGAGAATGAAACATAAAATATAAAATTAAATTGCCCAAACTTTCCTCTGTAATGTCAGCGTTTGCCGGTTTGATTCAACTTTTGACACAAAGTTTTGGAGCTGGCCACAATTCATCGGGCACAAAGCATCCCAGAATTGGATTTTAAGGATTCACTCTCAAAACACACTGGGTGTATTTACCACTTGTTGGACAACAAGTGCAGAGAAAGACAGTTGGAAACGTATGATTATGCGAAGCACAGTGTAATTTGCCAACTCACGTTGCAGCCATAAGCACTCCAGTGATGTAAACATTATCCTCTCTCTCTTCCTCTTCGCTTGCGGTTATAAGCCTCGCCTGTCAGCTCGTTACACAATTAGCCACAATTAACTGTCGGATTTGGCCCTGACATCCCAGTGTGATGTTCAGCAATTACACACACACACACACTCTCACATTGGCACACAGTGAACCCACTTGTGCAGTTGCTGAATTCCAATAAGCCGGCCCCATTGTGACTAAGTGTGACAGTGGAGGACAGTCCCATGGCTTACTGTCTTACATTATGCTGCTGGTGTCCCGTTATATATCTGAGCCAAGGCAAACCCACTAAATATGTCCCAGTCATCGCCGATGCATTTTTTTTGTTATATTCTGTCCTATTATACTACATCCCCAGCTTTCATATAACAATATCCAAACTATGTATTTTTTTATGATTGTGATTCAAATTTCCTCCTCAGTGCACATTTGCATGATTGCGTATACTATGTGAGTGTGAGTGTGTTAGAAGTGGGCTGGCGTTGAGTTCAGTGCAGCAACAGGGGGATATCGGGGAACAGCTGAATGTGTGTTTGCGTCTGTCTGACTGGGGACTGCTGTGTGCATGCACCCATACACACACACACACACACACACACAGATGCATGCATACAGACAGCTGTGTTCTGTTTGGGAGCCAGAAGAGAGAATTTACTCAGCATTTCCATCGAGATGCCAGAGTCGACAGCCGTCATTTGATAGTTTGACATTTCAATTTTACCCCCCAGCTCCGTCTCCTGGAGTCTCGCCTCTTCCTCTTCCTCTTCCTCTTCCCTCTGCCTCTCCTTTCTCCCTCCGAGTCTCTCTTTCTCGCCCTCTTATTCTCCGTCTGTCTCGACGTAGCAATCCCACAGCCGTCAATCATTGCATTTTGTTACCTCGCTAAGGGCGGGATTGAGTTTGACGCCCCGATCCGTTCTGTGAGAGATTTTCTTTGTACACCAATCAGATCTGCCTGTCCTCCTGTCGCCGGGCGGAGTAGTACACTGCAACACAGCGCTCCTAATCTCTATCACTGTCTGTCTGCTGCTCCCTCTCTCCATCTGTACCCCAATCGCTTTTGCGCTCCGTCTTTCTGCCCCCTGTCACTTTCTGTCCTCTTCTATTTGTCATTGTCTCTCTCTCTCTGACACCTACTCCATTTATTTCTCGCTCGCTCGCTCGCCGTCTCTCACTTACACGCTCTTGCTTCTCTTTTCATTCACTCTCTTTTAGGTCTTTGGTTTTGGCCTTGTGCTTTGTTTATGCTAAGTTGTCTTAGTTTAATGTTGACACAGTTGAGCACAGCTGGCAGGCAGACGGGAACTCTCTCTCTCTGTGCGCCTGTGTGTGTGTGTGTTTGTGCACACTTCTATTACTTAGTGTGTGTTACAGTGTGTAAGAGAAGTGAAATGACAGCAAAAGAGTTTACAAACCAGTGTTTTCTTTATTCAGAAAATACCAACCACATTGTCATGTGGGTTAAAGATGATAAATAACAACCTGTGCAAAGGGAAGACAAATCTGACTCGATGAGCTTGTGTTTGTGTGCGTTTTGTGTGTTTTGTGTTTCCTTGCTTTAACAGATACTGTCAGACTCTGTTGCCCAAAGCTCTGCGGTGTTAACCGGCTCTCGCTGCTCCTCTGTCAGTGTTAAACACATCACTGCCACCTTAAGGCAATAATCACTGAGACAACAAAAGCTTTTTTTTTTACTCAAACATCTTTCTTGTACGCTTTTGCAGAGTTTCCTAAAGTACCTGCACTTCCTGATTTCTTCCAGCTTCTTTTATTTAACGTTTTCAGACACAAGCTATTGCTCCACATCACCCGTCAAAAGAACAGCCTGTCAGTCATGTGCGGGCTCTGTAAACAATAGTGTTTTGTAGGATTTTTCCCTGTAAGGACCCAGAGCTCATACAGCCGTCACAGAGTGCAAACAGTTAATCAAAGTTTTTATAAACCTACCTTTGGATGAAATTGCTTTTGTAGATATGTATTCTCCTCCGCAACTCTAATAAAGCAGATTAGTTTCAGGTTGTAAAACCTTCAGTAACGATTCAGACTTAATTTAAATTTGAACATCATGTCATTTCAGAGCTATTCATGTGTGTTTTCTTTTATCTTTGGTTGCAGGTTCTGTCCCCGCTATCTGACTCCATCCTTGCAGAGAAAACTGTGACCGTGTTGGATGACAAGGTAAGGTAGCAACACTGCCTTATTTTATGTGTCTGGGATTGTAGGTCCATTTTAGTGACACTTACTATGATTGTGTGTACTCAGATCCTATCTTGCACATCACTGGTTATACGAGGGGATGGTATTGAGCTTAATGGCCTAAGAATGAATGGAAGCAACATTCCCAAGTGGCTCAGAGCGAGTAAACACATGTTTATTAAGGCCGTCCCTGTGGACACTCAATACACAGTACTCACACTGAGAAGTAAACTATCAGGCCATGCAGTGGTTTAACAAGGCATAAGGAAGATAATGTGATTATGGAGCCTTTGTAAGACCAACCATGAAGGTTCATTTAAGATTTAATTTTCTTATTAAACATGTTCAGTGTATTAGAAATGGCATTTATTAACATTGTTTGCTGTTCTTTCATTAGTGTCCGGGCAGCGACAGCTGCCAAGGACACTATTGTATTTGCTGATATTCTTCTTCTTCTTCTTCTTCTTCTTCTTCTTCTTCCGAGGAAGTCTTACTTCCCATGGGCGAAAACTCACCAAACTTTGCACAAAGGTCCAGTCCCATGCCAGATTCACTCAACTCCAAGGACATGTGCCCCCCCCTCCCAGGGGGGGCACAATAAGCGTTTAAAATTAAAAACTTTAAAAATTCCTACCAAGCCAACGGTAGATGCTACAGCTGTGAAACTTCACCACAATGTAGCCTAGATACTGCTGAAACTTTTGTCAACTTAAACTTATTACAAATTATGAAGTCCATCACTCTGTTTTTTTCAATAAGTGTAAAACTTTTAAAATGTATCTCCTCCTACAATTTTTGCTCAATTGTCACCAAACTTGCTCCAGATCATCTCCAGACTGTCCTCCACAAAACTTGTTTCTCGGATTTTTGATTAATCAAAAATTGAGCCTACAGTGCATGAAAACGTTTGACTGTAAACACTACTGTAAACATATACCATCAAATTCCTGCTAAATACATTTTCTATCTTTCTGAAAAAAAATGAGAATATTGTAGAGTCATGGTTGATGAAGTTTGGAAAATATCAGAATTTTATCTCAAAAACTGAATTTTCTAGAACATTTTGAATTCTGCTCTCATGGGATCAACTGCAGCCAATGTAAAGGTGATGTTTTTAAACATCACATTTTCTCTTGAGAAGCAAAACACTTAAAATTACAAACAAATCACCAACATTTCCATGCTGTGTAGATGCAATTTATGTATTAACAGATTTTTGTTTAGATATTAGATTTTCTGACATTTTGACTATTTTTTAAATCTGCCTCAACAACAGCTGCCCGGACGCTGACGTCTTGAGTGTATTTGAGAAGACACACACCATGTCTCACTACCATATAATTAGCTCACTGAGTTGAGCGCTGGTTTGTGGTGCGAGGGGTTGTGGGTTCAAGACCCAGCGTGGGTGACGACGACAATGACACATAAAAATGCCAGAATCCTCACGGTGAGCCTCTAAATTAAAAAAGCAAACAGATCGGACGATGGTCTAAAACTCACCACAACCCGAATGCTGCTCTCATGGGAACAACCGCAGTCAATCCCAGAGTGACACTTTTAAACATCCGATTTTCTCTTATGAAGCAAAACAAATCACCAACATGTCCGTTGTCTAGATGCAATTTATGTATTATCAGATTTTTTGTTTAGATATTAGAATTTCTGACATTTTGACCTTTTCTGAAATCTGCCTCCACAACAGCTGCCCGGACGCTGGCTCTATGAGTGTATTTGAGAAGAAACACACCATGTGTCACTTCCAGATAATTAGCTCAGTGAGTTAAGTGTTGGTTTGTGGTTCCAGACGAGGTGGGTTCGATCCCCAGTTCAGGTGATAAGTATATTACATCAATATACCAGATAGTCTTTGAACAAAATCTTAGACTCATAGCAGATTATGTTTGACACAAACATCAGAATTTTACCTCAGAAACGTTGCCTGCACAACAGTGAATGGTTTACTTAATTTGTGAAGCCACCGTGGCACTGCCACTTGACAATTAGCTCAGTGCGATAGACAACAGTCTTTAGTTCCAGAGGTTGCGGGTTCAATCCCCATCTTGTGCAGAAATGAACATTCCAAGGTCAATTAACCTGTCTTCCTGTTTCTTGTGCAAAATTTGCCCGGACACGACCCATTGCTGCGCAGCAGCTATAATTTTCATTTTACCACTGCACTATCGCTACTTCATTACTGATTCAGCAGAGTTTATTGTATTTCATTATGCTTAAAAAAAGTGTTGAATGACATTTACCTTCCGTTATTTTTACACAAAAATAACTATTCTTTAACCAAACCATCCATTTGTCCTTCTTCCCAGCGAATAAAAGGGGCTCAAACAAGTAAAATTCAATATTTGCACTGCTTTTGTGAGTGAGGTAGAGTTTTTCTTCTCCGTCCAGGTCACCATCACAGACCTGGGAGTCCAGCTGGTTGCATCCCTGTCTCTCAGTATGACAGCCAGCCCAGGAAATTACCAGGCCATCCAGCTAACAACTACGGCTACAGACCTGCTACACACACCTAAACAGGTAGGAGACACACACTCTCTCTCTCACACACGCACACACACACAAATATCTACATCTCTGCAAGATATCCGAGTTGAATTTATCAGATTATAAGAATGCAGCTTGCACATGTACTGTAGACACATGATAAATGCACATAAACACCTCACTAGGTTTGTATGTCTCTTCCACACAAACACACTCATATACAGACAGATTAATTCTGTTTTCGCTGTATTTGTAGGGACACATCATTGAGATAATACATTCCCCAGCCTTTTACCTAAAATCTTAACCACACACAGATGCGGACCCACACACACACACACACACGTGCAACCTGATGGACTACATCCTAAGCCGTTCCCATCTCCACACTAATACCCCTGAGGTTGTAATCTTAGATCTTAAACAGTTACTCTGTACTGCGGACATCATATCGCTGCTATCTCATCCATCAGTTTCTAATTAAGAGTCCATAGCTTCCAGGCTATAGCACTGCTTGGCTACAGTTGCAACTACCTGAAGGTCTGCAGTGTGTTTTAGTTTGTTTTGTTTTCTTTTCTTTTAATGAATGTCCAGGCCTCAAATGAAATCCAATTAAAATCATACATTTGTATCGTTAACTAGAGAATAATCAAGCCAATTAATTTTTCAGTTAGTTTTCTGACAGTGTCCAATTAAAATCACAATTGAAACTACATGTGTAATGTACATGAGCAACAAAATGATGATTATAATTAAATATATTTAAAATGTAGAATAAAAACTCCATTGTTTTAATTATACTTTTTCTAATTATCTTTTCACTCCCTTACATGTAAGGATCCACTCTGCAGAAAAACACACTCATACCTGGGAATCACACACTCACCACATAAACATATACTAGGAGCCTACCATGTAGCAAGCTGTTCCACACTCTCTAATCACATTGCCAAGGGTTATTTTATCACACTATCTCAAGCTATTATCCCTCACACACTCTCCTCCCCCGAGCTTCCCCTCTCCCTCATTTTTTTTTTTTTTTGCAGTCAAACAATACCCCATGTGATAATTTGTCTCCCAGGGCTAATTGGACGAGAGGCAGCTCATTACGATTAAAATATAGATCTGATCCTGCATTTTATTCCAACATTATCTATGCCATTCACTAGTACCTGCGGTAAAGATGACGTGGCTGTGAGGAAGAGTAAGATGCAGAAGGAAATAGGCTAAAAAGAGAAGGTAAAAAGTAGAAGACTGGAGGAAAAGGGAGGGGTGAGAGAATGTGGGAGGCGAGGCAAAATAAGAGTTTGATGTGAAAATAAAGGGAGGGAAGAAGATAAAGTGTTATTCCTGCACGTTGGAGCTTAATTACTTTTGTAGGCAGGGTTTTGTTGCCTTATACCTACACAATCTTTTCTGTGCTCTGATTAAAGAAAGCAACGGTTTCTATCAGGGGAAATTAGTGAAGGCAGGATCACTTAAAGACAAGCAGAGAAAAATACACTCTGTGCTCAACTGTGTTTACTTATGGAAGAGCTGCTGCTAGAAGGAGACCAACAAAAAACACATTCTTCTCCAGAGTATCTGACCTCGTTGTACTGAAGGACATGGAGGTCAATGGAGGAAGACAGAATGTCTCTCTTTGTGTCTTATATGTGTTTGTTTCCATTGTATTTGAGATGCAAACAGCTGAACTGTCCAGAGTTTCACACTGAAAAGCAAGACAAGGCCAGTGAATAACTTTACCTCAAATTCTGTCAGGAGCAGATCTGACGAAAAAGAAGCTCGATAAGTCAAAATGAAAACTGTGTTACTGTCTTAGTTATTGCAAAGTGGCACAGGTATCACTCGGATCAGTTAATAAAATCAGGTTTCATCTCTCTAAACTCTATGAGGCCATATCATGTAACAATGAAATGACCGCCAACAGTATTAATGTTTAAATGGTTTGCTCTGACTGTTGTTGTTATTGATTTATTTGGGTGTTGGTCTCTTTCAGGAAGCTGCGATCAGTGCATGGATCCAGTACAGTGACGGTTCAGTGACTCCACTCGATATCTATGATGCAAAGGACTTCCTCCTCTCTGCTGTCTCATTGGATGAGAGTGTCATCTCCATAACCAATCAGGTATGGGCAGATTCCCTCACTTGATCAGATGTGTGAAATTAAAACTGTGAATGCTTGAGTCTTAGCCTGACAATCCCTCATGAGATGTAAAATAAGAATTTGCAGATGTTGGTCTCATGTTCACGTCGTCTCCGTCCATTAGGAACAGCACTGGCCAATTGTGGTAGCAGAGAGCGAGGGACAGGGGCCACTGGTTCGTGTAGAGATGGTCATTTCGGAGACCTGTCAGAAGTCCAAAAGGAAGAGTGTGTTGGCATCTGGAATTGGCAACGTGTTAGTGAAGTTTGGAGCAAAGAGCGAAGAAAGAGGCGAAGCGGGAAGAGGCGGTCAGGAGGACGGAGGGGGGATGGACAACAGCACCAGCGAGCACCGAACAAAGGACGGAGAGTGGAAGTCCAACAGCGCTGCGGTGGATCGAGAGGAAGGAGCCATGCGGAAGGTGAAAAGAAGCAATAAATGAATGGGAAATTGAATATTACATCATCATCTTATAACAATATCATTGCAATTGAGTGAAAAATAAAATTTCTAAAAAAGTCCATTTCCTCTGATCAGGTTAGCACAACAACCAAGAGCACAGTCACCCACCGTGCTTCAGGTGGTAAAGCTGCCAGTGGAGGCAGCAGCAGCAGTCGTGGCAGCGGTCCAGGCCAAACAGGAGATTACAGTGGCTACCCAGCACAAGTGGAGGTGCCAGGGACCGGGGACAGCGAGCTGACCCACACCACCAGAGGCTTGTCGGACCTGGAGATTGGGATGTATGCCCTCCTGGGGGTATTTTGTCTGGCAATACTGGTCTTCCTCATCAACTGTGTCAGCTTTGCTTTCAGGTAAAAAACACTGGAGAGATATGAGCTCATAATGTGGACCATCCTGTGACCCAGAAAGACTTGTGTACCAAGAAACCTGAGGTTGATGGATGGGCTTTTGCAAAGAATTGAATGTTTTAAATGTTTATTTACAGTACTAAGGCCAATGACAGGAGCTTGTTACTGGCTGGAAGACACTTTTTTCTTGTTTGTTATTCAGTCTGATTGCACATTAGAAGGTTATGGGTATAGGATTGACATCTACAGTATGGCAGAAACTGGAGTATGAAAATGCATAGCTGGTTCATCACAGGAATAATTAAATGGAAAGAGAGTCAAGAGACATATGGTGAATCGACAAGGGATCTCTCCCCTGTCAAATCAAAAAGTTGTTTCCCTGCTTTCAGTTCAGTCACTGAATATTTAATCATCATATTAAAATAATAAATTCTCTGAGAATATATTATTTGGCTTCCATATTGTTACTGCATTGGATATGGGTTGCCTATATTTTGTGGGACTTTAAGTGTGCAATGAGTTGGGAACCACTGATCTAAGAAAGCAAATATTATCAAGCCTGAAAATTGTACTTGTTTAAAATTGCACTGTAGAAAAAGGCTAATGATCTCCCTTTGTCTGCAGATACCGACACAAGCAAGTCCCCGTTCTGGAGACCGGTGGCAACATGAACCACGCCCACGACTGGGTGTGGCTGGGTAACGAAGCCGACCTGTTGGCCGACCACTCCGACCAATGCCAGGGCGGGCTGCCGGACGAGTGCACCACCATCATTGACCGGAACGAAGGCGGATACGAGGAGAACAAGTACCTTCTGAACGGAGCAGGGAACACCTTGGTGATGGGCGTGGGCACAGGCATGGGCACGATTAGTGGCAGTGGTGGCACAGCTGGACACCGGGGCATCACCCATGGACAAACCTTACCCAGATCTGTCCCAGAACCGCATCAGTGCCTTTCAGCAATCACCAGTGGTGGGAAAGATGCCACTGGCCAAGCGGAGCACCTGAATAATTCCCCCCGAGCCACGGCCGCAGCTGCAGTCGCGGCTGCCAAACGCAAACGAGTCAAGTTTACGTCTTTCGCCACAGTTCTGCCCAATGATAATTTGGGCGGGGGCGGCCCGTATACCAACTCTTCAGTCCTGGTAACCAATGGGAGCGAGGATGACATCAAGTGGGTGTGTCAGGATATGGACCTGGGTCAGTCTGAAATCAGAACCTACATGGAGAGGCTACAAGACAATCTGTGACTGATGGGACAGAGACTGAGAAATGGAGGGGCAGAGGATGAGTGCAGGCGGGGGGAGAACGGACGGACAATGAGTACAAATCACCTGTAATGCCTTTGCAATGGATGAAGGGAGGGAAAATGGGAGGAATATGAAACCAGGAGAAAGAACACAAAGTGTGGCGAAGGTTATTGCACAGGGGACGCTTAATTTAGCTCCTCTTAGGCTGTGGGAAGCAAACTGTCATCACTAGCTCACGCTGAGATCAACGGTAGCAAACAATAAATGACATTATGAGTTTATTTTATATTATTTATTCTTAAAATATGAGTGTAAAAATCAGTAATAAAATCACTATTAGTTATGAATGTTTATTTTCAGAGTTCCAGTAAAGCATCGAGCTTTACAGTAAATTCAGGGTACGTTACTGGACAAACATTATCAAGCCACGATACATTTAAAAGATGGCAAGGACTTAGATCATATTGCCAACACTGACGGTGGCCGTTGATTGATTATTTTAGAGATGAAGTAATAATATACAAACCTGCCAAGTCTGCTGAACTACCACTGTCTCTGAAGGATAGGTGCACAGCAAAGATACAATCTGTTCTTCTTCTATAATATGACCCATCTCCTTTTGGCATTGCTCATCAGTAGGAATATAACATGTAAAGAAAATATATATAGTACATATATACAGTATATATATGTATTCCAAGTACTCTGATTACAAATTCAGGCATTTTGCAGTCAGCAGTGGGAGCTGCCATCCAGCACTGTATTCAGGCTAGTCCTCAAACAAAAATGTGTCAAGAGTTGGAAAATGATATGCCACACAAAAAGACTGTTTCTCCCTTGGATCCAAGACAGAGGCATTTTAATCTTGCACAATTACAAACATGAAAGGACATCAGCCATATTTGAGGCTTTCTCCCCGAATTCAGATCCAATCCTATCACCCCCCCCCCCATTCCTCCCCCCCAACACCAACACACTCCCCCCCTTCTCCCCTTCTCCGTGTCTGTGACTGGACAGCAGTAGAAACTGTGAACTGAAGTACACAGTGAAATACTGTGAAATACTGTCTGTAAACTAAAATGGGACAGACCGAGGTGTCTCATATAAAAAGGAGGCTGCTTGGGCTTTGCAAAGCCTGATGGAACACTCAGTACTGAGGATTATTTAAAATAGAAACCATGTAGGCTTCAACACAGACCAGAGTACCTACAGTGTTATACATGGAGCCAACAGGATATTTCTGAATGACATTACAATACAAATGAAAATGGAGCGACTCTCTTTAGATATGGGTTCATGAAACATGTTGTTTTCCTGCTGAGCTCTTATTATATACATTTTTTTTTCCTTTTTGTTAGTCCCTTTTTGATAAATAGAATGTTTTTATTATGTTTACCCTTATGATTGTTTTCCTCATTGGGGAAGAAAATTAATTGTAGCTTTTTATTTCAGAGATTTATTAAGATTTTAAGGATGTATGATTCTTTCTTTTTGTTTTTCCTCTAGAGATCTATTTATTTAAATTAACATTTAAGAGGGTGAGGAAGGGAAGAAAGACTGAAAACTGAAGACCTGCTGGTGACTGATAGCACATACAGTAAGAGAGTCAGTGAATGGAAGGAGACGGAACAGGCAGAGGCTGCCTCACCTTCGTTAAGCTCAGGTGACGAGTCATGAAGAACTGACAATAAAAAAAAAGGAGAACTGAAAGATTGTCAAGACTGCAATATTTATTTATAAATGTGTTCCTGTTTCAGAGTACACTGTATGTTGTAAATAAATAAACATGCTTCAAAGTGCTTGTGAATAAGATTGCAGGTCACTAGCCAACAACATGGTGATATTTTGTACATTTTACGGTGCAAATATGGTACACAATACTATCTACCACCACAATGTGAAAGTGATTATTATTGGTTCTTTTTTCTAAAGAAAAAAAATGTTCCTGTCTTTGTTTGAAGTATTGAATGAGTTCTTGTCTTTGTACAGGGTAGGAATCAGTTTACCTCCATAATGAGATGTTAAAATGGAGGCAATCCATCTTTGTATCACACTCGAAATTAGCTTGAGGACGGTGAGTCGGAGAGAGATCCGTTTCAAGAAAGGGAAAACCAAATCAAATGTGAGGATGTTTACCAGTGGGCAAGTCCAAGGGAAATCAGAGTGGGCAGAATCTGGATTACTGCCGAAACTAAGCATCTCTTCTCTCAATCATTTGTTGAACAAGAAACAGAATAAATGAAAATACACGCATTGAAATCACAAACCATGATGTTGGGTCTGAAATGGGGAAAATAAAAAGTCGGGATAGAAAGAAAAGAGAGTTTGGATGTAGACAAGACAAGAGACCTGCGCTGACTCCAAAACGGGGGAACTAAACAGGCTGCCCAGCCTCCACCAAAGCAATAGATATTTTTGACTAATGATGGCGACTATACTGTATTTCCTGGACACATACACATTACTTCATTTTGCCTACACTAACGTAGCAACAAGACTGCTGTGAAAGGACAAAGTCAAACAGGTACAAGTTCAATAGCCGTTTAAGGTATAAGTGTAGCAACGTTTTCAGATGAAAAAACCTTTTGACTCTTAACATGCTAGAACTGTGAGTTTATATACTTTACAGCCTGTGAGACCTATTCTACCTGTTGTATAATTTAAAAACTGTATGGATGTCAACTTTAAAAAAAAAAAACCCACACAAGGATAGTTTTGAGAGATTATTTTGGGGGTCGTTTCAGCTTTTATTTGATTTTGAGTGAAAGACAAATCTATACTGTGCGTAGCCACTGTGGAAGGGCTGCGACTTACTGCCTGCTTTCTAAACTACTGATGAACTTTGGCTCGGTTCTCGAGAGAGGTTGTTTTAAAAAGCATAAACGTTTGGCTTCATTGCAGCTGTCAGAGGATTACTTTGAAAGTCCAGAAGAATTATTATTATTTGTTTGCAATTTAAAAGTTAAGGTTTTTGTTAATTCGTGCTTTGAAATATTAAATAGAAGATGTTTTTTATACTGACACCTCTGAGTGCAGAGACAAGATTTGTTTTTTTAACTTTTTTTTTGCTTCATTTTTGTAATTTTTCCATATTCTTCTCAGAGGCTGTTTTGCTGGTAGTTCAGGAAATGGTTGCCTCATAGCTTCTGGCAATCTGTCTACCACATAATTATATTCATATTTAACCAGTTTGAAATATCAGTGTTTCGCCAGAGCAGGTAGTGGTGTGATATTCCTACAGCCCAAGGAGAAATTAAGGGTGTGGCAGTAATGGAGGAGACTGGGCACACACGATTTTCAGTGCAGACTTTTCAATGAAAATTTCACTTCTTCAAAACTTATTTTATTAATTCATCTGAAACGGTTTCGTATGAATTTAAGTCGGGATGCACTCAGCCTTGTTATGCACATTTGGTCTGCGAAGCGGCTACGTATGGTGCTGTTGGAGAAAACCAGGAGTGCTTATTTTCAGAGGATGGTTTTTACATTATAAGACACTGTTTATGTCTCCTCCATCCATCCAGCAGTTATACCACTTATCCTTTGAGGGTCACATGGGAACTCAAGCCAATCCCGGCTAACATTAGATGAAAGGTAGCTCTGGAAGTCGTATTACAGGGCATAGATGTCTACTCTCACACCCTTAGAAGTGCTGCATATAAACGCACATCTTTCAGTCAACTTGTTTTCAGATCAATGCATGTACCATGCAGAGAGCATTTAAACCTCCCTTCTCCTCTGGAATGAAGCCAATGCACAGCAGTAGTTCACCAGAAGAAGCAGTAAACAACACAGGACTTCTACAATGTCGACATCTGACTGCGTTGAGAAACCATTAAATCATTAAAAGACAAATATATATACTCTCTGAAACAAAATACTTATATTCAAATGGTGTTCAGTTGTTATGTAGTTAGAGTGGGAGCAAGACATGAGCAGCAGTTGAACATGCTACAGGTAGAAGAGGTGCTATAGTGGACAAAAGCCCGAAAAGGTTTTATTTTTTGTTGTTGTTTAATTTGTTTTTCTTTTTGCTATTGTCATTGTTTAAACATGGTTCTTGGAGGCCAATAAAGACCCATAACCAAAAACTAACAGCCTGCTCCTTTGTCTTACAATAATGTATCTTGAGTCATAACAGTGAACTACAGCTTCCTGTCATGATTATGATTCAAAACATCAAATCCTCCACTATATACATTGCAATATTACACTTTTGATGTGCCATGGAGATGGTAATGTACTATACTGAGTACAACCGCACCAGGGGGCAGAGTAGCTGGAGACTGAGTCATCATCATTGTATAAGTAGGAGAGATGAAAGGCAATATAACATATATGACAATAAAAGCTGACTATTTATTATAAAGGTATGTATGTCACTATAAAAACACATGCATGCATTAACTCAAAAGTCCAGAATAGCTGTAACACACTGATTCCCAATCACTTTTACTGATGAAGATTTGTCAGGGGTGTTTTTGTAAAGCATTATGACTGAACCATTGACTGGAAGTATCATCAGCCATTACATTAAACCAGGTGACGGGTTTTAGTCGTGGGACTGGGATGAAGATGCTTCATCTGCAGCACATGCAACACAAGAAATGACTTTGCTCATGACTGAGTCACTGTATTTAGTAGAAATGACCTAACAACGACAGCACAATATTGCCTCTTTTTTCAGTGACATTCAGTGAAGCGGCTGCTGTACCTCTGGGTACAGCTCATCCTTGGAGAGATCCCTTTGCTAAATTTGTCTGGGCTTAATTGTCAAGAGTCTGTGAGCTGCTGCTTGGAGGCCCAGAGGGAGCCATGATGATGGAGAAAAAACATTTACATCAAAAGTTAATTAAGATAATGCTTTGTAGCCCACCGGATTGCCATGAATAAGTATGAAACAAGATATCTGTGATAAAGTTTACATTTGATCTTAAGTGCCTCCGTCACCCTGTGGCAGTCAGCCCACCACCTCAAAGTGTGTAAAGAAAAGCTGTGTTATGAAAAATGAGGAACAACATTTTCTTTAGATACCGACACAAATCATCTTCTCTAATGGGATTTATTGTAGCTGACGGGCTGTGGTTATAATGTCCACTTGAAACTCTGTCATCAGCTTGACCAGTTAACAAATAGATAGTATCTCTTACTGCTGTGCTGACATTCTTGTTGTCATTTAAGATTCCTGAACTTTGTATTAAGTGGTAACTTATATAGAGCTTGCCACTAAATAGAGCTGCTGCGTTCAAAGGCATGATACAATGATGACATAAGTGAATGTAGCTTGACTCTGTGTTGTGCATGGCATTCATCTGCAAAGACCGTACAGGCTGAATTTAAAGCCCACGGGCATATGAAAGGCTTGTCCCAATTGGTGAGGAAATGTGACGAGTGGGTTTTGACAAGCAAACAAAATTTATGCACATGTGCAAAAACTGTGTATTTGTCGATGTTGAATCTGTCACTCACATCCATGCGTGACTCAGAGTCCACTGTTTGTCAGCAGGCTCTTGTCTGCTCATGTAATGGTGAAAATATAATCCCAATAGCAAACAGTGTATTAGTCATCTCAGTGTTTTAATCTAACCTTAATCTGGTGCTGCAGTTAGCCTTAGATGTAAATGTAGAAAAATCACTGTAAATTGTAAATCCACTGTAAATGCCCTTGATGACAATATAGAAACCGCAGGCTCCAAATCATTATATTGAATTAAATTAAGGGATATTAAATGCAGAAAAAAAGATAATCAACAAACTTTCCAAAGAAAATTTTAAACTGATTTGGCTTTTTGCTGGAGGTCCAGAATAAAAAAAATGCAAACCAGAGAAGGGCCTGGCTTTTCTTTTATAAATACTGTAGGTATCTTGGAAGCTTGAAATAATAGATCTTTTTATTTTTATTTTTTCCACTGGCGCCCATAGCTAAACTTCTCTACTAGAAAACTGGGAGAAAAGTGTTTACAGTCTTTGATAAAGGTAGTTGGCTGTCCTCCTACTTGTTTCTCTGAAAGTCCCACCCCCTTACTTTGCTCTAATTGGTCAGGGGAGATGTCTACCAAGAGCGTACTTTTTCTTGCTGAAGGTGCGTTCGAGACACGTGCCGAATAAAATGCGTCATGACGTCGGTGACGTTGTCCAAACTGTTACCTGTGAGGCTGCCATTTTGTAGCGGGAAAATTGAAAACAACCGAAACCTGGAGAAGCAGGTGGTGCAGAAGGTGCAGCAAGGACGAGAAAAAGTGAAGCTTGCTTGGATAAACACTCACTGGAATATCTGATGTGGATTTTCATGAAGACATTTGTAAAAACGTTTGATTTGGTGGCTTGAAGACCCTCGAGGACCATAAGCAATGGAGGAACGGAGAACCGGACATCTACAGCTTCAGAACAGGTAGGAAAACCTGCTACATGCCGCTTTGCTGGTATCAATTGCTTGCAGATATTAAAACCAGTCAGAACAGTTGGCTACATTAGTATTACCTACTTTTGGCGTTGTTTTGTTTTACATTTTACCTGGTAAACTCACCTGGTAAAAATTTACCTAGAAGTCCGTTGTTAGCTACCTTTTTTTTTTTTTTTTGTCTTCAGTGTGAAATAGTGGATATTTTCACTTTGTGTGTGATGGACCCCTCAAATTAAAGGCCATTAACTATGGTGTGTGTTACAAGCAGACATGACCTCATTTAGTGGTTCTTTTTAAGGCGGGCTTACACTGTACGACTATTCGTCTGTTCACATCTCAAACTGCACGATTTTCCCTCCTCAGTCCTACGTCTCATATCAGTCTTAGACCCGCACTAATTGCACGTCGTTCTTTGCTCTCCAAATTACCCTGCGATGCCACTACGATTTGTGCTGCTCTATAATTGCTCGATTGTAAACCTCAAAATGACATTGGTTCCTGTTCCTATAGCAGAGTCCATGGTGGAAGATCAGACACAGACAGCGTGCATCACCTCCGCGGACGGTGCTGCTGAAATTTTTTTTTTTTAAAAAACGGCGCTACTCTCCAGCCAGCTGACGTGCAGCTCACCTGCGGGCGGCTCACCTGCAGCTGTCAGAAGAGCCTCTAGTTCTCTCTCTAGCCTGCACTTTGTTTAAAAAAGTTGACCATGAGAAGATCTAAATACCACCTGAACCGCGGTCAGCTGAGCCAGAGCACAGTGGACGTGGCTGCTGTATAGGCTCGCTATTTTATACTGTAACGGCGAGAAAAAAATAAAATTGTCTGTGTGTACATTTGTCAGGCTGATCTTCCATCAGGGATTGCGCTGCATTTCTGATCATCACCCGGTCACCCTGTCTGTCACAGCTACAGCTGTGGGTCAGCTGTCACTCCCCTCCTCTCTCTGTCTGCCCGTTCTAACTCCATCTGACCAAGTTCAGCATCTGTAATCAGGTTCATAAAGGCTCTTTGCTCTGTGCTAAAACAATCTGTCATGGCAAAATCTTGTCGTATGTGCAGAATCGTGACGTGGGACCCCACACATTGTCCGTCACGACGAGAAAATTTCTGACATGTCAGAAATTTGTCGGATGGTCGGCGACTCGTCTTTAGGGCGTCGGGACGTGACGCAGAGCCTCACTAACCATACGTCCCGACGAGGGCTCACGACCTCACGATCTCGCTACGATTATGCAAATTAGGCTGCGACTCGTCGGGGACGACAAAATCGTGGCAAAATCGTACAGTGTAAGCCCGCCTTTAGTCATTGCTGAAACACCACTGACTGACAACTGGGACCAGTCTGGCCTTTGTGGTTAAATGGTCCAGAACCATCAGTGGTAAATTGACCTGCATGTGAGGGGAGATGGATATAATTTAGAAAGAAGAAAAAAAAGTATCACAGACTGGCAAAGTGTATGAATGAACTGTGATTTCACATCTTTATATCTGTGGCAAATCAACAGCCTTCACTTTCTCAAGTGCTCTGTGGGGGCAGACAATAAATAGAACAATTTTCTGGAAATGGGACCGAGCTAGACAGGACACAATAAGTGACTCCACATGATAACAGTAACACTGGCAACTCCCACACAGGCATGCAGCATTAATACCCCTGCTTACTTTATCTTGAGAAATGCCCACTATCTTTACGTTTTGAACACCCTTTTCTCAGGCTTTGTAAATGTTCCAGTTTTCTGCCTTTACAAATAGATACCCTTTTTATGAGTGAATTTTTTATGCCTCCCTGTGGCCGGAGAAATTATATTTTGGTTGGCCCGTCTTCTTTCCGTGAGCAGGATATCTCAGGAATGTCTTACGGATTTTTTTCCCCCTCAATAGGCTAGAAAATGTTCACTTGGACTAAACTGATTATAGATTTTGGTGGACTTCCTCGCATCATGGAGCATCGTTGGCTTACTGTATTTTCTTTTTTTTTTTTTTTTTTTTTTTTTTTTTTAAAGTATTTTTTTTGGCGTTTTTTATGCCTTTATTTGATAGATTAGTAGAGATAGACAGGAAAGGGGGAGGCAGAGAGAGGGGAATGACATGCAGGAAAGGTCCGCCCGATGCGGGACGCGAACCGGGGACGCCTGCGTCTGCATATGAACAACAGTAATGTATTAATAGTTTTTCATGTTGGTGCATGCATTTAACCCGCTATGCATATGAACAACAGTAATGTATTAAGAGTTACATGCATTTTGTTCTACGATCAGATGGTCATAACAGGCAGGCCCAAACAAACTGCACCAAGGGGGTACTGTAAATGCTCCAGGGTTAAATTCAACCGGACTAAACAAGGCTGGTATGAACGTGACCTAACTCGGAAAACAAATCTAATTTCATTTTACACGGACTTTAAGTTTTCACTATTTTTGTACTTTTTTTTTTCACATGAGGCTCAGTTTTTGGAACTTGACTCTGCTTGTGTGTCTCTTAAACACACAGAGCCATGTGGATGCTGCCCTGAAATGTATTTTACGCCCCAGTGAGAATGCGGCTATTGAGAGGAGCCAGACTCATGAGGGAAAACAAGAGCAGTAGTCCAAATCTAGACCCTTATTACTCTTTATGAGTAGTAAGGGTCACATAGAGCCTCTCAGGCCATTTCTCCAAATATCACCCCATTTTCCTCTATCACACACCACAACGCTGATGTTCGAATGCTTCTGTGCGCGCGTGTTGTGTTTATGAGTGTATTTGTATCTGCACTGGCTTTCCTATCCTTACGGGTCCAATATGTTCTATAACGACAACAGGAAGTTGAAGGCAAACCTCCAAACTGAGGACATTTTTGTTGTGGAACGACTTTTGAATGCAAGAGTCGTCAGGGTTAAATTAGAGTTAGACTGTTATTCATTTGGTCTGCACATAAATACACTGATGTCTTCTGTCAACTTATAGAATTTGTGCATGTGTTTGTACGCTCTTTTGACTCGTCTACCTTGGCTTTTCAGTGTGTCTGCACATTTGTTGTGTGTGTGAGCGTGCATGTATGTAATGATGAGACTATCTGTTGTTGTTATTATATAATAATACAGAGTTATTTTAGAGGGAGCGCAGTAATGACGGTATTACCTTCACCTTTTCAAAATAGCGCCATAGTGCTTTTGTCCATTACGGTAAATACACCTTGTACACTTTCTTTCATGCTTTCAGGACACACAAACACACACACAGTAGAACACACACAGACCAAATCCACCATGACTATAATACACACCTTTTATTTTGCAGGAGAAGGCACACATCATCATCAGTACCCTTCATATCCAGTCTCATACAACCCCAATGAAATGACAAAAACATACAGTACAGTGTGTTCCCCCTTCTGTTCACAATACAACTGAAAATAATAGTCATGTGTGCATACTGTACAAATGTGCTATAGCACATGCGTTTATTCTCTTATTCTGATGATGCACATTCATTTCATTCCCATTTGAGAGCCCACAATTATTTATCAAAAGTAGATGTTGGTTCTGTAAGGGTGAAAATGAGCAGCTCTCTCTCTGCTTGAACATCTTTTTGATTCTCTCTCTTACATGGAGATGATCTTCTATGTGAAAGCTCTGTAGGTGGTACTTGGCTTTAGCAGCTGCTATAGACAAACTGTGGTAATGTCTTTTTTTTCCTTTACTTTAGCAGCCAGTTCTTGCTGAAGTCTAACCTATTTTCCAGTTCAAATTGCTTCTGTTGGAACTTCATTTCCTCTTCCTCCTCCTTCAGGCAGTTGTTAACAACCTTTAGGTACAATTAGCACCACCCTCTGGACTGGAGTGTGTTCAGACCTGGATGGATTTAATCAGATTCACTGATTTAGTTTTTTCTTTTAACCTAGCCAATTTGGCAAGTGTGGCAAATGTGTTTTTAGATCATATTTTAGCAAGAGACATATTGAATTTTGGTTGAATCATCTAACTGAAATTCCCTGGCTCAGTTTCTTCGCTTTCCTTTTTTCTCGTAAATGATCTTTGTCCCTTCGCCTCTTTGCACGCACTTTTCCTCTAACTATTCAGACAGAAAAATCAAACTCATCTCATCATGCATCACTTTTGACCCTCCGTGCCTTTGACTGACTCTGTCTTGCTCTCTCTCCCTATCTCCGTCCATCTCACTCGCCCGTGCACATACAGTATCCCACTCCAATTTAGCACTGCTTTCCATTAACATGTGTTTTGTCCGTCCCTGCAGGCTCTGCTCTGCTACACTAGTTGATTTACAGCTCTTATCAAATACATATTGCCAAGCGAGTGAGACGTGCAACCTTTCATTTGCACGCCGCCGCCCTGCAAATTCGACACGCTACATTAACAAGAAAAATGACTGCTGCTATGCATGCCAAGAGCCCGTGTGTATGCGACTGTGTGTGTTTGTGTGTGCTTGTGTGTAAGAGAGAGTGAGACAGAAAGATGAATAAAAAGTGCTGTAGAAGAAGATACTGTACAGTAAGTGTGTGTGAGTTGAAGCTTCAGCATCTCGGTGGGAGAGAAGAAGGGAGAGTGTGCACATTTTGAAGTTGCGTAATGTATGGCTGCAAGTACACGTGTGTGTGTGTGTAACTGTGATGGAGGGTGTGTTATTGAAGGAGAGAGTAAAGCCAAAATGACCCTCCAGTCAGGGTGTCCTGCATGCCCACTGAGGGCTGCCAATGAGACCTTGGATGTGCAGAGAAAACATTAAAATGAATAGAGGGAGTCCTGTTTTTGACTGATCTGGGTGCAGCCCAAAAGTAAAAAAAAAAACAGGTTTTAATGTATTTGTCCTACAGAAAGTTGGTTTCTGATTTGCTTATTTTGTACCAAATGTCAGACTTCATCTTATTGTACATGTGCAATAGGGAAAAAGGAGTTTATCTTAATTTTCAGTGCTGAGAGAAAGTGTACATTTTGTGTAAATGTTTGTCAGTTGTAACTATTGGACTTGTTACAAGTTGAGTTTTTGGACTTCACACACAGTGGCTAATGGATGTCTCTTAACCCAACCACTGAGTCATACAGTAGATAGAGTGATGAGAGGTTGAGAGATAAAATGGGTATGTATTGGCGTGTGTCTCTCTGTGTGTGTGTGTGTGTGTGTGTGTGTGTGTGTGTGTGTCCATAGCCTTGGGACATTCAGTCCCTTAAGGCTGCATTGGCTTCAGTTTGCTAGTCCTGAGAAAACCAGAGTGGAAATGTAATTATAAATCTGTCTCAGAAACTGATTATATTTGCTAATAACGTGAAACTAATACATTTAGATTCAAAAATGGGATTTCCTGTTGATGTTAGTCATCTTCATGAGCTAGATTTCTACTCTACCACCATGTATTTAGCAGATCTCCTCCATCTTGATAGTCATTCCATTAGCCTTTCCATCACCACTGGGTGTTTATGAAAGAATGGTAGCGGGAAACAATATTTTAACATTAAGTTTATTTAATCAGGCATGTACAACACCTAAAGGCGAACTGGTATCTTTATTTAGCAAAATTTACAAAAAACAAAAAGTCACGGCTTTGCTGTTACTATCTGGGACAGACTAATTATTTGCAAATTAGTTTGCAAATTTAAATCCTAAACTGATAGCCTGCCTTTAATGTGGTCAGAATAGCTGTTTTGTCCTTTATCTTTCCTACGCGACATGCAATTATGTATGCATTTTGCCTGTGGTAAATCAGACTTTTCCAGCCTTAATGTTTTGATTATTATTTAATTATATTACAGTCTCATGCTATTTTTTGAGATGCTTCCATAAGAGACAAAATCATTTTTCCAGCCTTTTTTTTTTTTTTTTTTTTGATTTTTACGTAAAGGTAAAACCAATCTTCAGTGACTAAGCAGCATGTGGGTTACTAATCGTCACATTTAACACAAGCCTGCCGCCCGCATTTTGAATGTCTTAATTAAGTGTTTCTCTGACATTTTTCCTTCCTCTTCCCTCTTATGTTTGGGAGTTGTTGGATTCAAACTGAAAAGTTACCTTTGCAAGCATTGCTGCTTATAGAGAATGAAAACATTGATTGTTAATGTCATACTGTGAGTCCACCAGGAAACTGACTTATCCCTGTCTGCTTTTCTGTCCTGTTTGAATTGATGAATGACCAGTCCAATAGTTTATTGCAATTCAGTAGCTTTGATTCAAGCCTGTTAACTATTGTGATACTACTCTTGTGACTTTAACCCTACACACTGGTCCACCACACCAAGTAGGACCATCAAAGTTAGATTTTAAGATGATATAATTTGAAGAATATAATTAAGAATATACAGGAAGTCATTGCAGTGTTGTTCTGAGCACATAATCGACTCATAAAGGTCACACATGTTCAGCCTTGTGTCATAAGTGCTTTTTTTTTGCATTTCTATGTGAGGCAAATATTGACTTGCTGTGCAACATTCAGACACACTTAGACACACAGATGTGCAATTTATGGCCCATTAATGGCTTGGTGACCTTTCTAAGGTTGACTAAGCTCTCAGTGAACTGCAATAGATGCTGTGCTGCCTTTACACACATAGATAAGAAGCTCTTAGCATCTTCACACATCATGATCCTAATATATTGTGGTATTGTTCACTGTTTCCTCAGATACATAGATGGAGATGCTGACTTCATGCATAGAAAACTTAATTGCAGACTGTGTCAGTGTTATAGTAACCAATGGCCTCATTACCACTGGCAGACAGATGTGCATACACACACACACACACATGCACAAAATTCCAAAATCTATATACACATGCACATGTTGTTATTTCTCTGCAAGTAAATGCACAGGTTCACCTCTTGCATGTGTAAATACACAAAGAAACAGGAGAGGGGTCAGATAGCAAGGTGAGGTACACAACCTTATCATTTATATACAGATACACAGCTATACAGCTCAGTCCTGTGGCTATTTAGCTGATGCGCCCTCACTTACACAAGCACACAAACACACACACCTCAGATTCAGGTATATTCCTGTTCAGCCCACTACACTGACTGTACCATGTGTGATAGTCCCGCAAAGTTTGCCTTGATTTATGACTCTCCCTTTTTGTGTGTCTGCATAAGCCTGTGCTAATAAGCTGTATGAATACAGTATGTGTGCATGTGAGCGCATAGATATGACTGTTGGTGTGCGTAGGTGTGTGATGTATGACATGTTAGGTGAGATTCGACGCCCTAAATGGCTCCTCATCCATGCAGCTAGTCTCTATTTAATGATAAATGGAGATTCAACAAAAGAAAGAAAAAAAACAAAGACATCACATGAGAGAGAAACGGAAGAAAAGAATGAATGAGGAATATTGTGAAAAATTGTGAAATGCATAGCATTTTTTAAAATCCTTTTCTTCCACCTGGTAACATCAAAGTCATTTTGTGTTTTTCTTTTGTCAAAGCCTCATTCAGATAAAGGTAGATTGTCTTTGCACCGAGAAGTCTCACAGCTCACCACACGAAAGAGGAAACCAAATAAGAGAACCAACATGAGGATTTTATGTGAGGCAGTTCATGGCTAAATAGCTTAAAAAGAAAAGTGTTCTGCCAGTACCTTCAGTAAATTGAAGCTAATGACGAACAAACAGAGCTCTGCCATGTGCCAGGACAAATATCACAGAGTTTGGCAACACTCTCCACTGAGCCAGTTTGTTAAGGAACTGGACTTTCAGGACTCAGGCTGGGCAACGAGTTGGCCAGAAGGAAATGCATTTGGCATTTTGAATAAACAACACCAGCGTGATGCCATGTGGCCTGAATACATTTAACAGTTCTGCTTAATGTTAGAATTTGCATGAAGTTTTCTTTTTTGCCAGGAAAAAAAGTGCTTTTAGCACATCTAGGTACAGCTGTGTAATGTTACCGGTTGTGTGTTGCGTCCCTAAGAATGGCTCAGTCACATTACAAAGAGAGGGAGCGTTCATCAGGGTTTTACTAGCCTGCCTTTATGTTCAGTTTTGATTGGTAATAGATTGTGGAGAAAGACCTAGAGTGTGTCCTGTGGTGTCATTGATTAGCTGAAAGCAATATTTATGCAAATCATTCAGTATTGATTCTCAGAATACCCCGTCTTGTTAAGGCATTGTCAACGTACTTTGTTGAAATCAAGTTATGACAATATTCACCAAAATGTAAACTCCAGTTAAAAAGCATTAGAGCTTCATTATCTGCTCTGCATCACCACAGTGCTGTAAGCTGTGACGAGCTGTGACTAGTGTGCCTTGGTATGAGACTGTGTGAGACTTCTCTAGCTGGTCAGCTGACTCTAACCCTGTAGCAGATCACCTTGAAGAGGAATGGACTGAAAAGAAGATGCACGCTGCTGGGGGGCTGGGGAGGAGGTGGATGGTGGGTTGTGCACTTGTGTCACTGACTTTTTCAAAAGTTGCACATGCAGTATCTCTTATTTATCCAACTGTATCGTTTGTGTGTGTTTTTTTTGGAGCTTGCAAATTTCCCCATGGGAAATGGTGATATCTTACTGAGGGCGTGTTTTTATATGTGGGTTCGGCAGGTGTATGCACTACTTAAGTGCTGGCTGCTTTCTGTTTGTCCACATTGGCGCACATCTGCGTATTTGTGCTTGTATATCTCTGGTGGTCTTACAAATAGCTGGTACAAATTACATCCCAGCATCAGCCCCTCTATCTCTGCTTGCGTGTGTGTGCGCGTCATCCCTACATGACCATTCTTGGTGAAAACTACTTTTCTCTGCTACGCTTGACGTTTCTCCACACCTGTTTTCTTTCTCCCCTCTCTCTCATCCTCCCTTCAGGTTTTCTCTGTGTCTGGATACTGTATGCCTTATTTACATTCACAGCCAGGCTGAATCCCCTGGGAGTCCTGCAGTCGCCCAGCATCCAGCCTTGACAGAGACAAGCGATTCTGGCCTAACCCTGGCTCTCTCAGGTTCTGGCTCAGTTTGTCTTCTCTTCTTTTCCTTCTTGGTTGCAGTCTCTCTCTTGCTCTCTCCCTCTGTGCCCCTTTGTTTCTTTCTCTTTCTCTCTTGTTTGCAGAGTAACTTGGACATTACATCAACCATACGCTTGTTTAAACAAACAAACAAAAAAACAACTCTGCTGTTTTCTGCCCTCTTGTCACAACTTGCTCTAAAATCTGAAAGGAGTTATCGTGTTGCATTTCAACGCTGCATTTTCTGCCTCCTAGAAATTAGATTTATATTCAGCTAATTTCCAACAGCAAATACGCTCTGAAGAAAATGTAATGCCCACATAATGAGGAAATGTTGTTAATTAATGTATTTGGCAAGTTACAAAAAAAAGGAGTTGCAGTGGAGGGCTCAATTCCATCAAAATGGAAATGAGCTCTCCAGTGGACAGTAAAATCTGGCCAATCAACCATTTGGACCATTGCGTCTATTTTTTATTTTTTTTTAACTGGTGGACTAGCACCATCCTGTACCAATGTGTCCTCTGCAGCGCTGTGCCTGCAAACTCATTAGGGATCTGATTTGTGCTGCTTGCCAGCAACTCAGAAATCTTATGGGATATTGTTATGGTCCTGTGTGACCTCTTCCTGTCTCATTCTGCACCACTCTCTCTGCCTTCCTTGCTCCCCCTGCAGTTACTGTGTCATATACTAGCTGTTTCTTGCTGTTTTCTGAGTTTCTCATTCTTTATTTTAACCTCTCTCTCTCTGTGTAATAGTGGAAGCAGGATTTTTTAAAGGTTAGAGAAGTTTTTTTTGTGATATTGCATTACATTTACATTATGCCTTTGTTTCTCTTGTGGGTCAACTGACTTTATAAACATTATCACCTTGAATAGTGAAAAAACAATAACACCAGCACACATTTAATACTTTAAGCAGAATTCAGCGATCCGGTCGTTTTGGCTAATGCTGCGTTCCAGGCAGGCTTTTGAAACCGTAAGTTACGGCTTCAAGTCACGACTACGACTTCGTAGCGTTCCAGGCAACCCGTAACTCGTGTTTTAACCGTCCTGTTGCCTGTGAAAGTGCACTATACAGTAAAGGCCTCTCGTAACTTCCGACCCGTGAACTCGTCCCAGATGGAACTGGTACGACTTCACAGGTCGGAAAAACACGAGTTACGGGTTGCCTTGAATGCACCATGAGTTAGCAGCCCCCGCCCTCGTCAGGCATCTATTGGTCCTCGTCCCTACGTCACCACATTCACGCGCATCCCTTGGCTGCACACACAGCCCTTCATGCCGTTCTCTCTCCTCATTGGATAAGACTTGTATCCCACAAGGAAAATTTCCTCCTCGGTTTACAGCAGAGCAGAGTGACGGAGAGACCCTTGTTTCGGCTGAAACGCTCTATGTAAGTGATTGCTGACGGAAAATAGGACTATTTAGGACTTATATTAACAAAAACATTCCGCTGATATCTGCTTTAAGAAAACAGAAGTACAACAGTACAAACAGCTTTAGAATGAGTTTAATTTGGCCATGCTTGACTGCATGTGTATGTTTTTAATACTTGTTTGAAAAAATGGTCTATTTTGCCTCCTCCCCCATGCAGCTCCTGTAAGGGTTTTGTTTATGATCAGGACTTTAGCTTCAGAGTTATGATTAGGGCTCTTATCTCTCTGGCTGTCACTTGCTTACCACTGAACTCCTACTGAGTGGAGTTGAACGTGGGGACAGCCTTGAGCTTTTGCTGAGTGTAAGGAGATGGCAGCAACATTATCAGCCACATCAATGTATATTTAATGAGTGTCTCACTGATGTGCAACGCAGTAATTTGGGGATTTTTTTCAGAACAATCTGAATGTGTTTTTAATGTTGTTGATTCTCAAACAAAAAGATCTGGTTCAGTGTTAGATTACTGCCATACCAACTACCAACTAAACTTGGCAAAAAAAGCAAAGTGGCTCCATACAGCTAAAGGTATTTAAAGAGATAGTTCAACATTTGTTGAACTCTTGTCAGAGTTGTTTTCGAGGTATCTTCATGCAAAACCGCTGATGCATGTTATTATCTCATAGCGTGGTGAATGTGCAGATCACAACTTGTCCACCAGAGCGTTTTGGAGTTGTTGGATGGTGTAATTGATAAGTTTGATGAGGGAAACCAAGAAATCCCATTAGCCTTTCTGAGCAGCTTGTGGCTAGTATATATTGTTTTACTTTAATTGATGGCATAGTAGAGAGAGACAGGAAATGAGGAGGCAGTGAGAGGGGGAATAACATGCAGCAGGATGTCGAGATTTGATACCAGGCCGGCTGCAGCGAGGACTATAACCTCTGCACATGGGGCACCTACTCTAACAACTGAGCTAAATGAAGCCCCAAGCCCTGCGATCTTTATTCTTATATCACCTGCCTTATTTTCTATCTAGGACACTGTTTGGTTGTTTCTGTTTGTGTGTCCATCATCTTTTTCCAAAATTGCAAAACCCAGAAACACCAATGACAGTAAAATTATGGCCCAGTAATTGCAGTGGTGCTGGGTTTGGTCCTGGGATACCATCCGTCTCCAGGCAGCCAAACTACTTTTCAGGAAGCAACCACTGGAACTGATTTACCTCCAAATTTATTTGAAGCACCACTCTCTGCCTCCTCCTCTTCTTCATTTTTCTCACTTCTTTCATTTCATCTGCAAGTTTTTTTCCCCCCCACATTTGGCTTCTCATCTTTTTCAATCTTTATTAAGTATTACTTCTTTTTCTGTTTGTCCTCCATCACTCTATTGCCATCTCTTTTTTTAAAAGTGAGTTTCCCACTGTGCCTTTCCGATTGAATAAGTGGTAAAATTAGTTTACAGGTCTATTATAGCTGTTGGGACTGACCTGCTCTCCGCTTGGACTAATTAAGTTGTAGATAGGCCGCATCAATTCTGGGTGTAAAATCATTCCGACATAAAAAGTGTTTGTCTGTTTTAACGTGAAGCTGTAAAACCTGTGTCAGTGTATATGTGTGTGCGTGTGTGTTAGTGGTGAAGTTTGAGGCTCCTTCTTTGGAGAGGTTGATGGGATGTTAGGTTCCATTTTAGGAGGCAGCCATGCTTACAAATCGCTTGATGTTGTTTTGCTGCAGCAGAGGGGAAACATACACAAGAGATGAAAAGCGTTTGAAAATGAAGAAAAAAATGAATGACAAAAGGTGAAAATGGGCTGATTTAGGGGAAAAAAAGAGGTGTCTCTTTTGTTGCCTTCTGCCTCTTTTTCCTTTTCTTTCTCCACCTGAGTGATTGTGGCTTGCTGGTGTTTTTGATTGTACAGAGAAGCAACATCACCTTTTTTCCCCCCATGTTGGTTTCCCTCCCAGAATGCTTTCTTAAATCGGCAGATCAAAGCAGGAACATCTGAAAGTTACTTTTGTTGTTGTTACTTTTTTGGTCCAGACGAGTGAACAAAGAAATAATTTCTGAACCAAATCGTTTGCCCCCGTGAAAGTTAGTCTGTGTTCTGGGTTGACAATCGGAGTGAAGAAATCTTATTTCACAGGCTCATGTGGTGACACCATAGAAGTGTCCAAAGCTGGCACTGCATTGTGCTGATTTGTCTGTGGGACATTGCATAATTTATGGGCGCAGATGATGTTACTATAAATGTGTCAAAAAAAAGTGCTGCTTTTTTGTTGTTTAGCTGACTAGAGAGAGATGCTCCCCGGCAATGGGCTTTCTATTATCAAAATATGATCAGTATGCACATTCTGAAGCCAGCCAAGGAACAGCATAGTCTTATGTGTACAGCTGCTCTTCATATTTTGTTGTCTGCACTCTGTCTGTAAGGTTTTTTTTTTATTTTTATTTTTTTACATTTTTGGCTGGGCCACAAAAGCAGAGCCAGACAGGCTGTAACACTGCAGGCTGTTGAGTCCTGAGTAATTACATTGCACCGAGTATTACAGAGTATTACAGATTCTTCTGCACAAAGGACCTGTGTAGGTCTGAACATGAAAGGATATCTGGAGGGCAGGTGCTGGTCGTCATAGTAGCGTAGTCTTTGGTACAATGGTATCACTGCCTTAAGGAAAATGACAGTCAATAATCCTAATAATAATAGAGTCACTTATACCATTAATCTCACTTATAAGGTTATACAAACCATTGATTTTAGTAGGCTCGCACAACTTTATAAACTGAGATTTGAAGAAAACAGTGACAACCAGAGCGCTTTCAACTATAAAAAACACTCCATTTAAGACTTGAAGCAAAAGCATATTAATTGATCAATTAATACTAATAGATAATGTAATTACACACTGCAGTTTAAAAAAAATACACACTCTTTAATTGAAGTTCACAAAAACATTTAAAGAAGGAAGTCACTTTTTTATGTTTTACGATCCTATGTTTTTTTTTAAGCCAAGATGCAACCATTGTGACTGTATCTTGACGTCTAAGATTTTAGAACTTACACTGAAAAGCTCATTGTTGCTTTACCATTCAGAGTGATGGTTGAAAGGACAGAAGTAGGACACAACTTTATAGGAGCCCCCTTTAACGCTCCATACACAGCCCAGCTGTCCTCTCCGAGGTTTGGCAGAGCCTAATCGTATGCGTACATGACATGGGGCATCTGGTGAGAAGAAGTGGCCTGAATGGATGCAGGCAAAAGGTCTCTGGTTCATCAGTCACATGGCACTGGGGCTCCAACAAACCATTTTTATGTATTCCCTCCCTCTTGCATAATCAGTTGCAGCTGTCACACAGACATGTAGGTTTTCAACAAGTTTGTTGATGAATTCTTTCCACCCACATCGATGCCATGTCTGCATTCAGTAATGATGTTTTCATCCCATGAGAAGATCATTTTACCTAGACACACTGGAGATTTACATTTACACCTCAGTGCTTATGGTTGAGAGTCAGTCGTATTCACTGCGTGGGCCACTGAGTGTGTTCCCGCCGTATCTGAACTGTTTTGTTTTGAAGACAGATTTTCAGGTATAGTTGTCATATTAATACCAGATGTAAATGGCGCTTGAAGGACCATTAACAGAGGGATCTACCAGGAAATCAGCTCCCTTTGATCAAACATGGTTGTGATAAATGCTGCCTCACTCTTGTTGCTTTAATTTCTATATAATTGTGAATTCTGCACCACATTTGTTCAGGCCAGTGGAATAATTATGTGACCCTTGCTCGCCCTCGTACTGTGTACTGCAAAAGTTATTTGTCTGGTATCCAAGTTTGACCAAAAAGTATTCAATCCTCCTATCTTTACCCAAGTTATTTAGCATTAGTTCATCTGACTTCCACCTTTTATTTTAAAATTTAACATTTTATCATTGTAATTAAATATCTATTCAGTTATAGTTGATAAAAAGATACGGACAAAGCAAAAAGAATTGATGAACAGTGGCAAAATGTATAAAATCTTAAGATTTCAAAATGAAATACCAAATGTCAAAACCCAAAAAGTCTTAAACTGTATGAAACCCACCATTGAGTTTATATGTGGCTTCAGTGACTCAAATACATAATGATATGATATCTGTGCATAAATTAGAAAAATATTTTAAAAATGTAGTCTATGAGGAGACATCAGGGATGAATGAGTTCATTTGTTTAGACTGTTGATCTCATTTGATGATATTCAGAGGAGACTGGAAAGCTCCTGCCTGTTGTTGTGATTGTTGTTTTCTCCTTCAGTCTGTTGTGTTGATGTATAGCTGCTTGAATTGCACCTGTTTCCTTGCAAATCTGTTTGGATTAATTTCAGAGGTTGTTGTCAGACAGCATCGTGAAACAGATTTTTTTTTTTTTTTTTTTTTACATTTTCAAATGTATTAAAGCACAACAACCACCTCCACCAACAAAAAGAATAACAATAACAGTATAAAAGTACAAAACAGTACTTTTGTTCAAAAGTCATTGACATTTCAAGGCGTCACAGACAGAGAAGGCATGAGGAAAAAAAACGAAACAATGACTTATCCATTAAAAATAACCCTGGGGGCTAAAGAAAATAGTTTGATTGTACTTTGGCAAAGTTGATATCAAGGCTAAAAGTGATAAACTATAACTAACTACTGTAACACACTTATTTCTGCCATTAAATGTGCTTGGGCTTGCGTGTGTCTATGTTTGTAGAATACTGTATGTGGGAGAGAAAAAAGTGAGAGTCTTATTTATTTATTTATTTGCTGACAAGGATGCAAATACATTAAACCTCATATTCAGGCTGACAAATACAGTGTAATTGTGCTGACATTAGGCTGCTTGCAGCATTTAACATCAGGACACAGAGAGGTGGGAGTTTTGACAGGCATGATGAGCCTTCCTCCATACATGTTCCCAATGAATCATGTATCCTGCCCTTATTTCTGCAGCCCACCATGTATGATGTAGAGAATCAAATGATAAGACATTAAGGAAGTGGCAATATCATCAGTCAGTCACTCTTACAGTACAGTTTCCTGCACTAAAACCATATCTTCATGTTCAGTTTCAAATGTTCTCTAAATAGTTAACAATATTTTCCCTCACACTGAATGTTTAGGCTAGTGATGAAATATATCTTTATGGACATGGTTTTGCTCTTCACAGTTTGTGTTGATTGGAAAATTTAGCTTTTGGTTTTTGTGCACCAGACACAGAATTAGCATGTTGTGACCGCACAGTCTATGCCGTATTCTTAGACCAAGTGCAGTTTCTCCTTGATAAATTATTTTTGTTGCCTTCCCAACCTACATTTCTGAACATCAGTGTTATTTGGTATATTTGGTAAATGGTATAGGCTGATGTTTTAGTAGGTGAATGGACGAATGGAGAAGAAGAAAAGTTTGTTGTGTTCACTGATGTTGTGACAGATGGCTGCCTCTTTGCTTGGTCTTCTCAAGATCCTTTTTCCCTCCGTGCAGCCATTGTCCTCCCTTTCCATCTTTCTCTCCAGTCGTCTGTCTTTTTTCTCTTTTACCCAAACTCCCCCTTCTCTCTAATCACTGCCCAGGTGAGTAATATCACATAAGAACAATGGGCTATTGTGTTTTATTGAGCTGCCAATGTCCTGCTCTTCATTGCTCTCTTCCTTCCTCCCTCATTCAATATGCCTTCCTCTCTTACTCTCACTCTTTTTCTTTCTTTTTTGCTCCACCTCTTGGAGTTTTTTTTTCTTTTTCTGATATTGTAAAGAAGGATGAATAGAATGAGGTCAGAGATGGTTGGAGAGAAAGAGTAAATAAATGAAGGGGAAAAATACTAGGGGGTTGGGTAGGATTGTGTAGGTAGCACAAGAGAATAAAAGGAGGATGAAATGGATTGATGGTTATAAGGAATAATGAAAATGTAGTGGGAGGAAATGAGGATTCAAGGATGGAAGGCAGTACGAAAAAAAGGGAAACAGAGAAAGACATCTGGGTGGAAGAAAGTAAAAAGAGAAGACTAGGCCTAAAAAAATGAACACAAGAGAGGATGATGATGTGAATAATGGCTGCTGAACATCAAGGTCTTAATCAATGCCTGATTAATATTAATTCGTTTAGCACTGGCAGTGGGGCGGGGCTAACCCAACACTTCCTGCCTAGATTGATTGGAGAGAGGGCACCAAGGGCATGCTAACATTGCAACACACACACACATACACACATGCCTATGCACTCTTTTTTTTCTCTTACACACATACACACACCATCCATACATGCACAGAATCACTCATGCATCCTTTGTGCTGACATTGTTTCAACTTTCAAGACCTGAGCTTGTGAAGCATCCTGCATCTTAACCTTATAAACACACTTAACCCTCACACACCCACAGATAGAAAGAGGGAGGGAGAACTGTGACAGCCTGTTCAACCAGAACTCTAATTTGACTTTTTTTTCCTAGCGGCTAGTGAGTTAGTAGCATACGTATACACATGGGAACATATTTGATTAGATTTCATTTGCACACAACAAACTTGTAACAGCTGAGAGTTTCTCAAAAACTCGCCAAAGTCAGACCCACACCTGAGAATGATTTTGTGATGCCTATTTTGGTCGGTTTTCCATTATTTACCCATGGAGATAGCATGAAAGAAGTCATGTCTATATTAAGATAAAAGATTTTGGTGTAGTCTTGTCATGAAAGTTCCAGTTGTTGTTTCCTAACCATGGTTGTATAAGAGTTGTTACGCACAATTACTGCCCCATAGTGAAAGGCACTATCATCCCACAGTCTGATGGCACAATGCTGTGGAGATTTTACTCTCATACAAGAAGTGTACATTTAGACAAATAACTGGTTTTGAACATGGACTAGTTTTATGTGTTTTTGAAATACTGGTGTTTTTCAAGCAGCATTTTTCTCAAATTTGTCAAAATTGATTCACTGGTTTGAAGATGAAAGCTGCTGAGCGTTTGGGGGAGTTGATAGTGGTTCTTCTGCCTTTACTTTGTGTCTATAACTTTTTTTTTTCTCCCTCTGTCTTTTATTTTTACACTTGTGTTTAAATTTCAATCTTCCATGTGTTTTTTTTTCTCCTCTCCCCTCGCTGATCAATAGCTAGAATTTACCTTGTAGGAAAGCCAGAGGCCAGGATGACACACACACACACACACACACACTGACCTTGGTTAGCAGTGACAGACAACATGAAGATTATGGGATGGTCTAAGACTTTTACCCCCTTAAGAAGCTGTATTTTATAGCCCCCTTTTGATTGGGTGGACTGTACCTTTACAGCTTATAGGCCTAACACTGATACAGAGAGGCGGGTGGATTGGCAGAACAAACAGAAAGGTACTGTAGGGAGGCAAAGCTGGAGTATAAGCCAATCCAATGATTTGCAGGAATACAAGGGAATGTCCATTGAGCTCAATATCAGACAATGAAACTTTTAAGTCCAGGAATAAAAGATAAATGTACTGAATGTCCATTGAGCTTAATCATGCAGGCTGCTGGGAGAATCAAACCAGGTGAAACTATTTAAAAGTCCTTAGGCTCATTTTTGAAGATTTTTTTTAAATTTTTTTACTGACTCAGGTGGATTTCTCTCTTAGATTGTGCCTGAAACACAGTGATTTGCACCAACCAGCGTCCTATTAGGGCTATGTTTATAAGAGACAAACATGCTGCCTACAGACTGTAGCTTGTTTCCTGTTGGTTGCAGCTGCCCGACAGGCTACAGTCACTCACATAACCATCAGAATAGAGAACCACTTTTCACTACTTGACATGAGTCAACATCATGATGGCTATCAGTGTTGGCATTGGCCCAATCCTTTGTCATTGTATGTCTGTTCATTTCCATTTTAGTTGTACTGCAATGTGTTTGTATATTATACATTGGTTTTAAATGGGTTAGGTTAACACTTACTGTAGTCCCACGTGTGTGTTCTGTCCATCTGTTTTTTATTTATTTATTTATTTTTTTACTGTCATTCCTACTGTAGGTCATTCTTTTTGTCTCTATCTGTTTGTTACCTGACTATTCCTCCCTTGTAACCTTTTCAATCTCATGGCATCTCTTTTCAGTGTCATCTCATTCTATTTTATCCTCTCTATTGAGTCTGTCCTCCTTTATACTCTTGTTCCCTCTCTCCCCTTTAGTATCTCTTTATGCATCTAATCCTTCCCTTACTCCTATCTCCTCCCCTCTCCTATTTGCTTTATTTTTTTTTTTTTTTACTTTTCACACCTCAATTTCGCTCCTTCTTTCTCTAGATGCCTTTGTTCATCATATATTTCAGTATTTTCTTCCAATGAACAACACTGTCTCACTCCTTCCCTTGGAGAGTGTGTGCCTCGGTCCCAGAAGCACCTTTTATTTGTATTTGAGACAAGGCAGAAAAAGTGAAAAATACAGAAAAGTAAAGGTGAAATTAAAAAGAATGAACTTTGTCCCTTGAATCATGCACAGTTTTATCTGCAGTGGCAAATCTTCTCAAATGTATTATGCTGTAGAGGGTCCAATCTATAAAATTAAAGTCTGCTGTTAACTCTGTGCTTTCCTCCTGCTGTTGTCAACACTACAGTAAATGTCAAAACATGGGCATGTGAGTGGGGTTACAAATAATATATCAATCAATATAGTCAATACATGAATTGCTATGCTTGGGTAAATGCACCTTTTTATAATTGTCCAATTTGAGGTAAATGGTCAAAGCTCTCACATCATTGGGCTAAATTAATGTGGCTATACCAGTGTTTCCTACTGGTTTAGAAGGAGACTGTGGCGGGTGGTCAGATCGGGTCGGCCCTTATGAGTTTTGCTTTTTCAGTCACATTTTTCTCATTTTTCTCATTTTATATATTCTTATTATGTGTCACATAAAAGTTAATGCAGCTGCCGATATCAGTGTGCAGCAACCAATATGAGCAGCATACTGTATCACATTGATCATTGTGTATTCATACAATAGTGTTGTTGTTGTATTGCTTTGCTGAGGTGTAAATGTTAGGCTATACAGTGTTGACTGCTATTGATTGAAAGATAGAACCATAACAAGCCTTTAGGATTCACTCCTAAATGGAATTAACCCCTTGAGTTTTAGTTGTGTTTATGTAGTTGTTGTTACTCACCATAACACACTGTGTGCGTCCTTGAGGTTGAGCAAACATGTTTCATTCCTTGTTAATGGCAAAACCTTTATTCACATAAAGAAATCTGAAAATAATTTTGCTAATATTGTCCACCACCACTATTTATAAGTGTCCATGCATGCATACTGGGTGTAAGTTTGTATTGCTGTAAGTGTTTGGGTTTCCTTGGCTGCAGGAAGTGAGAAGGTGGAAGAACATGTCTGGTCCAATCAAGGCTGGCATTCCTCAGTGCATGGCCATTTGTTAAGCTAACTAATAGCAGCCTGTTGGCCCTATAAATCACCAGAACAGAGATAAAAATGAAACCATCACCAAGATGGAGAGGAGCGCAGTGTGCCAGGACATCATTTTAATACAGTTGTGTATGTGCTTGTGTCTGTGTGCGTGTGCGTGTGTGTCTGTGTGCGCGCGTGCAGTTGGGATAGGGAAAAAAGAAGGTTTGAGGGGAAATGAAAGTACTCTAGGGAAGGATTTCTCTGTATATTCATGTGTATGTGTGTGCACAAGGTTTGTGCCTTCGAACAACTGTGAATGTGTGGCTGTGTGTGTCTCCATGGGGGTGTGTATGTGTGTGTGTGTTTCTAAAGATGCATGGCTGAGCCCCGCTGTGAGGGACGGTCTCTTTTTCAGGCTTATCTGTCTTTCTGCCAGAAACACATGATCAGACCTGATGCTTCTTTTATTTGAACAACACCTGTTGGCTATTCAGTTTAATTCTCCCGGTGAGTAATATTCTTACCCGAGTTCCCTAAATCCATTTTTCTCAGTGGGGCAGATTTGCCTCAGAAACAGCAAGTAGGCAATGTGACAGAATACTGGATGGCAACAAGTTTTTACCACATTTGCATTCTGCTCAAATCCTGTGACATCAAATGTGCTGTTTTTCTATATACCAAAAGCCTATAAGGACTTCAATTATTCATTTTTATTAATTAACAGCAAGTTGATAAGGAGCGTACGGTTGTTTATTTGCTCCACATGTACAGTTTGAGAGAGCTCTCAGACTGGTTTCAGAAAGAATTTGCAAGGTCTAAGTGATGCAGAGCATACCAGTGATTATTAATGTCAGTAAATGACCGGTGGTAAAATCAGGAGGTTGGTTCGCAGCTGCAGTGAACAAGCCAGCAATAAACATAGGTGGGACTTCTAAATCCACATATTAAATCACATCGACCATTGTAGCTAAGTGTTTCCTCTTTTTTTCGCAACAGTTCTGCAGCGGATAAAACAACATTGCTGGATCATTTTAGTGTTGTTTTTTGTGTCTTAATAGAAATATTGAGTCCCATGAACACGTAGCACCTCAAAAGTAAAATTGCATAGAATAAGAGGTAAGTGTTTGTGTGAATCAAGATGATGCACTGTATTCGTTATCTCATCTAGAAGAGATTAGCTCTCCACATTTGAAGGCCAGATGACAGTAGGCTGGAGTGTTTTTGTTTTTCAAATCATGAAGAGTAAAGCTACCGAAACTACTTAAAGAAGTCAATGCTGATCACATTCAATCAGCATTAATCTTAGACTGATTTTTAGTGATGTACTGCACAACAGAAATCTAGGTAACATAAAATTGTGTTTTACAATGAAAACCATTTTGTTTCTATGAAATCATGTAAAATATAGTGCAGAATTTCAAATATAGCTTCTGACCTGATGACCCCTAAGTTTCTTCAAAGCAATTTCCTTTTGGATTGTATGTCTGCATTCTCTTAGGTTGTTTTTTGTTTATTTGGTCTCCTATTTCTTGCACTTAACTGTCAGTCAAGTCAACATGATAATGCTGTTGTGAATGGGTGTGCAAAACTTTTGAGACCAGCACTGCTGCCTTCAAATATAGGCTAGACTTAGATTTCATTCAGGTGAAGTTTTGCAGACGGTTTGATGTTGTGAGGCAGATAAGAAACTTTGATATGTGAGATGAGATAGTCTGTCCCTTAACACCTCCCTCTCCCATCCTCAACATAAATAATCTTCTATCACTTTTAGATTAAATTCCAGTCCCTAGATATTCAGCGAGGAAGTTTGCATTCACTCCTTGGCTCGGTTGTGTAGCCACAGTTTGTTAAATTAATGAGAGAAATTACTCCATTCAGTGAGGTGCCTTGATTAATAGTGATAATAACAAGACTGTATGTGTTAAATTTCCTGTGGTTTTTCATATCACAATATTTATTAGAAATAAAAAATACTTTGTTGTATTCCAGTTAAAAATGCTTTGTGGTTCAGCTTGATAAAATCCTAAATTTGAGAATGTTGCAAAGCCTGAACAGGGTTAGGGTGTTGTTGCAGGTTAGACAATAGACATGGTGTGAAATATTTGCTGTATGCTGCACACAACCCAGAAACTCAACCTCTCTCTGTAGAGCTAAAGTATTCTGGGATATTTTATGTTATTACCATCAGCCAGAAAGTTTGGGATCCACAGCTCTTATGTTTTGACTTTCAGCTTCAGTCCATTAAGGGATGATTCATGAGTATTGAAATGGGTGGCTCACTCAGACCAGGTGTAAAGAAATGGGCCACAGGTGTGGATATCTACCAGCAAATAGCAGCATTATTGGGTGAAAAAGACAAAGAAGTTCAAAGAAATAAAACCTTAATGTCTGTATGTGATTAAAGTGTGGATTTATTGAAAGCGTGGGAATAATGCATGTGGTTAAATATACTTTAATTGTTTACCAGCGACAGTCGAAGCATTAGCAATAAATATATTTATTAACTGGATACCGCTGAAGCTTATATTGCTGCAGTATAGCACTGCCCAAGGAGTCATCAGCACTGACACGCACAGGCAATCACACAGTTGACAGAAACGAATCAGCAATACAAGTTAAAGATAATTACAGAATCTATACACTTACCTGACTTCTCGCTACATAAGACACCAAACAGTTTACACCTAACACCTGCGTCCTACCATTACCAGAAAACAACTCCCATAAGGAGGCAAAGAGCAGGAAAATACTCCTCTTACTTCTGAGGTTTTCTTCATGTCTGTCCCTGTGGAACTCTCCAACATAACAGCCGTTAGACGAGCCAGGCAGTCTCAGATTTCATATCTGTGATACCTACTGTTATTTAATGGAGGATGTCGGAGGGATTGACTTTATGACTGCCAATCGCACCAGGCTTCCCACAACAGCAACATGTAGTGATAATTATCAAAACCCCATGTTATGGTCGGCAGTTATGAAGCACAAAGACAGAGCAGCGAATTGCAGTTACAGTTATTGCTACATTGTGAAACACACACATACAGAACGTGTTCACCATTATTATTATCTTTTTTCCATTTTTTTTCCTTTAATTGCACCTGGACATTTTGTTTCAAATATTTTTATTGTGAAGCAGACAGTTTATCAAATATACATCCATACTGGTATATACAATGCTTCAGTATTTTGTAATATAAGTAACATTTTGACCGGAGGGGTTAAAAAATACCAGACTTTGGCAGATTTTACCAGTCAAAGTACGGTAATTACCGAATAACAGAAAACCAGATCACCAGGCTGTTTTCTACAGAGAAGTGTGTTTTTTTTCCATCATCAACTCCATTTAAGATCAAGCTGTCTATTTCCATGTCAATAACCTCTACAACAGTCCACCAGAACCTGGACCAGCAGCCTGATACTCAACATAAGTCTGTTGTTAACTCTACTTTCCTGCTGTGAGCTGCACATTTGGCCTCCACTGGCTGTCTTGTGGCAATACGTAGAAAGAGCTGAGCAGTAGCTCTTACTTGATACAAGTGTACGCCTGTTTTTAACCCTAGATATTGATATTCACTACAGGTGAAAAGTCAAAAAATTGACCAATTTTTTTCAAATTCCTGTGGAAGCTTCAGTGGTTTTGTTTTAGCTTTCCTGCAGCAACAAACTCTTCACACTCAATTATCTGATGCTTTATTGGGACGATTCTACTGCTGCATATTGTTATTAGGGTGATGAGAAAAAAGGCAATTGATAAAGCCAGACTGGTCGGCCTTGGGCTTCATCCTACAATGACCCAAAACATTGGAGGAAAAGAGCTAACTCCAGACATAAACCATGTTCCGCTGGTTTGGGATAAAGTGGGACAGATGGTGAAAGAAAAACAAACAGCAAGTGTAACAAATTTGTGTGAACTTGTGCAAGAGTGTTCTGACCAACTTTCTGAACATGTCTCATTTCCATTGTAGATGGACCATGAGGGTGTTCAGCTGCTGTATGAGTCAGAAATTTAGATTAGATTTAAAGTGTCCATGATTCCTTTGTTTGACCAGCAGTGCACCATACACTCCTCTCTCTCACACACACACACAAGGTCTGCGTCTGTGTGTAGGAGTTTATTCACCACAAGTAGCTTTAATACCGACTATATCCATGTCTCTACTTGTCCATCTTCTCTGACTTAAGCTTCTTCCTCTCTGTCTTCCTGCCTGCAAATGAAAGAAAAAATGTGACACACACAAAAGTTTTCTAATATTTCTTCAAGTGTAACAGCGAGTTATGTGAAGTACTTCAGACAGATTAGCTATCAGACATCTTTCCATCTCAAGGCTATTTTGCGAGTAAGGCCCTTTTTTTCTAAGGGTCAGCTACAGATATTTCCTTGCAATAACTTTTGTCAGATGGCACACAGACACTGAAGACTAGGTGGAGATTCAACCAGAAGATACCTGTAGAATGACACTGATGGATAACTTTATTATAAAGAACATATGACATATGTTAGCTAGATGATGGCTGTTTGCCTGGTACTGGTGGTGTCCATAAGGTAGTGGGATCTCTGTTTGAAAGTAGGCTATACATTTATACGAACGCCGCTCGAACCGACCCGGTGCATCAGTACGATGACCAAGCTCTGATAAATACAGCAGATTCATGCCGGTACAGCTGTCCTCTTGGATTTTAGCCGAGTCGCTACCGAAGCTTTAAAAAAAACTATAACAAACAAAAAAAAATGCTGGTCGCACTGAGTTTTCCTCTCCTACAGATGACATGTGGTCGGATCACAGTCTCTCACAGTTCACTCTCAGACTGTCCTATCCCTGACCACGACACAGGGACAACATGAAGCTGGCTTGTGTGACGGGCTATTATTGGTTTTATTAATGTTCAGACTAAGTTTAATAAATCAGTTTATGCTGCTGTGATTCCTAGTTAAACACAGATGCAATTCATATCAGAGTTGATATCATCATGTAGTGGCAGGAAAGACCAATCAATATCAAATATTGTGTTGGTCATATACCTAGAAGTTACTGCTTGTCTGTTGATTTAAAAAAAAGTTTTCCATGTATGACTCATTAATAAGTAATTATAACTTGTGTAAGTTCATAAAAGTAATATTTTTTAATAAAGGCTGCAGTATGGCGATAATACCCAGAAGCATGATACTTTGTCTGGTATAGTATCGTGGGTACTCATTTTGGTATCGTGACAACTCTAATGTACATTGGTTGTGGTTCTACTGTATGTGGTGCAGAACAGGCTGTTGTATATTATGAGAATGACTTGACCCTAATGCAGTGAGTTACTGTTTGATTTGGTCATTTAAGTTTAGTTGACCAGTGTAACAGACGGACAGTGATTCTCTAATAACTGAACTAAAAAGGGGGAATGCCATGATGACTAAATGCTCATATAGACAGGTATTGAAGGGACAGGCAATGATGGCATGATGAATATGGAGTAGCCTATATGATTGAACAGAGGATTAACAAGCCATAAGACTGACAGGGTAATTTTCCCTGTCTGGTTGAATTTTCACAATGGCTTGCAAAATATTCTGCTATAATTTCAATAATCATTTCCTGCAACTTATCTAAGGTTAGTTGTCAGAGGTTGTATTGGCATCACATTGCTGTTAGAAATTAAACTCCATCATTTCTCACATGCCTAGGAAATTGCAGCTGTAATTTTGCAAAACGGAAGGTCTTGATTCCCCCTCTTACAGGAAATACCACCTAGTGTGACAAAATTACTGTTGCAGTAAAAGTAAAGCACATTAAAAGTTTTGAGTCATCAACACTTTGCATGCTCGGCATGAACAAGGAGGACATGGGCTTCTTTTTTTTCTGAAATAGGAATGTTTGCTTTTTGGGGAGAAAAACGATATGACGTTAGTTAACATTTCAGAAGATCAGTGAAGCAACATTTGCCTTCTTGCCTCCTCACTGTGGACTTTCATACATCCCTTTTAAAAAAAAATGTTTTCTACCGTTTGTTGCTTCTGTTTTATTTTTTAAAATCTTGTGGGTTGTCATAAAAGAGGTGAACATTTTTTTCCCCCTCAAAGTAAGAAATGAAATAAATTTGCAGAGGGCAAGCATTTCTCCCTGAAAGCATGCATCCATACGGAAGTGCAGTAACCATAATAAAATGCTCACGTTACTTTCACCTTTTCTTTCTATTTTCACTTGATCTTTTAACATGCAATTTCAGCACAGTGTAAGTGACGACCGGGTGGAGTAGTAGAAACCTTTGGCCACCACCTTGCAAAAGTTGTGTAACTTTTAAATCTGCCTTTTTTGATTTGTCTTTTCACATTCTTGGATGCATTTCACTTTTTGTAATTTCTAACAAAAGAAAAAAGAGCGTAAGAAACATAAGGCTCTGAAGCTTGGCCCTCATCTCCATGGCAACAATTCTCTTCATCACTACAGTGATGGATAAACCTTTTATCTGTGATACCTGGATCAAAAGTGGAGAGATGGCATGCCGTAAGAAGAAATTGAAATGAAAATAATGATAGACTGGAGCTGTCACGATAGAGGAAATTGGGGTTAATGAGAGTGCAGATTATTTCCCTCTACTCAGAACGGCACTGGTAAATGGCTTATTTACCCTGAAGTACTCGCACACAGACACCAGCACACACATCCTGCTGGGTCAGTAGATAATGAGGACTTGTGCCAAAAATGCTCCCAAAAATTCATAACATGACTCTGACATGAAATGAGTGGGTAAGAAAAATGCAGCTGACAATCAGCAGTGCCCTCTTGCACAAAGCTTTGTTGACATTTTTGTTGTGTAGTCACATTTTGATTGTAACAACGTCTCCTGTGGACAACTGGAGGAAATTCATGGGACACATCAACAGACGGATTTCTTAAAGAGGAACTAAGCAGGATTTCTCCCGTGGATTTTCTGCTTTTTTACCTTCATTAAAAAGCTCCTGAGTAATTGTGATAATTAACTGCATGACTTGTGACTTGTTAAGAGTGACAACGGAGGCTCTCTGTCTTCCACCTGGCGTCTCACGGCTGAAAACCAACCTTGCAACATCAGTGTAGTACCTGGCTGCTCCGTAACCCATAATCGTTTGTTCATGACGGTTAAGACTACACAAACACACGTGCCGTAACATCGTATATGTTATGTAACGTTATCCACCGCTCTGAGAACAGCAAAAAAAAAAAAAACTACACAGGAGCATGTCAGTTCTCAGTATAGATGCTTGTTGTAAGAACTTTGTTGATGCAACTTGGAAAACATGACTTGTTTTTCCCCTGTAGCTCCAAATCTTGCATGGAAAGCACTTGAAAAAAATTTACTCTGTCTTTTATTCCAACCTGACGACCTAACGCGCCACACCCCCAGTTGAGAAATGCACACTTTTAAAGACAGTATGAGCATTGTTCTGAAAATTTACACGCCTGCAATTTGGATGGCAAGGTGTAATTAGGATTTATCTCTGTCCCTTCACTGTCCTCATTTGCCATATCTCCCCTCCCTTAGCCTCAGTCTGAAATGTTAAGGGGTGTAAAATTCTGCCTAAAATGAGGGCAAGGACCGTCAGGGGTGTGTTATTTGACTGGCGGCTGCCACTCAACAAGTGTGGTCTGATATTAACATTTGTTCGCGTGTCAACATTGTTATGCAGATGCTGACAGGGTGCCATTGCAGCTGACTGCAGAAACCGCACACACAGTTTTCACACTTGTGTTATGTGTGACTGTCTCCAGGAATGAGTGTGTGTGTCACTTCATAGACTGGAGAACCCTCAGATCATTATAATGAAGCTACACATACACACACACAGTGAAACATACAGTTAGAAATGCAGCTGCGCAAGTTAAAGCACTAAAGCCGTGATGCGTGTTGACGCGACCATCATCAGTGCACACGCCCACACAATCAAGGATGTAACAAAGTATGTGGGCACACTCATATAGGATGTTAATTTAGACAGAGAGCTTTTGAAAAATTGCTGGGGTGTATTATACATGCGTATTGATGTGAACATCAGTCGCGATTTAAATTAGATTCCAAGAAGGCCTTTGAAATGGCAGCCCAAGAGGAAGCTATTGATTTGCCAATCTGTATGCATGGCTTCTGTATAGGCGATGAGTTTTTAATGCAGACCCTCTGTACAAAATACATGTTTGTCTAAGAAAATGGTACAACAGGCCAAGCACTTCATTAAAACTCGGGTTCATCACTCAACCATTTGTTTCTTTAGTGCTTATTATTTTGACTTTTATATTGTTCAGGCTTGAGGGATAGACGACATCAAAAAATGAAATGCTGGGGGGGCGCCTTTTGCAAGTTTTACACTCGCATTTCTACTCAGGATTTTTGTGGTGTGTCATTAAAACATACAGTTACACCATTTCCCCCCAAAAAAGATCACATTTTATTTGATCTTTTATAAACAACATCTATCGACAGAGTAAAGCTGTGCAGTAAAGCCCTCTTGCACAACGGGTTTGATTATGGATCCAAACGAGGACCTTGCTTAAATGTAAAGATTACCACAAACAAATACAACTCTGATATTTGTATTTTCCATTCTTCATTATCACTGCACCCAAAATCCTCATTTTCCTCTGACCCTTGGCTGTATTCCATTGAGTTATTAATTTGCATTTTAAAATGTCATCAGTAATGTCAGTGTGTCTCCGTGCTTTGGCATACATTCTGAGGGGCCTCACTATTATTCACTCATATTAAAGGGGATGTACTTGATCATCTTCTTCTCTCATGGTGGTCTATATCTGAGAGAGATGACAGGATTTGTTTTCACCTTTTGTTAAAAACTGTGTATGTGTTGTTGTTTTTTTCAAAAATAAGTTGAAGGACAAATTAAGTGTGATTCATTGGTAATGCAAAACCACAACACAAATGCAACAAATGAATGAAACAAATGTCTTAATTTGCATTTATGCTTAGGTTTTTGAATTTTATGTCATAGCTTTTGTATGGAGAATGTGAAGTTACGTCACGCCGTTGAACGTTGGGCGCCATCTTTGGAGGATCGCGGATGTAAACACTTGCTCGTCCCACTGAAAAAAGTTCCCAAAGTCGCTTAAAAGTAATCATGGTGGGACAGTACTGCTGCATAAAAAATGCCACAGTAGTATATGCACTAATACGAAAAACAAGATAGTTCATGATGTCTGGATAAGTCAGTGGAGGGAGTAAAGCTGGGTCTTAATTAGGGATGGAGTGATTTTCGATCGGATCGTCTATCGGCGATCGAAGGGACGATCGTGATCTTTTTTTCAAAAAATCGATTTTTAAGCGATCTTTAATTAATTTACTACCATAAGATGTTAAAGAAAAATCTCTAGAACCTGCGCTCTACTGTGTAGCCTACTTAAAAAGGTTTCTCACGGAGCAACATGTCTACAGAGCCCGTTGATCTGTGCAACTGAGGAGTGAATATTAAACTCTTAATTACACCCTGTTGCATCTTTTTTTCCTTCTCACTTTTTTTCGGAGGTGCGCGCCGCGGACGCAGGCTCTCTTTGTCTCTCCTGTTCTTCATCTTCTTGATTGTTTACCATTACCAAACACTTTTCTCTGCCCCACAAGTGGTGGGCTATATTATCTTTCTTTTTAGACACAAAAGAAATAATTCAGCATATGTTTAAACAACAATAACTTTATTAAATCGAGAGATCAGCGTGCATAAATGAAATGCTCCTTATAACCAAACCAAAATAAAATGTGGAGCCACAGACACTTCTGTCTTACATAGACTAAATAAATAAATAAATAAATAAGTGACTGCTTACAGCTGCCAATAGTTGTCACAAACAAATAAGGACGGAGCCACAGCGGAAATTATTCGCCAAGAAGAGGCTCAGACAGATGTGGCGCAAAATAGGCTGTTATAAACGAAATAATGTGCAAACAAAAAAGCTCAGTACGAGGGTAGATTGTCTTACAAAAATATAAATGCTACCAACATAAAATCACTTCAAAATAATAGAGGTTTGTCTATCATTAGACATTATTTCGATTCGAACAAACTTAAAGCAATAAAACACTGCAGCTTACTGTACAAAAAACAAGTGAAAAAAACAGCGTAGCCTGCTTTTGCTTACATATTACTTGACAAGAAGACAAGCATGTTGACTTTCTCTGGCTTTAGCAGACTGCGGTACCGGGTTACAACATTCCCCGCTTTACTGAAAATGCGCTCTGAAGGCGTGCTGGTCGCGGGAATGCACAGATATTTCTGTGCCATTTTTGCCATCAAGGGGAAGCGGCTTTCGTTCCCCCTCCACCATTCAAGGGCATTTGTTTCTCCATCAGCTATCTCTTCTTGTAGGTAATTTGCCATCTCCGTGTTTGCTCGCTGCTCCGGCGTTGCAACAACAGGAGGCCTGGCTGTGCCAAGAAGACTGCCCAGTGTTTTTTTCTTTTTGGTCGGCTGGGTGGGTCCTGCATCCTCCTCATCTGCTGAGTCCGCTTCGACTCTCACAGGTGGTCTGGGGGACGGGGTGTGTTTCTTCCAGAACAGCACCATCTCATTCTCCAGCTGGTATCTGATATAGTCCAGGTCAGCTGCACTAATGTGACTGGCCTTATACCGCGGGTCAAGGAGGGTAGCTGTGCGCATTAACTGGATGATCTTGTCGTTGTCGTATCTGTTGTCGAGCTGCTCCAGGATTGTTCTTTTAATGTCTGCCGTCAGTGTGACATCAGTGTCTTTCTCCTTGAGGGTATCTGTCATCAGGCGCAGCAGAGGCAGCAACGATGAGATGGTGACGTCACGCTCACTTGACATAATGTCTGTAAATTCAGAGACAGACTTCAGTCCCTCTTTGATAGCCTCCAGCACGCTTACATCTTGCCAGCTTATGGTTGGTAGTGTGCGCCGGCTCCTGTCGTCGGCAAAAACCCTTCTGATGTGAGGCAGCAGGGTCAGGATCCTGTCTGTCATGGCATACTTGCTGCCCCAGCGCGTTGCGCAATCCTATTTTACAAGGGAAAACATTACGGGGGAAATGGTTATAAGCACAATAGCGGTATTAATACTTTGTAATTGCCCTACTACCTGTGTAAAATATTTTTGTATAATGATCAGAATAGCCTAGCCTATTGGTTATTTATTTACATTATTTTTGAGTCCAAGCTGGCCATCAAATGGTGTGTAAACAGATTTCTGCTATCGCTTAGTTTAAAAAAAAAAAGAAAAGAAAAAAACGTGTTTAATATGGAATAACGGCTATGTATGTAGTGTAAAAGCCACAATTTTGTTACTTTCGTTTGTATTTGTATTTCTTTGGCTACATTTTACTTACAGTTATCAGAGAAAGCGGTTTTTTTATCCCTTGTTGCTCTTGTTCTTTCCTGAGTTGCTGCCGCCTTTGCCAACTGTGTGAAAAGGCTCCGTTTATTTGGCGACACACACCGAAAGCCCGGTCCGTTCTGGCCTTTTCTTTATTCAAGGCATTGTTGACCGCCAAATTCAAATTATGCCCGAAACAGCTGATCCATGGCCACTTCAGATCACGAACAGCTGCAACGATGTTGGCTCCGTTGTCGGTGGTGATGCAGACCACTTTCTCCTCTCCTATTCCCCATGCTTGCAACCCATCCTGGAGTGCTTCAGCGAGCACCGCTGCGGTATGACTCTCAGGTGCAAAAGCTGTCTCAAGACATTTTGATTTTAATGTCCAGTCTTTTGAAACATAGTGGGCGGTAATAGACATATAGGGAGACATGTTAAGGCTCGACCACATGTCAGTAGTAAGCGCAATGAAGTTGGCCTCTTTTAGTTCGCTGCTGATTTCCCGTCTCAGCTGATCATATAACTTAGGAATTGCGGTCTCCGAGAAATATTTTCTCCCAGGCGGCTCATATTGTGCATCCAGTGTAGCCAGCATTTTTTTGAAACTTTCTCTTTCAACCGTCTGAAACGGGACTGACTCCTTCGCCAAATACCTTGCGACAGCTGTTGTACACTGATCCCATCTTGCGCTGCCTTGTTTGTATTTCGTCGACTTCGCAAAAGCTGCAGATATTGTCGGCTGCCCACTGTGCCCAGATGTATTTGATCCGGCCGCAGCACCTGATCTCGCAGCGCTGGTTGGGGGCAGTTTTGCGGCCTCGGAGGGGTGATGTACTCGAATGTGCCCAAATAAATTTGTTGTCTGCCTGTCCTTCACATGCACACATTTTTTGCAGATTGTGCATATGGGTTGGGTCAGATCCTTAGGCTCACCGTTTGCATCCGGGAGAAACCTGAAATATGCCCAAATAGCTGATTTTGCGTTCCTTTTTGGCACCAAATTGCTGTCGGCCATGATGGCGCCAGGCGAGGTTTTTTTTTTTTTTTTTTTAAGGTGACGTAATTGTACACGCCCTCTCAGGCGATTTAATCGCCTATCGGCGATCGACAGTGGCCACGATCGAATGATCTGAAGACAGGGCCGATTTCCCATCCCTAGTCTTAATAAGTAGTAGTTTTTCTGTGTACCTTCGTTTCTCTTTAAATTTGAGTCCATCACGATACGTTCCTCCTTTGTTTCCCTTCCCCTTCTCCGTTTCTTTTTTCTTTTCTTTTTTTGTCCGTCTTCCTCATCTCTTTTTGTTTCTCTTTTACTTCTTGCTCGTTTTCCCCACTCTGTTTACGTTTGCCTTCCTCCAAAGATGGCGCCGACGTCCCACAACGCCAAAGCAGCGTGACGTCAGCTTCACATTCTCTATTACAGTAGTATTGTAACTTTTGCATTATGTTGTAGCATTTCGATTGTGTCAACCCATCTGGGCCACCACCACCACCACAAGTATGCTTCCTTTTTTCATCAACAGACGTATAGGGATAAGGATATTAAACCAGTAACTAACTAACTGCTCCAAAGAAGTGAAAGAGTCAACACAGTGCATGTCTTCTCTAATGCAGCAAGAGAAATCACACATTTTACAACAGGCCTCTTATTACATAACTGTTATCACACTCTCTCTTTTTAACTGTCAGACTTCACTTCTGTAGAACAGAATAAGAGACATTAAAGTTTTGTGTTACTTTAATTTAGAATGGAATAGAAAAGATTGGCAGAGTTTTTTTTCTTTGCTTTCTTTGTGTCAGTATTTATCAGAGAAATATACACAAAAATTCTCAAGGCAACTGTAATACACAGATGATAGGGGGTGTGATTTCATAGAGCCACTGTTTGAAGTTGGGAATTTGGGGAATGGCTGTTTTCCGATTGAAAGCAAGGATATAGCTTTATCTGCATTAAAAACCTTATAAGATACATCTCAAACCTTATAAGATAAACCTTATAAGATAGCCTACATCCCAAAATGCAGGTAGTATTGTGTGTGCTCATCATACAGTATCACCACTATAAAAACACAAAAATTAAAGAAGGAAATTGGGCAGTCAATTGTGCCTGTGATTCAAGCCCTACCAAGCACATCAATGAACACGTTAGAAGTAAATTATGATGCAGGAGTGATGTGGAAACTTTCTCTGGAAGTTTTAACACTTTTCTGGACACCTTGAGTCTGGGTCATAGAGGAGTATCTCTCATTTTTGGAAATGAGGTTATTCACTTTCATTGAGGAAAGTTAGTTGAGAATATTGATACCACTGCCAAGTCTATGAGATATGAAACGAGCAGTTAGCTGGAAGCAGCTGGCTAAATGTAAAAAAAAAATTTAAAAATCAAAATCAACATTATTGGTTCTGTGGGACACCTCTTTGCAGCCATTTCGACAATCAGTGCCTCTGGGCAGTTATTTAGACTAGGTCACTACCTATTGGAGAGGGAGCCCAAACTTTCAAGGTTCATGCAGAAATCAAAAGTGCAGTAATAGGTTCACCTGTCATATCTGATAAAAACGGTCTAAACGCTCAGTGACCTGGACCTACAATTAGGTTTAAAACACTTTTCATACTGTTGTTTTGCATGTGCTGGGTTTGGCTGGTTTGTGTGGCTGTTATTAGAGGAAATGGCAGGTCATGCGTCATGCAACCCCCACCTATGGCCTCTAAGACTTTTCTATTCAGAGCTCTTTTAGTGGCTGTTCTCTTTCTCTTACTCTCTGTAATTACATGCTGGAAGTATTTTGACTTTGTGTGCTCTTTGTTGGTTGCCTGGCAACCTCACAGTGGTATTGATTTTTGTCATCCAACTAACAGCATATTAAAATATGCAAACGCATATTTCCAAAAATATCAGACTGTTTCCTTTAACCCCCAAACTTTTTTTCAATACTAATCGAAATGAAAAAGTGTCAAGTGTTATAAGTGGCTGATTTTTCTCACTTATTCTCTCAGTACATATTTCCTGCTCAGTTTATTTTATTGTATTTTCTATTTATCTTTATCAAAACAAAGTATTGAGTTATTTATCAATTCATATTCAGTTTGTATCAATGTTGTAATGATAGTAGTGGTAAACAACAATCCAGATCAGTGCTGGCTGTACAGTAGTTTATTCAGATATTATGCTGGTGTATGCAGTTGGTTGGGTTGATTATAGGCTATTAATGATTACAGAAGATTAAGTTAAGACGTTCAGCAAAAAGACAGGTGTTTGATAGGACATCAGGTCACACCCCCCACTCAGTGGGCTCTATGGCTTTAACCCTCCTCATTTAGTTTTGCTGAGTTCCTGTTTCTCTGTCATTCTATCAGATGATCAACCTTTTTATGTAAACCTTCATTGTGATCTTTCTTGTTAAGATATACACTGAACCTGCTTGAAGATGTCCTGTAACCTCTTCTCACCATGGCTCACTTCAAGCACAAATCAAAATAAGTCATAGTTGTTGAAAATCACCCATGCAAATGGCTGTAATCACAGTTTGTGACCAAAACCTGACTGCATGGATAAATATTATATGCGTATTGTGACAAACTTAACTGATTACATGCTCTTGTGTATTAAAGTCAGTGAAGATTTGCAGTCATTCAGGTCTGGTTATTTCCAAGAGCTATATGCTCATATGCTGTGTAGTTCATGAAGACAAAAACAAAGCAATGAAATACAAGGAACTCTCTGTGGACCTTTGAGAGAAAATGGTGGCAAGGCATAAATCAGGACAAAGGTGTAAAACCATTTTTAAAGCTTTGAGTGTTCCCAGGAGCACAGTGGCCTTAATAATTGTGAAATTGAAGAAGTTTAGAACCAGGACTTTTCTAGAGTTGACTGTCTGGCAAAACACTGAGTGACTGGGCAAGAAGCCAGCAAAGCTGTAAAAAAAAACAAAAACCCAAAACAAAACACAAACATATTTTCACTTTGTCATAAATTGATGTTCAAAAACAATTTCTAGCATTCAGATTTAATCTGACATATTATCTTAGACTTGTTTTGAGTCAGCCAATCCTACCAGACCCTCTCTTCATTCATAAAGGACATCAAACATTAACATAATCAACCCTAACCCTAACTCATCTCTGCTGAAACTCATTTTCCAACTGTTTTAATGTCCATTTTGGCCACATTGTGGCCTTTTTTTCTACTCCTTACTGAAAGATTCTGTGTGCTTTGGTTGTTTTTTTGCAACCAAAAAAAATGGCAAAACACCATCTATTCACATCACATCTTCAGAGGTCTGGGGTTCAGGCTGTTACTGACAGGTCCTTCTTACATTTGCACGCAGCATGAACTGCAATACAATCATATAACCCAATCAATTCGGCAATGGCATTAAGTAATCACATTCACGCTGAATGTCTAATATAAACATCTTTTCACGATTTTTGTTTTGTGTCTGACCGTTTGACCTCTTTACCCAGCAGCCTGATTGTAAACTGCACTAAAGAGAGAAAGTGGAGACATGCCTGTAATCGGTACTGTCACACAGACACAAAGCCTTGACCTGCTCACCCGATGGTGAATTAGACCCGCACTCTGTGGACACATAAATCTGGGCAGAAAAGGGCATCGTGGAACTGTGCTGATTTGTCGCCGACACCTTATTTGTCACAGTCCTCAGCAAACTAACCTTTAACAATGTGCTGTTATTGATAGTGGCACTCAATAGTACAACAGCTGCATTTGTTGCCTTTCAGACACGTGCTAGTTAACATTCTGGGGAATCAATGTGAATGTTGTAAGACAGAGAATATTGGTTCAGGTGTTATCATAAAATTGTTGTGTACACCAGCTCTGGATTTAAATTCAAGTCAGTGGTTTACAATGAATATGTATAAATCTGTCTGTCTCTGTCATTCTCAATCATTTTCATCCATCTTGAAGCGACTGTGAGACATTAATCATACATTTGGCCTGAAGAACAGCACTTCAGCTCTCATTTTCTGTTATTCAGCCCGACTCTTTTGCTCCAAAAAAACAAACAAACAATAAAAACAGAGACTAACACTGCATTCATGAGTGACGCTACAGTCTGACATAATTGCAGAAGATCTTGAGTGAACTTGTACCTGCAGAAGTGGATGAAATTACCCTGTTGGTTAGATTTTAGCATCTAGGCAATAATTTATTTTTCCACCTGCTTGCTACCTTTTTGAAACAGCTTGTTGTTTTAAAACTGACCTTTCTATTAATTAGCTATGTGTGTATGTGAGATAGAGCACGGCTACCCGACCCGAGCCCGCGGGTAACCCGAGGCCCGACGGGTAACGGGCCGGGTCGGGCCTGGTTTTTAATTAATTAATTCGGGCTCGGGTCGGGTCGGACCGGACTGCACACGGACAGCTGGACTTGGTCGTTGGTCGCGAGCACTCTGAGCGGCGTGCGCACCCGCGTGCCTGTGTGTGTGCATGTGCGTATGTCGCCAGTGCCACTGTGGATCCGTGATCCAATCATCCGTCTGCAGTCTGGGCAGGGGAGCCCGGGTGCAGGTTGGATGCGGGCTGCCCTCTGGTGTCCCTGAGCACGTCTCTCGGCCCTTCTCTGCTGGTTCCGGTCGTGTGGTTGCTCTGGCACACATACACACACACACACGGCCGTGTCCACCGCGCTTTTGAAATGCTCTCACTCTCCCGAGTCATCTCACTCCGAGCCGCTTGACGAGCGTCGCGCTGTTAAATGTTTGTCGTCATTGAAAATAACATGCATTTTGCATAATAACTTTTCGGGTAACGGGTCGGGTCGGGCCTGGTTTTTAATTACTTAATTCGGGCTCGGTTCGGGTCGGGCTTGAGAGTCTCGGGCTCGGGCCGGGTACGGGCTTAATTTCCAGGCCCGCGCAGCCCTCTAATGTGAGAGAGAAAAAGTGAGTAACACGTGTAAGAGTTGTGTTTCATAAACATTTTCCTGCCCCTTTGTGTAGCAAATCAAATGTCAAAAGAAACAAAATCCTTTAAAAACTGGCTAAATTAATTGGCACAATGTGTAACCATCATTGTCTTGGAAATGTAACCGTAGCTGTTAAGTGGAAGTTTTAAACATAGTTCTTGGTGACCAGTGACTGACATCAGATAACCCACTCAATATATAACTAGTGTAACGCTGAAATTCTTAGCGTCACCTCGATCCGTGGGTTGTAGATAAGGAACAGCACGGGAACTCCGGGTGAAGTCAAAGACGATGGTTTATTTTCCTACCAGACCAAAACACAACTGCTCCTACTCTCCACTGCTCCTAAACTGACATAAAACACGAACATTCTATCTCTAAGGGCAACCAGATTATTCCACCTTACAACATTCTAATATGACACCACTTACTTATAATAAAAATAAAATTCATCTTACACTAGTAACACGTGCAGTGCATAATGCGAAGTGTCTGCGAACAGACTGTAGAGGGGAATTAAAGACAAAAAAAAAGAGGTGTAACCGGAAATAGATCAAATTAGAGAACATGTAAGAAAGAGTCTGCATTGTTCAGATGTGGAGAGAGGAGGAGCGAGCTGCAGAAAAAGTGCTGAGAACAAATTAGAAAGAGGTTTGTAGAGGAAAACGGCAATAAAAGAGAAGAGCAGAAGAAGTTCTTGTCAATGAAAAACAGCCGGATGGAATACAAATGACAGACAAATGTGGTGTTGCAAGCATAACAGTGTATCAGGAGGAGAATGCAGTCCTCTTTGTACTTTTTGTAGCTTAGAGAGGTCTGAACAGACCAAATTAAAGGGGGGGCATTACATTTTTTTTAGGGGGCACACTTTTTGAAACTATTTACTGTCTAATTCACTCACTCACTCACTCACTCGCAGGATAGGGCCGCTCGACACGGGATTCTCCCACATGCTTAAGCTTTACACTGCTAAATAATCAGAACAGACATGTCCTACAGCCAGCCTTGGGTCTGAATGTGCAATTCGTGAGTCTGAGCAGGAACTTGGTCAAACTTGTTGGGTCTGAAATTGTGTTACTTTTACACTTTTAAGTATAGCACTTTGTACAGTATTAGTCACAGTCACAAAAGCTCCTTTTAACCACCTTTCAATGTACTAAATTTCACCTCCCATATAAGCAGTGCAAGTTATTTTTCATAGTTTTAAAAAGAATTTGGTACTGAATAGATGTTTGGGACTGCGAGACATCTTGAATTATATATGAACCTAGAATGCATGAATATACAATGTATGCATTTTTGTTTGAGTCTGACTTTTAGATGAGGATTTATTTATTACACTATGGAAGTGACTCCTTTCTGTGTGTCTGTCTGAGTGTGCGTGCACGTGTGTGAGTGTGTGTTGGGGGGAGTTGGGGTGTTAATGTGGATAACAGCTCTCCACGGTGATGGAATATTGATAGGACATAAACATGACATCGTCAGACTACAGTGCCCTGGAGGGCCATAAAACATGAGAAGGCTCTCACATTACAACTCCAACATCTGCAGCAGTCATTTACCCCTCAGCAGCTGACATACACAGCCTCAGAAAAACATACATTTACATATATGAATGTGTATATTTTTCCCAAGACAGACCCTGTTTAACTGGCATCTCCATTGTAGTTACATGATAAGAAATTGTTGATTGTTGTGCCATATAACGTAATGTTAATGTGCTTATAGACAGAAATGCATATTTCTCATTGTTGGCTTCCCTCATTGTTCCTCTTGAGCTTTGTTGCAGCTCATTTCACATGCAGCATTTGGATGCTAAAACCTGAAACATCACATCCCACACTCTCTATTCTTTAATGGCAAATAATAATTACCTTGATGAGAGGGCTGAAGTGCAGGTATGTAGGCAAGTAGGCAGGTAATATATATGTTTAAATTTCAAGAGGTGGTGCGTCAGTGGAGTGAAATTGAGCGTGTGTGTGTTTGCGTGGATCACAAGTCGGATGTCTGCTTATCACATGACCTCAAAACTACCTTTCAGTCATCCAAGGGTGTTGTTGTATTGCGCAGCTTTGAACGCACACCAGTAGTTAACGCTTGTGTGCGTATACAGGTTTGTGTGCATACATGAACATTTCTGAGCAGTAGGGTTGTAAACGATAAACCGAATATTCGAACAAACAGTATGTAATTATAATTCTTAGATGCATCTGTTGTACATGAATGTTAACAAGTGCCTGCCGTTAGCGGTCTCTTTAATAACTCATAAATCAATCAGCAGGCCAAATAAAAACTATTTTTTTTCAGTATCTTAGTTAATTGAGTAGTTTCATGTTGTATCCGATGACAGGAGGGAGGGGGGGTTAACAGATGACGTCCTGATGTTAGCTTTGCTGCTGCTGTTAGTTAGCACATTCCCCATCCAGGAGCTGCTCCTGTGTCTGCTGCCTGCTACAGTTAGAAAACCTGCTCCAAACTGCGGCTTTGAACACCGGACCCGACAAGCATTTTTGATAACTCTAAACCCGGCTGAAAAAAAGCAGCCGTGATAGCTATGACGATGACCGACAACTACGTTTTTGACGGCAATGTTGTGAGACAGCGTTAGCTGCTGTTAGCCACTGCCTGTAGCTCAGCTTGTTAGCTTCATCAGAGACATGGCTTCATTGATAAATTATTGGTCTTGTTGCTAGGAATACCTCTGACACAGCAAGGAGTTGGTGCTGAACCTAGAACTGGTGCTAAGCAGCACTGGCTCCGGACCAGCACCTGAACCAGCTGGGTGGAGAAGAGGTCGCATGGCTAATTTACATAAACGTTCTCACAGATACTGGTCCATGTCTAAATATGAATACATTGACATGTGATCTTGTTATTCTTTTTTCCTTTTTTTAATTTCTTTTTTGCCAGTGCTTTAAAGCAACAATGCTTGGAGATATTATATATTTGAAAAGAAAATATTGTACTGTAGAATGGTAGTCACTTTCATAGAATTGGCTTCTTGATCTACAACAGATATTAACCGAAAATCGAATCGTCCTACACTGAATCGAATCGAATCGAATCGGTCTGTAATAAAAGGGTATCGTTTTTGAATCGAATCGTAATCTGTGTATCTAGATTCGAATCGAATCGTTTATCACAAAGAGATGTGCAACCCTACTGAGCAGTATGACTCAATGACAAACAGTATGTAATTATAATATACTGTATACTGATGTGAACAACCTGTAATCTAAAGCAATCTGTCATAATTGGCACATAGTGTATGCCAAGTATGACATATATCATGCGCCGTAGCCAACTATTTTCAGTTTTTGATACACTCCAAGGTTGAGCCGTTCACCTAGCTATGATTCATCACCATGTCTTCACAGGTTATTCCAGGGTAGAGGATATTTTGAATAAACACATGAGAGCAGGGAAAGCAGTGTAAATTATTATTTTGTAGGAATACCTCTGTGTATCGACAAAGTCTCACAACTGTACGGCACCGTGGTGACCCATTTGAAACTTGTCACATTATGGCAGTACAAGGCAGCCAAGAAATTCTGAGGAGGCACTCTGCTCATTTTGATATTCATGTTTATTACTTAAAGGGTCTACTAGAAATGTGTATGTATTTGAATGAAATTAAAACATTTTTTGTATAATCATGGTCCGAATTTGCCACATGGCGATGAGCCGTGACAGCCCAACTGAAGGAGATGAACCTTACATTAAATGAGAACATGTGCAGTTTTTTGGTCTATTTCTCAAATATAAGCCTACTTATAGATGGAGCTTTTTAACACCATTTGATCAGAAAGCAGTGATCAAAAATGGCATGATTGTCATCTAAGCACTGTCCAGTTTTGTGCAAGCTTTGCAGAAATGAATATGTGGACCAGTTTTTCTTTTCGAACAGTCACAACCATATAGCAAATTATGAGAGCCAAACCTCTCCAGTTTGCCTTGCATGTTCAGCTTTTTCTGTCTCTCTCAGAAATAGCAGATGCAATATTATTATTAATAATATATTAATATATTATTAATATTATTATTATTCCTATTAATAATGATACAAATGATAAAAAAAAGGAAACTCTTGCTGCTGGCTGCTGCGCATCTTTCAGCACCATCACGATGGGTAGAGAGAGACAGACCCCGTTTAGTTCAGTAGCCTAATGACAGTATAGTCCACTTTATTGCTTCTGATAGAGAGTGATAGTGCATAATATGACCCGACTCCAACTGCTGCTTCCTATTTGTGCACGCTTTGATTTGTGCTTGAGAATTTGTGGTGTAGTTTTACTGTCAAGGAGGTGGACCATTAAATTAGCCGCATAAAATGATAAATATGCACCGCCAACACCCAGAAAACACGGCTGTTATGCACAGTAATCCTAAGTAGTAGTCCTAAGTACTAATTAAGACTTCTTCAATAACATATATTGCAACAGTGTTGATAAACTGGAAAAACCTATGTCCTAAAGCGGTCAGAGCAGATTGATACCAGGGCTTTGGACTATTTTTTAAACCATTTTTACAGACGTAATATCTCAACAATGAATGAGGGGAAAATAACAAAAGGCATAGCCTATCCTCTTTGTGAATGTAGTATGTGATTGTACAGTTAACAAAGCTGCACTACCTTATCTGTGTCACAGAAGCGGGCCCCAGAATGACAGGAGCAACAAATCAAACAGAACAGAGCAGTGACTGAAGTGAATTCACACCTCTCATACAAAAAGTAGTTCTGCTGCAATTATACTGCACACCATGAGTCCTTAATGTCAGGTCAGTGTGTTGGTTCTCACATTTGAAGAGGCCACTGACTTGGCGTACTGTATATGTAAAGGTTCGGGTTCTGGCCAATACCACAGAAACCATCTTCTGATCCCCACTGAGTCCGTTCAGCACCAGTTTGGACCTATTTCATTATGAGCTTCCTGCTGTGTGCACCGAAGCACAATTAGCCCCCGTATGGATTCATAAAGTCAATTATAAAGCAGTTGGGAAAAAATAGAAAACAATTACATTGTGCCATAGATTGATAGATAGAAAATGTACTAGTAACATTAATGTTCCCTATAATGTAAAAGATAATGATAATTGAAATGGATACACATTAAAATTATGTCTATACTGTAGGTCTATTTCTGTTGAGCAAAGATCTTTCAGAAGTCTATCTGAGCGAGTGTAACATTGCTGAGTTGTAAGCGCTTTGGCAAGAACTATGCTTTTTTTCCTGTGGGGTACTAGCTGAAGTCTCTTTGTTGGAAATGCCCTTCCTTCTTACGTGTCCTTGAGCAAGTCACTGAACCTTCACTTCCAGAGACTTCTCTGCATTTTTCCAACTCCCTGAGGTGCAAGAGAGGGAAAAAAAAGCCAATTTCTGTGTTCTCATTGAAGTCTTGTTATACAAGCTGAGAACAGGTGATAAAGGAGAGGGAGAGATATTCTATTTTCCTCTTTTTCCTGGGGTCCACCATCCTTAAGCCAGAGCTTGACTGTGTGATTATTTCACTCACATTAACATCTAAAAACACATAATGTGCAAACTGAAAATGGCACAATTTTTTCATATCCCGACCCTTTTTATACATAGCTCAGTAGCTTCCAAGTCATGTTATCAATTGACTCTTAACATTGAGTCAGCTGATGTTTACGTCATGTTCTGTTCCTCTGTTCTTCATTTCTGTTTGTGTTGCTTTTCCTCTTTCTTCTTACTTGTCACGTTAGGTCCCTCGCCGTTTGGAAACAATATTAATTTACCACTTCAAGTCCTTCAGCACGCTGTTCCGTTATCCTGCTAATTTGTTGCTCACTGCGTCCTTCCCACCAGATCCTCTCGCTCCACTGTTTCTCTCCATCAACTCAATATGTGCACTTTTGTTTTTTTCTTTCTCACCCCTTCTCACCCTTTCCCTCAGTCTCATGAGGGATTTCTCTCAATTGACTTGTCGCCTACAGCTCTCCTATCCCTTCCTTTCTCACCTTGAGTTGATCACCATCCTTTTCTTTACACTTTAATTCACTAAAATTCTTCCATCGTTGTACTTTTTCTTTTATCCAATTTCTTTTGTCAAGACAAAAAAAAGAAAAACATCTTGGCTACGTCCTCACCATTTGTTGTGTCAGCCCTTATCGTAAAGCAGCAGAGCTCTCTTAGGGTCCATGTCCACTAAATGTATTTTTGGCGCTCACACCGTCTACTTTCTATACAGATCTTATGAAGTTTGGTGTTCACCGTGCCCTCAGCGGAAAAAAAAAAACGCTCTTTGCGGTGACCATGCCAGTGCTTTGAGTTTAAATTTGTTCAATCTGTTTTCTTTAGAGCTCGTCAGTCGTCAATGTTGTTTTTTTCACGCTTTGACCCATCAAAATACAAGAAGGGACAGGACATACGTACTTCAGTTTGCATTGAGAAATTAAGAAACTTCTACATATACCCTCAGGACAAGCTTTCTGTGTTTCACTATGCAATGAGCAATGAGACAACCTGCTTACGTGTTTTATTTTAGCAATGGTTCTTTGAGGTTGCTGATTAGTTTTCCATAACTGGACACACCATGTTTGATGGATTCTGCTCTATCAGTCGAACAGTGATTTAACATTTGACGTTCGGCAACACATACAGCACACACATGCCACCAAAAAAAGCACTCCACAGGCCAAGCAGGCTGGAGTACCAAAATATCTACTTCAGCTCTCTTAGCGGACAGGGTTTCCATCATCCAACAAACCTCCCGCACTGTGAGTCCTATGGGAAATGTGAGCCAGAGGTCAGTCAGACTGTGACACCTCTTGAACAGCAAGTGGCTTTTGCATGGCCCTTGCTAAAAATACAGTAAAAAAAAAAAAAAAAATCCTTTTTCACACACTTAGTGTTCTTGTGCATTCATGCACTGTTTAGTTCTTTATTTCCAGCAGATGTAGAAGTTTATGACATGCAAAGCAATACTTTGCAACTCAATACTTGAATAAGCAGAGGCCAGGTCTGTTCTGTTTCCATCAGCCATTTTTAAACATCTCTTTTGTGGTACACAATCTTTACCACCAGAAGTGAGAATTATTTATGATATTTTGTCCTTTGCTTCACATTTCCAGTCTTTCCACTATAGCTTTTCACATGTAAAATGAAATTGCTAACCTTCTGTTTTTCCACACCTATGTTCTTTAATTCCTTCTTCTTTCTTCTGAACTGTGCGTATGCCTTAATACACCAAAAATGAATACAAACACAGAAGAAGCCTGATATAAACACCTCTCTTCTGCTGGGTGTTGTGCTTTTTCCCTGATTGTAGAACTGCTAATTCAAATTCAGCATCAAAGTATGAATTTGTCCTGTGGGTGTGATTGCCTTTGTGTTTGTGTGTTTGTGCATGTGCAAGTTATAGAAATGGTTGTTGAGGGTTATTAATTTTGTGTGTTATTATCAAAGTGGAAATATGTTCTGCTTAATCAGCTGCTACACATGGTTAACAGACCCTCGCTGTACGTGTTTGCCTGTACATGAAATGATTAATATCCTACTGTTCTTACATGGTCTCATTACAAATACAAGAATTAACTTTAAAAGCATACACTTTTTGATTCACGTCGTAAAGTAATGCTGAAGACAATTAGCCTAAGTTTCTTCCCTTATGTACATTTACAAATTGCAGCACCTCTGTGATCCTATGACATATGACAAATATTACCATCCTATCTCAAAATTGTCCTCAATTGAGGCTCTGCAACAAAATCTGTAGACGCACGTCATGCACGCTCACAACCCAAAGTGACGCCGTAGAGGCTTGTATTCGGTGCGATGCACTTTTTTTCCCATGCATGTCCACGGTGCACAGCTCCACGGACCTGCTTCTCCCGCCAACGTTGTCTCTGTGCCTCTCCCACTGCTTCCCATGGAGCTCTACCCGATTTGAAAGGTGAAGCAAGCCCGTATGTGGAAAGACGTCGCCTCTGAGATGTATAGAAGAGAAACACACAATTCAGGACAGAACAGACATGTCCTGTGATTTTCAGCCTCCTTTCATTTTTAATAGAGGGAGGACAATTACCGGAATATTCTCAGCTGTCAGGTATTATCCCACGCCCTGCTGTAAAGGGTAGGCTAAGGCCCAATCCCATTTCTCTTTTATACCCCTACCCCTACCCCTACCCCTTGCCCCTCGCCCCTTGAAACGGAGCTACAAGGGGTAGGGGTAGAAAATCAACCCCTATGAATTGGGATACCCCTTCAACAATCACATACGTCATCACGTAGTCTTCACTGGCTTTACGTAAGCTGATGCGCCGAGCTTTTGCCAGAAATCAAATAGCCTTGTACCATATAACTTAATAAATATAAGATAGAACTTAATGCAGGCTGATCGGTTCATTGTAAAACATTAATTTATTGATGTAAATGTGGTGATTTCCGTGTACAGAACCCAGACGCAGCGGATGTCTGATACCTACACACATGAAGCTCTTTTCATTCAAAATAATAATGCTCCAGTCAGAATTGTTAAGTTTCATTAATGAGACTAATATTTAAATGCTAAAAATAATTTAACCAGCCGGTGGTAAACCTCTAAAAACCTGCGGGTATGTTAATTAGCGACCGTCTTTTCTCCCAGGACGAGGACGTAATGTAGCCGGCAGACCGGCGCTGAAGACCGGCTGCTGCCTCGGTGAGGAGCCGCTCCTCCTGGAGCTTCGCTTCTCCGAAAAAAAACGTCGGCGCGAACGAACTTCTAACCAGCCGTCATTTGGACAAACTAACCGCACATTTGGGACCTAAACCGCTACTTTCTCGCATGAAAATGTTTTAAAATGACATAATAACAGCGCTGCAGTGAGAAATAAATCAGCTTTTCGTTTTACAGCCACCGCTGCCGATTGCCGCCAGATGCATTCTGGGAAACTTTTCATACCCCTCCGTTTAGAGTGTGCCTCTGAAAAATCTCCGTTTGGAGGGGTATATAGCCCTACCCCTTTCCCCTACCCCTCCGTCCTAACAGGAATTGGGACACCCCTACCCCTACACGTGAACGCGCAAAACGGAGGGGTAGGGGTGAGGCGTAGGGCCAAGGGGTGAAATGGGATTCAGCCTAAATATAGGCTAATAGATACAAGGCTGAAAATCACAGCACATGTCTGTTCTGGTGATACAAGTCAGCGGTGTGTACACCTATCAAGAAGATGATTTTTTTTTTTTACACAGTTTTATTCCTATATTTCATGCATACATTTACAATTTAGGGGTCATGTATAGACATGCAAACTAGATTATGGGCTACCTAGTTACAGGACAAATACTGAAGGCAGTTTGAAGGTAAAGTAGGCTAGTCACACTTACACAGTTCATGCATGTCCCCTCACATGTTCCCTTAAATGAATTATGGATGAGTAAATAAAAATAAATTGTGGATGAATTAGTCAACAGGTAATATCTGGTGTAGTCATTTGACACTTCATTGCAATACCTGTCCTAAATGCTTTTCTTTTTAAGTCCCACACACGCACACAGAAGCAGACTCTTTATCACTGTCTATATTAATCCACAAGATTAATGTTTTTGTTTTACTGACAGTTTTGCTGCTTAGATCTCATTGCTGAGTGTGTGCTGCGATATCACTCTCTGAGTAAACATACACACACAAACACATTGAAAAATCCCTCTCCTTCCATCCCACCTCTGTATCAGTGTTTGTATTAAGTAAATGTCCTCAGGGTGTCTGGAGTCTGTGATCTCCTCTGCTTAGCAAAATAATTCACTGCACCTATTCCTCTGTGATAGATACTCTCTTTCCTTTTTCTAAAAACTCGTTCTTTTTTCCTTCTTGCATATCTTTTCAGCTCTTTCATCCGCATTTGTCTCTCCCCAACATGCATTCTCAGTTTTTTTGTACGTCGACTTAGAATAGTGAATGTGTGCTGCACCTGTATGCACCCAGGTTTAATCACCTGTGGCGACAGGTGCCGTTGCTCAGGCTAGGTGGTTGACAGGCCTTGTAGGGGAAGGTCAGCAACCACTTCAGAAGGATGACTGGGTCTGTCAAGAAGCCTGAGCTGCATCAACACACTGTAGGCATAAACATGAGTTTCTCTGAAGAGAGTTCAAAACAAGTGTCAGAACTGCATGAGTTGCACGATGCATGAAGGGTCACATCTCTGGAATTGAGAAGAGGACTGCAAGAAATTAAAAGAAAAAAAAGCACAAGATGATGTTGAGCAGGTAGAATTGCAGCTATGTCGCAGCAGGCTGGTGATGAAGCAGAGAGAGAAAGCACAGTGTGGTAATTTCATACTGGGACATGGCAAAGGTGATGTGTGCTGCCTCAGTCAGGCCGTGTGCAACATGCTTGCCAGCCTCTTTACCTTCACACTTAGGTCGAGGCAGGAACATTAACCATGTGCTCTAAGCATGAAGCTCTGGGGCACACGCTGAGTAGCAGCCTCTGGGCGGCGGGAGAGAAACGCTACAGATGACAGACATGGTCGAACCCTGAGGGGTTCTCCAAACCCATTTGCTCAGATATGGACAGGGAGAATCAGGCACATCCACTTTTATCACCAAGGATAAATTAATGTATTTGCAGTTGAGTTTTAGCCAAAGTTTTCTAACTGTGAGGCGAGCTGAAAGAGGCAGGTGCATGCTGGACTTGTAGTCCTCGTAGTCAATTTGTCCAGTTTATCACCACCCTCAACTGTTGGAGCCCGAGCAGAGGATGTGATGCACGGCTTATCGAGGCAGTTAAGGTACTTTGTAAACTGTCAGCACTGAAAGTTGTTTGTAGTTTCTTCATATATACTTCTTTATATTTCGTGACTACATATTCCAACACTTATTTGTAACCCAAATGCTTTCAATTTCTATAAACGTCCATCCATGAATTCAATAAAGAATAAGGTTTTCTCAGATTTGTGCATCTATGTATATATTGCAAACCGAAACATATATTTTTGATGTGATGGCAATCTAAAATATAAATAAGAGGTCATACATTTTGGCCCCCAGAGTAACAGAATCCATAGTAACATTGTAGACTTCTTATCTACAATGTGACCTGCAGTTAAAAAATGTATGGCATGGTAATCCCCCAACATAGAAGTAAGACAAGAAATAATCATAGGATTAGTAAAATCCATAAATTCAGATCGGTACGGTGTGGGTGGAGCCTCTGCAGATGGACTGGAAGCTGGTGGTGGAAGATACTGTGAGAAACGACTGAAATCCCTCCAGCATATGCTATTTTTAAAACCACCATTGTCTTGTCTAGGTCCACCAAGTAGGTTGTCGCACTGGAAGGTTGCTATTCAAATGAATCTTGTGGGGTACACGCTACAGTGCACAGTAAATGTCTGGGAGCAACCTGGAGAGCGATAGGTTAGCAGTTGAGGTTGCAGTCAGGGCTTGTAGTCCCACTTCTGTACTTCAGCCTTTTGAGCAGTAAGGGGAAAGAGGAGGGGAGCAGCCATCCGCAGAACCAGTGAAGCGGCAGAGAGAGAGGGAGAGCGTGGAGATGGCTGTGACTCAAGTGAGGAGCACCGAGGGGGGGCTGAGCAGTTGGCCATCTGGGCAGAAGCTGGGTTCTGATCAGCCTCAGCTGGGACCCCTGGAGCTCAGCGTATGATGTTGAAAGACCTGAAACACCAAATGAATCGAGGAACAAGTCTGATGTGTCCAGAAGCATCAGTAATTCAACTTGCACTGTGTGTGTGCACTTCTAGTAGATTTTGCTATGGCATAAAGGAGGACTGTTATGACAGACAGTTATGCTGCTTTTTTCTCTTTGTCTTGTCTGACCCTTCTTCTTTTCATCTCACATTTTGCCTCTCAGCAATGTCAATGAATGCTTGTCTGAAGCACACACAGCAGATCATACAGCAAAAATAACAACTATTGCATACGTTTTAATAAATTGATTTAAAGTTCAGAGTGCAACCAAAAATAAAAGGCTGAATAAAGGGGAGGTATGTGTGCCTTTTTGTTTTGAAACCTTGGTGTCACTCTGGCTCTCTGATTCCTTCCTCACATCTCTCACTGAAAGAGATCATATAAGACAAACCAAAAAGAAAAAGATAGGAATATTCCTTCCTCTTTCATTACTCCAGGTCCCCAGGATTATCTGATTTCAAGGTGACTCCATGGTGATATCAAGACTGATGTTTGTGTGGCTGAACTTTCTCTTCTCCCTGTGTGCCAGACTAAAAATAGGTGGCACTACAGTATAATCCAATAGACAAGACAGGCGTGCAGATGCAACCACACACACACACACACACACTCACCTCGTGTCTCTGTGACTCTTTGACTAAAAAAAAATGTAGATGGAAAAACATACGGTTGCACTATAGCATCAGGAAAGAATTACAAATCTTACTGTGAGATGTCAATGGCAGGGGAACGAAGAAGAAAGGAATATCAAGGGGCTGTGGATGTAACTTTTTTCTTTTTTTTTTACAAACTGAGTACAAATGAATTCCAAATATTCCAGTTATGTTGTGAATTCATTTGAGTGTAACCCATCACCCATGTGAAAGAAGGCAGGGAAAGCTGTGACCTTTTTCATCAACAATAATCAATAGGTTTCTGCTGGTATGTGTGTTTGGAAGTCCTATTATGTATTTTTGTGTGTATTAATTGTTATTTTGTCATAAATTACCATGGTGCTGGAGTGGCATTTTGAAATGAGCAGCGATGATGACAGTGACCTTCATTTCCTGTCACTCAGATATTCAGACCAATTTCAGTGTCACTTTCGCTTCTTCTTCTCTTTTATTTTTCCATTTCCTCCTCTCTCCTGACACATACTTTTTTTTATACTTCTCCATGCTTTTCTTTGTCTTCCCCCTTCTCTCGCTCACCTTTTAAATTGCATGCATTTTCCGAGGCTTTTCCCTCTTCTCTATTGTTATTCACAGAGTGTGTCTTACGTGTGTGTGTGTACGTGAGTGGGTGTGTGTCATACTCGTGTCTATGCATCATTCCAAGGTGTGTGCCACTTCTTTTTTTTCCCAGTGTGTTTGTGTGTATTATGCCTGCAGTGATGCGTGACTAATTTAAAAGCTGGTAGTACATCTCCCCTTTAACAGAGAGGCCAGGAAGCGGGGCAGGAAGTACACGTGTGCACGCGCACACACACACACACACACACACAAGGGGGAATGTTAGACTGTCACACAGATACTGGAGAGACACAAGGCTGGAAGACACATTCATACACATTGTGACATTTAGAGAACAGACAAACATCAATATACAACCGACACAACAGGACACACTGTAATGAAATGCTGCTGAAGCAGATTAGTTGGCCTTACTGGCAGAAATGAACATTAATGGGTATCGCATGTGCGTGTGTGTGTGAGAGTGTGTGTGTGTGTTTGCAAAACAAAGAGGGAAGGAGAAGGAAGGAGAGCAGGTTAATGGTAGCATTCACTGTCATCGCCGAGACATCCATGGTAGGAAGTAGTTTGTCGAATTATTCTGCTCACGAACAGGAAGCCGGTTGGATGCACCCACACATGCTCGTGAGCACAGGCAGCATCGAACAATTGCTGAGCTTTTATAATGCTGAAATTGTCAGAGTAATAACGAGTTGATGGCTGGAAGAGGGAGAGAAAAGTCGTATAACGGTGTCACAATGTTTACCTCTGCTCCGACTCTACGTTTATGTGGGAGAGACTGTGTTCAGCCGTGACACCGCTGTAACAAGACGAGAATGCAAATAGAAATCGCTGCTGAGATATGCAATGCAACGAAAATGCAGCCACATTATTCCGCTGCTGAAATTTTAAGGCACACCCTCACTTCAAAACAAGTTTGAGCCGCATCTGAGCGTCGTTGTGAAATGGTAGACCTTAAAAGTTGAAATATACGATTGACAGATTCTTTTACCCCCACGCTTTCCAGGAAACATTGCATTTATTTGCACTTTGTATTCTGCACTCCCTGTCTGTCACTGCTGGCTATCCCTCTATGATCTTTGTGTGTGATTCACCACACCACAATGAATTGTTCATCACTTTCTATACATTTACCTGCAATATTATGTTTGTTTTTTGTCAGCTAGTTTATCACAACCCAGACTAACCGACTATATGGCAACACACCAATAACAACAGCAATACTTTAGTCTGCCTTAAGGGGCAATGACCAAACATACAGTATGTAGAGTGAAAAGTATAATATACATTATAGAGAGTTTGATAGCCATTCCTGATATCTGGTAGCTCCTGTTGTGTCATGTCTCTCTAACCTTGCCAGACTTCAGCAATAGGAATGATGTGGTGAATGATGAATTGACCTGCTGGTTGCAAGACACATGATTCATTCTCCCCGTTGATAAGAATAGAAAGTATTATGAAAAGCCAAAACAGTTTGACCAAATGGAGCCACTGGCTGCAGTGGGTAGCAACATGACAGAAAAAAATCTTGGCTCACTATGTTGGTGGTTTAACTGCAGCTGTGGCATGCAGAATTACTTCAAATAATTAAAGCCAAAAAAGTGCATATCAACCCTGAATGATCTCCAAACTAGTTTATGATGGTGCAGCCATCACTGCAGCGCCTTTTTGAATAAGAACTACTTTAGATTTATAGCTATGCTGTCCTCAAGTCAGTGAATTTTGCAACACTTTGGTGTGGTGTGGAGTGCAATTCCCCTCAGAGGGCTCGGAGTAAATAGAAAAAGAAAAAAAAAAGATTGAGTCTCTGTCGTGGTGCATACCACCTAGTTTTGCTACAACAGTTACAACATTTTCATAATTGATTTTCTAATAGAGCTCCATTTACTTCATTTATTCTACTTCACTCCACTCACTGCCTCCTTCAAGCCATACCTCTTGGCTCCTACTGTTTATATATTTCACCATGAACCTCTATTATCTATTAAAATCTTTAAAAAGATGCAGCTCCTACTTTGTTCACTTCATTCAGTCATGCTTCACTTTTGATGTTGACGATAATGCCTTTACCCAATGACCAACTTCCCTACAACAATGTCAACCCTCCTTAACATGATTAGGTCCATAATTGGATGGTAAGGTGTTTGTCCTAAAGGTGTCTATGATGATTCCCTTCCTGATATAAATGAGTGCCTTGAATAAGGTTTAACGCAGTGATTATTAAGAGGATAGTGTAATGCAAATGAGGCCCAGTAGCTTTGTAAAAGCAACACAGAGTAATGTACAGTAGGACTTTTGTTGAAATTAAAGGAATTTTTGATTTGCCATTTGTGAGGTAGTCATGCATATTCAATACATTACCCACAGTAGTTCAATGATTTAGAATAGAAAGAATAGAATAGAAATGGGAACCTAGAGCTGGTTACAGTCAAGAACTGGGTTCAACTGGTTTGATCATTGACATTATTTGCCATTATACTTTACTATACTTTACGTTTCCCTTATCAGTGCCTTCCACCTAGTCAACACTAATGACAACAAAGGAGTCAAAGAAGTAATCAGGAGACAGGTTAGCCAGCACAGTAAACCCCATTCACACTTGCAACGAAGGGCAAAGTGACACAGGAGAAAGAAGATGACTTTTGTTGTGCACCAACTAAATTTGTTGTCATGATGAAATATCTGTTGTTGGCACTGAAAACTTGTATAGGACTACTTTCCTCCACATAGAAAAATCTAAAGGAATTGCTAAGGGAGCTGATAAAGAATTGGATCAATAAGCAGAATCAACAATGACATTGATATCAATAAAATCTCAACAGTTCCCCAGTTTCCGAAGAAGGAAAGTGCGACAGGTAATGACTATGCATGACTACCTCACACAACCCCACTCCAAAAACCAATACCCTCCATTTAAAGTCCAAGTGTTGCCTGAGCGATGTTGAGTTGGCAAGGTGGAGTGCAAGGTAAGTTTGTTTTTATGAATAATATACTGAGGCTATTTTCATCACACCGGCACTTATTATTAAGGACACCACATCTTCTAATAAGTGATAGGCATAGAAAATAGATGCTGCTGCTGTTTGTTCCTGGGGCACAGACTGAAGCCAGTATTTGCCACAACTTGCTGATTATCTCAAACACACACTCTTTACTGAGCTTTGAGAGAAAACAAACTTGAGTTCTAGATCATGTTGACTTGTTGATATGTTGATCATGTGGGATAGCGCTGTAATTGTAATTACTGCATGCCCAGGCATCGCCACGTGATTTGTTTTGAGTGCGAAAGTGGTCAGCAGAAGACTGGCGTTTTTGTGGGTGAGCTCAATTAACTCACTGACACCGCAAAGACAGCTATTTAACATAATTATGATGAAATATGCAAACGTGGGTGTCAACCTCATACTGTCAAAATGTTTAGGCGTATAGAGCTCAAAAATCTCCGACTGTCAATCACGAAGAAGAGCGCCAATCATATGCTCACATCACTGTTCCTTGGACAGGTTGCACTAAAAACTTCATAGTTATAGATAACTGCTGTTGGAGGAGCTGTGCAAAGACTTCCTAGTAAGAAACTTTGAGGTAAATAGAATTTTTCTACAGATGAATTTATTAATTTTTTTGTCGCCAGATGGGCTGGCAGCTGTAAGATCTAACAGTGGACGGGGGACACCTGTTATATTTCAATTTGTGAATTGATAGAGTATTAAATTAAATTTCTCTTGAATTTAAAATAAACAATAACTCATAAGCACTTGGGGGCTGGATGACATGTTTACAGTCATCTAGCAGTAGCTATTTACTCTGCACCAATCAATTTCTCATATACATGGACAATGGATTTAAGATGATGTGTAATTAAGAGAACAGTTGCTCTTGGTTACAGACCCAGTGGACCTGAACATCGGATTTGGAAAATGACAACTGTTTCCTCTCACGTTTGTCATAACAACTGTTGGCTTCACTGCTCGAAATTGGCAAAAAGAAGATCATGCACTTGAATGCATGCATGTGAAGCTAGAAGGTAGCCTACTGATATTGGTATTCATAACTGTCAGCTGCAATGAAACAGACAGCATTTGTAATCAGGTAGCAGCAGCAGATAGCATGAGCAGTTACATGCTTGAGAAATGGACATTGTGTGTCCAACTCGTGAACGTTTGCTATTAATAGTCATGCTACTGTAACTCTTCAGATCTCTAGTCTACCACGTTCACAGTTTCAAATAGACATATATATATAGTCTACATATAGTCTACATTATGGGCTATAAGGTGGCCAGAGAAAGCAGGCCAATTTTGACTTGAGCTTCAATAAAAGACTCTTCCAATATTTTTCCTGCTCATTTCTCTCAGATTCTGTCCAGTGATGTGTTTCAGTCTGTGTTGGTGAGCTCTTCTCCTTTGCAGAGATAATCCGTCCACCTGACAGGTGTGGCATATTAAGATGCTGATTACACTGCATGATTATTGCACAGGTGTGCTTTAGGCTGCTCACAATCAAAGACCACTCCATCAGAGCTATTACCTGTGAAGTGAATAGTCATTCAACGGTGTTTCTGAGAATTTGGCAGTGCATCGTATGGACACTAGTGCATTTTATTGACGGCAGTTGATGCCATGACGAGATCCTGAGGCCCATTTTTGTGACATTCATTCACCTCCACGGCATTATCTTGCAGTTTGATAATTCACAGTTCCAGTGCTATGCGATATTACGGTATATATCGTAGTGCAATATAAAAATGTCTACCGTACGATATAACCCTCTTTTAGTTTATATCGTAATTTTAACGTGTGGGGTACTGGTTACTACAGGTCACAGTATACTTTTGTTCTGGTGATACAAGTCGGCAGTGTAAAACTCAATCGATCGTTTAACAGCTGTGTAGTTCGTTTACAGCACATGTGTTTGTTGACAACAGAACAGCGTGTAGTGAGAACGTGACGCTGAAGGATAGGAGATGATGAACGAAAAAGAACACGTTAGCTCGTCGGTATGGCAACAGAACGGAACCATGAATATTTGTAGCCTAAGTCATGTGAAATCCATAGTTTTGAACCTATATCTTCTGGTCGAAGTAAAAGCCCTTAGTTTAAAAAAAGAAACACTGACGTCCGAATTATTACATTCCCAGCGTGTAAAGGCCGATCTTAAAGAGATCTCTCACTGTGTCCAGACACAACCGTGCGATAATCATGCAGTGTAATCAGCATCTTGATATGCCACACCGGTCAGGTGGGTGAATGATGAGAGGGTCCTAGAATCATTTACTAATGAAAGAAATGAGCAAAGATAAAAGTGCTGTATTAAGTGCATCCTTCCCTTCCTGAGCTGAGTGCTGTTGGCAAAATGAGTATGTGTTTATATAAAACAGATTCAGATTATTACATGCTCAAGTTTTCCCAATTGATTTATACCTTGCAGTGAATATAATATGATACAGTGACATGAAGTCCCACTGTTTACAACTTCAACCCATTACATTCTCTATTCCCCCGGCTCTCATTCCTCAACACTAATCTGAAAAAGCATCACTTTGATGATGAGCACTGGCTGTATATGAGCATGTGTGCAGGGGTTTGTGTGTGTATGTGTTTGTGTGTGTTGTGTATGCACTCGAAACTGTGGTGACTGTATGTGAGTGTTTCTTCATCCATGCGCCTGGCTCTGTGTTAGGAAGCCGGGAGAACGGCCCCTGTGGAATAGCAATCAGCAGAACAAAAACTGGTGTGGGGGGAGGAGGGTGAATGGCTGTTGGAATAACACAGAGAGTGGGGTGAGGGGTGGGGGGTTGTTGACAGCTCTAATTAAAATCCCGCCCATTAGCTCAGTGTTAATTGGATGATTTATTCTCCCATGGGACTGTCTGACAATCAAATGATGCTGGTGGTATTAAAATGGATGTGAAAATGGGTATTATCATGCTTGTCATGTGATGATGGCTAAATGAAAATTGTTGTAGTTTTGATACCACTAATTCCCATGACTCATCAGCCAATCAGAATCACTTGATCACCAGACACAACAAGTGCTTGTGCGAAGAAAGCAAATGAATTTGAAACTTGTAAACAGCACAAGATAAGGATAAGAATACGATAAGGAGAAAAGTAGTTCTCAAAACTATAAAGACTTAAGTGCTTTTAAAAATACTTATTTATATCTGAAGGAAATTGTCACTTAAGCAGAATTTTGTTTTTGGTTTCTTTGGTCACTGATGACAGAAAGAAGTTTTTTTTGGTTTTGTTGCGTACAGTTAACACATACATTGAAGTAGGGGTGTAAGAAAAAAATCGATACACCTAAATATCGCGATATTTATTTTCGCGATACGGTATCGATATCCGATATTCCGTATCGCGATTTTTTTTTTAACTTTATTTTTTTCCAATCAATAAAACATGTACAGAAATACAAAAACACAAGGGGGAGATAAGCACTACTTAGTCTTATTTTTTCATTTCTTCATGCAAAAATCCTGCAAATGCTTGTATTTCTTCAGCAAGCCGATGTTAAGCATGTAACAGCATGTGTGTGCTATGTGCTACAATTTTCTTACAAATAAATTCTTTCAAAGAAACTCAATATATCGTTGTTCCTACAGTATCGCAATATATCGCAATATATCGTATCGCTGCCCCCGTATCGTGATACGTATCGTATCGCCAGATTCTTGCCAATACACACCCCTACATTGAAGGTGAACACTTGTCTGTTTACTACTCCAACCTCTATCCAGTCAATGCTGTGGTAAAAATAACTACCCCCTACTGTGCTGAGTCAGGACCCAGACACTGTTTTGTCACAGATCTACAGTATTTCCATGCTGCTAGCTGGCACCAATTATATTCCATTAGATTAGAATGAGCTTTATGATCCTTGACTAAGTGGCTGAGTCACCAATGAATCAAAGAATAGGAAAACAGGATAAACAAGTAAAAAAAAAGCCCTTGCATCTATTTCTGCTCAGCTGCTGTTGTCTAGATGAGCTCCATAGGGAAATAAAAAAAAATGGCATTACGGCCAATTTTGAAACAATTCAAATTTTTAATTAATACAACTGAGAATAAATCTCAACTATGATTAAATAGAGGTCATTAACTCAACAATTTGCATTATTACCAGCATTAAATTGACATTAGTGTTAGTTGGGTGGAGCGATCTCCTGCTTCGGCAACGTGGCTTTAGAAAAAGACGTTTCATCATGGCCCTCTGTTGTTTGCATGTTTGTGTGCGTGTGTGTGTGTCACTTACTGCCATACGTGTGCTCACATACTTAGATACTAGTGTGCTTATATGCATGTGGGTTATGTTTATGCTTACCCAGTTTAAGTGTGTATGTGTGTGTGTGTGTGGACCTCTAAGATTGGCTGAGTTATTTAGATATCCCCCTAGTCCTTCAATAGAGGACTTCAAATTGATTTAGCTGAATTGCCTTTCAAAGCTACTTCAATTTCACCCCTATGCAAATTTACACTCCCCCCCACTCTCTCTCTCTCCTTCTCTCCCTTTTTCTTTTTTCTCTCTATCACTCATTCTCTCTCCATTCCTCCCTCACCCCGACTTTCTTCCCTCCATCTATCTGTCTAACTCACCTTTACCTCCTTTTCTTCACCTCTCCTCCTTCCCCTTTGTCCCCCATCCTGTCTCTCGTTTCCTCACTGTCTTCTTCTTGTCTTTAATCCTCATCCGCATCTTTCTGTTCTTAGGTCTTTGCCCCCCCCCCCCCCCCCCTCTCCTTCCCCGTACCCTCACCCCCTCACCATGCCTCCTCTCTCCTTGCCTGCATATTCACTCCCAGTAATAGTGTGTAGCAGCTAAGAGGCCATGTGTTAGTGTACCAGTCTCACAGCCAGTTAGTCAGCTTGTCAGCAGTCTGCGTGTGTGTCTGTGTGTGTGCATGTGTGTGTGTTAGGGTGTGACAGCACAGCAGTGAATCATTTAGTTAGCTCCCGTTGTCTGCACCGCAGTCTGACTCTGATTGTGTGTGTGTGTGTGTGTATGTGTGTGTCTGCGCAGGCGTCAGGCAGACTAAGAGACCTTGACAACATCAACACAATTGCGAGTCCATAAAATGGCGGCAACATTTTAGCTTATGTACCTGGAAATGACTTCTGGCATAAACTGCTTGTCAGCTTACACACACTCTGGCATGAACACACACTCAGACACACACACACATATACACACACACACACAGGCCCATACCCATAGATCTGTACACTGTGATATTGTCCTGGACACTCACACACTGATACACAGATAGATGTGTCGACCTGTCGTGTTGACATTGAGGCCAACTAACTGATTCACACGCAAACTTCCTCCTCTGTTTCAGTCCAACACACACACACGCGCGCGCACACACAGACACACACACTTGCTCAGGTTGTCTGCTGCTGCCTTGCTGCATCTTTTACTGAGGAATCATTAAATTTTTTTGATGGATTCAGCAGTAGGGGGTCGGACTGAGATAGTGTCTATTGATTTTATATTTGGCAGACTGCGCTCCGGCCACTTAGTCCTGCAATATGCCTCTCTCTCTCTCTCCCTCCGTCTCTCCCTCCCTCCCTCCTTCCCTCCGTCACATACTCACCATCCCTCTCTGTTTCTCCCCCCTCTATGCTTGTCTCACTCCTTTTTTTTAATCACTCTCCTCCTCATTTGTGTAACATTTTACCTTTTCCCACCTCTTTCTCACTCCCTTTTTAAATAACATCCACTTCTTTTTGTCCATCTTTACTAATTTCCTCCCAAATTTTGTCCCCCCCCCCCCCCCCCCCAGGTCCCATCTCTCCATTTCCCCTTAATCCTTTCTTTTTTCTGCCTCTTCACCTGTTTTCTGCCCCCTCCCTCCAGCCCCCCCTCCCTCCCTCCCTCCCTGCCTGCCTCTTTCTGCTGCCTCATCTTTTTTTATAACTTCTTCCCTCTATACTTCCATCTCTCTTCCACATTATTTCTCTCCCACCACGCTTTCTTTTGTCCTTTTTGTACCATTTTCCTTCTTCCTCGCATTTCCTCCTCCTTATCTTTTTACTCTTTCCTTCCTCCATGCTCCTTTTAAACATACCTCGTCCACCCCTGTCTTCCAACTCCTTTACACCCGTTTCTTATTTTCCTGTCCCTCGGAGACCAGCCATCTGTCACTCTTTCTTCCCCTATACTCCACCACAACTAACTTCTCTCCGTTCTCTATTTTTTCTCTCTCACCTTCTTTCATCCTGTCTTATCTTTTTCCTAGTCCCGTCCTTTTCTGCCCTTTGTAAATACACATGCGACGTGACAACCTTGCTGTCCACACTTCTTTCAAACTTGCCTGAAGTCCTCCTTCAACTTTTATGTCATTTTCTGTCTTTTTTTTTTGGTCTTTCTTTCTGTCTTGAGTTCCAGCATGTCTTTGTACAGCTGCTAGCATTTTCTGATATTATACATCATTGTCAAATTATTCATGAGAGTTTGGTGTAATTACCATAAACTAATGAGTTGAGTTACTATGAATGCCAGTAGTAATATTGAAAAATTCTAAGAGGGTGTTTGTGGTCGCTTCACCTCTCTTACTCTACTTTGTGAAAGCTAATTAAAGTGGTTGTTTCACAAGTTTTCCCTCCAGATTTGAAGTGACATCTGATCCGTTAGCACCACGCAGCAGAAACACTAAGATTAAGATTTTGAAATTTGGATGCTGGATTTTCTCTTCTTCTCTTGCCAAAAGATCACATTTTCTCATAAAGTTGGATGCAGGAGGCAGATGGGAACCACTACATCTGACTGTTGGTGGGAAAAAAAAAAGTTCACATTATATGAAAGCATGATTTGTATTGGAGTCAACGTGCTTCAGTCACAAAAACAACTGCAGCGTTTAGCCACCCACTGTTCCTTTCTTCTCTCACTTTGCACTGTTTATCTGGGTCATGGAGGTAAGGCAGCACACATGTCGCTTCCCTCACCAGCTCCTCCAGGTCTTTCTGGGAGGTCCTCAGGCGGTCCCAGGACACATGGGATGGGTAATCCATCCAGTGTGCTCTGCATCTGCCCTTGTGGAACTGCTCTGCGGGGAGGCATTCATCCTATCTCTGAGGCTGAGGTCAGACTTAGAGCTGGTTCACACCCCCCGGAGGAAAAGGCTACCGACCTGGGATTAGGGAGTCCAGGGTGCTCTCCTGAGGGGCGGGGCTGGGAGGGCACCCGTGGGGGGTTTCAGTCCTGGTCTGATGACATTGAGCCACCGTTTCCCCTGCTGAGCATAAGGAAAAAAGTGCATTAGCAGTTATGTGGCTGACCAAGCTGACCCCATGTTATTTAATAGTGGTGTAGCTTTCCTTTATCAGCACTGGTGGACAGGATGAAATGCAGAGCACAGACTGTGGTCATTACGCATCAGAAGTCCAAGTTATGCCTGATTCTGTTTCTTTCCGTAATCTTTGCTTTTTATGGAAAACCTTAACCCAGAGCCTCAAGAAAATGATCTGAATGCAACGGTTCGCTGACAGAAAGTAACTCTTCACCCGACTTTGATTAAACTGCTCAAAACTCAAAAACGTGCACCCTGAAATTAGACCTACCTCAACTTAAAGGGATAGTACAACATTTTTTTGCAAATTGGCTCATCGCCATAAACCCAGTAGTCATAGCAGCAGGTTCGTTACCTTTAATTGCCGGTGCAAGCTACTTTTAGAAAGGCGGAGCAGAGCCGCGAGCTGCTCAGAGCTACGCTACAGAGGCTAATGCACTGAAAAAATGGAAGAAGGGGGGTTGTTCAATTTACAAGTATGCATTTTGTATATGCTACATAATTGTTTTAAATTCCTCTCTAAAACATGATTAAATCTTTAAAAAGTATTTCAATACTGAGCAATGTTAAACCTACACGTCTCTGTCATTTCAAGACGACATGAAAAAGTTATGTTTTATCAGGCGGAAGTAAGCTGAAAAGCCCGCCTCTAGAGGGCGGTCTTTTCAGGACTTTTTTTTTCAATCAAGAAGACGGTTGTTGAGGACCTGCAGGCTCCGCCATTTTCTCCCTCGCTGTGATGTTAGCTGTGGATTCGGTCGGCTCTGGACACGATGAAGGCGGATGAAGGTAATAAAAACGTACTGAATATGGGCCAGAGATAGAAGTGGAGTGTTTTTAATCAAGTTTTGAAAAGGTTAAGCTTTTTATTTGCCCCGCAACGTCGAGTAAAACCGAGTTAGTCTTGGGGCTAACTGCTAACGTTTGTCTGGTCATTCTCTGTTCTGCTGATGGCAGTAGTCATGTGTGCCGACCCCAAGTCTTTTCATTTGCCTAGTTTTTATTTCTGGTAAGGTAATGTGTGCACGGCAACTAGTTTGTATGGGAAAATTCTCTTTTCAAACCGGCACTGGGAGGTTAATTGGTGTGGGGGATGGGTAACTCTGGCATTGGCTTTAGCTAAACGTGGCTGCGGTGTTTAGTTCCTCTTTAACAAAATGGAGGGTTACTGACTCTGCGACGTAACTTATCTTAATATTAACTCCGTCATGCTGATGTCCAGCAGTAGAGTTATCTCGTGTGCAGCCGCCTCCACTTTGGAGGTAACTGTGGGTCTGTGTGTGGGGTGGGAGGGCGTCGTCGTTGTGCGTACTCATCGTTTGCCGCATGAGAAAGGAAAGGGGGAGTGACGGTAACTTTATTTTTAACAACAACTTTGTTTACATTAAAATTAGTAGACTACAGCCGGTGACTTCTCGATTTTAATTTTTTTGTCGCTTTTGCTCGGGTTTAACAACTAATTTTAGCCTATACGTTGGGTCTTTTATGTCCTGTGTCCTGCCTTGAGTTGATGTTACCTACACACACATGCTTGATTTTTTTTTTTTTTTTTACTTTGTAGATAATATCCTCCAGCCAAGACCCACACATCTCTTGGTGCATGCGCCAAAGGCTCTGTGTAGTAGTGGTGAGTATTACTATTCAGTTGCTTTTTTAAATATTCAATATATTGTGAGTAAAGATAACTACTGCAAGTCCTACTGCCCTTAAGATTCTAATGTTCATTTTTTGTTTAAACTATTTTGGAGAGATGTGCCTAATAATCAATCTCTCAGTACAAGAAAGAAATGGCACTAATGGTAAATGATGATAAAGATTTGCTGTATTTCTGTTCAATGTGTGTGAACTGAACTTCCATCTGTGTCGCTTTCTCTAGTGAATGTGCTGCGGAATATTCAACATACTGGGTGCTGCTATGTCAAAGGCTTCTGTAGTAGTGGTGAGTATTACTATTAGCCTAAATTGCTTTTGTTGGTTTACTGGATCTGTTTAAAGGAGTAGTTCACCCCAGAGTTACAGGGGGTCTCGATGAAGCAGTGCATGTCCATGTAATGGTTGCAAATGGACACCGGCAGTCTTCGTCACAAAAAACACACTAGAAAACATCCACATACCTCCATGCTGCTCGTCTGTAATGTCCGCCTGGTATTGAAGCCCTGACATGAGAAATTGTCCCGAAGAAATTGAATAAGTCGATATTTCAAGCTTGTTTGCGGCAGAAGCTCCTCATCCTGGTCCGTGCAAATGTCGCGAGACTTAGACAGACCAGGAAGAGGAGCTTCCGCTGTAAACAAGCTTGAAGTATAGACTTATTAATTTTTTTTTACGGGACAATTTTGCAATTCAGGGCTTCAATACAAGATGGACATTACAGACGAGCAGCATGGAGGTATTTGGATGTTTTTTGGTATTTCTTTTTGTTACAAAGACAGTTGCAACCGTTATGGACATGCACTGCTACATCGAGACCCCCTGTAACTCAGAGAAGCCACAGAGGACGCTGAAACTTCTCCCAGCCCTTAGTCGACATGAGGGTGAGTAGATAATGAGTGAAATTTCATTCTGGGGTGAACTATTCTTTTCTATTCTACTATTCTATATCAAACTGTGTTTGTGTGTGGTTTTGAGCCAATGTAAGGCACTTTGTGTTTTATGTATGAAAAGTGCCATTAATAAAGATTTGATATCTTAATAAATTACACAGTACAAATGCAGTATTCCCTCTATGCACATGGCATGTAGTATAATCCCACTTGTTTTATTTTTTTGTGCATTGTACAGGCAGCTGATGAATCCAAACATGGCAGCAGCTAAGGAAACATTGTCCAAATCCTGCATCACAATCTGGGACTCAAGTACAATGCCACTGTCCTCTGGTTTTTCACTGGCATCTCTGAGTTTCAAGACATATACCCATGGTGGTTTCCTCAATGGATTCCTGGAGGTTGGACTCATTTATTCTTCGAACTTAAACTACCCTGCTGAACTCAAGTACACATTTGAAGTGCTGCAGAAGACGGTCATGGAGCTTGAAGGCAATGCACTTCACAAGTCCTGAAAAACAGACTTTGTCAGTGAATTGGCTATCCAGGCCCTCCAGTTTGATTCCTTGGACATGCCCCCCCCCTTTTTTGTTTTAAAAATTTGTGAAGTGAAAATTCTTTGTGTTGGTGTGTTTAGGTAAGTTTTAATATGTTTGGTGACTGTAGCTAAACGTTCTGCTGATGGGCTCTATGCACAGCTCCACCACTTCCTGAATTTAAGGCAGGTCCCTCATTCCTGTCTTACATTATTGGACATGAACTGATTGATCCAGGTGTGTCAGACCATTGTGACTACTCAGACACACCTGGATTAATCAGTTTGTCCAATAATGTAAGACAGGAAATGAGGGACCTGCCTTAAATTGAGGAAGTGGTGGAGCTGTGCATAGAGCCCATTGGTGTGCATAATGTCCCTCCGTGTCTCTGTTCCACATGCACAAACACATTTCTGACTCCATGGATAGTGCTTTCCTCTGGTTCACCAATAATGTTGTATCTTTGTTGGGGAAAAAAGGCTACCAAGCGTGTTTGCTGGTAATACTGTATGCATTATTTTGTCTACCTCTGACAATTGTTTGATCTATTTGGGTGGAGCCCACACACAAAATTATATTTTTTTATAAAACTGAAATGCATTACAACCCTCATTTTTAGGGTTTGGGGTGAGTTTTTCTTTACTATGAACACTGATACACTCATTTCATGCCGACACCATTTTTTTTTTTTTACTCTGCGATTGTAAAAACTGTACGTCCTCATAATGTTTCCTGCAGTATTCTATTGCTTGAAATGTTAAATAAATATAAATGGTAATTTTCAATTAAATTAGTGTTTATTTTTCCACTGAGTTATTATGTGATGTGCATATTACTAGATTACCTAGCAGGTTGTATTTTTAGTAGTTATGCATGTTTATTATGCATTGTTTGGAATTTATAATTGAAGATAAGTTGGTTGTCCACATGTGCTTTAGTAAATGTTTAGTAAGGGTGTAGAAATGAAATTCTTAACTTACAAATCAGCTTATAAAAGTAATTTAAATCTTTAAAGTGTACCGAACTTAATAGTATCTGATTTACCTGTTAAGGTTAGGTTAGCTTCACATGAAAAAATCATGTTGATCCAACTAATGATAATTACATATAACACACATTAAAGAAACACATTCATTTAACATAATAAAAATAAGTCAGTTTAGCATAATACAATCTAATATATAGAACATAAAATAAATATTTTTGATTTATATAAGAAAATCATGTTGGTTTAACAAATAATAATTTAATGTACAGAACATGAATATATCATGTTTGGTAAACATAACTTTAATATGTGGAACCGATGTACATGTTTTTTTTATGTAGATCCAAAAGACTTTTTTTTTCAGTGTGGGATTTCTTGGTTTCCCTCATTAAACTCATCAAATACACAATCCAACAACTCCAAAACGCTCTGGTGGAAAAGTTGTGACCTGCAGATTCTCCACGCTATGAGATAATAACAGAACGTTACAAGACACGAGCACACAGGTAACTTAATGTGGTTACAGCTCCTCCATATCAGTGCTCAGTGAAAGATGATCATGTGTCTGTCTGTTCAACTCTGTCTTGGCCTTAAGGTCCTGGGTTTGATTCCCATGTTGACAAAGATGGTGTACCCAGCAGTTGCCCCCCGTGGCCCTATCCGCTATTCTTGTTGTAATTGTGATTTATTAATGGTCAGATTTAGCCAGATAGGTCGGATGCCCACATTCTTACCCCATTTTTGTTCTTCCCCGACTCCTTCCTTCCTCCCTCTACTTTTATTTTCTGCCTCCGTCCTTTGCTCCCTCCTGTTTTCCTCATCTTGTTTTTGTCTTTGTGTGTGCATGTGCACATAAATCACTGTATGAACAGAAAGCAGAAAATATTCTCACTGGAACTGTGTCAGTGCTCTCGTTTGCATACGTGTGAAGGGGAGTGAACTCGAGGTGTGTGCGTGTGTGTGCTCAGTGCTAATATTTGCTTGGTCTGTCCTTACTGTAGTCAGTCTACCATGACACCTGTTTGAACTAATTAACTGAGTTGACTGAGGTGATTAAATCTATATTCTAATACCAATATAACTAATCCTGGAGAGTAATGGACTGTCACTTTGAGCCTCCAGCCCTTTTAATAACTCTGTTTTCTTTCCTCTGCCCCCCTTCATTCTTTCTACATCTTTTCAAAAATGTATTTTCTTTCAACTTGTTTGTTAGTTTAATGACGCGGTAACTGTGTTGTACTAATAAATAGATTGCTAATATACATTTTACTGAACCTTGCAGGGTTGCACCTGTGGTGTTGTTGTCAGAAGAATGTTACAGGAAATATATATATTATAGGGGGACAAACCGAGCAGTCACATATTATCTCATAATTATGTTTAATCCCATACACTTTTAACACATTTCACTTTAATAGTAGCATACAGCGCATTTGTCTGTGTCTTCTATTGTAAAATAGGTGTTTGTTCTTTATTGATACTGTGAAAGTTCACAGAGAAAGTGTAAAATGTGTTTGCATGAGATTGCTATTTCAGGTCCTATGCGGTGGACACAAATTGAAAGTTACACTTTGTTGCCTCACAGAGTGACACCTTTTAAGATTTATAGACTGTAAGATGTGTCAACAGGTGAGCCGTGTCAGAGCGATGAGAGCAGTAGATAACGTTCACATGACCAGACTGCTCTTCACAACCTCCCTGCAGGCTGCGGCTCAGGCTGAGACCAACAGTCCTCAAGTCAAACGCCAAGTTACTCTTATGGCCATCTGTCCCCACATTCACTTTTCCCCCTCAACAATCTAAACCAACAGAAGCCAGTTGGATATGTGCTTCCCATTCATTTGATTTGTTGTCAGTTTTATTTGTCATTTGTTTTCCTTGACTGGTTCTTAACCGCATGCCATCAGGACCCATGGGGGCATGTGGTCTCTCGGTTGCTGGTGCATGGCTAAAAATCAAAATCCAATGGTGTTATTTTTACTTTCACTGTTCATGTGACCACAGGATCCTCTAATACTGCCTTGACATGAAGAGAACAACAGGCGGCATCTATTAAATGTGCATTCTGTGTTTTTATGTCTTCATTTAAGTTCAAAATAACAGTGATCTTTACTTAAACATTGAAATCTTGGGTTGTGGCATAACACACCGTAAGTTAAATAAGTACAATCCTGCTTCACAAACTGTGGACGTGGGCTTTGAAAGAGCTTGTCATTTACCATGCAGTTAGAGTCTGACAATAGATAGTATTGAGTTGCATTGTGGGAGGTGTAGGATTCTTTTAGAGCTCGACTGTGACCAGGGACATGAAGTCAGGATTGCTCACTGGCTGCTTCATTGATTCTGACCATCTCTCTTAAGATCCGGCGTCTCTAACAAGTCCCCAAATTTTATGAAAATGCAACAGTAAATCACTGGAGAACACTTCAAGACAGTATCGCAGGGTTAGGGAAAAAATTGCTCCTTTTTATGTACCGTCCCCAGACAATACCAAAGCAGGAGTAATATGTTTTCACAGACCTTGCACCTGGCAGGAGTAAGGCTAAAGTCCCCCAAGTTGTGTGCAGCTCAGAAATGGTTTTAAAATCTCTGTTGTGAACCTGTTCCAATGTATCACTTTGTACAATGTTATTGACAAAAAGAAAAGAAAAGGAGCTTTAGATTAAAATCCTTTTTCTGCATCGTCTTCTCAATGTACCGCTGCCCTCTCCTCTTATTTGACCCTCCCTCACACCTCCCACTCCGGCTCTACAGTATCTCTCCTTAAGGCGTGAGTGGAGGCATCTTGTTCCAGTCTGTTGGTTGTTCCTTATCATGCCTCAGACCAAACAAAGAAACGTGGAGTCTGACAGAGCAATCAGGGCGCGACAACAATACACGGCGAGAGTTTTTAGCCTTCTGTTTGTCTGCCTGAAACAAATGAAGCCGGCAGGGCCACTAGCTTACATCAGGGGACACCTTGTCGCAGATAATGCTCTCATTTGGAGGGAAATTGACCCTGGGCGCTGAATCTGCAACAAGATAAGTTAGTCTACCAAGAATGCATGTAGGGCTTTATTGGAACAAGAGGGAGAAGGAGTGGAAGATGGAGGAGAGAAATGGCAGAATTATAAAATGTAGAGGACAGAGATGGAGAGAAATAAACGGCACGAGTAGCTTCAATATACAGAATGAATTCTGCTTACATCTTGTTTTTCTATAATATACTGTACTTTCTTTAACAGCAGTGAGTTGTAATAATGATGATCATTATTACAGTTGTATTATTATCATCGGTGTTGGCATTAGCTTAATAGTTGCTCTTGCACTAGTAGTACGAACAGGCGGCAGTATTTTTCTCCAAATCAAAAGTGATGTATTTAATAATCAAAGCAGCTGCAGTAGCTGTTTGCTCTTAAGTATCTCTGATTACATTTCCATGCACACCAAAGACAGCGGCGACTGAAATAAATCAGCTTTAGGTGATCTTTTTTTTTCTTTCTATATTTGCATAGTCCCAAGTTACACAGTCTCCCTCATTACCCAAGTAGCTGCACTCAAACCTTTGTTAATCTTGTCATAATAAGATTACAACTCATTCAGACAATCCATTATCACATAATTATAACAAAAAAATGACTCTCTGAAGATTATGGAGTAAGTAGATTATTATTTTTTTAAATTTTCTACCTGGTTTAAATAAATGTAATACATCTTAGGCAGGACCTCTCCCTATAGCTTGAGGGTCTGGTATCAATGTATATGGCCAACATTTAGTCAGTATAATGTAAAAGCATTACGTGTTAACTCTTAGTCTTTTGTTAAAGTTGTTTTTGCTGTTAATTCTCTGTGTCTTCCCACTATTCATTAATTTACATTAAGCGAATATATAAACGATGAAAACGGTGCCTTTCATTTAGAGCGTGGAAATCTCTTGATGTGAATGACTTTACAAAGTCAATAGAAAAGAAAGGATAGAGTAATGAGCTCGTGTTTTAAATATGCAGGAGTCTGAAACTTAGACCTCAATATATTAAAAAAGTAATGTGAAATAGAGTAAGATACCTTAAACACTGTGCTGTGTACCTACAGCACCAACAGTCCACCTTCAGCTAATACACAACTGCTAGAGGCAAGTTAAGTTTATTTATACAGCAGCATTCAGACACTGGGAAATTCAAATTACATTGCAGAGGCATGGAAGTAATTTAGAAGTAAAACATTGAGGTGATGTAGAAATTGCATCTTAAAACAACACAAATGTGTTTGAATAAAATAAACACGTTATCCATTCAGAATTAACAATTTAAGAAAGATGACTACATGTTTAATTTTAAAGAATAAGCTAAATGCACTGGGCGCTGCGTAAAAACGTGCAAAAACGTATTAACATGTACTGTACAATAACTCATTAAAGCGGGCACAGCTTAAATAAACATTTTTATGTGCTTCTCAGAAATAACAGGAATTCAGTTAGTATTTTGATCATATTTTTAAATTTGTGAAGGTGTCACCTCTGCTACACCTGTCACTCCATCAGATGCTGACGTCACTTTGTGGTGACCACACTCTTAGTTTGTTTACTATGTGACGACAGAAGGGTCAACACTTGAACCAGTGGAGGTCAGGAGGAGCAAAACCTGTAAAACTGGTGTAAAGTTGTTTTGAATAAAGCACCAGAGACTTTTTAATATGCTGTACTTCATTCATAAAATGCACCACATACATTGAGATAAATATTTATTTGATAAACTTAGCATAAAACTGTAAAGTTAGTGTATATTTGCACACTAAATGAAAGCACTAATATATAATGTAGAACCAATGTTATGTGCAAGAAACATTCTTTGAAATATTTAATATATTGTGAGACAAATTATAGCTATACCAAAAATGTCCTTTGATGCTGCATGTCTTCTTCCATTCTCTCTTTGTGACCCTGACAGCTTTCAACATTATATGCAATGCTCATTTTCTCCTTCAGCTGCTGTAATATTGTTTTGACATTTCTTTTTTTTTTCCTCCTTAGATTCAACAATGTAATGACACTTTCATCTAGAGGGCGGTGGTGTGCTTCACCAGGAATCACTGTATGCATGCAAATCCACTCGCAAGTGAGTAGATGATATTTAACTAGTCTGCCTTGAGTGTGTGTGTGTGTGTGTGTGTGTGTGTGTTGTTTAAATGTGCTCACATGTAGATAAGTCAGGCAGCCAGTATGTCATATTTAACTAGCGCACAGGATGTGTTGGGGCGTGTTTGGTTAAGCAGACAGAGCGTGCCTGCAGGGTCCTCCAGGGCCCGAACCTCTGTGATCCCATTACACCAGTGCTACCAGGACACTCCAGAATGTGAAACCTCTAGTGGTAAAACCTCATATATCCTGCATGAGAAAATGCAATAATCCATTCGCACTTTTTGATTTTTGCTCTTGAATTGTCAACAAACAACTCAATTTGCATTCTAGTGCAGACAGCTTCTTTCAAGGGAGAATGATGTAGATTATTAAACTGGAAAAGAAGAGGTAGTTAAGGAGATAATACATCAGAGATATTAGATATGTGCGTTGACACCACTGGAAAAACAGTCAATTTGTATGCAGACAAAGTCAAACCAGGCCAGACTGACACAAAATACTTAACACTCATGTCCCTTCAGCGTTCGTATACCGGGGAGGGGAAATGTCACACGGAAGCATTAAAAGCACAGCCTGTTCAAAAAGTATGGATTTTTTTTATTCCTCATTCAGCATTAAGCCATGTCTGAACTATTAAGAAAAATAAAGGATAACACCTGGGATTTTTATAAGAATATTTTTACCAACTGTTAGAATATAAGGGTTTTAATGGAAGAAAGTTTATGTTTACTTAAAATTATTTTAGACGTGTGAGCAAATCACCAGTGGGTCGGGCTGGTGGTTGGGCGACAAGAGCCGCTGAAAAGGTCGGTCAATACAAAATTTTGTAAACAGATTAAGCTGGTTCTTTTAAGAGACTCTAGAACAGGAGGATATTGGGTCGCCGGCTTAAAGTGAAAATAATAGATACATAAAATACAGAGCAAGTGAGATTGAGAGGGAGAGAAATTGGTAATGCTGTGTTATCAATATGTTATCTATGGATGTGTGTGACTCTCACTTCCCTCGCTGTCTGCTTCTCCACTGAACTGCAGTTGGTTGAGTCCTGCAGATCCACTCACCCACTAGAGGTTTATGTGTTTGTATCTTTACTTTGGCTTGACCTTTTTTTTAAAAAAAGTGTCTGAAAAGCTCAGAGAAAAGTGACTAACATCTCCTAAAATTCACAAATGCTTCAAACAGTAACTGCAAACATTAGACAGGAGGAGAGCAGCAGAGTGAATTAATGGCGGACTGAGTTTACTCAGAGAGATAATGTTATATCTCTTTGTTGGGTAATTGTTTCACTGAAACTCCAATGCACTAATTCAAGTCCTACAGAAAATTTTACTCACAGAAACAATGTAAATGTAACACATGATGATGGTGGTTAAAATAATCATCATCATCAATATGTTTTGTGTTTAATCTCACTATAGGTTCTGACATAAACAGATCCACAAATCATAATTTATCCTCTACATGAAGTAAAACACAGGCTGTGTGATGATGGAGTAACTCCAGATGGGTTTTGGTGGATCAACCCAAGTCAAAAGTCATGGGGGAATGTAGTGAGTGCAAGAGTTACACAGGGAACTTTCCGGTTACCAAGCAGCCTCTTTAAGCTCCAGACTTCCAGCTGGATTAAGAAAAAGATGAAATCATTTGCTTTTACATCCCACGGTCGGCATAATTTCTGAAATTTTCTGGGGGAATAGAGGTTGTCAGCGAGCTCTCTTCGCTCGCTTAAAATGAGTGGTTATTGGAGGAAGTACACATGGATGCTCTTAAGTCTGCTGATGGAAATATGTTGCAGCGATGGCGAGGAAGACAGAGAGGAAAATGAAATGAACAGCAAAAAAGAAAGATGAAAGATGAAATGCGATGGAAGAAAAGAGCTTTGGTGATTGAGATACATTTCCATTTAGATGGGAGGGCAAAGAATATTTTTCTGAGGAGAGGGACAGCGTTTTGATGTGAATCACTTTGCAAAGTCATCATGGTAAAATAGAGCTCGTATTTTGCATCTGCATGAGTTTGAATCCAAACTTTCAAGGAGTACATCATAAAAACTTTCCCAAACCCTTGGACTCAACCTCCCGGGCAGACATCAAAAAGAAGCTGTAATGTAATCTTGTTCTGAGAGAAAGGAATGTGAAATTGAAGCGATTATTTCATCTTTGTGTCTTGAACGAATGTGTGTGTGCGTGATTGTATTGAGCTGCCTTCGGGCTTTAAGGTTAACCAGCAATTTCAACATTTCTGGGATTGCGATCATTAGCGTTCTTCGTGTTCTCACACTAAGATGAAACTCAAATAAAGTTTCCTGTTTTGTAAGAAGTTTTAGTTGGTTTTTTACTTAAAGATGACATGGAAAAACTTTTTTTTGTTAGCTACTTTTGCAAATATTTGTTACGTGTAAATACATTTGAGGGTAAGAAACAATTAGCTAGAAACTAAACATTGAGCATTTTGATAATCAAGTAACAAAACTTGTTTTAAAGTTAAAGGTGCTATTTGTAATTTTTGCCACTGCTACATTGCTAATGTTAGCGTTCACAATTGTTTATTAGCCGGTTTAGATGAAACATTGTGAGTTCAGCGTCGAACTTCATCCCTGTACTGTCACTAGCATGTCGTCCCTTCTACCGATGTTAGTATGCTAATGAGCTAGCCCTAGCACAGCTTGTTATTTTCCGACAGTAGCTAACTCCAATCCACCCTGAAGACGTGACTGTAAAATGATCGAGGGTCGGCTTACTCCGTTTAGATTTACTTTAATAACAGCGTAAACATAAAGACAAACCGGCACAAGAAGAGCGTCTACGTAACCCAGGCAACAACACACTAACTGCTCTGTGCTACAATGTTCCAGTTGCTGTGGCAACATTAGTTCCGTTATAACTACATATTATGACATCTCCCCCTTTAAAGTTATTATCAATAACATAAATGCAATAAACACAAATACTAACAGCCAGAAAATATTTCATATGTATCCATAGCATGTTGTAAATTCTCTTTCTATAATAAACACATTTACCCTGAAAACATTTCCCCTCTATCTAAAGTAATCCACACAAGATGCCATTTTGTAATAATAATAATATCAAACTTGAAATTCTATTTACTTAACTCAACTTTAAATTACTCAAACAATATTATTATTACATTAAACTTAACTAAGGCACTTTCACAATCACAAGAAGATTTAACATACATATTTCATTCTTTCTTTCCCTCTCTCTTTTTTTTTTTTTTTTTTTTCAAAAAAAAAATTGTCCTTCTGTTTCCCCATTCCCCCCAAAGGCCATATGGTTGACACATAAGTGTCTGTCTACAGGACTAGCCTGTTGACTGGTCTGCACAGTCGTCCAGCTCTGGTTCGATACTGTCCTGATGTCTGTGCAGGGGTGTGTGTGTGTTGTGAGTTCCTTCGGACTAGAAGAAACAGTCTCTGGAGTGATAACAGTTCCTGGCTGGAAAATCACTCCTGTACTCTCAGTTGATGAAAGTGGTGTGTCTTGGGCAGGTTGTGAAGAAAGATCTGCCCGGAGATGGCGGCGGTTCCGCCTCAACACTGCTCCTTGTGATGTGTTGATGGTGTATGACCTTGGAGTCATACACTCTTTTGAAACGACTGCTGGTGTCACCCAGGCCTTTTCCTGATCCAGCTTGGTGAGGACTGTGTCTCCTGGTTGTAGTGGCGGAAGAGGTCTGGCTCCATGTCTGCGGTTATAGTAGAAAGCTTGTTTTGCCTTCTCACCAGCATCTTTCTGTTTAACAGTCCTTTTGTTGGGCCATTTAGGTTGCAGATTCTTCTCTAATGTGGGGAGTGTTGTTCTGATCTTTCTCCCCATTAAGAGTTCTGCTGGACTGACTCCTGTGGTGGCACAGGGAGTTGATCTGTAGCACATGAGGGCTATTACTGGGTCTTCTTGTCGGAGGATTCTCTTCGCAGTCTGTACTGCTCTCTCCGCATGACCGTTTCCTTGAGGATGGTGAGGACTAGACGTGATGTGTTTGAAGTCTAGCTGTCTTGCCAGCTCCTGGAATTCTGCGCTGGAGAATTGAGGACCGTTGTCGCTCACCACCTCTTCCGGGATCCCAAACCTTGCAAAGGTTGCTTTAAGTCTCTGAATGACTTGAGCGCTTGTTGTGGATGTTAGGTGTAGCACCTCGAGGAACCGTGAGTAATAATCTGATATTACCAGGTAGTTGTTTTTGTTGTGCTCACAGAGGTCAAGAGCTATTCTTTTCCATGGACGGTCAGGCAGAGGTGTGGAGATGAGTGGCTCTTTTTGTTGGGCCCGCTTTTGCTCTTGGCATGAGTGGCATGACATCACAGTGTTCTTGATTTCTGCAGAGAGTCCTGGCCACCAAACCGAAGATTTTGCTCTGTCTCTACACTTTGTTAGCCCCTGATGTCCATCATGTATTTTCTGAATGATGTCGGCTCTCTGTGACTGTGGAATGACGATCCTGCTTCCACGTATGAGCAAACCATCAGCCTCTGATAGCTCATTTTTCACCTTCATGTACGCTCTGACATTTGGCAGTACATTTCCACTGTATTCTGGCCATCCGCTTCTTACGAATTTGATGACACACTGCAGCTCGCTGTCAGCTGCAGTAGCCATTTTGATGCTTTCCATCTTGCTTGGAGATGCTGGGATGCCTTGTACCACCGAAGCTACATAACACTCCACCTCGCTGTGTGTGTCAGTCTCTTCTTTTGTGTAAGTTTGTGGGCTTCGGGACAGGGCATCAGCGACGAGGAGAGTTTTCCCTGGCACATACACAGCCACTGGTTTGTACCTCATAAGTCGCATTAGAAGTCGCTGACATCTCAAGGGAACATTATCGATGCTCTGGCTGTTGATGAGTGGCACTAATGGCTTATGATCAGTCTCTAGCCTGAATTCGTCTAGGCCACACAGATATTTATCAAACTTTTCACAAGCCCACACACCAGCTAGACACTCCTTCTCTATCTGGGCGTAGCGTGTTTCAGCTTCTGACAGACGTCTGGAGCAGTAGGCTACTGGCTTCCACTCTTCTCCGTGGAGCTGAAGCAGCACAGCTCCCAGTCCATAACTACTCGCGTCTGCAGATACAGCTGTGGGTCTTGTGACATCATAAAAGGAAAGAACAGGTGCTTCTGTTAGCATTCTTTTAATGTCCTCAAAAGCTGCCTGCTGTGAGTGTCCCCAGGTCCAGATGTTCTTGCTCTTTAGCAGTTCATACAATGGCTGTCCCACCGCTGCCAGGGCTGGGACGAACCTCCCCAGGTAATTCACCATGCCGAGGACTCTTTTTAGCTCCTGCACATTTTCAGGTGGTGGGAGCTGGTGAATAGCCTCCACTTTGTCAGGGTCCGGTCTGACCCCTGACTGGTTGATGAGATGACCCAGGAAGCGAAGCTGGCTCTGTCTGAGGGAGCATTTCTCCTTGTTGAGTTTCAACCCAGCTGACTCAACACGCTGCAGCACCTTCTCCAGTCGGGCATCATGTTGCTCCATCGAGGTCCCATAGATGAGGATGTCATCCATGAAGACTGCCACGCCTTCCAGTCCTTCTAAAGTCTCCAGCATCTTCCGCTGGAAGATCTCAGGTTTGTAATGCCAAAAGGTAATCTTTTAAAACAGAATCTGCCAAATGGTGTAATGAAAGTTGTCAACTTGCAGCTGTCTGGATGCAGAGGGATCTGCCAGAATCCGCTGGCAGCATCAAGGGAAGAAAACACAGTTGCACCGCTCAGCTTGGCTGTTATCTCATCTGGAGTTGGTAGGATGTAGCGTTCTCTTTTGACTGACCTGTTTAATTTTGTCAAGTCAACGCAGATTTGTGCCTGTGTTCTTCTTCAGGACTGGTACCATGGGAGCGCACCATTCAGTAGGTTGTGTTACCCGCTCGATGACACCATCCTTCTCCATCCTCTGTATTTCTTCTTTCACTTTCTCTAACATGGGAAAGGGCACTCACGTGCAGTGTGTACAGCGTATGGTACAGCATCTTCTCTTAGCTGAATTTTGACTGGTTCGGTTTTTAGAGTGGCATGCTCACTGTGGGTTAAATGGCTAGAGATGCATTTTAGCTCATCTACTCGCCTCACCAGATTCATCCTCACTGACAGGGCCCGGCTGAGGAGATTGTTGACTCTACGTCCACGCATGGAGGCTGTGAAAGGATAGTCTTTTCCTTTGTGACTGGCTGTGGCGTTGAAGCGGCCCAGACACAGCAGCTCACCTCCAGGGCTGTCCAGAGGAATGTCAGGTGGATCCAGTGTTTTCTCAGGTCTGAGTGTGTGAAACGTGTCCTCACTTATGACAGTGACATCAGCTCCCGTGTCAATCTTAAATTCCACTGGAGAGGAATCCACTTGTAGTTGCACAGTCCACTGTTCACTTTTTTCATTGTCACACACTGAACCCAGGAAGTAAGAGGTCTGCCCAGCTCTCTCAGTCTCTGTGACCTCATTCACTGACCTGCTAAGTGTCCCATTCTGTGACAGTTATGGCAGGTAGCTCTTTCAGCTGGACACTTTTCATCTCTATTATGTTGCATTTTCCCACATTTGCCACATTTCTTCTCATTTCCCCCCCATTTTCTGTCCTTTGACTTGCCTTGTTGTCGCTGTTGTTGTTTCCAGTTTGTGTTTTTAAAGTTAAACTGGACCTCTGTATCCCGCAGCGTCTCCTTGTAGACTCACTTGTGTCGCGACCTCCTCCGACTGTCTGACGGTCTGTATTGTGTGCGTCAGCGTCAGGTCCGACATCAGCTGCAGCCTGCGAGAGAGCTCTTTATCCATCATCCCGACGACGATGCGGTCGCGGATGTTTTCCTCTCGAGTAGCTCCAAACTCGCAGTGCTCAGACAGATCATACAGGGCTCTGATGAAACATTCTGCTTTCTCACCCGGCCGTTGGACCCGTTGGTAAAAACATGCCCGTTCGTGGATAACGTTCCTCCTCGGAAAAAAATAGTCATTAAACTTCCCCATGACGATGACAAAGTCATTGCGGTCCTCCTCTTGAGCAAACGTGAATGACTTGAAAATGTTTTCTGCCTCGTTGCCCATGGCGTAAATCAGGCAGCTCACTTGTACTTGCCCCTCGTCCTTATGAAGTTTAGTTGCGACTCTGTATCGCTCGAACCGTTGCTTCCACTCGGGCCACTCTGTCGGCTTGTCAAACGTAAAGTTTTCCGGAGGGTTAAACTTCGCCATTTCTTTCTTCTTGCCGTGTGTCTTCTTACTTTATCTCTCAATCGTCCTTTGAATTACTTCTGACACCATGTAAAATGATCGAGGGTCGGCTTACTCCGTTTAGATTTACTTTAATAACAGCGTAAACATAAAGACAAACCGGCACAAGAAGAGCGTCTACGTAACCCAGGCAACAACACACTAACTGCTCTGTGCTACAATGTTCCAGTTGCTGTGGCAACATTAGTTCCGTTATAACTACATATTATGACAGTGACCAGTGGATATAACCTCTTATATTTTACTAAGTCAAAAATGACTCAAGCTCTTGTTACTGTACCAACACCTGCTCCTGTCCAAATTTTCAAATAGCCCCGTTGATAGCAGCAAAAGTTCTGTGGAGATTCTCAGTCGTCCTGGTCACGGTGTCTCTTAGAGGCTTGAAGGCAACTGGACTTGAAGGTTTCAACTCTCATCTATTGGGGTAATGAGGTCACATGAGTCATGGTGTATATGGGGGTTAAGACTGCATTGTAATTGGCTGATAAGTGCTATGGTAGACCACCACCTCCTACTGTATGTTCAGCATTGATCATTCCAGTTCGCACTCTTCGTACAAACCGTTGGTACTCTCTGGACAGAATGTGTCCGTTGTCCTTCAGAGGTCGGTTCAGACATGAGGAGTAGTAACTTGCATTGGAGAGGCAGTTGTTTAATATCCCCAATGTACAGGTCTATGTATTCCACACTGCACTGAACCCGCCCTCTGCATTGTTCTGCATGTGCCCGGGCGTTTCGTCCTTAAAGGTGGACAAGTTTGAATGTGTTGCGGTTTCGTACATGCATTATGTGGATGCACTTCCAACATGCAGACTCATTCCTCCATCAGCAGTTTTGGGGACCTTTAGGTGACAAAGGTTTGTCTCTGTGACATCGTTGTCACCTTATTGATGCACCAATCAATGTCCTGTACCATCCATCACTATGGAAATGCAGAAGCCCAACTTAGAAATTTGATGTAAACTCTGTTTGCGAGTCACACACTTTACAGATCTGAAATGTTTGCAGTAGTTTGTGCAACATAAAAACTGATATAAAGAATTGGATTGTGTGGTGCAACATGTCTGTATTAAAAATCTCAGGAAAGGATGTGTAATTATGCAAGAAAGCAGGGTAGATAATCAATATGGAATATATCATAACAGGGATTGAAAAACAAATCTGAACCAAGCACTGCTTGAAATTGTTTGTGTGAAGTGATTTGCTCTGTGCCTGCAAATGCACAAGCTCAACTCTTCACACACACCCTTCAACTTTACACTGACTCTCATCTTTGAAAGGAAATGTTAAAAATCAAGTTTTGAGCCCTTTTCAGCAGCTGGATGTTACAGTGAATGAACGAGTTGGCTGAAGAGGCCTCTGTCTGAAAATCTGATTTCCTTTATTTATGAGATTAACATCATGTCGCTCTCCATTGAAATTCACACATCTCATTAAATGATTCACAGTTTTGAATTGAGGATTTTCAAAGATGCACGGCTACAAAGCTGAAAACGGGGATTTGTCTCAGCTCAGGAGAAGCTGACCTTTCGGAGGATTGATTACCTTTGTTAATTACCTCTTTATTAAGTGATTTTGTTTAATTTGTCACCATAATTATGAAGGAGTTGTTAAAGAGTCTTATAATAAAACCCTGTTTCCCTAAGTTTAATTGAAACTGAGTTGAGTTGACAAGTAATATAGAGATGGTTTATCCCAAATTAAATGTGGATTCATAAGGAAATGATTTCAAAAGCATGAATCATTGTCACCTAATGAGATTTTAGCATTTGCGCCTCATGGAAAACAAATAACAGTGGTGATACAAGTATAATTATGAGGAAGTGCATTTTTCTTGCACTATTGGCAGTTTCTGTCTAACAACCTATAATTTAGCTTCCGATTGTAATTTGTTTTTGTCTAATTATACCATAATTACAGAAGTAATGGAGCAGTAATTAACAGAGTTGCTATGGAGTGAGTATAATTAAGGACTTTGATAAGCATCTGTCAAGTTTCAAGGTGGTTCTGTCATTACCTGCCCACTGCCTTTGAACCTTTTAAAACCTAATATCTATTCTGTTGAATCTTCCGCCACGCTCCTCGCAGAGATAAAACTATGAAGTGAAGTCTTTTGGAAGCAGCTCACAATCTTTGCGTGTCCCTATTGTGCCCCCATTTAAAGTTGGGTGTCTTTGAATGCATCGTTTCATATTCTCTCTATGCTTGTATAAAATATAAGCTGCGTTTGTCTTCCCTATTTCTTAGCCTTGCTACACGAGGAAAAGTGATTCCTTTCCCCCTTCTGTTTGAAGGAGGGACACACAGCAACGTGGAGAGAGATTAATGCATCAAATGATAACAATCTCCATACAGCAAAAGGCTCTTTTGTCGCCGTTAATCATTGAATGTGCATGTGTATGTGGGCTGCAGTGTGCGTGTGTGGCCCTCTGAATAATGATGACGCCATCATTTCCTCTTTATCCGTGTTGGAAAGTAAAAAGAGATGCGAGGAGGGGGGTAGTTAGGAGAAAAGACAAAGGAAGGTGGAACGAAGTGGAGTGGTAGAAGTCTAGGCACTGGGAAAGGAGCAACGAAATCCACTGCTTTCTTTCTTTTTGCAGATTTTGTGATAATTTGTCACAGTGGCACTTGTGAGTCATTTCAACTAAGTGTTGAAAGCTGCTCAGAGCATCCGGTGTCCACTGTGACCATACCGTTCCGTGATGCAGATTTACAAAAAGTACAAGATGCATTGAAAATATTTAGCAAAATGTCAGAATATACAAAAATGTAATGATAGGCTCTTGAGCTGTGATTCAGCGTTTTTAGCCTGCCATGCTGTTTGCTCTTCGTACAGGAAACTAAACAAAATGAGATTCGACTAAATCCTTCTCAGCTGATGGGTTCAGGGTGTGCTGCCCTAGTGTTTACTTGTTTTGTTCTCATTTCCTGCCTTTTCCTGGCGCATCGCTGCACTTCATGCCACATTGCCGCCACCTGTAGATCACTGGATGGTTTAACTCGTTGCTGAGTGTTGTGTCGTGCCTGTGCATCCTAATGCATGGAAATGAGATGGAACAATATAGGGACCCATGATCGCTCATATTTCAAATGTGACCTTCAAGTAAGATGTTACTGTAATGTCAGGAGAAGCCGGCAAACTGAAAAGACATTTTTGCTCGAAAGAAGATTGGAAACCCTTTTGGGAAAATTTGTTATTATCAGATAAAGCGTTGAAGATATTTGGAAGAGGTGATGAGACGATGATTTGGAAGCAGTGAGGAGGAGGCAAAGAGACAGGTGGGACCTATGGATCTGCTACGATGGGGGGCCTCGGAGACACCTGCTGCTGCAGTAGTGATAACTTTTTTTTTTTAACTGCAGAGATAACTTTACACAAGCACCGTTTGTCAACCTTCAGAGGAATGCATCTACTGACTGGATGAGCGACGGGGGCGAAATGAGGAGGAGGAGGGAGGGAGATAGCATGAGAAGGATTCACTCGATGCCTCTTCCCCTCTCTTTGTAGCACCCTGAGGCGCTCTTATCAAACCTCTTAGAAGTATAGCAGCACTCAATGCCACTTCTCCCTGTACTCCTCCACCTGCCTTACTAATTCAATCTTCATCTGTTTTTTTTTTGCTTTCTGTCTTTCTCACTCAAACATGAAGTTGTTCTAGTGGTATATATAGACCTGCAATACCCCGTCCTGTGTATGACTTTGAAACCGATATTGTGTCAGTGCTTTCACTCACACACACACACTTTATATTTCAGTTCAGTAAACACTTGTCATATTGTTTATAGACCTGTTTCAGTATCTTTTTCAGTCTCTTTTCCAACCACAGTTACTGAAGATTTAGCGATCTTTGGACAACTTTACACTACTTTTAAAAAAGAAAAAAGCAAGTCCCGCTTTTCTGTTTCCAAAGCCCCGTGTGCAGAGCTTTTCCAACTGGATATATGGAGAAATGAACAGAAAAATTCAAATGTGTCTTCTGTTTAGTTTCTGCTGATTATTGTCCAGCTGAAATGTCTAACTGTTAATAAACCATTGCTTTCCTGTGTCTAACACTCAACATTTAGCTGTGGTCAACTTCCCAAAAATTCCCAAAACATCCAGAATGAAGTTCTCACTTGTCGTTTCCCTTCAACATCCTTCTTCTTCCATATTGAAGTTGAACATTATTCAAATATTACATGGGATATTCTGTTAAACTTGAAGAATTGTGCATTTAGAAAAACAACAAATTGTTAGAAACAAAGAAAATAAAATTGGAGACCTTTAGACGGACAACTTAGACAGACAAGACATCTCCAAAGCCCTCTACAGACAGGCTTAGGTGATGAATGGAAGTCAGATTGATTTTGGCATGACCACACAATGTCCTCCGTGTATTGTGGTACTGAAAAGATCTGCCACGTCCTGACACCTTTGATTCCTGTAGATCCGCCCTTGGCTCCAAAGCCGGCCTAGCAATCAGAGGTAGGGTAAGAAGTTGGCAGGCAGCGGGGAGGAAGGAGTGGAGGAGGACAGAGGGAGGTGGAAACAGATGAGGGGAGATGGATGGATGAGGGATGGACGCGGCTGCTGAGGTGATAAGGCAGGAGAAAAAATGCAAATCATATCTTGATATGACATCTTATAATAATGTGATCAGAACATGTCCAGTCCAGATATCAGCATACACTCGGTCATGATTTGCATTCTGACCACTTTAGTCAGGGGGCTTAGCACCATTTTTTGGGCTTACCGATACGGAGCGGACAAAAGCGTGAAATTTTGCACGAGGCTAGGCCAGTACCTACTACACGATTTTAGCCTAGGAGCCCACCAGAATTTTGTTGAAATATCCATATAAATAACCATATTCTCTTGATCAAATTATATGATGAAAAATGTCGTTTTTCTGAAGTCTTAAGAAGAAATTGATGGTAGCTAATTTGCTCTTTTTAGACCATTGTATAACCTGAATCTGCTTTTAATTTGTGCACTGACCAGTACCTTCCAAATGATGTGTATAAAACATGCATTACAGTATCATTATTGATTAATTGTGCAAAGACGCAAAAGCATCTGGAAGAGGTAGAGAAGCACTGGAGCCTTATTATTCCAAAGTTATTGTAAATTGTTATAAGTTAAATGAAGTTAATGAATGTAGTAAATTGATGATCTATTACTAGAATGGGCAATCCTTTGTTGGATGATTTCAAAGATCTTGTAACTATTGACAGTAACAACTGCACAGATGCATCTGAGGTAAAAACAGAGACATAATTGTAGCAAGACACAGATCTGGACAAGGCTGCTGCACTTTTTCTACAAGCACAGTGGCTTCCATTAAAGGTTTGGGTCAACCAGGACTCTTTGTAGAGCTGGCCATCCAGCCAAACTGAACAGTTGGTGGAGTTGGTTAGAAAGGTAACAAAGAACCTCAAAAACAAAAGAAAGCTGAGCTCCAGATCATTTTGGGAGAAGGAAGAAAGTAACAGAAGATGAGCCATTGCTGCAGCCTCCACCAATCAGGGTTATATAGCAGAGTGGACCAATGAACACTCACTCCTCAGTGTTACACACATGAGAGGCTGCATTGAGTTACTTAGGTGGTTGTTTTCAAATTCAAACCTTTCATATGTCATTCACTGACCACGGCTTATCCTGCACTAGGGTCACAGGTGAGCTGGAGCCTCTCACGTCATTGACGAGAGGAGAGCCTCAGTCAGCGGGTTCGAACCCAGAACCCCCTTGCTGTGAGGCCACAGTGCTAACCACTGCACCACCATACCACCCATAATTAGCAGCCTGAAAATTGAAGGATTATCACATTTCTTTTTGTAGCCTTGTCCAGGTCTATGTCTTGCTACATTTGAGCTCTTGGGGCAGTTCCTTTGACCTCATGGATCTCACTTTGCTCAGATATGCAAATGAGCTGTATTAGCTGTATCTTATTGAGGTGTGTCTTTCAAATCATGTCCAAACTATTTAATTTTAATTATTTATCAAAAACAATTAGTTGACAGCTCCTGAATGGCATACATGGCATACATTGCAGCAAAGGGCCTGAATGTTCAAATGTAGCCTCATTTTTTCTATTTTTATTAATTGCAAACATTTCTAAAATTCTGGGTTTGTGCTGTCATTAAGGGGGGCTGGGTGTAGATTGATGAGGGGAAAAAAAAGATTTTTTTATTCTTTCTCACTTTTAATATAAAGCTAAAACTATGCAATACGTACATTATGCAATATACACACATATAGTATATAATAAACACACATATGCAGCACACACACATGTATGTAATGTACCCACATTTTGTGAGTATTCTTATATATTTTTTAAATCATTTTATGATGCTTTGAGGCTTAAAAATAGCAGGTATTTTGGAAATATTTCATTGATAATGATGATTTTCTAATATGATATTTTACAGAAAAAATTTTCAGGGCTCCTAGGCTAAAATTATTTGTTAGACTATAAAGAAACATCATACAAATTTTGACACTTTTGTCCGCTTCGTAACGGTAATTCTGCTAAGCCCCCTAGCTACTTACTTTTCCAGATTTGGGGCCTTTTTTTGTGGAGTCCTCCATATTCTCTTTTTGCAAGGTGATTGATCATTGATTGCAACAAATCTTGTGGCATGTTGGGTAAGAAACCCATCCATTAGAACCTTACCTGGGAAATGAAGTACACATTTCTTTAACTGCATTTGAGGGATGCCTTTAATATAGGACACCCAAGTTATGCACTGATGGAATGAAAATCGTCGTCTTGTACAGCTTTTGTTAAAGTTAAAGCCGCTGTTATTATACAGTTTTCTTTTTCTCTGTGATTAAGTATTTGGAAGTCCACCGCATGGAGGAATAAACTAAAAATCGCACACTGTTGCATTACTCAGGAGACATATTTTAAAACCATATGCACTGTAGTTTATTACAAGGCAGAGCCATACACTGCAAAGATGCCATGAATACTCAATAGTGTACCACATGTCTTGATCTGCACCCATCTGTTCCAGAAATTTACTTAAATGCAGAAAAAATGAAATTATAACTGTGATCAGTTTCCGAAGTCTTGAATGCACCAGACGATGAACGGAGGGCAGAAACGGTGTTGGTCTTCCTGGGATATTTTGACAATGAAGAAAATTCTGACTTACATTGGCTTTGGCGGCCTCTGCGTTTTCCACAGTCATTTTGGAAATGTGAAATGTGAATTTGTGTCAAAGAGCAGAGGGGAGAAAAGAAGCCGACAAAGTTGGATCATTGCCTGTAGAGAAAAGATAAAAGGGAGTAAAGGTGTGAGAGAACACAGGGTGAAACTCTACAGTGGTCGTCTTATCAGTGAACTGAATTAGACTTGATGCTGCAGACTTTTTGACACCACTTTGCTGCTTCTTTCCCCCAAACTACTACAGGGAAACCTTGAATGGCTTGTTTTCATAGCACAAAGAAATTCAAAGCAGGTCAGCGGGAGGGAACAGTTTTCGTCACGTGCCGTCCCGTTAAGGTTACACAGTAAATCCAAGTAATGTAGAGTAATGTGATTGAACCTACACATCATTATGCAAAGCTTTTAGATTTTCAGTCGTGAACACTTAGTGTGGGATACGTTTTTCTCAGGGAGATTTGAGGAAACGGCCCTGTCTTAAGTGCCTTATCAAAGATCATGGCACTTAACAGTAAACTGCTGTCATTTCACTGGCCAGCATTACGCTGCATTATTCCTTCACATCTATTACTGATGTCTTTGGCCTCCTGCCTTGACAGCTCTTAGAGCCTTTTATCCCTTCTTGGCACATGGGCCACCTCAAACTCACCAGGGTCAAAGCAGGAGGTCTGCTTCTTCTCTCTGCTCTCAGAATGTTTTTTTGAGATACAGCGAGGGGGGGCGACGCATTAAGAGTGGTGTTTCAGGGGAGAGCAGAGAAAGCTTGATTGCTCCAAGATTAATAAAAAGGTTTTTTAATGTGTTTCCCTTCTGTGTAGTCCGGGTCAAGTGGTCTTAAGATAAAGCTAAGGGCCATAAAACAATTAACAATTAAAGCAGAAAAAGTAGTCATGCTACATAAAATGTTACCACCCTCAAGCCTTTGAAATCATTTCAACAAGTTAAGCATTTTGCAGTATTTGTTAGTTGCCAGGAAACATCACAGTGAAAACATCACTCCAGGAAGTTATTTTTCCCAGATCAACAAAACAGAAAATGAATCTGACAACTTTGTGTTTTTCTTTTTTCTTCCCCCCATTTCTCTGTGTACAGGTTTAACAGTCAACATACAGCATGCTGATTAGTGAAATGCAGAGGCGCTGCTGGCAGCTGTATGCTTGATTTTTATAGAGCTCCAGGCTAGTTGATTCCCACCGCTGCTAGTCGTTATACTTAAGGAAGCTAATCACCTTCAGACTCCTAGCTCTGTACTGGAAGTTGCTCTGATCAATATTTTATGGTAACAATGGACAAAGTTACCATAAACATGAGAGCTCTCCACTATATGCTTTTTCATGTTCCACATTTTCACATTTCATGGTCCATACATCTACTGTTTTGTTGCAGCACCAACAGCCAGCTGTTTTTAGTCAGACAGCAGTTTTTGCTAGAGTTAAATGTTCCTCTTGAGGGGCGTCGCGTGGCGTAGTGGTTAGAGCGGGCGTCGCGTGGCGTAGTGGTTAGAGCTCGCTGCAGTCCACCCCTGGTTCGAATCCCGCATCGGGTGCCATTTACTGCGTGTCATTCCCCCTCTCTCTGCCTCCCCGTTTCCTGTCTGTCTCAACTGAACTATCATAAAGGCAAAAATGCCCAAAAAATATACTTAAAAAAAAAAAAAAAGTTCCTCTTGATAGTTGGTGCAGACCAAAACAGAGCTGTAATGAACACCAAGTTTTTTTCAAAATAGCGATTCCTGTAGGGAGAAAAGTACTACTCTCTGATTTAAAATAGTACCTGGTCCACTTATAATCCACTTATAAACTCAAGGGTCAGCCCCTCATCAAAGTAAAGCCTTAATCTTTTGATGCTATTTCTCATTTTTAAAAAGTTGGTATATTTCACAAATGTTGATTTCATCCAAAGGAACAAGCTTTGCATCACGGTAGACATCCTATCTCAATGGAAACAGTGAATGACTGTGTGCTACACATCACTACAGCCTCCTCTTTCCCTTAGAGGGACAGAAAACACGAGAGCCTCTCCTTTACATCCTCTCCGGATTCACGGTGTGACTGCAACACAAAAAATCCAGCAAGAGGGATATTGATATCAATTTACCATTGATTCCTTTTCCATCCCCCTGTGGATTGCTTCTGAACCCAATGGGCCTGGGCTCATGTTTAGTTTGGCTGATGAAAAATAAATGAGGTCAGCCTGATCCCATGTTCATCGTCAGAGTTTTATACAAAAAGTGATGCACTACATTGTCCTGTGGGAATTTCATTTCAAGGGAAGACGAAACAACGGTGCACAGTGCACACAGCACCACTGGACAGTCAAAACAACAACTAACAGGCTTGATATAAAAATAACATTTTATTCTGTGAGTATTTTGAGAAATTATATAAATGTTGATCCATATAGTCTCTAAATAAACTGATGTAATGTAAAAGTTTGAAATGTATTATCCCAAAATTGCCCCTTGCTTTGATTAAAGCTTTTACAGTGACGCTATATGAATGTTAGTATGAATATTAGTTTGTTGGTTAAACCCCCCCCCTCATATTTTTCTAATTTCAGGGGTTTGGCTCAAATTCTCTAGTGTAATCTTTTTATTGTTGATCAGGTGAAGTGCTTCCATTATAAAGTACTGTGGGAAATCATACTGCATTTTACTTTTTAGGAAGAAGTTGAGAGAAAATGTGGTCAACAGTGAAGCGTTTAATTAACCTTCTTTTGCTGAGATGAGGCACGGCACGACTCACTGTCTATCTCAACGTGAATCGAGCAAAGAATCTGATAATATTTATTATGTGCACAACAGTGAACATGTGTGAGATTGGTTTTCTTTGAATATGTAAAGTTTAGGTTAGAAAACTGTATCCAGAGAGTGTTTTGAAATCACATACTGTAAAAAATGTGACCACTGAATCTCGGTAATAACTTCAACTTCCAGAGGCTCGTGGCACAAGAGACACTGGTTTTCAGTAGGGCCACCCTTTCTAAAAATAAAAGCACTCAATGTGGTACTTGAAGTCATTTTGGATGAAAGTGTCTGCTAAATACCATTTAGTATATTGTATTGCTCCCATTAATGCAATATGGACTCCACAATCTCACTGCCCATTGACTTCATCCATTCCCAGTGGGCCATCTATCTGTCCATTGACTGCCATTTAGTGTCAACGGGGCCATAACTCGTTAGCTGAATGACGTTTAGACACTCAGCAGCTCGTTACAAAGGTCAGAGGTTAGATGGCTGTTGAGGGGACACTTCACTTTTTCTCTCCCTCTCTTTGCCCCCCATCGGGTTCGTCCGGCCCGTGCTGTCACGCACTCGCAGGTTTCTTTACAGCTGTATTCTTTCATTCCCTTAGTCCAACCCTCTGCACCCTTTCATTTCACTCAACAACTCTTACTTTCCCTGTGAAGATTTCATACTCAGGTAGTTGCTGCATACTGTAGATGTTGTTCTTGGTAATTAATGATTAGGAATGGGTATCGTTTAGGTTTCAACTGCTACGGGTGCCAAAGCGGTGCTTTTGAAACAGGGGCCGGTGCTTAAACTGTACCCGAACTGGTGCTTAAAGCTATGGGCCCCCCAGCCTAGGTACAGTCAACTTAAAGTGCATTAACCATGTACGAAATGACCCCGGGGGCCCCCCAACAGGGCCATAGCTAAGGTGCTCCTCCCTGGCCTGAAGCACCCACACCAGGTATTTGTTTGTTTGTTTTTTGCTTGCTCAGCTTCTTTTTGGCTGTGTGTCAATGTTGTTTAATGTTGGTTACAGTTTTTTTTTGGTTCATGTTTTCAGTTGCTTTTCAGTTTGTCCTTTTGTTCACTCATAATACTGTATAGATTATAATTTCAGCTCCATCTTGGAGCATAATGGCAATAAAATATAAGACAGAAAGGAGGGCGAAACAAGGAGGGTGGGTGAGGGTAGGTGTATTTAAGAAAAAAAACGTACATGGAGAGAATCCATGTGAATGTTGAAGATCTGTTTTAGACACAGACAGATGGAGAGAATGAGAGGGAGAGAGAGAGAGGGATAGGGGATGAATTTTTACCATGACTAGCCAAGCGAGACCATTGATTCCACTCCTCACTTGCTGAAACAGAGAAGACAGAATGTCAATCAATCGGCCTCTTTTTCCCTCTTCATGCCTCTTTCCTCGAACATCACCCATCACGCCCCCCCACCTCTCTTTCCAGGACACAATTTTCTCCCGTCTTTACTGTGGTGAAAACCAAAAGTCACATTCACTTTTAGCCATGTTGTGTGTCTGTGTGTGATGGGGAGTTTAAAGGGTCACGGTGAGGGCAAAATCGTCTCCTAGCCTTTTTTTTTTTTCAGGAGTACGGAGTGAGTAAAAGAGAGAGTGAGTGTGTTGACTGATTAGTTCGATCTCTTGGTGCTCCCCTCAAAGCCACATCGTCTGCTTTCTATTCTCAATTGCTACTTTCTAGAGTACTGTGTGTGCATCAGAGCTGGACGATGAGTATTGATTCATTCAAATGTATGCTGTAGGACAATGTGTAAAAGATGAACACCAAAAATTTCACTTTAACTTAGTTAGTTATGTTACAAAAAAGATTTCATCACAGGGCCGTGTGGCGCTTTTTTTTTTTTAAAGTTCATAGTTTCACTTGATTCAAATACACAGATCAGTCACAACATTTAAACCACTCACCTGTTTTAATCCTATGGCTGATTGGTGTAAATACAGATAATCTTCTAGAAGCTAAATGTTTGTTTGATTTGTTTGTTTGCTGAGGAAACAGGTAAATGTAGAAAAACGTTGACTAAAACCATCCTTTACAAACACGACTGTTGATGCCTTCAAGGGTTGAGCTTTCACAGTGTGACGTGCTCTGCACTTATCTAACCATGATTTTTACCTTTATTTATGAGAAACAACCTCATCTATTATTGATATTTGGTGACAGAGAGAAGGTTATTGTTACATTCCCCTATTCTTACTCTAACCATCATGACAAACTAGAGAACTGTGATACTATGTTCAGAAAGTTTAAGCTAGTCATCATTTTATCTTTATTTTTTTTTAACCAATGTGCTTTTTGGCATTTGGATATTTATGTGACTCTTAACCTCTGAACAAACATGTAAAGCCAGTTAAGTTGTTATTGTTCTTCTGAAACTACTTTCTAACTTGATTTTCGTCATAATACCAATCAAATTAAAGATAATACACTGTAGTTGTTACAGTTTAGTGTGTCTTGATGAAACACAACCTAGTGTATTGCCATAATACAGCTGTTTATCAGTAAGGTATGACCTTTACCTGCAAAAACTAGTTTTTGTCCTTCTGCTCTTAAGATTCATGACACATACACATGTTGAGTCATGCAAATGTGCGTGTGCACGAACACAGATGGACACAACAGTCACCTGTGTGAAGCCCCTCCCTCCGTCCCTGTAGCTCTATATAACCATCAGGCCCGTCTGACATTTCAACAAGGAGCATCTTTGTCTCTGAAGAAAGGACCGAAGATGAAGCTCGCTGTGTACGTTTCCCTGCTGGTGGTTCTAACAGCTCAGGCTGTAACTTCTTCATGTATCGGTAGAACCGTGGACGTGTGGGTGGCAAACGGCCATGGCCTCACAGGAGATGGACTTCAAGACCCTGATCCCTATGTTCTGGTGAGTTGTTGGCTCAGTGCACTTTCTTCATTGTACGTGTCATAAAATGCATGGTGCAGCCACTGTTCACATTTCAATTGATTCATTGATGCTTTAATTTCATTTGGAAGTTTCACTTAAATAAAAACAATATTTGTGACTTGATAGTTACCTTCCATCTGATTATTTAGAGAAAAATAACATGTTTCCTGTATTGATCTAACAGGTGTCCATCGGCCCTGACACCCAAAGAACCAGAACCGTTCACTCCAGCTCCCACCCAGGCTGGTGGCAGAAGTTCCACTTCTACGGTGCCAGCAGTGACCTGATGAAAATCGACGTCTGGGAGGCCGACACAGTGACCCATGACGACCACCTGGGAACCTGTGTGGAGGAACTGCGATCTGACGGTCGTCGTTATCACACTGTACAGTGTAATGTGAAGGACGGTGGATACGTCAAAGTCTTTTACAAGTGTCACTAAGTGTAACCTGCTCTCCAAGATGAAAGAGTTCAGTGTGACATTGTACTCTTTCTCTTTGAGATGATTGGTGGCAGAAGAACACAACTCCTCAGATGCAGATTATTTCCATGATGTTGTGTTTTTGTTTCTGTTCCGTTCTTCTATATGAAAATTTGCTGATTTGAAACTACAGTTTACAAAGCAACTAATCTGCCTGTGACTTTTGGTCATTAAGAAGATGAAATATAAACACAAATCCATCACTATGACTTGTGCAACTGAATATTGTGCCATTTTTCTCTGTTTGTTTGCTGTTTAACAAACTGCTGTGTTTTATTCTGCACAAAGGCAATAACTTTGATGAAAGATGAAATGTTTTAAATGAGGACATCATTAATAAATCAAAAGAAAAAATAACACTTGTTTCAAATTCATGATTGCTTGGTCATCTTGGGATATGAAATAATTTACAGAAGAAAAGGGGAGAACAGTATACATTAATATTTTTTCCTGAGTCACTCAGTTGCAATAATAATTTTGTGGTCTCTGTGCCACAATAATTGTAATGGCACTGGAAACTTAGTCAGATAGAAGGGGAGCTGAGGGGTTGTGGTACTCACCAGCTAGTCTCTAACATTGTCTCGCCACAATTTGGTGCTGAACAGGAAAAACAGAGTAGATTAATCAGAGCTTTGGCTAAACAGCTGCCGGCTGTAGCTGGAAACAATAAATATGAACTGAGAGCTAAAACGCTCTGTGGCGGCTGCTTGGGTCACAACTGTCTCTGGGCTCATCCCAACAAGCTTAACTCATTGAGTGCCAACCACGTAATTTCTAATTTTCCGTTCCCATGTGTTGAGTGCCAGAAACGTAATTTTATGGGGGTTTTTTTCTTCTTTTTTTAAATTATGAAAGTAGACACTTTAACACACCTTATGTGTAAATTTGGGGGCTCTACGATGAGCAGAACTGAAATAGATGACGATCAAAAACTCATGACAGCTCACGATCTGGAAGTTTTTATCATAACTCGGCTTTTGCAAACCGAGTTCTGCATGTGGATGCAGCACAGCTGCATTTTATTGAAAAAAAGGGATGCTGAACTCTGAGTTATTATTTCCAGTTATTTACCACGTAACAGGATTACTTATTCAAAGTTGAGTTTTTCCTTTGGTTATGTTGTGATTGCACAGAAAAAACTGAAGAACAGCAGTTTGAGAAACATCAGCCTTACTGTAGAGCAAAACCCAACAATTTTCATTTACTCAATGATGATGATTGGAAATCTATCTTCTCCACCTACAGAGCTGTGTTCTTCTGCCATCAATCATTTCAAAGACAAATTGTGTTTTCTTCACTACACATTGTACTCTTTCATCCTCAAGAGCAGGTTACATATAGTAACACTTGTAAAAGACTTTGACGTAACCATCGTCCTTTACAACACACTTCACATGGTGATAACCGTGACCGTCAGATTTCAGTGGTTCCATGCAGGTTCTCAGGTGGTCGTCATCGCCGCGAAGACCAGCGTCGGCCTCCCAGACGTTGATTTTCAACAGGTCAATGTTGGCACTGGAGAGGACACAGGTAAATGTAGAAAAACTAAGTTGTTGACTAAAACCATCCTTTACAAACACGACTGTTGATGCCTTCAAGGGTTGAGCTTTCACAGTGTGACGTGCTCTGCACTTATCTAACCATGATTTTTACTTTTATTTATGAGAAACAACCTCATATATTATTGATATTTGGTGACAGAGAGAAGGTTATTGTTACATTCCCCTATTCTTACTCTAACCATCATGACAAACTAGAGAACTGTGATAGTATGTTCAGAAAGTTTAAGCTAGTCACCATTTGATCTTTTTTTTTAACCAATGCGCTTTTTGGCATTTGGATATTTATGTGACTTTTAACCTCTGAACAAACATGTTAAGCTTGAAGTTTTAAGACCGTTAAGTTGTTATTGTTCTTCTGAAACTACTTCCTAACTTTATTTTCGTCATAATACCAATCAAATTAAAGATAATACACTGTAGTTGTTACAGTTTAGTGTGTCTTGATGAAACACAACCTAGTGTATTCTCATAGCTGTTTATCAGCAAGGCATGACCTTTACCTGCATTATTAACACTAGTAATGTTTGTTTCAACTGTACATTTATAAAAAACTAGTTAAGTTTTGTCCTTCTGCTCTTAAGAGTGATGACACACAAATGTTGAGTCATGCAAATGCGCGTGTTTGTGAACACAGATGGACACAACAGTCACCTGTGTGAAGCCCCTCCCTCCGTCCCTGTAGCTCTATATAACCATCAGGCCCGTCTGACATTTCAACAAGGAGCATCTTTGTCTCTGAAGAAAGGACCGAAGATGAAGCTTGCTGTGTACGTTTCCCTGCTGGTGGTTCTAACAGCTCAGGCTGTAACTTCTTCATGTATCGGTAGAACCGTGGACGTGTGGGTGGCAAATGGCCACGGCCTCACAGGAGATGGACTTCAAGACCCTGATCCCTATGTTCTGGTGAGTTGTTGGCTCAGTGCACTACTTTCTTCATTGTACGTGTCATAAACCTACAAGTTGTCAGTTGTATGGGGACATCATATGGTGAATAATGCATGGATGCTGCAACAGGTGCAGCCACTGTTAATATTTCAATTTATTCATTGATGCTTCAATTTCATTTGGAAGTTTCACTTAAACGAAAACAATTTGTGAGTTGATAGTTACCTTCCATCTGGTTATTTAGAAGGAAAAAAATAACATATGTTTCCCGTATTGATCTAACAGGTGTCCATCGGCCCTGACACCCAAAGAACCAGAACCATTCACTCCAGCTCCCACCCAGGCTGGTGGCAGAAGTTCCACTTCTACGGTGCCAGCAGTGACCTGATGAAAATCGACGTCTGGGAGGCCGACACAGTGACCCATGATGACCACCTGGGAACCTGCATGGAGGAACTGCGATCTGACGGTCGTCGTTATCACACTGTACAGTGTAATGTGAAGGACGGTGGATACGTCAAAGTCCTTTACAAGTGTCACTAAGTGTAACCTGCTCTCCAAGATGAAAGAGTTCAGTGTGACATTGTACTCTTTCTCTTTGAGATGATTGATGGCAGAAGAACACAACTCCTCAGATGCAGATTATTTCCATGATGTTGTGTTTTTGTTTCTGTTCCGTTCTTCTATATGAAAATTTGCTGATTTGAAACTACAGTTGACTAAACAACTAATATCATCTGCCTGTGACTTTTGGTCATTAAGAAGATGAAATATAAACACAAATCCATCACTGTGACGTGTGCAACTGAATATTGTGCCATTTTTTTCTCTGTTCCTTTGCCATTTAACAAACTGCTGTGTTTTATTCTGCACAAAGGCAATAACTTTGATGAAAGATGAAATGTTTTAAATGAGGACATCATTAATAAATCAAAAGAAAAAATAACACTTGTTTCAAACTCATGATTGCTTGGTCATCTTATGATATGAAATTATTTACAGAAGGAAAGGGGAAAACAGTATACATTAATCTTTTTTCCTGAGTTACTCAGTTGCAATAATAATTTTGTGGTCTCCGTGCCTATTTCATGTCTCAAAGTAACAATAATAGTAATAGCAGTGGAAACTTAGTCAGATAGAAGGGGAGCTGAGGGGTTGTGGTACTCACCAGCTAGTCTCTAACATTGTCTCGCCACAATTTGGTGCTGAACAGGAAAAACAGAGTAGATTAATCAGAGCTTTGGCTAAACAGCTGCCGGCTGTAGCTGGAAACAATAAATATGAACTGAGAGCTAAAATGCTCTGTGGCGGCTGCTTGGGTCACAACTGTCTCTGGGCTCATCCCAACAAGCTTAATTGAACTGAAATTGGGCAATGTGTGTGTGCATGCCTCACAAAAGTAGAGACGGCAAAAAAATGTGGCATGGATGCTGGCCCGAACCGGGAAAAAAAGCACCTGGGCATTTCAGTGCATTTCAGACATTGCAATCAGTGAGATGTGTTTTATTTTAAAAAAAATAAAGGGATGCCGAACTCTGAGTTATTACTTCCGGTTATGTTACAGTCAAAAGGATAGGGGTCTGTATTAACCTGCAAAAACAACGCATATCACCACCTATGTTGAGGAGGCGGATACTGTAAGTTATTCGATTTTCTCTGTTGCATGTGAACTGGGACAAGAACAGAACTCAGAGGAGACGCTCAAATCGAGCTATGAGCGTAGCTCGACTTAGGTATGCATACTGAATATCACCCATGGTGACCCTGGATGACTTGACAGTAACTTCTGGTATCATCAAGGTATCTGTTCCTACAGAAGCTTCTTGTGAACTCATAAGAGTCTGAGTGACTGGCCGTCATCCAGCATGCATAGCACTGTCAGTTATTCATAACTTTTGTTCTACTTCATCCTCCTCAATCCTATGTTGAACCAGAAGATCTAGGGAAACTCACCTATACATGCCCCCTCAAAGAAATTGGACACTGTGTCTCCCAAATGGTACAGAGATGTAAGAGTGTATATGTTGGGGAAAAGAGACACATTTTGCTTTTTGGAGTAACCACAACCTTTGATGCCATAATTTCTTTTAACTGATTTCTATTACCATAATATAATTAGATACGTGGTATAATATGAAATTGCTAAAACTGCAAAAAGTAGTGCAGTATAGTCAGTTAGTTGACTTTGCCTTACTCCATTGCTCAGGAAATATGAGCCAAGTATATTCGTATTGTCCTTGATTGTTTTTTTTTTGTTTTTTTTCAGCAATTCATTTCTGAAAATGAAAATGAAAACTGAATTCAAAACCAAACCCCGCAAATGTGATTTTTTGAAAATTTTATTGATTGCTTACTTATTCAAAGTTGAGTTTTTCCTTTGGTTAAGTTGTGATTGTACAGAAAAAAACTGAAGAACAGCAGTTTGAGAAACATCAACATAACAGAGCAAAACCCAACAATTTTCATTTACTCAATGACGGTGATTGGAAATCTATCTTCTACACCTAGAGAGTTGTGTTCTTCTGCGATCAATCATTTCAAAGACAAATTGTCTTTTCTTCGCTACACATTGTACTCTTTCATCTTCAAGAGCAGGCTACATTTAGTAGCACTTGTAAAAGACTTTGACGTAACCATCGTCCTTCACAACACACTTCACATGGTGATAACCGTGACCGTCAGATTTCAGTGGTTCCATGCAGGTTCCCAGGTGGTCGTCATCACCGCGAAGACCAGAGTCGGCCTCCCAGACGTCGATTTTCATCTCGTCGGCGTTGGCACTGGTGAACTGGAACTTCTGCCACCAGCCTGGGTTGGAGCTGGAGTGAATGACTTTGGTTTTTTTGGTGTCAGGACCGATGGACACCTGTTAGATCAAATTAGAAAAATGTAAATGGTGCGCTCACAAACACAAATGATGTTGGATAATCTGTCTGCAAATTTGCACTCTGAGCCAACAACTCACCAGAACATAGGGATCAGGGTCTTGAAGTCCATCTCCTGTGAGGCCGTGGCCGTCTGCCACCCACACGTCCACGGTTTTACCAACACATGAAGAAGTTACAGCCTGAGCTGTTAGAACCACCAGCAGGGAAACGAACACAGCGAGCTTCATCTTCGGTCCTTTCTTCAGGGACAGAGATGCTCCTTGTTGAAATGTCAGACGAGCCTGACAGTTTTATAAAGCTGCAGAGATGGAGGGAGGGGCTTCGCACAGGTGACTGTTGTGTCCATCTGTGTACATTTGCATGACTCAATATTTGTGCGTCATCACTCATTTTAATGCAGAATGAGGAATACCAGTTTTCCCACAAATGGACAGGTCAACCCAAACTAAAAAAAACAGTGGTCAAGTACCTGCCATTAACAGTTACAGCTGTATAATGGGAATGGACTTGGTTTCTCACATAGTTAACTGCAATGGCTATGAAAAACAAAATGTCGTAAAATGGTATGGTAACAATAACAACAACTCGCCTGTCTTATGAGCTCAGATTTGTAAGAGTTTAGATAAATATCCAAATGTCAAACAACACAGAACCTCACTTTTATCTGCTGTTCATTAAAAAAGAGAAAATGTTTTGTCTTTATGTTAAGCACATTGAGTTGCCTTGGTATGAAATGTGCTATATATAAATAAGGATGCCTTGCCTCCTCAGTTATGAACCAAGGGTTGATCTAATTGTTTCTTGGCCACCAATTAGTAATAATGAGATTGTTTCCCAAATGTAAGACCAGTCACACTGTAAACAGCCAACCAATAACTAACAATTTAATATTTAAAATAAAGTTAGTTAAGGGAGTATGTATTCACCTGTGAATACAGACATTTAGCTAGCTAAAACCACTATGTGCCTCCTTGTAGTTGTGTTAATAGCAAATGATGTTTCAAAGTTGTTAAGAGAAACAGCATATTTTACTTTTTCTGCACAAGAAAAATTAGGTTAATACAGGACAGGTACATTTAACCTCCAGGTTGTCCCCCTGGATATTTACCTGCCCATTAACCTCTCTACAAACATGCCTCAAGTCCTAAGGCTGGCAAAGGATGGTTGTTGTTTGTCAACTACTCTGTAATATTTGTTTTGACAGCTGTTACAGTTGGTAATTTGAACAATGCAATATGGTTCTGCCACATGAGAGTTATCATAATGATGCGTAATAAAAGAGAATGAACTGAGGTTGTTAGGGTTTAGTATGTGCTCATAAAAACAATCCCAGTCCACTCCCATACAGCTGCTCATCAGTGAAGTACCACCATAAAAAAGACGACTAAATATTAACACTGTTTGTTAGACCACTGGTTTAAAGTTGAACTGGCCATTGAGGGAAGACCTTTCTTTACTCTCCACATTAAAATGAGTGCGAACATACAGTACACATGTTGACTCATGCAAATGCACACATTCGTAAACAGGTGGACACAACAGACACCTGTGTGAAGCCCCTCCCTCTGTCACGGTTGCTCTATAAAACCGACAGGCTTGTCTGAGTTTCTAAGCAGAAGCAACTTTGTCTCTCTCGGGGTGAAGAAAAGGACCGAAGATGAAGCTCGCTGTGTTCGTTTCCCTGCTGGTGGTTCTAACAGCTCAGGCTGTAACTTCTTCATGTGTTGGTAAAACCGTGGATGTGTGGGTGGCAAACGGTCACGGCCTCACAGGAGATGGACTTCAAGACCCTGATCCCTATGTTCTGGTGAGTTGGGTACTTTCTTAACATTTTAACTTAGCATTTTCAGTTCTATATGGACGTTACATGGTGGATATCAACAGCAGCTGCTTACATTAAGTACCTGATGTCTAAGTCTCATCCTCAGATTTCTGTAAAATATAGAAGAATATACCAATTGTGTTTGTGAGTGCATAGTTATTCTCCATCAGATTGTTTTATATTTACGTTTCCTTAACTTAATCAGGTGACAATTGGAGATGAGACCGAAAAAACCAAAGTCAAGTACTCCAACTCCAACCCAGCCTGGTGGCAGAAGTTCCAGTTCACCAGTGTCAACAGCGACCTGATGAAAATCGACGTCTGGGATGAGGACAGTGTGACCGCTGATGACAACTTGGGAACCTGCATTGAGCAGCTGAAATCTGACAGCAAAGACTATCACTCTGTCCAGTGCGACGTGAAAGATGGAGGTTTTGTCAAAGTCTTCTACAAGTGTTACTAAATGAAAGCTGTTCTTTAAATTGAAATAGTTCAATGTGAAGTGAAGATAAGACACTTTGTCTTTGAAATGTGTTGTGGAAGAAGAAGCAATAAAAATGTATTTTGAACATTTTGATCTTTAGACCTTTCTTAAGCACACAGCTGTAAGCTTGCAACCAATCACCCCAAAATAAATAGAATAGAAAGTAACAAAGTAATTAAAAATCATCAGTTTAATCACTGATCTAATGCATCTTGACAGAATCATGTCTGCACGTAGGATAATCCAGGCCTGTGAAAGATAACTTCGGTCAAAAAAAGCACATTTCTCGTGAGTTTACATTTCAAAATGGACCTAAGATGGTATACACTGTGTTACAAAAAAACATCAATCATGAATGCACTGTACTCCAGATATAACGTACCCTCAGGTTTAACAGATTCATGCAGCATCAATGTGTTCATGTCCCTTTAAATGTGTAGAGTCAGGTCAGGTAAGATCAGAGGATGAGGCAGAGGATACGTACACATAATGATACATATGCAATAACTGTATGGAGCCAGATAAGAAACCACTTGGGGCTTGTTTATAACATCAGAAATTACAGAAGTATGAAAAGAGGAGGAAAAAAAGCAAACAATTTTATCCCTGAGGAGCCAGTGTTTGAGGAGTAAGGTGCTGTAATCTTCATGTTACAATGAGATATTTTGGTCGACCTTGTTGCTGTACTGCACTTTTCTTTGTTGAAGTTTTAAGGTGGTTCTCCACATCATGTGTAAAGGTGAAACTGTTGATGGGAATGTTTTTCCTGTGTCAGGATGAGAGAAATTATATGTCGTCATGATATCCATGTTGTGCGCGGTACTTCTAGTTTCCCTAAGGAAGAGGGTCCAAGCTTGTATCACTTTACATGACTCATTAGGTCTTACTCTAAAGCAGAGAGGCCACACCCATATGATCAACACCTTAATGTCTTTAGTTCATAACTGATGTCAAGATTTCTGTTGGCCCTGGGTTATTTATCTGACCTTTGACCTCTTTACAAACACACAAAGCCTGAAGTCCTTAAGTAGGAGAGATGTTGTTTCTGAGCTATTTTGTGAGTTATAATGATAGCCCAATAGAAGGGGTTTAGTAATACAACTGTTTACAAGTAAACTATGGACATTTGACCTGCACATACAGGAATAGCGTTTCTCTTAGGTTAAACTATCCAATCATGAAGGCCTAGTTTCTCTTGTTCTCTGTTAAAATGAGTGATGGACACATGTTGAGGCATGCAAATGTGCACAAATGTAGCCACAAGAAAAGCATTAAATACATTGTTTGTTGTACTCCTTCTCCTTGTTTTTAGATGTTTAAAAGCTTATCTCACAGATGCTGTCATTAAGCTGTGTTAACATTGACTTTGTGAGACGACATCTATACTTGCAGATTTTATCAGCAACCAGTTTGCAATCCACCCTCTGTCCTCATCTGACTTCATCTGCTGCTGTGTAGCAGTCTGATCTTCATACACGCAGACTGTTTTTATGCACCATACTGAGCGGTTGTCATGTAATATTTTGTATGGCTACATGTTAATACCATGTGTGAATATGGCGCAGGAGGGCAGCCCTTGTCTGACCTTCCAGTTCAGCAGCCTCTAATCATTTTTTATCAGGGATTAAATCTATAGACTGCATATTGTAGATGGTATCCAACATTTACTTGAATAAGATAGTAGTCTCAGTCAGATTGAGGTATAATGATAAATCAAAACAAAATGTTGTTTTGTTGTTGACTTCCTGTCTGTTTCGTGTGGCCTGGGCCTCTCACAGCCTGTGATGCCTGCACTGATGAGCCATTTAGGAAAACAATGGGATGCAAATTTTAAGTGTTATGGAACAACCTTTGCTGCTTTGTCCTCATAAAGCACTTAGGTCTACATAAAAGACCTCTTACCATATGTGTCACGACAACATTTCGAGTTTGTTCTTGTAAAGACCTTAACTCTAACCACCCCCACACTTCCCTGCAGCAGGTAACATTTCAAAGACAAAACAGCATACTGGCCTGAATGCCCTTCTCTTGTATTTGGTCTGGTTGTGCTGGCACATACAGTGATTTTTTAGTATGAATAAACAAAGTAAAATATTTCCCTGACTTTTAAATCAGATTATGGGTCACCGAGTATAATGTATATTTAGGACATTTAAAACTAATCGTAGTTAGTCACAGTCTGACACAACCATGCACAAATTTGATACCAAAGGATTAGGGTTGGTCAGATTAGTGTAATGTTCACTGATGGTGTTTATGTTTTAGGCCAAAACATCTGACTTTTTAATTGCCTATATCCACTTCCAGTGAGGAGGTTAGCCCAAACTTTGTTCATTATCCAACCACTATGTTTTTTCTAACATTTGTTCTTGGTGTTTAAGGACACAATACATGACACCTCCCTTTTAACCATTTGGGCTCTAAAAACTGACAGTTTTGAGAAACATGTTTAATAGTGAAAACAGAAAATGATTACAGAAAATAAAATACAGAAGATGAGTTGTTGTTACATCAATATCTACAAAGGAATGAGAAGCTGCTGTCTTTCTCATCTATATACGATGGGAATACATTATGGCCTCTAGTGTGTTGTGCTACAATTGCAGAAAGCTACTAATTTGACATCTGCATGGCAGTGCTGCAGAACAATGGTGAGATGGAAAATAAAAATATGACGGATGAGTGTTCTCAGCTCTTGGACAGCTGAATCAGTGATGGATGACTATGTTGTTAACTTTAGAGAGGCTTACCCCAACTTAGTAATTTACCTAATACATTTTCTCATCAGTGTCATCATTTATTAGAGTTTTGCCGACTATTGTGTACCGTCAGACAGCAGCCACGCACTGGTACAAAAACTGCAAGACTCTTTCAACTTGCTCACTTACTATGTCTACATCATTTTGTTGAGAATGAGACACTGTTGGCTGTTCAAGTTCAAGTTCAAATCTTCATTCACCTGTGGTTACTGGTGATGGTAGCAAGGGAAATTATAGAGTACATTATCAAAAGTTATGGTGGGCCGCAACCTCAGAAATAGAAGTACAACTTGCATAGCTACTAAACCTGTTAATGATGGTAAATTGCATAGACTAGGCCTGCATGATATCAGCAAAATGTCAGATGTGCGATGACACTGTTAAATATTCCGATGACGATATGACTTTCTAACGTAAACAACATTGTTGTTTATGTTATGTTACGTAACGCTGTAGCTCAGGTTACAGGTATGAGTGTGAAGACATGGAACCCATAAAGCCGGAACGTTACGAGACGGAGTTATTTTAGGGGTAAATTCATGCAAAACCAAAACAAAAATGTGCGTTCCCGTCGGGGGCACTTTTCCGGCAAGCACTCTCTGCATTTGCGTCGAAAACAACTCTGTCTCATGACGTTCTGTTATTATCTCATAGCATGGTGAATGTGCAGGTCACAACTTGTCCACCAGAGCGTTTTGGAGATGTTGGATTGTGTATTTGATGAGTTTGATGAGGGAAACCAATAAATCATTAGCCTCCGTAGCGTAGCTCTGAGCAGCTTGCGTCTCTGCTCCACCGTTCTAAAAATAGCTTGCACTGACAACCAAAGGTAACAAACCTACTCCTAATAGGGATTTTGGCAATGGGCTAATTTGCCAAGATGTTGCACTATCCCTTTAACAGAGATGATTAAGCTTGTGAGTGCAGCTCATGCAGACTACAGGTTACATAACGCACATTTACATCATGAAGTTCATCTAAGAAGGACTCTCTCCATCCTTTTCATCCTCCTTAGCATCGCTCCTTCTCCTTTTACTTCCCACCAGTTGTCTTTCCTCTCTCCTTGCCTTTACCCTGCATTTAACCTGCTTCGCTCTCTTTCTCTCCCTCTCTCTGAGCTCCATGCTAATCATGGACTAGACAGTTCCACGGGCCCCCAATTCCACTTCAAAGGACACCCATTTCCTCCTTGTCTGTGAGAGGACCTGTCAGCCCAGCTTGCCTATACCTACCTACCGCAAAGAGAAAGAGAGAGCAGGAGGAAATGGGATACAGAAAGAAAGGATGTTTTTAAAATAAAAAAAAGAGAAGAAGCAGTGGAGGGAGAGAGGCATGAAAAGTTGAGTGCCGGGTCCTTGAGGACAAGCAAAGAGCGTGTGTCTGTGCTGTAGGTGGCACTTCACCAGATGAATTGCGCCAGCGCAGGGGTGCGATTTTGTTAAGTGTGTGTTAAAAGTGTAAAGGTAATGTGCTCTCGCATGTTAGGAAGAGCACACGTCAGCACTTTGAGAGTTGGTGCAGAAAAATAGGAAGAAAAAAACAGAAAAGGTACTCAGGACTATTTTCAGCTTTAGAGAGAGAGAAAAAAAAGGAGCTTTACCTTGTGATTTCTATTTGAACTTTTCTCCTGCTTCTCCTACCTCTCTTTCTCTCTCACTTCTTCTTCTTCTTCTTCTTCTTCTCCTCCTCCGCCTCGCTCGCCTTTCCACCCTGCAGGAGGAACAAGCGAGGGGAGAGAGCGAGCGGCCACGGTGTCCTGTTCCTCCCCGTCTCGTTTTTTTTTTTCGGAGCATGAATTAAAGTTGCATTCCGTGCCGCCATTGTTAGGGTAATAAGAAAAAGTTATCTTCAAAGGGTTCGGGTGGCGAGAGAAGGGAGAGCCGGGGGGATGGGAGACGAAGCGCGTGTGAGTGTGTGTGGAGGGATGTAGGGTTTGGGTTGAGCAGAGATTTTTTTTTTCTTCTTCTTCCTTATAATGCGTGAAATTACACCTGCCACCTTGCTGTCTGTGTACTCTGAATATGTGTGCGTGTGTGCATTTTCATAATCGTGCTCTTTCATATTTGTGTATGTGCTCATCCACACACACACACACACACACACAGTCACACACGCAATGATGTCGTGCATACCGAACAATACTCACACACATGCTTACCACCACACATTTACCATCCCAGTGTGCGCCGTCTAAAGCTATATTTCTGCTAACACGGTGCGCAACACTATATTCCTATTAACAGTTCCAATTCCTATTAACAGTCGGTCCCAGATAGCAAGTTAATTAACTCTCTGCCCTCCCTCTCCCCTGGCTATCAGCGCACAGGTAGCCTTTCATGTTGCCACCGAGAGATAGAGGGAGGGACGGGAGGGATGGAGAGAGGTGAGGAGCGAGATGGAGGGGAGGCGTACACGCAGAGGTGGAAATGGGGGGAAGAGGAGAGAGGAGAAAAAAGAGGGAGAGACGGTGGGTGGTGGTGGTGGTGGTAGAGGGGGTGAGGACTGAAACATGAGCCAAATTGGATTTGGATGAGAAACCGCTGAGAGGGTTGTAAAGTGGCAGAGACAGTGGATAGAGTGTAAGGAAGGTTTTTAAAATTTCTTCATCTTTTCTTTTTTTTTCTTTTTTTTTTGTTCATGTTCAGCATTTCAACACCTGCTCAGAGCGCAGCGGGAGATGAAACAAATGGAGGGGTGAGCCGGGGAGCCAGGCAGGCAGGCGCTCGGAATAAAAGTGTTTATTTTTTTTTGATGTGGCGTGCTCTTTCAGCATCATGACATACAGATCATTGTGTTTTACAGCGTGGGGGCCAAGGGGCCTCGGCGAGCAGCGGGCCCCCCTCCCCTCCCCTCCTCTCCTCCCCTGCATCAGTTTACCACAGGGCTAATGCCTGACACTTGTAATTATTAAGATGTTCCGGCTCTTGTAAGGCGTCCAGAGCACATCCAGGAGGCATTAGCGATGGTCTGCTGTCAGAGCAGCGGATAGATGTGAAGTGACGCATGCAAACTGATGACACATGATTTGTGTGTCTGTGCTGTGCTCGTAGTCACAAAATTGATCCGTTCTGTCAAAACAACCACGGCTTTGGCACCGGAGAGTGATTTCTCTCACATGACAGAGCAGCAAGTAGAGGACATTAAGTATTTCCCTAAAAATTCATCCAGTAAAAGACGTAGATTACCTTTTTTTTTTTCTATTTGCGTTTCCTTTAATCGTTTCTGTCAAAGAGATAAACAACTTCCTGTCTGAACCCAAGACTGAAGAAGAGCGTAGCATCAGTTACTTGAGCAAGTACAGTAAAATGACACGTGTGACACAGTGTGATGTTTTGTCAGAGCGAGGCGCAGCTGGACGGATGGCACAACAACACAATGGCTGTTAGCGTTGTGACAGCCGTGCGCTATCCATTTTTTCAGCGATTTTGTTTTTTGTTGAAAGATGGTTTCCAAATGTTATACCCACAAGTTTGGTATTGTAGCCATGACAACAAAGGACATCTAACTTTAACAAAGTAGTGGTTTTAAACCATACAAACAATTTTCCTTGTTTTTGGTTGTTGTTTTTTTGCCAGAATTGAATCAAACCTGTTTCTCATTCTCCACACCTCTGTTCTTACCAGCTCTCACAAAATGCTCTTCCATCAGTTTCCATTTGTCTGTTGATGTTTTTTCAGACAGTTAGTGGAGTTTTTTTCCCCTCATAAATCCACACAAAAGCCATTTCCTGTTTAATGTAGATAAACATACTTTTTCCCAAATCTTCCAATTTTTCCTTTACCTTTGACCTACAGTACGTAAAATGTCCTGCTCCAAAAGTATCAATCTTTTCTAGCATGTAGTACTTCCATGTGATGTACCTTTTCTTTAAGTAAGCATGAATTTATTTTCATAAACACAGCTATCTTATAACACTCAGACAATGTTACAATTCTCGTATTGCTTAATTAAAAAATAGCTATAGCAGCTTTACTTCTGTTCTGCCAGCTGCTTGACTCATTAAAGACTCAAGGTGCTAATTTGGCCGTATGCAGATGTGCTTTGTTGTAGCACTGTTTAATCAGTTTGATCAGTTTCCTTTTTTTCCCCCCTTCCTCCTTTGCAGTTGAATCATTTTATTCTTCTTTGTATTTACATCAAAATCTGCCGAGGACAAAGAGTTTAAATGCAGTTGTACAGTTTCCCATTAGTGATGCTGAATGTTTTTCTTTTCCTCTGGGAGACGGTTAGTCACTGTTTGCTGTTACACTGCACACACTCTGCCTCCCATTTATAGCTACAATACACAACTTTAACCCCGAGGCAGAACCTCCACTGTTGGTTCTCCTGTTTGTCTCCTAAGTTTTTATCCCAACACTGTCAGTTTGTCAACAGTACACAGCCCGAGGCCCACGTAACCATCACATGAACAAACACATTAAAAGCAATAACTTTTAAGGTTCAAATTGGTGTTTCTCTTTGACATGTTTTAACTTTTGATTTCTTTTGTGTTCTTCTCTTCTGTCTCCTTTTTACCCAGGCAGTTTTGATGTTTTATGCTTGAACTGTAAACTGTGCTCCCTTTTATGTGTAAATGATACAGTAAATCACATCCCTTAATTTGTGAAGGCTGCTGTGAAACGTCACAGGGGGCTGCAGCTATTCCTTTAGGGTTAGGGAACAGAAGCCAATGGCAAGGTAAAATATATATTCATTTTTATGTGGAAGTTTTATTTGTTTAAGAAGTTGAACACTCATTTTAATTAATAATGACTAAGAGTAATTAATAGTATGATAGATTTCATTATATCCTACAGGATTAAACATTAAACTATAGTGCAGGGTTCCTCAGTTCCAGTCCTCGAGGGCCACTGCCTTGCATGTTTTAGAAGTTTCCTGCTACAACACACCTGATTCAAATGATCAGCTCGTCATCAAGCTCTGCAGTGGCCTGATAACGAGCCACTCATTTGAATCAGGTGTGTTGTAGCAGGAAACTTCTAAAACATGCGCAAGGCGACCTCGACGACCGGAATTGGGGAACCCTTAGTGCATAATCGCCCCCTAAAGGATTTCTGCGTTATTACAACGATATGGCCGGCACCTCAATATGGCCGCCCCTGCCCTCCCCATGCTACCGTTTGTCACTCTCTTTGCCTTTTCTTTTTAGTAGGATCCACTTCTGAACCTCTTGGTCGCTTCTTCGGGTTCCGCGCCATGTTGCTTCTAGCAGCGCTCTCCTCCCCCCTCCCTTCTCGTTGTCAGGTAAAATCGATGCTGCATTCCAGGTAGGCTTTCGAACCTGTGAGTTACGGCTTTAAGTCACAACTTATGACTTTGTAGCGTTCCAAGCAACCCCTAAGTCGTGTTTTTCCGACCTGTTACCCGTGAAAGTGAACTATAACGGCCACTCGTAACTTCTGACCTGTGAACTCGTACCAGATCGAAAAACACGAGTTACGGGTTGCCTGGAACGCACCATTATTTCCTGTGTGCCAGCGCGGGAATGTCGCCAACGTCACCAAATACAAAAAGAACAAATATTGAAAAATACTGCGAGGTGTTAGAGGAGCCGAACGGCGTAATCATTGTATCATCTCCTCTTGTAGTGGCTTGGGTGAAATGGATATTTACAGACACATAGAAGTTACGCACTATAGCTTTAAAATAGCACAGTAGCAAAGTGGCATTTTGGGAATTAGATGTATTGCTTTCCATTAGTGAACTTCACTTATCATTGATTTTTTTTTCTCTTGTGCAGAATCAAGTCAAGTTTTTGCCAGTGGTGTTATGGTGAAATGGAAAGTATGTGCCTATACACCACAATGTAAATACAACTGGTGGCTGGTTTCCATGTAGTAGGTGTGTATCCCTGGAGCAGCTTGAGGGCAGGATCCACCAGGCCACGGCGCAAGGGTTCAGTTCTTAAGTCAGTACATCCATGTTCATGTCTTTCAAGAAAACACCCTGACAGGAAACAGTGTGTGAGCGCTCATATCAAATAGCACCAGACCTGTAAAGGCTTCCTCAGACACGATGATGGATATTTCAGCAAACTACACCACCCCAAGCTACAGAATGAGAGCAGGTCATACTAAATGATTTGACAGGTACACACACACACACACATTAGAAACGGCACTGATGTTCCACATTGAGGTTCCTCTGAGTTTACATTTGATCTCAATGGAAAGCATACTCTGTTCCCACTTTGTGTGTGCATGCATTTGTGTGTGGCTGTTGGTATGTGTGTATGTGTTGGCCTGCTTGTATATCTGAGTGTATCCCTCAGGCATTTTTTTTAGATCAAGGCCTTCATGGTCTCAGCTCGATGAAGAGGTCGTGACAGCCAATTAGCTCACACTAAATTGATCCAACCATCTGTTTGTATGTGTGTGTGCGCATGTGTGTGTGTTCTCTAATCAATGCTTATGTTTTATTGGCAAAGCCATTACTCATTTCATTGAGTGATTGCTGCATACAAAAAGACTCAAAACAGGCAGATGTGTAATTTATAATGAAGTGAAATCCATCAGATGCATTGGAATATGTACACACTTTAAAGTTGTACTCGGAAAAAAGAGAACATCACATAAAAGATGTCTGTTCACATATTTATTAAGGTTAAAATGCAAATTTCAATGCTTACTATATTAAGTTGCTCCAGGCGTCGCTCGCAGACATTCAGTGACATTATTGCGCAACTATCTGACCTCGCAAATTACAGTTGTTTTCAGCTACCGTTAAGTCTGTAGCTAGATTACTTTTTAGTGTTGTAGGAATGACAAAATAATTAGATGTGACTCAGTAGATTTTTTATGAAGTTAATTGTGGATGCGTTTTCTTTAGGTAAACCAAGTCAAAAGCCCTACATCTTTTTAGTGCTTAGATTTGAACAATGAATGATGACCTCATCAATCATTAGAATTAGGACCCCATTTAATTGGCTGAGTTGAACTTTTCTCAGACATATTGGTGTCGCTGTGTGTTGATAAGAACCAAAAACACATTATTTGTGATTTTAACTGCAATATGGCTGGGTTTCATTTAGAAATGATGTCCTTGCGTTGTTGTAGGCAGACCAGAAGGCATGTGAATATTACACTTTCAAGTGGAGAGGTCCAGAAAGAGTGTAACCATCTTGCCTGTTAGTAAAATTTGCGGCCTACAGGTCCTTTTAAAGACTGAGAAAGATGATTGCAATAAATCACACGAGGATCGGTCAGCTGAATCCACTATATGTTCAGTTTGTTTTGATTGATGACGTTTTTTTAGTCACTTCAAGTATTTGTAGATGGAAATGGTCAAGCACTACAGCAGGAAGGAAGAAAATGTTGGAGGGAGGGAAAGAGTTTGGTCCTGATTTGCCCTGGGCCCTAGTTCCCGGCCTTGCAAACTCCCTCTCCCCCTCTGTATCTCCAAGCATGTATGTTAATCTGCCGAGCTCAGGCCTGACTGCCAGATTAGAGGAGTTTTTGTTGATATGGGAAATACACTTCAAGATGCAGCTGTAAAGCTTGGGCTTAATCCAGAAGGGCAGGAAGGGAAGCTTTGGTGAAAGGGAAGTTTTATTGGAGCAGAGAAAATTTGTGCTACTGCCCAGTTCCCACCACACATAGTGAGAATAAAGTGCAAAGCCAGCAAAATCAGCTCAAATTCAGATTTAGTGAATCTGTACTAAAACTGAAATGATATAAAGTAGATTGAACTTTCCCAATCCAGGAGTTTTCACATTCTAAAATATTACAAAGGCAATTTAATAGATAGTATGTCACTATGAGCTACAACTTGTGTCCATTTTTTTAGCATACGTTTGTTTATGTTTTGGGAAAATGAGCACCATTAGCCTGCCAAATTAGCTATTAGCACTTAACGTTTATCCATGGACATCTGGACATCTGGAGCTACAGGAAGCTTCTTTTATCTCTCCTATGCAGTTTTAAAGCTGTGGTGAGATGATGTCATATGTTTACTGTTTACCCCAAGGCCATATTGGTTTTTGCTCTACTGTGATTTATGGTATATCTATATCTATCATACTGGTCAAAAACGGAGTCAGTGACAAACTGCCTCTCCTCTCTTCATCATGTGGTAGATCCCTTGATTTAAGCCCTCAGCCTGAGCAGGAGAGATCGAAGTTGTCTGTCTTTTTACGGTCAAATTATTATTCTACGGAAAATGAACGGTGCTTTTATTTTGGTTGGACACTCCTCAGAATTTGGAGATCGAACTTAGAGGAGAGCAGTATCACAAAAAAGTTTTCTTCTGGCAAGAAATAAGGTGACAAGTACCATATGCACCGCGGTGGGTTAAGTTATATAGTTCAGACTTTTCCCGAGGAGGTTGTCGGAGGAAATCTCAGGGGGGTATTAAGTTAGAGCAAACACCTGGTGAAATGTTTGCTAAGAATCTAAGAGGGACCATGGCACACTTTCACATTCACTGTCCCAGTTTTCTGGCTGTTTTATGTGGAGTTTCTCAGTCGGAGGTGGTGTTCATCCTTTAATTTGTTTATCTATAAAATGCACTTCCTTTATGCGTCTTTGGGGGATTGAAATGACATGATGTTGTGCAACACTGCGAGATGAAGGAAGCTTGGCACCCGGCTGTTACGCCGCTGTTCTGTGCGTGTGTATTATTTTGAAAATATGAACCGTAGAAGTATTAACGTGTGTGGTTTCTAACTCATTGGTGAGATTTTTCAACTTTTCTTACCGACATCTCTTCCTCTTTGGTCTTTGTCTGTACCTGACTGCCTGTCCATGTTGCTCTCACCACCTCCCACCATTTTACTCTTTCTACTTTTTACTCTCTTTTTCCATCTCTCTCTCTCTTTCTCTCTTTCTCTCACACACACAAACACGTCGCTGTCAGTGTTTGATCAAACTCCGCCATTCAGTTGATGATTCTTTCAGCTGAAAGCGCTGCAGTAAATAAAGATAAAATGAAACAAGGGATGAATAAAATATGAGCATGATAATGAATAAATAAAGGTGTGACTGTATTAATAAGAACGAGTCAGAGGTATCAGACGAATAGAAACCAACACACGCCACCATCGCCTACGCACACAGCACTGATGAAAGGCTAAGGTGTGTGGGTTAGCAGACAGCCCCTCTACCTTTAACTCTCTTCTTGCTCTGTCTCTTTCTTTACCTCTCTTTTTGGTTCACTTTCTTCATAACTTTATTTAGCTCATTTGCTCACACCAGTAAAAACCCTGGTTAAGTTACAAGGTACAAAGTTGCAAAAGGCAACTAAATTGTCCCGAAACAGTACTTCATAGTATAATTTTGGCTTAGGAACAACATCTATGAAAATACTAGAACGCTCTTTGATCTTCGTTTTTGATTTACTCAACACTCCTCTCTTCACCCCTCTGTTTTCCTTCCTTTTCTATATCTGTCACTTGTTTTTATCATTTTATCATCTGCTCCTCCAGAAATCAAATACAATACGTGTTATGATTCAAGTCTTTATATCTTGTGCAATAATAATCTTGATTCTGTTGCACAGCATCAGCTGCTTGAGCAAAGTGAATATTAACATATAGGACTGTAATGTATAGGGGAAAACATCTGAATTGCAGCTTAAAATATAAAAATACAATGAATTTGTTTGGTTAGCTACCTGAATATTCAATTAAAATCAGGACTAAATTAATATTTAAAAGACATTTAAAAAAATAACATTTGTTATGCCCTTTTCTGAGATAAATTAATTTTATATAATTCAATATTTGGACATTTGTTGTTGTTTTTAAAACTGTAAAGGAAAAACCCATCATAACTTTTAACTGAGGTTTTGTGAGACATGTTATATGTTATTTATGTTATGTTAAGAAGTTGAAAGGGCCATTTACTAGTTTATGAGCTTTCAACCATTCTTGTCTGAGTGAATGGAGCCGACTCAGACGACATTCATGGTCATTCTTTGCCCCACGAAATAATAATAGTGAAACTTCAAGCAATCCTCTCTCCATCATGTTAAACATGGATATGTTTTTGCACTAAAATGTTAGTTTTTTTCAATTCCAAGGGCCATTTGTAAGACGGGTCAAAGATGGTCCAACTGGTCCAAAATGGGGCTAAAAGTTTTGCATTCGCACAATAAAGTCAAACTATGTTTTGCCAAAACGAGCCATAAGCAATGTAAGCTCAAGACAGACCAACAGGAAATGAGCGCCGAGTACACATGTTAGCACAAATGTGAAATTAAAGGAAATCTTTCACCTCTTTAAACTGCCTGAATTCACGCAGCCATCTGAATCCCAAAACAGGCTGATCACCGTGGCAACAGGACGGAGCAGCAGCGGCTGGCCACGGTCGTTATCATTCCTGTCAGGACAGTTGTGAGCGCACTCAGTTAAACTGGCTCTTGATTGGTTCAAACTGCCGGGAGGCCACCAAATCCCTAATCAGACTGTTAACATATGAAAAAGAGATGCGAGAAGCAGCGAGCAGGAGGAGGAGGAGGAGGAGGAGGAGAGAGTCGGATGAGGGAAGCAAGAGAGAGAAAAATAGGAAATGAGAACGATATTAAAATATTTGCAATTTAGAGTGATTAGGACTTTGCTCACAGCAGCATGCACAAGCACCGCTGCACGCATACACAATCACACACTTTCAAAACAGTGACGCAAACCTTTACGCTTGTATTTATACACACAAACACATACACAGATGGGCTGGTGTGTAGGTGGATGTGTGTGTTTGCTTGTCTGTGTCTATGAGTTGGGGAAAAAGGCAGATGGTGTCATTAACGCCCTGTGGCACCTTTCCATGCACATGTTGACGTGGCACAGAGAGGATATGTCACTTCCCGTCCTAGTAGTGTTGATTAGCTTATACAGCTAGCTCAGCTTGCTTTGTTTGTGTAGCTGTGGGAGAAAACTAAAATAGAAAGACGACTGAAGCTCGTTGTACTCTTTAGTTGTTCGTAGGCCCATGAACGACTGACTGACCGATCATATTTCCACCACCGGTCAGCTGACTAACACATGACTGAGCTGTATTTTCATTGAAAACATGACTCACCTTTTTGGTAAGTAGCTCTAAAATCGCTCGGCGCTATCTCAGCTGGTAACACTGTTCATTCAGTCGCTATAACTCAAGTCATAAAACAAATTGCTACACATTCTCACCAGAACTATGAAAACACAGCGATGACCAGCTGGTCCTGATGCTGTGAACTTTCTCTTTTTATTTCGAGCTCTGGTGGTCTTTCTTATGATGGCATTGGAGCCATAGGAGGTAAATTTTTTTCTTAGTCTGATCATCAAAAATTCATGTCAGAAAATTTACTGCTTTAGCTTACATTATAAAACCAGTGCATGCCATTGATGTAGCACATATCAATCCTGCACCAATCACTATCACCAACCATGGATAGACACAGGTTCTAAAACACATGTAAGCACAGAGCACAAACAACAAACACACAACACCCTGCTCCTTTCAGGGGACCAAGTGAAAATGAAATATAGTTCTAGTCATCAGATACCTTTTCGCATGGATGTCACCAGTTAATGCCTTTTTCTCTATTTCTGCTCCTTTTCTTTCCCCTCGTTCTCCCCCTGTGTCTCTATCTCGGGCTTTCAGGCTGCCACCGCCAGTGACACGCAGAGTAATATCAAGAAAAACTATTTTCACATTGATGTGCGTTATGTGTGTGTGCGCACATGCACGCTACCTGTTGTGCGTGGAGAGTTTCTGCGTGGGTGCATGAAAGGTGTGAGGAGAGTGTATGAATATATGTATGTGTGTGCCTGCATGCACATAGGGGTTGGGCAGTACGGTAATAAGGTATCCTACAGCATCTTTTTATTTAAAATGATACATTGCGCTAGGGGGGAGCGATATGATATTGAATATAATTTATTAAATGCCATAATAATGAGTGTACGTATGTCCAGCAGATCCATATGTGTGGTTGAGTTTTCACTTTTACTGTTAATTGCTCATGGTATCAAAATCTGGATGCTGCATGCTACCTATACTGTGAACCACTGTGGAAGTATATCAGTATGCAGTTTGTTGCCTGCTTGTTTCCATATGCACAGCATGTGTGTGTACAGTATGAACTTCTAATGCCAGAGACATAGAGTGGAGCCCTGTTATCTGCATCCCTGCAGACACTCGGTCAGCCAAAGGCCTTCTGAGATCTTGAAGTCCAGACCGAGCCTATACTGTACCTCATCCCAGAAAGAGACAACCCAAGCTCAGAAAACCAGAATCTGAGGTAGAGAAGGAGAGAAATCAAGGATTACAGGAAAGAAAAGATGAATGGAAATCAAAGCCAAATCAAAATAGAGCGCAAATGGAAATAAAGAAATACAGACTGAAATATATAGAAGTGTCAATCACAGCTGCAGCGAGGGATGTAGAAATCATTTTCATCTGCCTGCGGTGAAGGTATAAACACATGCGTGTGCATGCGTGGCGTGGTTTGCGTAATTCCCCACTACAAAGCTGGAATAAATTGCAGACAGATGACATGCTGAAGTGTCCCTGACAACGTGTGTGTGTGTGTTGACGTGCAACAGAGGGGATGCGAGGCAAAATTGTATGCTTGTGTATAGGTGCACGTGGGTGACAGTGTGTGTTTGTGTGTGTCAGTGTAAGTGCAATGGGTGTAAGCAACAACATCCATCCATCACATTTAGCAGCCGGCCCTCTGCATGTCAGGGCCTTTTTCTTTCGCGCACACATTGCATTGGCATCCCTCTGCTCCCCGGATGCCTTGTCCAACAGCCTAAAGACTTAAGTCTATCATAGTATCCCCCTGTTATTTAACCATATTTTCGGGAATCTGCAGATTGTACCCCACTGAGTTTATCTGAGTGTGGTGACATTGGGGGCCCACTCACAGGAATAGCTGGTAAACTAAGCCAGGCATTCCAGCAAGCTGTAGAGTCAGTCACAACAGAGGAGCTCCCCAAGGTTATTTCTATTTTGTCTGTGATCCTATCTAGTATTACAGTATTTCATTCAGACTGAAAAGTAGCTCAGTAGAGACAGTTTGTGGACAGTAAATGCTGGTGTAAGTGGACTTAAAGAACTAGTGCTAAGATAAAACCCCTGGTTATGCAACATCAGTGATCCTAAACCTTTTGGAGGACCGTGAAAACTGATGTTAGGTTTATAGGCTCCATTGTCAAATTCTGAAAAAGTCAATGTATCACATCTGGTACTCTGCAAGATCATTATCTTGTCCAAGTCTTAACCGAGCACCAGTTGTTGAATCGTCCAAATTGAACCATAAAAATGTTCATCATACTTTAGTTGTCAGAAATAAGCATGTTTCAATAAATCTGCAGGATACATTTATGACATTGTAAGCATGCCAGACAATAATATGTTTCATTTCGTGGTAATCTCATTTAGGAAAAAAACAAACAAACACAAAACAAAAAATCATTAAATATTATGGAAAGGATCCAAAGAATTTATGAAATGCGATGGCCTATAACAAACATGTCTGTTTACTGCAACATTTTATGTCTCCAATTCCCCAAAGCTTACAGAGAGAGACACCAGTAACTCTGGAGCTATTGAAAATGAGTTCAACTCCTGACAGAAGGAAAATCAGAGCCTGAAAACAACTGACAGTGAGATGGATGGATAAACAGATCACTGTTTCACGGCCAATCAAACCTGTAATTGATGGGATCAATTTAACTGAGCTAATCAAGCTCTTTTAATATGCCGACGATTCTCCTTATTAATCTCTGCAGTTTCAAACTAAGGTATTAATTCTGATCTAATTAGAAACAAAGAGCTTTATTCTCAGATGGCCAATATATATTTTTGCAAAAAAGAAACTCTTTTAATTTTGGCAAAGCTCAGACATTAAATGAGAAGTAATTTTTGATGATTTGATTAAAACAAATTATTAAATCATTATTTATAAGGGTACAATTTCATAATGTTCAGATGGATCCCTTTTCTAACATTGACACATTTTATTGCTCATCTTACTTTGACTCATACCTCCTACAGTTTTGATAAGTTTACAGTTTTTTTTAAATATCCAAAGGGTACAGGTGTTATTCATTTTTTTCTTAACTTTTGGTCTAATTTCCTGTGAGGCAGACAGTTTAGGTAGACACCAACAATCCTGTTTGAAAATACAGAAAATTATTATGAATGACCCCATGAGATAAGAACAGTAGTTTAATAATTTGTGCGGGTGTAATCATAGATATGTTAATAACGTAAATGTAAATCTGGCGGTACGTGCATGAACAAAGTTGTCTAATTGAAGTGACCCTGTGTCATTTAGATTCATTTTTCAGCTTTTTTTCCCCAGCTGTCTGTCTGTTCACTTATTCACGTCACAAACCAGCAGTGTAGTCGACACGCACGCGCACACACATTTTTAACTTGACAGACAAGTCTGTTTGAGATTACCTTTTTTCTCAATTTCTTTCTTATTTTATTTAGTATTTTGGGGCGTTGTGAGGTCTGACAGCTGTAGAGAGAAATGGGGAGACAGAGACAAAGGGCCAAGCCTGGAATTGACTGTAGACTATAGCCTCAACATTTGCGGTTCCTGCTCTGCCCAGTGAACTATATTTGGTTATTGGTATGGTATTAGATATATTTGTTGTATTTGCAAAATAAACATGAAAATAATGGTTCAGGTATGAAGGAAGGACATACTCACAATGGTTCAGGTTTGGTTTTACCTTATGGTTGGGAAAGTTTGCCTGAACCTGGAGTTGTGACCTTTTGTCAGAAGATGTAACTTGAGAGGAAACACTGAGGATCCATCAGCTGCAAAGAACCATGAGTTATTATGCCCAACGCTCTTCAACTGTCTGTTCTGCACTGGCAAGGAAATTTATCATATTTTCTAGCGTTAAAGAGGCAGCGAATGAATGAATAAGTAATTAAATGAGGACATTACACAGTTGTGTTTTATTTCAAATCAGCATTGGCTGTCTGACCAATCACCTCCATCAAAAGTTTCCACAGACCTGTTTATTCAATTTACATGTTTACAGTTAATCATGCAACAACAATCTTTTAATTTTGTTAGGCATATTAGCTCATTCATTAAATGCATCCTGAGGCAGATGTCAGAGTGTCATTCAATGCTGTGTGATTAGATGTTTCCATTAAAAACACAAAGCTAGGGAGAGACCCGTCACAGATGTTGATGGCTGTCAACAGAAGCCAATACTGTTGAATGTACGTCAATCACTGCCTATGCGAGATTGTTGGTCGCTGTGATGGGACTTCTCTCCTCCTTCACTTACTAATGATGAGTCATTGATGAGTCAGGCAGGAATGAATGAGGAAGACTTTTTGAGTGAGACCATACAGTATATGTTTGAGCCTAGAGCCAAAAGTCGCTGTTATGGGGACACAGCATCTTTGCATATTCAACTGTCCAAGATGGAGGTTGTGACGGTGACTGGCAGGATTTATAGTTTGGCAGAGGGACATAAAAATCCAAGAAACAGTCCTTCAAGTACAGGATGAGTCCACAAATGTTTGACACGCATGAATTCTGATGTGAGAGAACTCAGACAGTAGCTTTATTACACGAATCTGACAAATACCAAGAGATATCGATACAAGATTAACAGTGAGAAAATACATTTTCAGTTTCGTAAGACCTTTAACCTTCTGTTAATCAAGGTGAAAGTTCATTGTGCAGCAAGTTTGAGACAAAAAAAATGGAGGCAAGAACATGTCTGATTCTGCATTGTGACTGGAGTGTGTCATTATCAGTTAATGATTAATAATTATAAGATTACCACAGAGTTGTGATATGTGATAATACGATAATAATGAAGGAATAGATCTTGGAGCGTGTATCTGTAAAGAAAAAACTCATCACACACCATGGGAATGCATTTATAGTAACAGCGTATGGTACAGTATGTGTATGCACATACTTCTACACTCCTCTGTGTAAGTGTTTGGGTGTGTGTATGTGTGAGACACTCACTGGGCAGCAAAGGAAGGTTCATGCTGTGAGTCTCTAGCTTGCTCTGTCACACTGAAGGTGTTTCATTATCATTGGTTAACGCACACAGCAGGTGAGACGGAGGTTGAGAGAGAGAGAGGCAGAGAGATGCTGAAATGAACAAGATGACACAGCGAGAAAATCTTAAAGGATAAAACCACTTTCATTTCATTTTAATCGTCTTGGCTGCCCGACCACTTCACCTCTTTTTTTTTCTTTTTTTTTGTCCAGGTGGTGTCTGGACTCAGTCAGCAGAGTCACAGATGGTTTTCCCCATTCACACAGAAGTCATTCATGTCCAGTCATAGGAAACCGACCACGTTTTATCACTCTGACCATTTATTTTCATATCTGTGTGCGTGTAATGTTATACTCTGCTTACTACAGGAAAAAGAAACTGAGAAAATAATCCCTTTGTATTCTACTGGGATGGTCTGTGGAGAGACAGCCATTAATTTTTAGGAATTGTTTGCTACTGCCTCGTTTGTTTGGAAAAAAAAGAAAGAAAGAAGTGAATGTAAAAATATTTTTAAACAGACTGTGTGCAGTGAAGAGTGGCCGAGGGATTGTAAACTAGTCATGGATGGATAGCAGTAAATGCCATGGGCAATAAATTCAAATAACAATGGTATTCCTCTTTCACCAACACTGTTTTAACATTCCACATTAAATATTACATCAGTATTCAAAATTGTCAATGAAATGCCTCTGGCCCTCTATTTTAAAAACAAACCAAAAGAAATCATAGAATAAAAGAACAGGTTTTTCATATAGCAAGCTACATTTACAAAGTATTGAAACCAACTAATGGTTTAGTAAGAAATGGCCCAGCTGGCCAAATAGATGTCAATTTAGAAGGATCTTTGGATTTCACATCAGAGCCAATTAGCTGATCCTGATCTTATGCAAAGAGAGAGCTATGAGAGATGCAGAGGGTTTCTTTTTTATATATTGATGGTCTGATGAGTAGGTTCTTGCTCTCACTGCAGATAAAAGCTTCAGTCTAATGCCTTAAATTATAATTTTAACATGGGTGGGCCCTTATAAAATTGGTAAAGTAATGGGTTTCTATAATTATAACCACACTCCTTCTTTAATACTCTGTTCCCGAATGTGGTTTCTTGCCAGGTGATCGTCACTTGACGAACTTCTGCCATTGTTTTGCTTATTAGAAGAAGTTCTAAAATGACCTCTGTGACTCTTAGCAGTGTTACGTCATTAGTGCTGATTGGAAGACGCAGTGACTCGCTATTGGAAAATGGGCCAGGGCCTGGGCTAGCTAGTTAGCATGCTAACTTCAGTAGGAAAAGCTATTAAAGAGTTTGCGTTCCTTGCGTTCTTATCTTTATCAGTGAAGGTCCGAGGTTTGATACTGCATTTGCTCTCTTTATACCTGATAAATGTTTTTCCTTTTCCTTTTCATTTGGTGTAGTCCATTTGTGACAATTCCATCATCTAATTCAATTGGAATAAAAAAAGAAAAAACACTTTTATATTCTCACTGCCATTGAAAAGATGTATTTGATTTGCCACATACTTTAGTTGTGAAGCACTTTGTAACTTTCCCCACTCACGGGGGGTTGAAATCACTCACCTGTTCCTAAAATACGCTGCTGCAAGACAAATAGTGATCATCACTCTGCCACATTAACATCAGTCATAATGAAATGTTTGGAAAGGATTGTTATTGTGCCTTTTCTTAAAGCAGATTTTAAATTCTATCCCCTTCAAATATATACTCAGTACCGGCCTGGCACAGAAGTCAATGAGTCATACCTGGACCCGCTCACATTTTGTTCTTTGCTGTCCAACATATTGATTCAGAAACAGAAGCAGATGCACGATGCCTCACAGGACTGTATTAATCCTGTTTACAGATACCACAAATTGAATAGTTAATAATATCCTGTCAGAGCCCAGGACGTGTGTGTGTATGTGTGTGTAGGTGTGTGTGTGTGTGTGATCAACCCAACATTGTCAATAGTGAATGATGCTGCAACCAATATGTTCAAACAAAGTGACAAATGTTTTACTATTTCTCCACATCTCTACATGACAAATACACCATGGTTGGTTTAGAGTGGCAAATATTAACATTTAAAAACTAAGAGTATAGGCAAACATTGTTGTTATGCAAAAATATATACTATACATACAGTAACAGTACCACATAAATGACCGGTCTGTGAGTCTGTGTGATTACTGGTCCACGCTTCATTCCAGCTGTCTAGGAATTCAAAGATTTCTAACCTCCCACTGTAGAAAGTGGAGATCAGAGCTGCGACTGGGGAACTTCAGCTAATTTCATGCACACTTGCATCACAGAGGAGTGGATGTTTTGACGTCACTCAGTGTGGCAGCAACCCCAGGAACTATAGTTTCAAATTGTTCAAATGAAGCTGTATTACAACAGACTTGTGAAGTTACTATTGTAATTCCTGATCTGGGGTAAGGAGGCAGAGATGGTTGCACGGTGCAGCAGCTGGTCTGTAACGCTGAGAGCAGACCACAATGAATACAGTTCTGTGTTTTAAAAATCACTCCAGTTAATTTAGTTTAGTTTAATCACTTTAGTTCTTCGGGTGGTCTCACAGCAGGGAGGGCCTCAAAGTCAGCTTTGACTCAACTCATGTTCTTCACACAGTCTCAGCTTTTCCCCTCCGGCTCAAGCTATAAACACACACATGCACACACATAGCTACCTACAGTACATTTAAACCTAGATTTCAGAGGACTTTAAATGCTAAAAGTGAAGTCACTGCTCACAGATTCAGCATGCAGCAACAGTTAGAATCATTGCAGGGGCGAGAAGGGAATGACGGCTCATGTGTTGCATGTTGATAAAGCTATCGTGTGTCTTTTTCTTGTTGTTATAACTGCAATGCGGAGCAAATTTCTTCTAAAGGGGTCAAATAACATACAGTATATCTAATCTTCATCTTATCCTATCTGGTCTGTGGGAGGGTGCTCAGGCGCCAAGGACAACCAGACCACTGCTATCTTTGGATTAGGATGGTTATTGCATTTTAGGCTATCATTATGTCAAATGTTACAGAAGATTGTTATTGAAGTTTCCAAACGGCGTCTGAAGATGGAGCAGCCGTTCAGCAGCTCACTGGATATTTAGTGTCAAGTGTATTTATATGTGTGCACCCAAGGTTACAGACTTTGCCCCTTGTATAAAAAACAGCCCCACATCACGGTGGACAGCACAGTATATAACACCAGTAAGTCAGTAGATACAATACACACTCATAAACAAAACAGTATTAATTAAAACCATAAAAGAGCAGATTGAATGTCGTGGACAGTCCAGAGACAGTAAGTTACAGTGAGTATGTGTATGTGTGTGTTTGTACATACGCGTCGTGTGCACACCCATCTGCTATGTGTCTCCCAGTATCCATGGAGACCTGGAAAACAGAGGAACCACTGTACACTGTTGGCTACACACACAGCTAACACCCAATCTTAAGCGTTAGTATATGTGTATGTGTATGTGCACATGCGTGTGTGTAAATCTTGGCATCCACCTGTGACTGGCAGTAAGCATGCTTTTGCGGCTTTGGGTTTGTGTGTTTGCGCGCGCACGTATACCCTCCGTGTTTGTGTATGTTTGTGCGTGTACACACACCATGCGACTTCACTGCCAAATTCATTAAATTTGCATTACTCAGCCCGATTAGAAAAGGCGCCCTTCCTCCTGTGGAGAGATGAAAAGATGAACTGCGTAGCGCAAAACACCAGTGAGACGGAGAGCAGCGAGGATGAAGAGATGGAGACAGCAGTTACGTGAAGGTTAGACAAGCAGGCTTGTGACCAGATGGCTGATGAATTGAACCCAGCACAGACACCTGACAGTCATGGCAAGAAGTGAAATCCTCTTTATCTGTCGCTCTGCAAACTTTGTTGGCATGGGAGCATTTCATTTCGAAATAAGTTCGACAACATCCTGTCTGCACTTTAGACAACTAAAACTTTGTTAAGAAAATGAAGAAAAAAAATTGAATTAATCATATTCGTAGGTTTCAGTCACGCAACGTTCTTTGTTGTGAGCGCCTATAACAAGCTACAAGTCATTTATCTAACATCACAATTAGTCTGAAGTTGTTTAATGATGGTAAAAATGAAACATAAGATAAATATCCTGCATAGTTTCTCTTTTCTGTGCAACGGTCTGTTATACAGAAATAACAGACCGTAAAATGTAAGAATCAGAATGTAAATAAATATCAGAAATATCAATGAATTATGCAACATTCAATGGAGATACTCTCACTCTTTTTGTGAGACTTGTTGTCACAGTACGACCTTTGTAAGTCGTTACCCAAGATGGCGATGGCTGTGTGACGTCAAATGGCATCTATCTACATGTATATAGAGAAATAATTAAAGGAAAATCTTACAAATTGTCAGAGTAAATGAAGTTTATAGATCAATCCGACTTCACAGGGGAGTTATATGATTTCATGATACAGAAAAAAGCTGACAGACATTTTAAGCTTAAAATAGCTGATGATCACCATCCTGGTTTAAATAATTACTGTCATCCTCCAAACATTACTGACAATATTTTGAAATGGTGCTTTCCCACTTACACTTTAATTAAAAATAAGTAGAGACGTGACCATGATTTTATACCAATAATTATACTAATCTAAGCGCCAACAGCTACATCTATGTGAGAGCCACAGGTGTTGAGGTCAATGAGGTCAGATTTTATACGTTAATTTGTCACATCCTGGTGTTTCTTATATGAGCAGCATTCACATACACACAGACACATTAGCACAGCTAGGTATCTTTGTGGGGACCTGTCATTGATATAATGTATTCTCTAGGTCCTTATCCTTATAACCTCATGGCAACTAACTGTCTAATCCCAACCCTCACCCACTTAAAGGGATAGTTCACCCAAAATTAAAATTTCACTCATCTATTCATCCTCATGTCAACTAAGAGCTATGAGAATTTTCAGAGTCCTCCGTGCTTTCTCTGAGTTACGGGGGGGTCCGTGCAGCAGTATTTGTCCATATAATGGTTGTAAATGGATACCAACTTTCTTCGTCCAAAAAGACACACCAAAAAACATCTAAATACGCCCCCACAGCTTGTCTGTAATGCCCCTCTTGTATTGAAGCCCCGACATGAGAAATTTGAATTTGGGTGAACTATCCCTTTAACTTAACCCTAAATCTAACCCGAAGTCTAAAACCAAATGTAAACACACTGCACGGTGGTCCCTGTGAAGCTCAACAGACTCCACAAAGATATTTAAACAAGCACATACACATGATTTACTGCATTGGCAAGACATCAGTAAGAGCAGAGACACCTTTGAAATCTTCTCCTTTTAAAAACCAGTTTGCAGTGATGTAAAGTGCACATGGTTTAATATATATCTGCACCAGCATTTGTTTTATGTGCAAATTAAACTTCATGTAATCATGCATCTAATCACTTAGTGTATCTGTATGTGGAAATATTCAATTGTTGTTATCAGACTTAATGATTGTGATTCAGCAGAGAGGATAGGTCACTCTCGTTCAGTGACCACCTTCTTGGAGTCGTACTGTTTTTCTCAGTTAATTTCTCAAGCAATGCGCTTCTCTCCCACTTATCTCACAAAATACATGGGCGTTCTCTGTGAACTGGAGAGTTGGTGCTTCAGTCGGCAGAGGAAGAAACAGGGGCATGAAAAAGAAGAGCAGCAACGACAGGAATCGAGACAAGCAGAGGAGGAAAAAAAGTTAGAGCAAATGAGGAAGCGAGTACAGAGAAAAGAAATTTAAACAGTAAAATATGACAGCGGAGATGAAAAGAGAGAAGAAGAAGTAAGGAAGGAAGAATACACAGGAAAAACTGACAGAAAATCAAAGCAGGGAATGTGGAGAAGACGGGTGAGGAGAAGGAGGAGAAGAGGAGAGACGGAGGGGAGAAAAGGAGGGAGGGAGAGAAACAGGAGGCTCCAGATGGAAGGTTTGCGTTGCTGGGGCGGGTTGCCGAGGAAGTCATTAAGCAGCCATTTCATCTGCGTCTGCTTGGCTAGCGAGGAATCTAATTGCATCTGAGGAGAGGAGAGGAGAAATGCCAAAGTACATTTAGATCAAAGATAGAAGACACCAGAGAGCCTGTAGTCACCACCATACCCCCCCCTTTTCCCCTCCCTCACCCCCCCATCTCATCCTCTCTCACTTTGGCTCGCGCTCTCACTCTCCTCCCCTATATCCCTCTCTTTCTCCCTCCCTCCTCCTCCCTCTCCACAATCTTTTCCCATTTTCCAATTTTCCCTCTCCGTCCTTATGCTTTTACTTCTCCACTTTGGTTCCACTACTTTTCTCATCTCTTCCCCTCCCTCCTCCTCCTCTTCCTCTTCCTCCCGCTCTCCTTAGCTCTCATAGCAGCAGTGGACAGTGTTTGGGTGGTGCATTGTGGGATTTTTTTTTCTTCACTCTGGCTCACATTCTCCTCCCCTCCTGGTTTCTTTAAATACTGTCACACATCACAGTCATTAGGAATACAAGTGATCCTTTATAGGAGCTAAGGAGCCGTATCACACACTCTTGCCCTCCATCCCTCCTCCTTTCTCTTCTCTTCTCTTCTCTTCTCTTCTCTTCTCTTCTCTTCTCTTCTCTTCTCTTCTCTTCTCTTCTCTTCTCTTCTCTTCTCTTCTCTTCTCTTCTCTTCTCTTCTCTTCTCTCTTCAGTGCAGTCTGTGCTTATGCAGACTACTGGTGTGGTAGTTTGCTGGCAAGATTAGTTGTTTTGGTTATGTGTGTGCGTCTGTGCGTGTGTGTGGTGTCAGTGTGTGGGTTGATGTGCGATATGGCGTGTTGTTAGGGTCTCTTCACTTATATCTCTCTTGCTTTGTTATCACACGTCTCTGAGAAAATGTTGATTACTTTAGAAGTTTCTGAGCAGGAAAGGCAATTAGAGGCAGCTTGGTGTTAATGTAGGAAGGCTCCAGCACATTGAGTGGTTTTTTGTTGTTGTTTTTTTCACCAACACTTCCATATTTGTGACACTCTGTGTGTGTACTTTTTTTTTTTTTGCTTTGCTTGCATGTATGTGTGTGTATGTGTGTGAACAAGAATTTGCAGTAATTGCTTTGTGCAGGATTGGCCTTCCACTTGCACCCTTAAAAGAAATTGCTTCTTGCTCTTAAGCACTAGAGAGAGAGAGGTGGCAGACGGGGATGTTCAAAATGATTTCAGCCTCTCCTTAAGAACCATTAGAAGTATTTATTCACTGGAATGGCCGAGTGAAAGTGCAGTTAGTGTTTTAGCAAAAATGCAACAAGTGGGGACTTCTAGCTCGGCACAAACAAAGCTGTGAAGAAGCGCTTCGATCTAAATACCACTTTATGATGCCGAACTGCAGCTGTACACTCAAAGCAACACGAACAACACGTCATGACCAAGTCTGTATATGTTTCCCGTTGAGCTGATCCAAGTGGGGAAGCTCAACCAATCTACTGTCAAGGCTCCTCAGTTGAGGAGAAATTGGTCTCAGCTGCAGGTTTCATGGTTCATCATCTAAAAGCAGCTGGATTTCACATCAGATATGATCTGTGATGCAGTGATTCCTGCTCCTGACAAAAAAAAGAAAGAAAAAAAAAGACACGTTTTAAAATGATTTCAGTTCAGAACCTAATACAGAAGTGGGTGAAAAAAACTCAGGGACCTCTGTAATGAATGACTGTAATTCTTCTTGAAAACTTGAGCTGTTTACTCAAAAGCCATGAATGCAATCAAGGCCCATAATGAGAGTCACAGAGGATTTCCATTAGAAAACAAAATGAGTCTGTAACTTGGAAAAATTACACAGAATGATACAATAGCAGGTTGAGATACTGTTTTGTATTTATGTGTGCTACTTAGATACAGTCATAATCTCCAGATGTTCAAAACCCTGCATGATACCATCTTTTCCCTAAAATGTCAGCACATGGATATTGTGAGTTGAAGAGTATAAGACGGATGAAATGTGATCAGTTAAGGATGACATAAGGACAAGATCCATTATTGTCATACAACAACATTCTGACAGGCGTAAATAGGATTGAAGAGGCTGAAACTACAGTAGCCTACATGTTTTCCCCAAAATATATATTAACTTGTTTGGCTTAATGTTGTGATTAAAAAAAAAAGAAATGTTTATGTATCAGATTCATTTGGGCACAATAATGAAACAATTACTCTGGCAAATGTTGAGCTGTATTACATCACTCTATGGTGATTTTCCATTAGCCTTGCATCAGTAGCCAAATTTGTTTTGTTAAATTGTCCAGTACTTTTAAAATATGCAAATGAAATACAGTATATGCACATATATAATCCATTAGAAATTTTAACACTATGTGGTCCATTCAAGTTTGTAATATGTTTATGTACTAATACATTGTATGTAAATGAGTAACCACCCCAAAGCCTGTCACTAAGCACTGATGTTATGTAAAGTAGATCCCAAATGTCTAAAACCAAGTTTTTGTTTTTTTGTTTTTTTTTTATTCCTCATGGATATTTAACATAACATTATCATGTTACGCCATATAAAGTACAATAAACTGTATGTATATACAAATTTTCTTTGGGCATATTATAAACTGTAATTTGATGATGTACATGTAATATAGGTGACCAATATGGCAACAGCACTCTTGATATGTAACATATACGACATGTTATATTCCGTGTAGTGTGAAATTTGTTTTTTTTTTCTTTATCATTGATCTTCCTCATTTCTCAGCCGTACAAGAAGTCCAAAAGCACTAAAATTAAAAATTAAAAATGGGGGTTTGACCATTTGCCCAATGCAAGTGTTTTATAACAGCAGGTTTGGGCTTGTAAGATAACCCTAAGGGCTGACATTGGAGAATAGAGAGTGTCTAATAGAGGACATAGTGAGTTGTCATGCAACACAAATTACTTTTCTAAAGTAAATTGGTTTAAACTCAAAGCTAAATTGTCTTCAAGATTTTTTTTATGTCTTTTTTTTTTTATAAAGTCGAGACAAAGACGAGACGTGATGATGAAGTCTCTTTGTCTCTGTGCCTGCTGACTGTCACTGAATGGAGGTTGATATTCAGGAACTAATGTGTCAGAGGAGAGAACAAAGGTGTGAGCGTGTGACTTTGAGCAAATAAGAGAGAGTGTGTGTGTGAGTGTGTGAGTGCACATTTGTGCAGCTGTACAAGTGGCAAAGCCTGAAAATGGCTAACAAACCGGGGTGAGGTGTTATCTTGGGGTGAACACGTTGCGCTGCAGGGAGACAGTGATCAAACCTCCCAGTGTTGCAGAATTCAAACAACAGCTACTTGTTACTAAACTCAACGCAACACGTTGTTCACTGTGATTAAAAGGTACGGTGCAGGTGGAGAGTCGCGTCACTAGAAGGGGGGAGGAGGTGGCTGAAATGGAGCAGAGAGGGGGAGAATGCAAAGAAGGGGAAGGAAGCGTGCAGGTGTGGATAAGAGAGGGGGGTCTGAAACCAGAAAGCGTGTACAAGTGTATATGCGAGAGGAAAAATGAGACAACGGGGCGTGAGGGGGGTGGGAGGAGAGGGAACACATGTGATAACCAGACTCTTCCACCTGTGAAATAATAAAAGATATGCTGGCTTATCATTTTCCCTCTCCTTTTTCCCTCCTCTCCGTCTCTTTTGTTCCCTTCTTCCTACGGAGTGTTGCCGGGAGGCAGAGGAGCGGTGCTTTAATGTGGCTCCTATCAGTTAGCGCTATGATGTCTTTGTCCTTTTTACCTTCTATTCTATCTCCCTGTCCCACTTTGTCACAACGAATATTAACTTCTGAAAAAAAGTTCATCCAACTTATTGAGAAAGTTAAGGGGAAAAACAAGGACTAGAAACTCAAATGTTTTTTTTCTTTATCCGCAGGAGGTTCAACATTTTAAATCCTGAAAAAACAAATGGTTAATGTCAGTGTTGTGGAAAAGCAAAGCAGCGAGAAAAAAACAACGACAATATTTAATTGCTGGTTTACTGTGTCTATAAATGACCTCACTAGAGTAAAATTATGTTTTTTTACACATTCCTGTGAATTTTTAGTTTGAAAGTAAACACTGGAAAACTTTATCTGGCATCAGGATACTGGCGTGATTGGCCTTTTTCCACCTGCGCTACTCGGCTGAACTCGACTTGTCTCTGCTCAACTGCTTTTCAAATAACTGGTACCTTGTACTTTTTAACACTTTTTTAACACTTCGGCCTCCTAAAATGTAAACGTTGACCCACCGCTTTCCACTGACTGGCCAGAGTTTTGTAACTGGAAGAAATAGGCTATATGCCGCTAGCTGAAAATCCAGGAAGTAGTGGTACTTCCTGGTTGGTACTACCTGAATTTCAGCCAGCTCCTTTATTTCCTGTCATACATGATTGGCAAACTGATTAATCCAGGTGTGTCTGACAAAAAAAATAATAAAAATCTGAAATTTTCTGAAATTCAGAAAGTGCCAACCAGGAAGTTCCACTACTTCCTGGATTTCAGCCAGTGCGGCATATAGCCTATTGAAAAGAGAGCAAGACAATGTGACCGTAGCAGTGGTGCTATGATGGCCCCGCCCACAATAAAGAGTAGCTGTATGAAGGCCTGCTTGATCCAGCTAGATTTACAGTATTGCATGTTGTGTTCACTGAAGAAGTGCTGCTACACTCTTGGTTGTGAGGTTTGCTGCTATCCAAGTCAGATCCAATCAGAAGGAGATGAATTTTACAGCAGGTGTCAGCTGATGCACTTAGACCTGACCACTTTTAACCAGATCACTGGGAGACACATGTTAACACAAACTGGCCCCTTTCACTGAGACAAAGTTCAGCGTTGAGGCCTTGTATTCTTCTTACTTGTGTCAGCCAGGAAGCTCTAAAAGCAAATATCACTCAGAGTGTCATCAAAGAGAGATATTCAGTCAGACGTAGATAGATGCTAACCACAGCCATAAGGAACAGACAGGGAACACGACTGCCACGGAAAGTAGCTGCCACCAAACATGGCAAGGACTAAATACCATCTGTTAACAAAACTGTCCTGGAGAACGGAGAACCAAGAGAATTACATTGACATTTCACTTGGAGAATATTATTTGTTCAGTCCACAGTAAAAGCAGTGAATAAAAACCAGCTGGTCGTTGTCTCCAAAGCATAGATCCCCGGTTTTGGCCATAGGACTTAACGCTACAATTTTCATAATGTGTCCATTTATTGCCTGAGAGTAGACCATGTGTGAACTTTTGTGACAGGCTATTTTTACTTAATGGCCTGTACACGACCAATGCTCCCAAGATGCAACTTCTTTCCTCTTCTCAGCCTTTAAAAGATCAAAGTAAGAGCTTCAGACCTTAAAACTAGTTTCCACTTTGTAGAGAAAGCCACTGTACCATACATAACCATACAGTCTCACAGTCACTTCCACTGTGTAAAACTTTTTTTAGGAGCTTGGCGGTGACTTATGACCAAAAACATAACACGGCGGTGCAGCATTTCTTCTCACTACGTGTGACAACCTTTTCTTTCATAGTATACGACTTCCTCGGTGTAGTGGTTCTTTTTCTTCCCTCTCTTGATAGCACTGTCATCGTTCCTGCGACACACACTGTATATTTTAATACTAATCCCCGTATACCATCAAAGAGAGAAGGAGGTGTGATTGTTACAGTAATCCCCCGGGATCCTTAATGGGCAAAAGTGAATGAGAGCGGAGGATTAGGGGGCTGTGACGGCAATATATTCTGTAATTAGCCAGTTAACAGCCTCAGCGATGGCAGGATTAACCGGGTCTTAGCTGAAAACCTGACAGAGGCTACACATGACTGACAGATTGCAGAGCGCTGCTGGAGAGCGAGCCGGTCCAATGCAAGGGGGAAAAGAAAAAAAAGAAGTGGAGAAAAAGAGAAGGGCAATGGAGTGAGAAATTGGAGAAAGAATGAACATTTTTCTGTAGTTAAACTTGTCATTTATCCAGGACATATGAGATTTCTGCAACTTACAGTAGATGATGCGTCACTCATTTCTGGCCGTGAATCTATATATCTATTAAAAAGCCATATATGATTTCTCTCTGTTCGGGTTTCCTCTTTCAACACTTAAGTTTTTTTTTTTATAAAGGTGACCAGACTCTTAAGGCTGAAAATAACAGATTTTTTTTGTAAAAAAAACATTTTCGGAAGGCAAAACAAACACCTAAATGTATGATAAAGAACCTTCAAAAAGTGATATTTCCATAATATGTCCCCTTAATATGCCTATGTATCGCATGAGTTGTAAAATACGGATGACAAAGTCACTGCAATCTAACTGGACACATTGATCATATCCAAAGGCAAAAAATATTAGGAGGCCTGGTTTTGACAATAAGGAGGCTATGTTGAATGGATTAGTAAACATTGTGAGTGACATTTTACAGAGGTGCTTCATTATGCTGAGTTTCTGGGCGAACGTGAAAATTAGAAACTCCCTTTTAAATACAATACAGTCCCTTACAGATCCATCACAATGATTAAACAGGATTTAATTGACACCTCTTTGACAGTGTTGACTGATTACTATTGAATGGCATTAGACTGCAGGTATATCTAATAAAGTGGCAACTCCTATGGTCGGTCAGAGGCCTGTTTTGAAGTTCAGAGTTGTTTCCCACTTTCTCTTCAGTCTGTGAGGATGATGAGGAAGAGTCGACACTCATTTAAAATAGATGTGATCATCTTCATCGTGTTTTCCACCATTTAACATTAATTCCTTTAGCAGCATTTGTCAGCCCGCCCTTTTTGTGCTCATCCAACAATCACCCATGCATAATTACAACCGAGAGACAATCACCCTCTAATGCTGCATGTGATGAGGCAAACGTTTAAAACCACTCAGGATTTTAAGTCTTCCAGCAGGACCCCCCGCTGGTGACGACCGCCATTGAAACACATTGTGGTTGCATCATTAGGGGAGATTTCCCACAATCTTTAGCTTCGTTCTCTCGTATTTATAGCAGATCACAACAAATGGTAGGATCAAAAGCTTTATCCACCTTCCTCCCAATGGGCCGCTCCTATAATATGAACTTGCGGTGATAATAAGCTTATATAGATTGAAGGCCCCAGTCATTTATCTTTCAAACAAACAACCAACAAATCCACCACAGTTCTTTTTCCCACCCCCATGGGGCATCCATCAGCCTGAGATGCAATTTAGGGCCATGAAATGTTCAATTATCAACGGAACAATGTATCTGAATGCTGTTTTTTTTTTTTTTTAAAGTTCAGTCAAGCATGCGCCAGAGAAACAGAGGACGTAGATGAGAGAATTTGTCGGTCTTTGTGGCGCATCATGTTTCTTTTACAGAGGAACTCACAAATAAATCGTAATGATGCATGGATGAAGCATAGCAGCTCTGTCTCATTGAGGACACAGTTTGATTTTGGATAATTGAGCTCTGTATTCAAAAACTGTGACATCTGTTTTGACTTTTTTTTTTATTTCAATGAGAGTGATATTTATATTTAACATATTGTCACAGACGAACCGTTGGCCTGGCTTCACTTAACTGTGCTGCCTTTAACAAGCATGCCAATTCACACTTCAGACAAAAACATGACAGTGGGAAAAAAAAAAACAGTCTTTCATCATGTACACAGGACAATCAGCTTTTGTGTGTATTCACATACAAAAAAAAATCTTTCATAACTTTTGGTGCAAACTTGTTTTTCTCTTGGTTCCTCTCAAAACTGACACAAATAACGATAATCTGTTACTTTGAAAAACATTCATTTTACATCTTTTTTTGTGATATTTGCACACATTAGTTTGTTTTTCTTTTTTTTTACCAAAATGATAACTTCATCCTAGCTAGGAAAAAGATCTAATATTGATGTGTACAGGTTTCTGGGGATAGAACACCAGCTGAACATACAACAGGGAAGACATAAAAGAAAACGAAAAATTAAACCAGCGAAAAACAAATTACACATGTCGGAGACAACAGACGTCTACAGAGCCCTCATGTTTTCATGGTTTCCCAAAGTTACACACCAGTAAAGACGTGGTAGAACATTCAGACAGGAGGAGAGGGAGTTTATAGCTTATTGCAAAATGTTCCTTTTGTCTTGGATCTGGGGAACGAAAGGGTTAAACTTTAATCACATTTGTCTTTCTGGCAGACCACCTCTGGTTTGCTATAAATTTCTTATTGCCTCTGTGAGCTTTTGATGCGACGCCCATTCCTCTAACATGATTTTCTTTATCGTCAATCATAGTACAAATAATGCTACACCCTGATGACATGATCTTAATAATGTATTTGTTATGTCGATGCTTAAGGTCAGTTATCTTATAGAGTCTCACATGGGCGTTCACCCTGTTATGAGTCATTGACGTTATCATGGTGGTCCATCCTTCCTCCCTCAGTTTTCCCATCTGTCTCACTGTGACTTTAATGAAGGAAAAAGTCCCAGAAAATATTTTTTTTCCTCTTTAAAGCTCTTTGCCAGATATAGACAGACACCTGGATGTGTTTTCTAAACATTATGTGGATTTGAACTGAGTGACATGAGCAACAGTTGCATAAAAACATATACGGTATAGTAAGTTATATATACCAAGACTAATCTCATGGGTTCAATCAAAACATCTCTGAAAAAGAAAAACATCAAAAAGTAAGATAAATGTTCAGGGACAGAAATGTACTGAACAAGTCGATACCAAGTGTAGGAAGGAGTGTGATTACCGTATAATTGATTTCCATTTGAAACTTTCCCAGGCCTGCCTGCACTCTCTGTGATGAAGAAAGCTAGACAGAATTAAACGACATCATTTGGCATATTTTCTGGCGACCCTCGGAGCCGTCTCAAGGCCCGCTGGGAGGCCTTGGACCTCCAATTGAGAGCTCGTACCCTGGCAGTGCCAGCACCTGCTGTTTTCTAATCAGCGCTCCTCCAACTACTGCTCCCTTGAACAGTCCTCTATCCTCTGTGGACCAATTATAAGTCTCCCCTTTCTGTTGTTTCCTGGTTCCTCTAAAGTTCTGACCAATGACAGATGGCCAAATGTAAAAACAACAGCAGACAACAACAAGTACACTGGATTAGAGAAGATGAAAGATAAAACAGCATTGGCACACAGTGATTTACAGGAAATTAGAAGAGGAGGCACAAGACAGAAAATTAAGAAGAAATAAAAAAGACTTGAGCAAAGTACCGCAGAAAAAGTGACAAATTACCCTGTGATACAGTACTTTATATTAAGTTATCTACACGCATCATGCTGAATAGCATTGTGTGTCTGGTGTGCCTCGTAGTATATGCTGTCAGTGTAATTGAGATACATTCCAGCCATATTTGTCAGGCAGGTAAAGTTACGACCATTGTCCACCAGAGATAACAACAAGATTCTGATCTTCTTTATCTTCCGAGAACGAAACAAATATTTCATTTCAGTTGGTCAGACATTAAGAAGCAAAAGAAAAACAGTAGGACAGTTAGCCACATTGAGGGCGGCACATAATTTGAATGAACATCATATTCCAAACAAAGCTCTTAAAGACACAGGCTGTACTCAAAACTTTACTCTCTGCCTTAAACCCGTTTACCTGCTTCATATTGCATGACTTGTGCTGATCAGATAATTATCCACTTCTTCTAATCTGCACAAACCTCAAAATTTCTTCCTTGGCATCAAAATTAGATGACAAGACATTGAAAGTTACATTAGAAAGTGAGTTTTCCTTTTCCTTTAGAGGTCTAAGATCTCTGATGAAAAATACATTTGTTTAATTTTGTGACAGTTTGCGTAGGCACAAAAATAACTAAGTTGCTATTAGGGAAACATTTGCAGTCATGGCTTTAAAAACAACATGATTGACTGTTGGTTTCTGATGGGAAGAAAACAATGGCCTCCTCCTCCTCCTCCTCCTCCTCCTCCTCCTCCTCCTCCTCCTCCTCCTCCTCCTCCTCCTCCTCCTCCTCCTCCCTGCTCAAGCCCTGTCACTCAATAACACCTGTCACCTGACTCCCCCTGTTGCTCCCATCATAATTACTAGAGCTGCTAGAGCTGCTTTGTCACCTAAACGTAAACACATGTCATTTTGAGGCACTTGCTAAAACAACTGATGCTGTCATTCTACTTGGGAGAACAGCACTTAATCTTAAACCTTGAAGCAAATACAGAAAATCAACCAAACAACTGTGATTTTTGTGTTAGGCCAACCTCACGCATCGGTTAAAACCACACAGGACAATAAGCCCACAAACTCTCAAGGTGTCAACCAAGCTGTAGTCATGCCCCAAACAACTCTTCTTTATCTGTTTTCATTAAAACAGTACCATGATTGTCATGTCTGTATTGTTTTTTGCCTCGTGCTGGCGGACCACTTGTTTAGAAGTTTGTTTATCCTGTTGCACGTGTGTCTGTCTGACGTCTGCCTGATTTCACGTGAATGCAACATCAAGAATACGTTCCGATATGCAACTGCACCACTATGGGGATAATTCCTACATATTATACCTTTTAAAATAATCTTTTTATAACATGGTGTCCTCCACATAAAAAGTGAACTTTGTTAGCACCAAATTCTGGGACTAGAATACCTATTGAAATGTTAACTTTAGTTATTTGTGTATGTTATTTCTAAACGTAACTGGCAGCTTGTGCTAATTTGAACTCTTGCTCTCTGCACTGACAGGGTTTTTGGTGACGATGGAAGAGCAAGTGTGCATCAAGATGATTAGAGAAAGCATCCATGACCTCACCGATCAGCACTGGTCCTTGCCGACAGCAGGTACCTACCTTTTTCTTTTTAAAAGTTAAAATTGTTGTTGTGTTTGTCGCCTCGGGGCCTCCCTAGATTTGAGGTAAGTTCCTCTTGTCACCGTCACCTTCCCACACAATCAGTGTCACATCACAGAGGCTAAAGTTGCTCTAACGGCGGTTTCACTGCAACTGCACCACTCACTGTAGTTTTAAAATGTGACAAAACTAAAGAGCTTTCACGCAACTGAGGATTTTTAGTTTTACTGTAATTGACAAAAGAGAGTGGCATTTGTTAAAATGAGACTATTACAAGTTCTCAGTTTAATATTTACTCTCCTGCTTAGTCTCAGTGTGTCTTCGCTGCTCCAGAGGTGAAGTTGTATCTTGTTTCTGACTCCTCAAACAGTTGCCACCGCTGTGCATTAGAGGAGCTGCAATCATCTAATCTGTTGTTTGACAAATATTTTCAGTCGAGTGTGTGCCGCTCTGAGCCAGGTGTGTGCTGCCTCTCTCTCTCTCACTCTTTCAGTATGCAACAGAGGCGCTGCTCTCCAAAAGTCACCTTGAATAAGAACAGGCACCACGATGAGCAGAATTGAGATTGAGATAGAAAGAAAAGCGAAAGAGGGAGCGAGGGTGCAGACAGAAAAGAGGAGGCAAAAGAGAAAGAGAGAGGTGAATGAACGATGAGAAAGATGCATTGAGAGGGAACAAGAGAGAGAACATGTTTGTGTGAGAGAGGAAGAGCCGAGCACGGGGGCAAAAGGACGGAAAGGGCAAGATGAGCATGAGCAATTTGTGTGAGGTCTGTTGCAGCTAAAATCAATGTCACTCATGACACTGCTGACAAGTCACACACATCGTGTTAAACATAGCCAAGTGACAAGATGTCAAGATCTACATTTGCATCACAAGAAAGGAAAGAGATGGAGCAAACGGCCGCTTGTCTGCAAAATGAAAAGATCCTGTCGCTTTCAGTCCAATACATGTACTGAGAGATGGGAAGAGATAAGTACAACAAACCGATCAGTCATTTAAAGATCTGAAAATCATCTTTTGGCTTTACTCCATAACACAATACAGAAAGTTTGTAGAGAAATCCAAGTTTGTAGAGAAATACAATAGACCACAGTGTTCGGCGCACAATGCCATTCCTGTTTCTTTGGGAAAGAGGAAAATCAAGTACAAGGAAAGGAAATGAAAGGGGCTGGGGAAGGCAAAGGAAAAAACACTATTTTCAAAGTAAACATCTTTTCAACATGTAAAGTGGCTTCCATTGGTTTTTGAGGTTGCACAAAAGCAATACCAGCTGACCCAGGAAGATGATAGGTAAAAGGGAATATATGAAGGTGAAAGAGTGAAAGGATTGGGTTAGAGGAGCATAGAGGTGGAGTGAAAAAAGAGCAGACTGACAAAGGGAAATTATGTGATAACGATTGTAAAACAGAAAATACAGCTTGAATGTAACAGGTGTGGCATATATGAGTGTGAAGCAATCTGCTTGCAATAATCACTTTTTTTTAATTGTCAATGTGTGAACGAATTGTAATGTGACTTAAAGGTCACACATTTTACACTTTTCCATCTGTTTAAGGAGAAAAAAACAAACATCTCAGTACTCTTAGGCTTTTCTCTCTGGAGCTCTCGTAACAACATTTCAGTAAGCCAATCAGACAAAAGGAGGCTTTTAGGATCTTCTTGCGATTGGCTGATTGGATTCCTAGCTGGTTTCAGGGAAACACTCAGAGAAACCACATAGTGGAAGTCCCGGAGGTGGGTCCAGGTGGGTGGTGCTTGGGGCAGGATGCAGGGAGGTGACTGCTTTGTTGTGACATCACAGAGTTACAGTAATCCTGATGGCTCATTTCAGCTAAGTTCCTGAATACTGTATAGACTGTGTGCGTTTCTCTGTGGACTCAGAATTGTTATTTTTCATGTTATTCATATCGAACTTAGACCTGTTTCATAATAAATTATATACATATATCATGGAAATTCATATTCATATAGGACCTTTAAACAGACCTTCCCTAATCATTAGTCTGTAGTCTGTGAGCTGATACCTTGCATTGATGCCTCTATTTCACATTCAAACTTTTTAAAGTTTATTCATTAAAATAAACCTGACCTGCCTTAATTTACAATTTCCTAGCCTTCACTGGCCCGAAATGCTACACAAATATAGCATCCTGCTGTCTCCATTCATCATGAGACTTTTCATTGAAAGGGAAGGAGTGAGAGATATAGGTGTGAGAACAAAAAATACAGTCAGTTGGTCGTGAATTAACCTGCGTTCAACTGGAGGAAACACACCACAACTAGTAAGGTATCAAACACAAAAAAATGAGAGAAATTCAACACAGCCTCAGTCATACATAGTGAGTAGTGTGCACTTCACTAAGACTTAGCGCACACTGTTCTGTTTTGTAAAATTGCACTCTCTCTTTCTAATCATCTCTCTACCATCACATGTTTTCTAAAGTTGTCCCCCAGTCTGTCTCCTTGTCTTTTATCCCTCCTCGCCATCCTCCATCTTTCCCTCTCTTCCTCTCTCTTTCATGAATCATCACTAAAATGGCAGCTCTCCCAGCTCTCTGCTCTTCACATCACCACTGTAAATCAGATCCTCTGAAGGACGGCACTCAGAGTACACAATCACACACGCACACGTACACAACAGCAAATAAACAAATAAGTGTGGCACCAGATGGCAGGAACACACACACATACAGTACACATATAAACAGGCATCCTCACAAATATGCCAATGTACATATCTGGTGCCACTGCACATAATTGTACACACTCTTATATGCACCCATGTACACCCTGCTGTTGACGTCAAAGATAAGAGCAGACACTTATTACTTCACCACTTTAGTTTCAAATGGAGCCTGGGTTGTGGCTCTCATGAATACTTCCCAATTATGTTGCACATTGCTGTAAATTGATATGCCATATTCTTTCTAGGAAACTATTTCAATATCATTTCTGATGTTCTACATAAAAGACAGACGGGATAGATGGGAAATATAGGTGTGTGAGAGCTGGTTTAACACAAAGGATACTTTTCAACCTATTAAATGATATCCTATTACAGTGGCAGCCATCACAAAAAGTCCACACTCATGTATTCATCCCCCTCCTTTCAATTCTTCACTTACCGAAAAATAATTTTTAACGTCACTCAGCAGATGCAAATTGGTCTGGAGCGAGGCCAGGTGCAATCAGACATGTGTTTGAGAGCACCTTGAAACTTGTGACAGCTGGAAAGAGAGAGAATGTGGATCTTTCCAGCAGCAGGTTGTTGCAGCAAAGCCATCATAGTATGTTTGAAAGTATAGGCTACTGCTTATAAGGTTTTCACCAGTATGCATTTAAGTCAAATTGAAATTTAAGTTCTTATTACTTTTTGTGTGAAAAACTATAATGGTACCTCTGAGCATATTTTCAATCATTCAAAAAGGTTGGAACAATTATTGGACAGGTCCGTGACTACTGTGTCTAAGCCCCATGATGTTTTATGGCGGTGTATGACTGACATCTGAGACACAGCCCACATACCTGCCCATCACACTCTTAATTATCTGTTTCAGTTTGAAAGTGGAAACCAATCAACCCAGCTTTCCAACCTTCCCACACAGGCGCAGTGTTGTGTTCATCCTACATATACCTACTATTTCCTGTCAGTTGTCAACCCAGCTGTGATGTGCTGTATGTTATTTCTTTCATATAAGCCCATTAAAAGGAAAAAAAACTGAAAACAGAAACAGAGTGTAATTATTGTCACAAAGCAGGAGGCTGTGCAGCAATCAAACATATGTGCAGTGATTGTACAGGCTGCTTCTACACTAAACTAAACTTGACAGCTTGAACCAGAAAAAGACTTAAAACACTACTGAAGTGGATGCTGAATCAGAGCGTAATGTTGTGGCTTTATGAAAGATGGTGCGTTCACTTACCACTCTACATACTCAAGTACCCACAGGCCTTTAAAGGGGACATAATATGTAAATATCACTTTTTGATGACTCTTTAACATATATTTTGCCTTCTGGCCACCAAAATATGAGAATTAACAAAAATAAATCTGTAATTTGCAGGCTCCCATAGGTTGAAATCCATGTGGTTTTACGAGCTGCTCCCTCAGTTGTCTGACAATGATTTGATAAGATTTGAAACATAAACATTTAAAGGGACATGCACTGAAACCAGCCGTTCTGAACAGAGCTGTTTTGAACGTATGAAAAAAGAGCTGTGATCTTTGATCTTTGGGGTATTTTGGCTGAAGCATGTCAAAGACAAGTCTTTAAGACACCCAGGAAATATTTTAATTTGTGGACAATGGGCATAATATGTCTCCTTTAATAGTGGTAGCAATCATGCAAAGAGCAAAGCGAGAAGTCAAATGATGTCAAAGAGTTACGGACGTGGACTTTATATGCCTTATCGTTTCCCATTTTCAGCAGTCGGCCCTTTAACCATGTTTGTCTCCATGCATGGATGACAAACCTTGGTATTGGTAGGACACTCGGGTCCTCAATCTAACCTGGATCTTCATTTGTGCATAAATGAACCAAAGTGGTTGGGTCTATATTTTCAGTCCTTCAGTCCATCAGTCGTTTGTAACAGTCTGTGCCACGTCTCCTGAAGTGAACTATTTTAGTAGCTGCCCACATACTTGTACAGTGTACGTGTATGTGCCACATCAATCACTTTACAGTGCCAATAATGCCTCTGCAAAAACTTCATGTCCCCCCCAGGAACACCAGGGGGTGTGAATTTCCCACTGCGTTTGGCATGACCAAATTGTCTTTTGATTGACATCATAACGTACATTTTTCAAAGAAAATACTTTTACAAGAACTCTTCCCTCTACAACAGTGGCGCAGATAGTAAAGCCAATATACGGTATATGGTCTTACACTGTGGCAAAGCTGCAGCAGATACTCTAAGCTCCTATAACTTCTATTGACATTCATTATATCTATGGTAGATTTTACTCCTGGAATAATCTATTATGTCAATATCAAGATGTGTGGAAATGAAAAATGAAACTCCACCCTCACAGTAACAGCACCTGTAGGCAGTTCTGTCAGTGAATACATACAGTTATTGTAGTAGTCCATGTGTGTGGGCTGGACAGCTACAGCAGACTAAATACACAGTTGCTGCTTCATGAGCTAATTCCTCACAGTGGTTATTTCTAGAGAGCATCAGGAGGACATTAAAGCTGCACTGATACTGGAGCAGGTTATAAAGTTATAAATTATACTGCACAGCTTTTATGCATAAAGTAAAATGGCACATTATCACAGGGTCTTCACTGAGCTAAGCAGTCCCTTAGGAAACATACTCTGGCTATAGGAGGTGCAGCTGTCTCCTCAATGTGTGTCTCTGTGTCTCTCTGTGTGTGCATGCGTGTGCGTGCGGGTGTGTACGTGCACGTGTCCACATGTGCGTATGTCATACAGTCCATTAGCTGCCTCACCACAACTGCCTCAGCAGATTCCTATACCATTATACACTGCATCCTGTCAGATAATGATCAATAAGAGTGTGTGAAAACAGAAGTTAGTGAAGGTGTATGTGTGTGTTTGTGTACAGGTGTGCATGTGGTCATGAAACTGTGTCTTTATGACATTATAGTTGATGTTTAAAGGCATGTATGTGTGTATGTATCTCTACGCAGGTTGTGGTATTTTTGCACTTGTGCCATTAATTTCTCCATTTGCTTTGAGTGAACACAGACTTGTGACTCATGACTGAACATTAGGTTGTAATTTTTAAGAGGGCGGTTCATAAATGCACACTTGTGTCCAGTATTACCCAGATTAACCAATATGAGAAAGATTACATTGCGTTATGTTTTGATATTTTAATGGCAGAGCTCCAGTCTTTCCTGTCTTGTGAGTGCTGAGAGTTGTCTGAAAAACATTCAGCATCTTCTCGCTGCCAACAGCCCAAATACATCTGACAATACACATCTTATTTTATTGATGGGTCCAGTTTGAAAACTTACTGTGACACTGAACAGTTTGTACATACATGGTTAAGATGGAAGTTCCACCCTAGTTACAAATATTACAAATGAACAAATCTGATCTTGCCAGCATCATCGCTCTTATACACATCATATTCACTAATGCAAATTAGTGTACAATTGTACATGAACAAAACCTTGAGCAGACAGGGCATGAAACGCTGTCTGTACCCTGAGGGCACTCTCACATGCATGTCATCCTTGATCAGGACCCCTTGGCATCACTTTTTAACACACTGGGTCGCTCTTCGCCATCATTTTTCTCAACATGCAGTGCTCTGCTGCAGTAAAAGTTGATGTACGTGTCAAGGCTGCTGTCTGCTGAAGTCACAGTGAAACTTTCCTCTGTTAAAACACAGCACAACATGAAGGAAGTGCTGTAAGTGACCGCACAGACAGGGTTGTGGATGTAGGCAGATCGCCTCCTCTCTACTGCCTTTAACAAATGTGAGGCTTCATTAACTCAAATGATAGTTTGAAAAATTACATTAAATGAGTCCTAACCAAGTGTCCATATGTGATGAATTAGGAGTCCAGCTTCTATACACATGATGGCTAAAATGTATTTTTCAATATCTGTTTTGTTCATCTCCCCCCAAAAAATGTCAGTGAAATCAAAACATTTCACTGCATATGCTGATTATTACATGTTGTAATACAATATGTAAATGCCTTGTCTTTTTTGTCCAGTAGCTGTGTTTAACCCTTTATAGGGCACTCATTGAAATAGTTTGAAATTCAATATTCCAACCTTAGATTGTTATTCTAGGACATAACAAACCTTAATTGCAATTTTGACATTTTTCAAAATTTTTCATTTTCATGTAGAAATTGAAGGTCAACGAAGTGTCCATTTTTGGTTCCTTGCCCGTTTGTGGTAAAGAAAAATTCCAATAAGTGTATGTATACAAAATATAAGGAAAACATAATAAAGTGCAAAAATTATTAAGTTTTAGAACATGTATGGCTTATACATTGGGATTATTATAATATTATTGTAATAATAATAATATATATGTAATATTTGTATATAATTTATACATCATATTTTATACGGTTATAAAGTCACTCATTTCACTATTTGTCCTTGAAATTAGTTAAAATTATCTCTAAATGACTGAATAGTTATATAAAAACCTTAAACTACATTAATTAATCTAAAGAATTTACACAAATGTTTATAAGATCATAAACTGAGAAAAATCACTCATATTCACTATTTATAGCTTCCAAATGTCTCAAATTCTCTCTAAATCACTGTTAAGTTATATAAAAACATTAGGCAACATTAAAATATACTTTCCTAAGTTCTATTGCCTTTTTTATGAAGGAAATGCACTTATATGGTTTGTTACCTGAATAGGGCACATGTCCAAAAACGGACACTTCAGTGTTTACCATAAACGGGCATATGATCAAATATGGACACTTCATTTTTCATGGTGTGTTTTCACTCATTTCCATAAGATCTCCACAAAACATACTTATGTCATGACTTAGCACAACTAATCAACTGTAAAATGTGTGAGTGTCATCAACTTAGCTTGATTAGTTGTGATGTATCGATCTAATTACAACCGCGAGCCGAGCCGACTGAGTTTTTCCGCGATTGAAAAAAGAGAAATTTAGCGGCAACATTGGTCAAAGGCTATGATGCCGTATACCGTAACGTAGCCTGGTCTTTGCTGATTAGCTTGGTGAAGACCGCATGTTTCTTGCTCTTACTGACGGCGAGCACGCGGCGGAAATGTAACATGTGCGGAAGTGTCCAAAAACAGTCACTTGCCCGGTAAAGGGTTAAATCTAAATTCCAGACAGTCGGTCTCGTTTTGTAAAGAAGCAGATAGCAGCAATTAAAGTTATCAGAATTTTTCCTGCTCGATTTGTGAAACTGCACAGCCACATAAAGTGGATTTTTCTCAAGCAACAAAAGTCTTTATCAGAACATCTCTTGTGACTACTGAATGGAGAAAAGAGAGGAAATTGCCCATGAACTTCACTGGATGTTCAACTACTCCCCATGAATGTTTCCTTTCATCTATTAAGGAAAAAAAGGCCTATAGAGGGACAGATGTGGCCTCATCAGTTTGGAGAAAGCTGAAGTCAGGATGAACTGAACAGGATGACAATCAGTTTCAGTCATAGATGGTGAAAGTATGAGGAGAAAGTCCTGGGACATTAGTGTAAACTAAGGAGTAAATGACACTGCATGATGACATTATTCAGCTCCTTCTGCCCCTCGTCGTAAACGAGAAAAAAAAATAGACTTGACTTAAACTCACTGTCCCAGTTCTTGTGTTATTGACCCTCTCTGTGCAGCCTTTGTGAAAATGGATAGCAGGTTTTTACCCAAAGCCGTTGAATTCTTGTCTGTAATGATGACATAGCTCTTCCCTAATGGAGCTTCAGCCTTGACTTACTGTATGGTGCCTGATTTACTAATCAATTCATTGATCAGTGGGTTGATTTATGCCCATACTGCCCTCTGGCTTTCTATTCTGAGCTCTGTGGAAGCTGTGCAATGCTCACTCATGCTCTCTTCATCTTTCTGTGTTTCCCTCTCTCTTTCTCTCCTCCCTTTTTTCCACTCTCTCTTCATTCTTCCCTGTCCAAAACTCCCGTGTCAGGTTTTTTTTTTCCCTTGAAGGGAATGGAGCAGCCCATCTCGTTGTATCCCTGACACAATAAAATATTACGCTACAGGGATCGAAAGCTCTCGCTCCGCCAAGCACCAACACGTAAATCTCTCCGCCTCGCTGCTGGCAGCTGCCTAAACTTACATGGCCACCGCTCGGTGTGTAAAAAAGCGCAAGGATGCGCTCTCGCTAAACAGGCTCCAAATGGAATTGAACCTTGAACCCTTCAAAGGCTGGATGGAGGGGGGAATTGTCCGAAGGAGACTTATAAATCTGGTCGGTGATGGCTCATCTCAAACATCCAGTCCCCAACCCCGCCCCAATCACATACCACCATCCACCTCTCCCGCCTTCACGTGAATAGGGGTATAAATTTCTGTGACTTTGTGAAACGGGAATAGAGTCAGAAGGTACTTTAACAGATATGGCTGTAAAAATAAATAAAAATAATAAAAATACATAGATGGATGAGGAGGGTACAGGGCCTGACAGCCGGGAAAGGAAGTTTGGCGGATTGAAAAGAGAGAGAGAGAGAGAGAGAGAGAAAGAGAGGCTGAGGAGGAAAATGTGTGAAAGGGCTTTTTAAAGGTTAAAAAGAACCAAGAAGGGAGGAATGTGAAAGTGAGATCAGGGAGGAAAAGAAAGACTGAGAAGAAGATAAATTAGTGCGGAGGAAACCTGTACATCTGCATCTGTAAACCATAAATCCTTAAATGGCTCTGGAGGCTCCGTCAACATGCAAACTCCAGCTGACTGACAGCTTAATGATTGGCACTTAGAGGGGAGGAGAGGGGGGAGAGCATGTGGCAGAGGGGCAGAGACGGATGGATTGATGGGGGAGGAGGAGGAGGAGGAGGAGTTAATGAGAGGGGGAACAGAATGGAGAGAGAAGCTTAAGGTTGGAGACACTTCAGGACGGGTGATGAATGAATACATGGATACATGGGCACACATATGGATCTGTGGATGGATGAATTGTGTGGAGGAGTCAATTGAGAGAGTGAGAGTTGCTTCATATAGTAGCTCTAAACCAATGAGTCAGATTTACCTTCGCACTGGGATTGAAACTCTTACAAGTTTCTTTAAGAAAAACATATTTCAGTGACTCAATTCTGACATGAATGAAAGAATAAAAAGAAAATCACTATGAACGGTGTTTGGGGAGAGTGCCGGTTGATGGTTGCCAAACTTTCCAGACTGAGCAGGTAACATAAACATCAATCAGCACTCAGCAGCCAGGCTCTCCTGTTCGAGTTGTTGCAGTCATTGCTTCTCCACAGTGAAGGTGTATGGAAACAGTGGTGTTTTGCAACTGCAGCATCTGTTTCGAAGAATTATCCAACCCTAATGAAATCAGTTTGAATATCCACCGCTGTCATCCAGAGTACCAGAGAACATCACAATCAAGATAAGGGTTTTGTAGAAACTGTGGCTCCCGCCTTGTAGTGATCCAACTTTTGCCTCATATTTCAAGATGACAAGGCAAATAACTCAGGTGAAGGATAATCCACTTGTTACCTTTGAGACTGTGCTTCGATCTACAGTATATGAGCTAATTAAGATAAGATGAGAAGATAAGATGTACCTTTACTGATCGCCTGTAGGGTAGATTTAGCTTGACACAGCAACACAAGGGAATGTAGTTACTGTACATGAAAGAAAGACCTTCCCTTACATACCTATACACTGGAAATAATCAAATAAAATGGAACAGGAATAATCGTAATTTGATCTAATATTATAGAAAGGGTGATTTTAACGGAGTGATTTGTATGATATGGGTGTAGAAACTTTTACTACAGTACGTACTTATCTGCACCTGGTCCTTTCTTGTAGGGCAGCGAGAGAACTTGATACAGAATAACAGTGTAGTTGTATTGTATTGTATTAATACATGGATACCAAGTACTGTATTGACTTAACATTTATATTAATATTTCATTTAGTCCTTTGATGAATACTTTTTATGACTGTGTTGGTCAGTCCGTCTGCATGACAATCCCATTTTGCAAGAATTAAAATTTTGGACATAATTTGCAGTTGCAAAAAGGTGATAAGTTGTATCATCATATGTTATTGCAATACTCAGGAAATCTCAATTTGTTTAAAATTGCAATAATAATGTACAGTATCCTGTGATGATTCACATCACCATTTTTTCTCTTTGGTAAACTTGACCTCGGGCACCCTGAATAAAATGCTCCATGCTCCATTTGGTTGCTGGCAAACCAAGAAAGCGTCAGGACCTTTGAGGTGTTTTTTATTTGACTGCACTGAGTGAAGTGGTTACCTACTGTAAACAGCAAAGTGCGTACACACGTTGTGCATGTGTGCGTCAGAGATAATGTTCCCGGATATGTACACCGGTTGACTGAGGTCTGTGCACAATGTCAGGGTGTTTCAGCACAGCCCATTCAGGGTGTAATGGGAAGTGACTGCCGCCTGCTTGGAGACTCTGCATACCCACTCAGTCCATCTCTCATCACACCATACAGAGATAATGGGCACTTATCCCAGACACAAAAGAAATGCAACACTCTCTGCAGCTCAGCCAGAACTGTGATTGAAAGGGCATTTGGGCCTCTAAAGGGGAAATTGGGGGACAACAAGTACCTGCCCATGGAAGAGCTGAAAAACCATCCCAGCGGCTATCACAGATGAATGTGTGTGATACACAATTTCTTCTTGAGGGAGGAAGGATACCAAATGGAGAGTTGTGAAGATGAAGGTGGCGATAAAAGTCAAAGCAGTAGACCGTAGAAACACAACAGGTCAAAGAAAAGGGGACTGGACTTTTTAGGACTGTGTCCTCACAGCAAGAAGTTAGACAGCTGGGCTTGGGGCCTTTTTGTCTGTGAGGGTCTCCTACAGTTTAAGTCATGCACATTAGGTTAATTGGCCTCTCTAAATTGCCTGGAGGTGTGAATGTGACTGTAATAGGTTGTTTCTGACAATATGTGGGCGCTGTGGAAAACCTGTCCAGGGTGAACCCCCCACCCACACCCTGCAACCCTGCACGGATAAATGGTATATTGCCAATGGATGGATAGCCACACATGATGACAGCACACTAGAGTCATCGATCTCCATTGAAGAGAAGAAGACCCAGCATCGCTCCCAGTCGGTTTCAGATTGAACATGTTTCCAGGTTTCACCTAATTTCTGGACATAGTTGGTTGAAACAGTGCCCCTTTTGACTTCCAATGTCATAGTGAATCACGGTATCCCTGGTGTCCCTTCAGCACTACGTACTGAGAAAATGAGAGGTGGTCAGGAGTCTGTGGGGAAAGAGAATGTGGAGGTAAGAAGTCACTGTTTCAAACCAGTGAAGCCATAGAAACCTCAAACTAGAGCACAAACATGCCCTTTAATGTTGCTGGTGTTATCAGCTACTATGTTTCTGTTGCACACTAGCAGCAATGGATGGTAGGTTTCTGGGAGTGTGGTGCTTAAAGCGACAGAGGATAGAAACTGGTGAACCAAGCTTCACTGAGCCGCAGCTCGAGTAGAAAAGAAAAAAAAAAGTGTTGTTACACTTGAGGACAGGAGTGGATTGGACAGTTAGCAATAAAAAAAGTGAACTCAGTGATCTGCAGTGAAGGACCTCAGGTCTGCTGGGAAATGACATGACGTGCTTGAACACTTTGGTGGACTCGGAAATACACAGCAGGTCCAACACATGCTTGCTGCTGAGGTTGCATTGCTCACAGTGGGTACAATGTTACGTCCCTGTTTAGTGCAGTCAACAAACTGTAGATTTTTGTGTTGTGTTGTTGACAAGGTAGAATCCCCAAATTTGGAATCACCCGTCTGGAAGTGTGTGATTTGTGTTTCTGCAGAGTTTTGGTGCTCAGTGATTAGGTTGTTTTCATACTTTTAAGATGGTAGTTTACAGAAAATGTGTAGTTTGTTATATTCTGGTGGTGATCTGTTTTGTTTTTTTTGTAGTTAGGAAGTTTTGCAATGCAGCATCTATACAATATGTACATTACAATCCGTATAAGTCACATGAATCTATTGCAACTTGAAACTTCATATCTTTGTCTCAACATATTTAATATTTCCTCTGAATGGTTCTTTTCCCAGTAAGCACTTTGTTTTTTTACTGATATCAACAATCTAAGTCAACCCTCCTCACCCCGCCATGTATTTGATGACTGTGTTTTTTCTGAATGACAACAACATAATTTCCTCTGACAACCTGTTAGAAAGAGAAAGAACCTGTCCACAAGAAAGAGGTGAGAGACGGGGATCAGAGAAAGAGCCGGACACATTTTGACAACAGACAATACAGAGAAAGAGAGGGAGAAAATCTACATATTGTGGAGGGAGACATTTATTATTGATTATGGAATGCGGTAATTGAATTCTAACGGGCTATTCTGCCACGCTGTGGGGGGCTTTTTTTGATTGTCAGTGCAGGTGAAATATGTTGTTGAGGAAAGCTGTGGTGAAAAGTTTGAATTATTTTTCTGTCTCCATGATGCCATTATCTTGATAAACTCTCTAACATGCACAACATCTCCCTGCTCCCTTTGTCCAACAACCGGGTTGTTTTGGCAGAAAATGCACCTCACTTTTGACATTTGCTCCCAACCTCACCTGCTGCACACATACAAACACAAAGTCTTTCTCCCTCGCTGTCTCACTCTAATACACCATAACCACCATCACCTTAACCTGCATGCTACTGTAACAAACACTGTCTCTGCCCGCCACACAAACAAAAGTTTCTTCCCCCACATATCATCACACACATTCTTTGGGTTGAAGAATCGCATGGACCCACACACAGACACACACACACACACACACACACACACACACACATACACACCAATAGGGGTAACAGTGGACCTGTCGCTCAAACCTGCTAAGAGGGGTATTTCGTTTACGCTATGTTGAAAAAACAAAAATGGAATATAAAATTCACTTTTGAGGTGTTTTACCATCGGTATTGCTGAAAATGTGACTTTTAATCATTTTTAAAGATACTGCCAAGAGGGGACTTAGAGCTCTGAGCGACATTTACCTATCAAAGAGGGGACCTCCACATACTGCAGTAGAGCTGTCTGTACCCATTCATTCACCTAATGACCCATTCATTGACCTAATGAGTCTGTTTACAACAATGACTTTCTCAGTTTCTTTTAAAAATGCATAATATAACTTTAGAGTTACCATTACTTATTTCAAAGTCTCTGTAATAGAAGTTTTATATAAAAACATATATATAAGTAATAATGGCCACATTTAAGAGTAAATTATTCTTATTGAACTACATGCAAATCAGAAGTAACATGGCTGCATGCACTAATATCAAGTTCTGCAATATAAACAACATTTACTTTAAAACAGCTTTAACATAGATTAAGATTGATTAAGATAATTTGCTCGTCTGTCTTTACCCATCCATAAATGTGTTGCCTTTTTCATTCTTAGCAGTCCAAGAATGGACCTACTATCATCTCAGTTTTATATAGTTAAAATGCTCTAGACATTTGGTTTCAACCAATTATTAGGAAATAGGAATGCATTTTATTTATTGTTTTGCATTGGAGAAAAAAGGTCCACACTTGGTTTATGTGGAATGACAAAGGTCCACCATTGGCTGGTATATAATGACACAAGTTCCCACTGAGATAGCACGGAGCGACATACACACCCACGCATGGGTGAATAAGCAGAAATTAAGATAAATTGCTAAATTTTAATTTTGAATCTAATCTAAATTTAACTCAAACATTTGTAACTATTACTATTCATACTGTTAATTACTACTAATCCACACAAAACACACTTAGGGTAAAGTAGCACTGGTAAAGTTGTGATTGTGTTTTGTTTTGTTTTTTAAACATGGGGTGTGCTGTGAAAACTCATGGGCAATCTATCGTGACACTTAGTTGATTTACATTGTATAAAAAGGTCCACACTTGGTTTATATGGAGTGACAGGGGCCCACTGTTAGTTGGTGCACAATGACACAAGTTCCCACTTAGTTAGCATGGAGTGACATATACACTCCATCATGTATGAATAAGAAAGAAATAAGCAAAAGTGAGAGTTTTTAAGAGATTTTTTTCATCAAAACTTAACACAAACATTTCTAATAAAGTAGCACCAATAATGTTGTAATTATTTTTAAATGTACGGTGTACTACTGCAACACACATCTCTACAGTCTTTATTTTCCTTGACTGCATTGTTGTTCTAGGAAAAATACTTGAATTAAAACTAAGGGTTTTACGTCATTTTAATGTACTTGCATCATGAATCTGTATTCATAAGGATGTATTTTATTTACTGTTTTACATTACAGTAAAAGGTCCACACTTGGTCCATATGGAATGACAGGGGTCCACTGTTGGCTGGTACATAATGACACAGGTTCCCACTGAGATAGCACGGAGCGACATACACACTCCAGCATGGGTGGATAAGCAGAAATTAGATAAATGTATACGTTTTAAGATACATTTGAATCAAAATTAACAAACATTTGTAATTATTAATACACAACACAAACTCGCAAACACACATAAAGTAGCACTGGTAAAGTTGTCCTTGTAGTTTTTTGTTAACATGGAGTGCACTGTGAAAACTCAATGGCAACCTATCATGATACTTAAGGGAATATTTCAGTCATTGACATTTATGGGTCAACAATAAAACATGTATGGGAAAATAAAGGAGGAGCTGAGGGGTCATCAGCTTGTCTGAGATACAAGGGATAATTCTTCTAGAGGATGGATTAACCTGATTACGTAATATGATAAACTACTGCAGCACATTTTTCTACAGTCTATCAAGTTTTCTGATCTACTGCAGTTTCATACTTCTTGACTGCATTCTTGTCATGAGAAAACTACTTTAAATAACTCAACTCAGGATTCAACATGGTGTGATGGCCTAGAGCCACAAAGTGTTATTCTGTGGTCACCTAATATCCCATACAGCCTACTGTAGATGACGCTCTATGAGGGCCAAATTGTCAGACTTCTACTTTTTAAAAGCACATGGTTTCAATCAATTTGAATGTACTTGCATCCTAAATCTATATTAATAGGAATGCATTTTAATTATTGTTTTGCCTCACAGAATAAAATGTCCACTCTTGGTTTGTATGAAATGACAGGGGTCCACCGTTGGCTGGTACAAAATGACACAAGTTCCCACTGAGTTAGCACGGAGTGACATACACACTCCAGCATGGGTGAATAAAGAAGAAATAAGATAATTGAATGGCAGAAGAAAATGGTCTAATCTAAATACAATCTAATCTGTAGTGTTATTTCTTTTAGCAAAGTGGAAATGTTGACGTTAACTTTTTGAAATGTGGGAATACAATAAGGAAAGCAATACTGTACTATCATCCTAGAGGATTGATTAACTTCACAAAGAATAAGGAGATAAGTCTGCTAGTTGATGGAATAACCCCAAAAAGACCACTTTTGAACTACACTGTCTGTCCGAAAAAAAGTCACCATTTAATAGGTCAGAGCCTCCAATTACTGCATGTATGATTATGTTTTAGCTATGATTCAACTTATTTAACCCTAACTGATGCAGTCTCATTTCCTAAACAACCATGTCAGAAAACGCATCCTGTGGTAGAGAAGATGTTATTCTGTTTCACAAGGGTCAAATTATTGACGTTCATCAAGCAAATAAAACTAGCTAAAGAGATTGCTGAGACTAACATTGCTTTAAGAACTGTCAAACACATAATTTAAAACTGGAAGGATAGTGGGGAACCATCATCTTCAAAGAAGAAATGTGGACGGGCAGTGTATATTGCAACCCAAATTTCTACTCACCAAAGTATTAGCTCTACTTGAGTTCATGAATACCTGTCTTCGTTTTTGTCGTGGGCAAAAATATGCAAACTAAAGCTTTATTTGTGGGGGGGGGGGTTCTGAATATTACACACTGTATCACACAGTCATACATGTTTATTAGGGGTGTAACGATACACAAAAGTCACGGTTCGGTACGTACCTCGGTTTTGAGGTCTCGGTTCGGTTCATTTTCGGTACAGTAAGAGAACCAAATGCAAAACATAATTTTGCTTATTGTTTATTAGGATTTTTTCTAAACCAAATGTATGTTTTAGTCAAATGTAATTCTTTTACTCACCTACTAATGTTATGTGCATTGTCCCTGATACAAATAAACTTAAACTTATTAAACTTAACTGCGTGAATAAAATATAAAGCTACTTAAACCATTATACAAAATATGAAAAAAATGTACTGTTGTAAAGTGCTGCCTAATAAGTTCAATGCATTATTCTCAAATTAACATAAAATGTTAATTAGAAAAAATTCTCACACATTTTTTTTTTTTTTTTTTTACATGTGAACGGACTGACCATAGGGCAATGTGGGCAAATGCCACAACAGCTGCCTGACGATGCAACCGTTCGGCCGCAAAAAAAATAAATGAATGAATGAATAACGCGGATCATCACAATGGCACAGTGCGTAGTGGCCTGCTGTTACCGCATCTGCAGCAGCAGATCCACAGGTGCCGGGAGCTCATGGACACAGCCAGACAGAGAGAGAGACGGGCGGGTGGATGGACGGAGGGACAGGTAGACAGATAGAGGGGAGAGAGGAGCCACAGCCCTCACCTCCACTCTTCCTACAAGCAGGAAGGCTCTTCAAGTCTGTTTACTCGCTAGTGGTAGCATTAACATTAGCAGTAGCATTAGCGATAGCCACCATCGGGCGGCACGTGTAGCTGCAGGCAGACTGTAAACACAGACAACTTCTGTACCGAATCTCAACGCTGTGCCGAACCGAACGCCCCGTACCGAATCGGTTCAATACGAATACATGTACCGTTACACCACTAATGTTTATAGATCAAATTGGTGTGGAAGTATAATTGAAGCTTGTCAAAAGGTATTGTTACAAAGGACTAGCGAGTTTACATTAAGTGGAAAGCACAACAATAAATCTACAAATAGTAGAATGTCATTCTGATTCAGTAATTAATTTGTTACACATTTTGGTTGCTTCCTAATGATTTTTTAAATGTTTCAGTACCCAGCTAATATATAAAAGCTATATTCCTTACTATCTATGTATATACCTTGTAGGCACTTGCAAGTGTGTATACACAGTGTTTTATAAATCTGAATGTTTTTTGTCACATCACATCCACCCCGACACTTTAGAGAGCTTCTGTCCTGATGCCGTGTTTGCTTGTTCTGACCCGAAAACAAAATGTGTTGTTTGGGTCAGAAACATGCTCATTTACAAAGGAAAAAAAGCAAAATCGGTTAGCAGAATCATTAAGCAGGCCCGCACACGATCCCAAGGAAATGATCAAGTGGGAACCAGTTCTGAAGAGGAACCGGTTCTCGATTCCCACCCCTAGACTTCAGTCTATGATGTGGACACAAAAACAGTCCTCTCCATTGAAGTAGTGAAGTCATCAACACTTGTATTTCACAGATCCTAACTCTACCTATACTCTCCACTCTAAGGCCCCGTCCAGACGAATACGCGGCTTCACCGAATCCGGTCTTTTTCTTAATCGTTTTGAAAAAAATCTCCGTAAAACACGGCATCGTTTTCAGAAATACCTGCGTCCACATGGATCCAGTGAAAACGACCCAAAACGCTGTAGTACATACTGCAGGCGTGTGTGGAGCGGGTGGAGTGTGTGTGGCGCTGTAACGCTGCAACACAGAGAAGAAGACGGGAAGTCCCCGCTGTAATTCAATAGAAGAAGTCCCCCGCTGTATTCAAACTCAAACATGGATTAAATGTTGACAGGGAGTCGTGTCAGAGTAAATATGACGATCAGTGATGATTAAACAGGCGCGATTCAGCCGCAGCGTCTGAGCGACCCGACGGCAGTCGGCCGTTGTTGTTACGTCCATATAGGCTGTTGTGCAGCTGCTGCAGCTGTGTGTGTGTGTGTGTCTGTGTCAGGTTACAGGTAGAGCGGCGGGGGGCATGACATCATCGTTTCAGAAAAAAGCCGTATTGGCCGTCCAGACGAAAACGCTGGGGCGGCGTTTTCAAATTTTCCCACTCTGGGACCCGTTTTCAAAAAATACCGTTTTCACCCCCTGAAAACGCCGGATTTGTGTGGACGCGAGGCCGATCCGATAAAGTATTTATCCGGATTCGAAAAAAACGTATTCGTCTGGACGGGGCCTAAATGTGGAACTGGCTTCTGAGAAGTGAGTGAATGGGTTTTAACTCTGTGCCAGACGACTTGTGTCAGTCCTTGACTGTCGGCAGTGTGGGGGATGGTTTCTTGTAGCTGACGATGGTCGTTAGCAACTCTGAGGCGCAACCTGGAAAAGACTAACATCCTTCAGCCAAGATCTTATGTTCCAAATCAGACTAAGAGAGACATTGGAATTCCCTAGTCTTAGGTTGGCCATGTAAAGAATGGGTGACCCAGCAATAATCTACCATGTCAAGTATTTGATGAGTTTTGTAAAGGTGTGTGATGCCTTGTGATAAATGTAATATTTGGATCTACCATTGTGTGCCAGTAGAAATATTGTCTGGGAACAACAACTAAACATGGCAGCAGAAATTAATATTAATCAGATTGGCAGAGATACAGGTGATAAATCAGATGGATGGAATAACCCCAAAATACCCACTGTTGAACAACTGCAAAATTTGTACTCTCCAAACTATAAGCTCTACTGGAGTTCATGTATACCTGTCTGAATGTTTTTGGTCCACAACAAAAATGAAAAGCTAAATTTATGGTTTATGGGTTTTTTTTCCCTGTATATTATAGACTGTATCACATAGTCATACACATCTATAGATGGAATTGGTGTACACATTGAAACCTAGTTTAAAGTTCTCAAAAGGTACAGGACTGGCACAGAATCAGAAAGTTTACATTAAGTGGGAAGTACACAATAAAAGTTGTATTCAGTTCACACTGGTACAGAAATAGGTCTGACTGCTTTCAGGATGTGTGGATTGTACATTCAACAACCTTATCCATAGTATATGAAGTGAAATATAAACTAATTCATTGAATTGTGTTCAGAAGATGGCAAAACGTGTTACCTAATTGTTTATTTTTTAAGTGACTCATTTGTTACACATTTTAGTTATTTCCTAATGATTCTTTTTTTGTTTCAGTACCCAGACACAAGTGTGTACGTTCCTTACTATTTATGTATAACCTTGTGCATGTTGTAGGAAGCAAAGCAACTTCATTGCATTTACACACAGTTTTCTAAGTAGTGTTAAACATATGGGGTTTCGGTCTACAATGTGGACACAAAAAACATTCCTCCACATTGAAATAGTTAAGTCACCAGGACTCATGTATTTCACAGATCCTAACTTTAAGGTAGAGTTGTTGAACAGGGATCTGAGAAGTGAGTGAATGGAGTAAGGGGTTTAAATCTGTGCCAGATGACCTGTGTCAGTCCTTGAGTGTAGGCAGTGTGGGGGATGGTTTGTCGTAGCTGACGATGGTCGTTAGGCATTTTCAGGTTGGGCTCCACAGTTTCTACCTTCTTTCAGCCAACATCTTATACCCAAATCAGACCGACTGAGACACAAGCATTCCCAGGTCCCAGGTTGTCCATGTGCTACCCACGAACCTATGGCCTTTGGTGACTCAACTTCTCTGGCAACTGTTAAGAGTGGGTGTACCAGCAATATTCCATTTTGTGTAAAGAATCGTCAGTTCTTTGATGAGTTTTGTGAAGGTGTATAATGCCCTGTTATAATATTTTGTGACAGGGCCTTTATATGAGCTACCATTGTCTGCTAGTATGCTGTCTGGAAACAACACCTTAACATGGAATAAGAAATTAGGATTCATCACATTGTCAGAGATACAGGGAATAAGTCAGTGTATGGATGAAATAACCCCCAAAAGATCTACCATTCTCTGCCAGAAAACATTTCTAAGACCTTGGTCATTTCCAGGTTGGGCTTCAGAGTTGCTAATGACCATCATCAGCTACAAGACACCATCCCCCACGCTGCCGCCAAGGACTGACACAAGTCGTCTAGCACAGATTCCCTCACTCCGTTCACTCACTTCTCACAGAAGCCAGTTCTACATACAGTTAGGATCATAAAGAGAAGTGCAAATGCAACTTCATTAGAAATGTTTGTATTAAGTCTTAATGAAAGTTTCCCCATTAGAGCTATCAATTTTTCTTATTTTTTCTCATTCATACATACTGGAGGGTGTATGTCGCTCCATGCTTGATTGAAATCACATGCTTTTCTCAGTGAAAAATTAATAGACTGTAGCAATGTGTGTGGCAATAGTTTAATATAGGGACTTTGTGAGATTAATCCATCCTCTCAATGAAGTATCCCTTGTATCTCTGACTAACTGATGATTCTCCATTCCCTCTGTATTTTCCCATGGATATCAAATTGTCATATATCAGTACCACTTTGATTGCAGTGTTGGGAAGATTACTTTGGAAATATAGTTGGTTACAATTACAAGTTACCCTGTTGAAAATGTAATAGTAGGGTAAGTTAAATATTTCAATTATTTCATCAAAGTAATGTAACTAATTACATTCGATTACATTTTAATTACTCTTCTTAATTTTGAATGAATGCTCTCAACTTTTAACAATTGTCACACTTTCAGTCCTAACGGTTAAGCTTTCAGCAGTACTTAAGACAACATCAAGACAATATAATGATAGACTCCACAAGATACCTCTTTTTACTGTGAGAACAACTGTATTATACTTAACATTAGGCCTATAGCCACATAAGGTCAGGGTATAGCTGTAACTCTTCAGATTCGACATTGACAGTTTAGATGTCAACAACATCTCCATGGCTGGCAAACACTCTTTGTACCACACCAGTGTTCCCCAATAGTATGATATTCACAACAACAAGTAATTAGCCTAATAACAGTACAGCAAGAGGCAAACAGCTATGCATGGCATCAATACCATTAGTACAGATTTTTAAACCCATCTGCAAAATGTATTAAATTTAACTGGAGTGTGGATGTTTCTCCGTGCTATCTAATGGTGCATTTCCACTAGCACAGTACAACAATGTGGCCCTCATAGAGCGTCATCTACTGTATATGGGATATTAGGTGACCACGGAATAACACATGGCTCTGGGCCATCACACCATGTTGAATCCATAAATGTCAATAACTGAAATATTCCCTTAAGTATCATGACAGGTTGCCATTGAGTTTTCCCTTTTCCCGAGTTTGTGTTGTGTATTAACAATTACAAATGTTTGTATTAAATTTAGATTAAAATGTATCTTAAAACTTATACATTAATCTAATGTCTGCTTATCCACCCATGCTGGAGTGTGTATGTCACTCTGTGCTAACTCAGTGGGAACTTGTGTCATTTTGTACCAGCCAACGGTGGACCCCTGTCATTTCATATAAACCAAGAGTGGACATTTTCTTCTGTGAGGCAAAACAATAAGTAAAATGCATTCCTATTAATATAGATTTAGGATGCAAGTACATTCAAATTGATTGAAACCATGCGCTTTTAAAAAGTAGAAGTCTGTGGCCCTCATAGAGCGTCATCTTCAGTAGGCTATATGGGATATTAGGTGACCACAGAATAACACTTTGTGGCTCTAGGCCATCACACCATGTTGAATCCTGAGTTGAGTTATTTAAAGTAGTTTTCCCATGACAAGAATGCAGTCAAGAAGTATGAAACTGCAGTAGATCAGAAAACTTAATAGATTGTAGAAAAGTGTGCTGCAGTAGCTAATCATATTACTTAGTCAGGTTAATCCATCCTCTAGAAGAATTATCCCTTGTATCTCAGACAAGCTGATGACCCCTCAGCTCCTCCTTTATTTATGTTTTATTATCGATCCATAAATATCAATAACTGAAATATTCCCTTAAGTATCATGACAGGTTGCCGTTGAGTTTTCCCTCCATGTTTAAAAAAAACTATAATGACAACTTTACCAGTGCTACTTTATGTGTGTTTGCGAGTTTGTGTTGTGTATTAATAATTACAAATGCTTGTATTAAATTTAGATTAAAATGTATCTTAAAACTTATACATTAATCTAATGTCTGCTTATCCACCCATGCTGGAGTGTGTATGTCGCTCCGTGCTATCTCAGTGGGAACCTGTGTCATTATGTACCAGCCAACAGTGGACCCCTGTCATTCCATATGGACCAAGTGTGGACCTTCTACTGTAATGTAAAACAGCAAATAAAATACATCCTTATGAATACAGATTCATGATGCAAGTACATTAAAATGACCTAAAACCCTTAGCTTTAATTCAAGTATTTTTCCTAGAACAACAATGCAGTCAAGGAAAATAAAGACTGTAGAGATGTGTGTTGCAGTAGTACACCGTACATTTAAAAATAATTACAACATTATTGGTGCTACTTTATTAGAAATGTTTGTGTTAAGTTTTGATGAAAAAAATCTCTTAAGAACTATCACTTCTGCTTATTTCTGCTTATTTCTTTCTTATTCATACATGATGGAGTGTGTATGTCACTCCATGCTAACTAAGTGGGAACTTGTGTCATTATGCACCAACCAACAGTGGGCCCCTGTCATTCCATATGGACCAAGTGTGGACCTTTTTCTGTAATGTAAAACAGCTAATAAAATACATCCTTATGAATACAAATTTATGATGCGAGTACATTAAGATTACCATAAACCCTAAAACCCTCTATTAAAAGAATTGCAGACAGTAGAAATGTGTGTTGCAGTAGTACACCCTACATTTAAAAAATAATTACAACATTATTGGTGCCATTTTATTAGAAATGTTTGTGTTATGTTTTGATGAAAAAATCTCTTAAGAACTATCACTTTTATTTTTCTATAAAATTTTTATTTATTTATTTTCTATTTCTTTCTTATTCATACATGATGGAGTGTGTATGTCACTCCATGCTAACTAAGTGGGAACTTGTGTCATTGTGCACCAACCAACAGTGGGCCCCTGTCATTCCATATAAACCAAGTGTGGACCTTTTTCTGCAAGGTAAATCAACTAATAATTCCTATCAATACAGATTGAGAACACATTGTAAAATTGAAACCCTGTGCTCAAAAAAACTGAACAAGCAACAATAGCAAGGTCAATTATTGTTAATGTTTGATCAGAATTCAACAGAAATTATCTAAATGACTATCTTAATTCTAACATAGTTATGGATGTTAAATTGTTTCAATATTTTAAAATTTCTATTATACCTAATACAGTAGTGACTTTAAACTTAAGACATCAATGAAAACAGAACCGTTATATTTTGTTACAAAGAATAACAAATAATGTTTCAAGGTAGTGGTTTGTGCACTAAGGAGCCTGTTTGATAGCCTCTCTACAGTCTGAAAGGCTGCTGGGTCTGCAAGTCGTTCACACCTTGGTGGAGTGTAAGAAACGACGTGTGTGAATGGTGTGTGAATGAGCCATTAAAAACCCTGCTCCAGCCTGCCGGGGCACTGCTGAATATGGTATTTTACACACACACACACTCAGGTCCCCTCTTGGCAAAAGTTGAAAAAATTAACCAGAAGGGTTTTCACATGATTTTAACTTGATTTAAAGCATGTCAAACAGGGGACCTAAAAAATGTCCCCTGTTTGCTGCACGGTCCCCTGTTGGTGAATGTGTAACGACGCCGAAGTCCCCTCATAGATAGTAACAACAGTGCACACACACACACACACACACACACACACACACACACACACACACACATACACACCAAGGTTGGATGGAATGAGGAAGCTTGGTATCAAAGAAAGACCACCAGGGAAAACTCAACTAAATCAATTCATATAATGAATGGCCCAACAGACCGCTGCTTCCTTTCTCTCTCTCCGTGTGGGGGTGTGTGTGTGTGTGTGTGTGTGTGGGTGTGTGTGTGCGTGTGTGGCCTGAGACCAGCACACTTTCATAAATATTGAACAGTTATCTTAATGTTTTCATTATGGCCCTGACTCACAATGGCCGAGCTTTGTCCTTTTGACTCTTTGTTAGAGGAAGCTGGCCCTCTCTCAATCTCATCTGCTTATATTATAGCTTGCTAGCCAGCTATACCTACTGCCCAGAATTAATGATGGCAACCCAGAGATGTGTATGTGTGTGTGTGTTTGGGGGTGGTGGGTGCGTGGAGGGGTTTTGCTGTGTTTGTGTCTGTGCATGTGTGTGAAGGAAGGAAGGACGAGGAGAGAGGAGGGAGAGGGGGGAGGGGGCGGGGAGGGGAGGGGAGAGAGAAAGAGAGGAGTGCTGTGGTTGACTGGATGAGACATGCACACCAAAACCTATCTATGAATATATGTAAATATGATGGATGTGCTTGGGTCTAATGTCTCCAGCTGCCTCAGCTAACCCCATGTGAGGCGTATCCTGATGAAAACTGTGAAAACCTCCCTGTGATCCGTCTTCCATCACACAGGCCGTTCCTGCTGCTCACTTATTGCAGCAACTCTTAAAGATGAAGATGCCACGGAAGTTACTCCCTCCTTTTTATTTATTTCTTTTTTTCTTCTTCTTTTTTTTCCTGCATGCTGGCTGAACTGCTGCTCAAGCCCCAGAAGGGATAACTGGGTAAAAAAAAACTTTTGCTCTCTGTGCAGCTGCAGGAGGTTGTTCATGTTCTGGTTTGATGACTGCTTGAAAAGTTAATAAACCAGGACATTTTATGATTAAAAGTCAGATTTTTCTACTTTCCCTCCCTCATTGACAGCGTGATAACGTGATTTAGTTTAAAGGTCCTATATTTACACTTTTCCTGTGTTTTGTTTTGAGTACTGGGCCATGAGAATTATATTTGTGGTTTCAAGAAACTATCTCAGTGTAGTTTAATGGAGCTTCAATAACAGAAATTCAGAGAACCAATCGATAGAGAAGCTCTGAGCCTCTCTTCTGATTGGCTGGCTGATTTTCTCGTCAGGAAAAATTCCAGGAAACCAAATTCTGCAGGATTGAATGGTTGGTCTAGTTCGGTGAAGAGTGGTGACATCACAAAGTAACAGAAGTCCTGGTGACACATTTGGAGGCTTAGTTTCTGTTTACTGTGTGCATTTCTCTGTGGATTGAGCACAGTATTGATAAAGAACTGCTGGAGCAGCTTTATAATCATAAAAGACAAGGACATCCCACTTTAGACATTACAGCACCTTTAAAACTATTTTTTCTGATGTCCAGTTGCTGATTCTCTCACCTCGCTGCAGAGGTTCACTTAAGGTGAGCACGCTTCTTACTTCTTACTGAACCTCTCAGCGAGGTCATGCATGGTCAAGGGTGCAGCAGCATTTTAGCCTGAGAATTTATTCTCTTCACCTGAGTTTCAAGTTCAGTTAAGTGACTGTAAGAAGGAAAACATGTGCTGGATCCCGTAGTAGTCCTGCTCCTTCATTATTTCCCTTTCCTATCTTTCCTGTTCAGTTAACACTTCTGCATCACTGGATCGCCTGCTTATGAATGCTGCTGGCACTTTTTTTTTTTACTGCTGTAAATCCAATGTCGGGTTGTGACACTGTTGGCGCCGGGAGCAAACTCATGCAAACATGCCCTGCGAAATATTTTGTGCGTATCTGAATCAATTTCAGAAGATGTGAGTCAAGCATGATAACATATTTGCTTCTGTCTGCGTCCTGCTTCACTTCCAGCCATTTGGACCTCGAAGCAACTGCCTATATTACTTTTTTGCCAATCATCCTCTTTGCTTGTGTCAGACTGGATAAGAGTGTCAGCTGAGTGTCATTTGTGTATGTGTGTGTTACATGAACATGCTTGGTGAAAAACAGGGATGGAGTAGATGTGCTGACGACTCAAACCACACAGGCTGCTTTATTCCTCACACACGCACACTCACTTACTCACACACATTGCAATCAGTCAAACAGTGACAACTCCAACATTGGCCTCCACTTTGTGAGTTCAGCTGTGTTTGTCTGATTTCCCCCAAATAAACTGAACATGCTACCAGAGCAGGATTGTGTGTGGCAGAGGAGAGGGAGAGAAATAGCTGCAGACACACCAACAGAAAACAGGCAAGAGTTGGCTTCTGTGTTTTCTGCACTTCTGTAGAAGTAGCAATCAGCCTGCATTGATTTCCCAGCATCCCCTTGTGATTTAGCGCAAGTCAAATTAATGGCAGATTACAACCCATTAGCTCTTTCTCCCAACCTTCTTTTTGCTTTTTCCAATTTCCTTCTCATTCGATCGTTCTCTTTTTTTTTCTTTCTGCCTTCTCTTTTTATCTCTGGCCTCTCAACCACTTTCTTCGTGGTCTGTATTAACAGCTTTTTCACTTCTCACTCTGCAGCTCATGCACTGTACCAGTTCATTTTCATTACAATCACATGAACCATGGCCCCAAAAAATGATGAAAAAACATATTCTGCAAAACATTCCAGCAAATTTTTAAATTCAGTTTAACCTAGTTTTGAATCTTTGTCTCTCCTCTCTCTCACAAGCTCAGCAGTGCGATGCAGTAGGTGGTGCAGTGGGTGCACATTTCAGCGGCTGTCCTTGTTTCCTCACAAGTGCGAACGTCTCTCTGGGTGTTTTGTTGCAGAGCAGAGAGTGAGCCCTCAGTGGCGTGTTTCTGCAAAGTTCTTGTATGGGATTGGGTTATGAATCCACATGACAGGGCTGAGACAGAGCAAGGCCATTGCTTACACACGCACACACCACTCTCTGTCTCTCCCAGTGTGTCTTATACACGCAGCATGTAGAAACCAGTACTATTTTCTGCTGACAGTGCAATCTCCTGCAAGAACAACAACAATAACAATAGCTCTGGCTTTTCTGCAGCAGGAGTGGAGCTCAGATACTCATACAGTGTGTGTGTGTGTGTGCGGGGGGGGGGGCTGCTGTCTTGAAAAATGGGCAAACAGAAACAATGGCCACGAATACAATTTGCATTGTGCTATCCTGCATGGGTCCCTGAGGGGAGCAACTGCAGGAACCGAGACATCTCCTGTGAGAGCTTGTGTGTGTGTGCGTTCTTGTACTTATTACGTTGTGAGGACCGGAAAGAGTTTTTAACCAGCAGAATGAGGACATTTTGGCCGGTCCTCACTTTTTCCAAGGGGTTAAGACTTAAGCTTATAATTAGGTTTATATTAGGTTAAGGTTAGGGTTTGTTTTGGATGGTTAAGGTAAGGGTAAGGGGCTAGGGAATACATGATTTCAATGAGTGTCCTCACAAAGATAGGATAACAAGGATGTGTGTGTGGTGTGGGATGACTGCGTGTGACTCGTGCACATCCATAAGAAAGGGATGGTGTTCCTGTTTATGGGACAGGGATATGAGCGTCACATCACAGAAAACAACCTGCCCATCACAGGAAACTTCTGTACCGTACAATATATGTTGACTCATGTGTGTAAGTGTGACTGGCCAACACCTTGTGTGGAGAAATTGTTTCATGGGCTGCTTGTTTTGCAAACTTATACAGTATAGTCCATTTGCAGTCACAGCAGAACCAGCCCATCTTCCTCTGCTGGGAAACATTTTATTTATCTGTAATTTGTGAGTTTTCGCTTTGTTTGTTTTTTTCCCTTTAATGTCAGAGAATATTCACTTTTTTCTTGTAAATTTGAGGCTTCATAATATACTGTAGATGTTTTTTGTGCTGTGTGTCCTCAAAGAAAATAGTCTGTCTGGCTTCCATCCTTTACACTCTGCCTCTATTCTGTTTTGAGTACTTTAAAAGTACTTATCAAGTGCAGATCATGTTCAGTTCCATATCGTATTGGATTTGCAGAGAAACTCTTAAAGGTCACTTCTGTCAAAGCAGAAGTTTATTTTTATCTTTATTTTTTGACCTTCTCAACCTCGTCCCTAAGGTGAGGTAAGTTCAGCTAAAGGAGGTCTCAGCTCTCTTTTCTCTGTTGCATCTCACCTCATTTACCCTTTTTGCTGTTGCAGGGGAATAAATGTAGCGTCAAGGCTGCAACACACAAAATACCCCTTGATCAAGATCCAGAGTTCTGCTGCTCGGCTGTCATCCTGGTCCTTAAAGTGTGATGTCTGACATCAGTTTTGTTTTCATCTTTACCATAAAGTTCATAATCCGACGCAAGGTTCCTCTGATCATTAGTTTTTACTTGTCTTAATTCTGTATTCTGTGTATTTTATGTCTCTTTGTGTGTTGTTTCGGTGAAACCTTTTTTTTTCTTTTTTTCTTTTTTTCTACATCTGCTTCTGATATGAGCTATAAAAATCTGCTTGTTTAGGTTGAGCATTATAATGGCATTGATTGTAAAAGCACATCAGAGAACATCATGTTGTGGACAGTTCTGTCGTTGGCTCCACTCATGTGATCTGTCATAAATAACAACACTTCTGCTGCTGCTGATATGCAGACTTAAAAGAGCCGGTTGGCCAGTTGTCAGTGCTCTCATCACAAAAGAGTAATAGTCCTTTTCAACCTCAGGAGCTTTTCCAGGAACTCTGATTTTTTTTTTTTATCCAGGCACTCAAGTATTTTATTTGCTTTTCCAGGAGCTGCACTTTTACTTCCTCAGCTGCAGTTTGTGACCCACAAAATATTCTCAATTTAGGACGTTATTGAGTTTGAAAACACACACCTACAGCACTCACAAGCATTGAATGTCACTATTATCAAAATAGGGTCTGAGTATGAGTTTGACCTGTTATTTATTAAACCAATGTCCACAGTTCCCCATCACATGTATAAAAACAAGATGAGTCAGTGACTTTACTTGAGTGTTATTCATACTTTAGCCTAATGAAACATCATTTCCATTTCCATTTCCAGCTCTGCATGTCTCCGCAAAGACCAGCTCACAGAAAAAAACAGCAAATTACAACACAATATGTTGTTGTCTCAAACAATCTCTTCGCCTTATTAACACATCAGTGTAAACAACCAAATCTTTGCATTTGATTAGAAGTCTTGAAAGTGGAGCCACAAATGCACCACAGGAACTTATCCATCACATTAGTTCGTGACTCTTATTTCCTGTCACGAATAGTTCCTGAGAATGTTTGGTCAAATAAAAAAAAATAAACTGCTGTCTGCGTGAAATGTACCTGCATGTAAATGAGGGGAATAAATTAAAGAAGAGACATCAAAAGAAGGAGAGTGGTACAGGAAAGAGAGAGAGAGAGCAGGAAATCAAAGGAGCAGATGAGAAAACATGTTGAGAGTAGGATGTGGAGACAAACAAGGAAATGAGGTGCTAAGCTGGAAAATGATTGGCATCTCTGATTAGCATCATAATAAAGCTAACAAATAGATATCTGATAGATCTGCTCGACACCAAACAAACGAGTCAGCAGCTGAGTGTCGTCAAATTAGCATCTGTTCATTGTTTTGTAATTAATGTTGAAGAATGAGCCAGATATTAGATATATGAAAATACTTTCTAAAGTGTCTTAATTTTAAGATTACGTAATGTCTGACACTTACTCAGCTTAAATTGTCATCCAGGATAATTGTATGTCTAATTATTGCCAGAGACCAGTGGCAAAGATGCAAACAATATCTCAAACATATTTCACAGACAGAAGCACTGATACTTTTTCAACTTCCTGAAACAGAGCCCGCCCCCCTCCGGCTGCAGAACGACTTCTCCTGAGCTTCTTTTTTACCTGTCCTGCAGGTGTCACTGTTGAATTGAGTTTTTCCCACAGAAGAGAAAAATATTACTTCATAAATGATACTGGAATTTAGTTCATATTCATTTCCACTCTCTCTTCTCTGCCACAATAGACCGGTTTCTTCTGGTTGACACCAGGGCTGTAACAATATTGCAGTGTTTTATGATTTGATGTGGTAATTCCTCTGCTCAGATTGCACAAAGAAGTGCTATCACCATTACTCACCTTTTTTTTTTTACTGATTGAGGCAGATGTTTGACTTGATCCTGCCTCCAAAGTGGATAAGTATTATTGTTTTCACCCAGCTTGTCACAGACTTGAGATGCTTTTTTTTTGTTTTAAATTGGATCCACTATCAGTTGTTGTGCTTCTGTATGTGTCGCAAGCCGGAAGTGTAGAAAAGGTTATGATCCTCTGAGTTGTCTGCTTGCTGAAGCTGCACAGCATCTCTCCAGAGGGCCGGGCTCTGTCCAATGTGCTGTGACGCCAATGAAACTCACATCTGTGTGCCGTCCAGCCATCAGCAGCGGCGGTAGCGATGAACTTGATCTTACTCGTGGCAGTCTTTGGATGATTCCTCATTTCCATCGCCGCTATCTCAACTTAGTTTTTCACTGTACCATGAAGACGTTATAACCATATCTGCCTGTAGGTGATGTTTTAAAACCTTGCTGTTTGGGAATACTGAGAGGGTTCAGGCCTTGAATGACAAACTTTATGACGGCATCATCAACGCTTTTATGTGGCTCTTCCTACAATTGAAGTTGTTTGGATGAACGACCTTCCTCTGACGTTGATCTCCTTTTCGCTGAAGGTGAATGAGGTTTTTGTTGTGTTTCCCAGTTGGTGGATAATCTACAAGTGACACACAGAGATAGTCAATGCGTCAACAAACTAATTTTAACTTTAAAATGCATTTTAAATATTAATGATGGTCATCTGGCAGCAAATTGCAGCATTTTGTTTTTCATTTAAACTTGGAGCTAAAATTACTTTGCCGGTATTCTTACACAATCAAATAACATGTTTCTGTAACATTTTAGATTTGAAAACATTGAACTATTATTACAGAATAATGCTTAATTAGGAAATGAAACAAAAGGACAGACTTTGCCTATTAGTGTTTTTCAGATTTGAAAGAGCATAACACAGTGTTAGAGCTGACATCTTCAAATAAGGAATGACTTTGGCTGTCCAAATCTGCTTGTGTACAATGTCTGGTCAGCCTTTTCTGTTTGTTTGTTTGTTTTTAACATTTCACATTTTGTCATGACAAACCAGTGCACATACAGACTGATGTTGTCATTTTCCTTTCAATTAGGCTGAAATCAGTTTGGATGTGGGAAGGGCAAACAATGATGCAAATTAGGAAGTCATAATTCCACTTAAATCCACTAAAACTAAAGCGATGAACATGTTTTGAACATACAAAGTAAAGATATTTAGTGTTTAAATGTTAGAAGCAAAAAAAAAGCTGGCTGGTATGCAAGTGAAGCACAGATTCCTGAGGAGCAACAAAGTATTTGTACTTCATTACTTCCTGCCTGTGTCAGGGATCTAGTCACAGTTTGCGTGTTGTCCAACCAAATACGCATTGTTTCCTTCTCAGATTGTTTTATTTTAACCCTCCAAAAGCCTGAGGAGGCTGAACTCCCTTCATCTTTGAAGTCATTTGGAAAGAAGATTTCACTTTCCCATAAATTTCTGCATATTGACTACAAAAAAGGAGGCACCAGTCTAACCTTTTAACTCCTGATTCTGATTCTATCTAAACACCACATTTAAAATCTGCATACCTCAGCCAGACATGAGTAGATAAATGTAACTTTCAGTAAGTTATGTACAGTAAGGCACACATGGCTCATACTCCATAATCTGCATCCATCACATCCTCCATGAAGTGGTTTGGCAGATACAGAGTTAAAAAGTGAGACTTGAACAATATTCATCTATATGCCCCGCTTGTCACTCTGACATCCGCTGGCTGGGATGTAACACAGAAACTGCTGATATTACCATATTTCCCATCTCCCCGTGAAGGAGACAATAACAATAGTAATCCTGCTGGGTGTTGCAACTGCTCACGAAAATGACAGACGAATAGTAAACACACCAACGCCACTCACATAAACAGTTGGTCTACGACTCCAAAACTCAGTTCTCGCTCATCAAAATAATTCTAGGCTACTTATTACTTTGGATATCATTAATGCCGCTATCCCCTTCTTTTCCTAATCTCGAATACATCCTCTTTTATCTTTCTTTCCTCTGTCTTTACTCACTTTCTTCCTTTCCAGTGCCTTGCGTTTCCATTTTTCAGACATTTGCATTCCCCTTTCCGTCCGCTGATTGATTCTGCTCTTATGTTTTCTCTCTTCCTGTTATTTCTCTTCTCTTCAGCCCCTCTGAGCACTTTTTTTCTCCCTCAGAAAGCTACAACAATAAAAGAAAAAGAAAATTCACACCTAGGCTGTACATTTTTTTTCTTCTCTCTCCCTCTCTCTCTTTTTTTCTTTGCCTCATAGTCGTCTGTCTTCCCAAACAATATTACAAAAGCAATTCCACACCAGTCAATAGGCTCCGGTATTGGCTCTCACCCGCCTTGTCCCATAGGGGCTGCCATATCATCAATACAGATTTATACTGTAGCCTGCTAGCTAATATACACAAATGCCAATATGCCGGCTCTCTCTAGCCGGTAAAAATACATGAAGCAATCTGGGCCAATTTTATGAACAGTGCTAAAAGATTGGCGGTGGAAAGAAAACAAGCTAGAGAGATAGTAGAGGAGGGAGAGAGAGAGAGAGAATGGGATGAATTAATCCAGTGAAGTTGCAGGAAGAGAAGACAGATAGACACAATCAGCTGTTTGGTCTGTCATCAACATTATAAGGAGAACAGCACTGACATGGAGAACAACAATTTTCCAGCTTCAGGTGGAAGCAAGAAAGAAAAAAAACAACACTTTTGACATCTTCTTCTCTCACATGATTGTTGTCAGGTCATTCGTCAGGTGTCATACTAGACTGTATTCTACAGTCTCTGCCCAAACCTGAACGGTCAGGCCGGACTTTGTTCCCATATTGGCCGGGCTCAGTTCGGGTTTAATTTGAGAATGATTATTTTTTGTTTGTTTGTTTTGTTTTTTCAAAATAATGTTTGAGCTGTTGCCATCAACACATATACTAATGAAAAAAATTGAATTGTGCGGTTTATAAATGTATAGATTGAATAAGCTGTTCTAATACACTTTTCTTGGCCTATGGAGCAGCCCATAGTTTGAATTAGCTGCTGGAAATGAAACAGTCACAGCTAAAAAATTTCTGCAGTACTACTCGGATGGCACCGTCATGTAATTATTTGAGCATATGATATTTTCTTTAAGCCAAATGCAGTGATTTTTGAAGGTTTCTGAACCATATTTGTCATTTTGTTAGATTTGAATAAAACTGCACATTTGTCCATTATGAAAGACTTGAGGTACCTTTGATCAAAAAAAAGGGCCAGTCACAATTAGATATGGACACTCATACAATTAATTGTGATTAGATATTCTAATCAATTAACAGCCCTATAAAAGATACAAGATACATTTTTTAAAAAAGCATTTGTCAGTTAGGGAGGAGACAGCACTCATTCAACAAGGAGCTCTTGTGTGCTTTAGTTTCACACACTTTCACACGTGTGAAACATCTTCACTGAGCATGTTGGTCCACAGCTAAATCCTTAAGCTTTGTATATCCAGGAACTGGGATGTTTAAAGATCTGGGATCCCACTGGGTCAATGCCGTGATTGACCCAGTCATGATTACTATGATGATGATGTATACAGTATGAGGAAATGAAACGCGTATCATCAATAAGAGTAAATGTAATTCTTGAATCACTACAGTCTTCACTGTTTCTTTGCTGAGGACAAAACCTTTACCTGACTTGACCTTGAGAGATTAACTTCCCTGTGACCGCTGTTGTTCCATCCGCTGCGTCTGCTTTTATTTTTTACCTCCCATCTTCAAAATGTCATTTTTTACATCTCAGGTAATGGATGAAGCTGAATTTTTGTTTTGATGATTACACAGGCAAACAACTGCTCTTCCTGCAAATGTCCATTACCTGGAGAAGAAAGAGGAGTCAGGATGTTTCCAGCTGTGATGATAGCCTCAGATTTTTTTTCTCATCTTTTGCTAAGACACACACACACACACACACACACACATGTGACAGAAAATTATTGACATTGCAGACTGGCACCAGATGCTAGTAACACGCTGGGGTGTGTATGTGTGTGTGTGTGTCAGAGTGAGAGTGTGTGTTGTGAGGGAGGAGGGCAGCTTAATGAGACTTACTAAACCTAGGGAGTCAGGAAGGGATAAGCTGTGTGTGTGTGTGTGTGTGTGTGTGTGTGTAGGTGTGTGTGTGTGTGTGTGTGTGTGTGTGTGTGTGTGTGTGTGTGTGTGTGTGTGTGTGTGTGTGTGTGTGTGTGTGTGTGTGTGTGTGTGTAGGAGTAGGGAGGAGTCCCTTTGTAATAATATCACCTTGTCCAAATGGACCATTTATAGAGCTCTCTCTCTCTCTCCCACACACACACAGAGCGAGCCTTGCATCTTAGATGCGCAGCTCACAACAGCAGGATCACAGTAGGAAAACATAACTGTGATCTGAAGCAGGAAGGAAGAACAGATGGAGCCAAACATTACACATACTACGCATCATACACACACACATACACACAGGTACACGCACAAAATGTCAGTCACTGACAGACACAGACACGCATACACACACATTGCACTATGCACTCATTCACTGCAAAGCCAAATTCATACACACACACACACTGACCCCCTCCTGACTTCCTCACTGTTCACTAACGTGCTTCCTCGTCGTCCCCGACTTCAGAAACCATCATCTACCTTCCTGCAGTGTGTTCAGGTGTGTGTGTGTGTGTATTTACGACCCGTGTGCAGCTGTCATTGCGCCGGTTACAAAGGCACCTTCTACAAGACAAGACAAGCGACTGTACATCCCATCGCCTCACCATATGTGAGCTCGTTACAGTTCAGTCTCTCCTAGTCTGACGACTGTGTAATGTGTCTTGTGGAAACCACGCACACATGTAACTACAGTATTAAAGCCTCCTGTTAGCTTCTAGCATTTAGCATGATCACAATCTTTTCTGTTAATAATAATAATAAGTCTCACTGTTAACATTTTTTTCCCAAAACCCCAAAGGCCTGAGTCTCAGAAGCACTTCAAAGTGTTCAAGAATACTTATTTTAACCTTAATTATACATCACATTATCATTTATCAGCTGAGGTCCTTTGGTCATTGAAATGGAGAGATTCATTGTAAGGTTAAATATCAGTTGACACAAACCAGCCAGAAAAGACAAATGAAGGGCATCTTGATGTGATGCGATAAATTCCCCTTTTTCCTTCTGTGACTTGTTGCATCCTGTATTAAAAAAAAAAAAAAAAAAAACACTGATCAAAATGGGAAAAAAAATCACAATATTGTCAGCAGGTTGAAAACCCCATGCCTTTGTTGGGGTCAGTTGAGGTCAAATGCCATAAATGCAGCTGCACAGGAGCTTCGTCACAGCACAGTTTAAGATGTTAGATGCAGCAAATAGCAAACAGCTGTTCATTTATACATTATGATGATTGGAAACAGGACAGTCTCTTGTCCTTTTATACCCTCTTTTACTTCTCTTCCTTCATTCTGGTTTTCAGTCATCATTTCCCGCCACTGCCTCCTGTCTCCGTCCATCTCGCACTCTTCATCTTCGTGTTTTTCTACGAGGGAATAGCTGCCGCTTAATGACAGCACGGCCCACTACATGAATGTTTTGCATTCTTTTCTGTTGTGCGTACATGTGAGTGAATGTGAATCAGGGATATTGTGCGTGTGTGTCTGTGCGTGTGTGTCATATTCTGGCTGGCCAGTCTTTAGGGTATCAAACCCTCTTTTTCATAATTCCCCACTCTGTGTCTCTTCAAATACACTACCGCCTTTATCATCCGCTAAAACAAATAGCCCTACGCTCCCCAGACACACACACACATACACACACTGTAAATCATTCCTTTGAGGACCAAACATGAAGTCCCTAACCCTTTAACCGCAAAGTTAATTAATTACCCCACTCCAAATTTAATCTAACTCTGATACTCACCCTCTTGTCAGACGTATGTGTCACAGTTAAGACCAATAAAACTTCACTCTACAACATTTTCATGCCTCTGAAATCCGTCCCCACAAGGATAGAAATACAAACGTATGCGCGCACACACACGGGCCGGTGGGAATCATTTCTGTGTGTAATTTTTCCCATTCGCTGCTGCAGAAGTGGGCCGTTTGATTGGTTGCTGCTGTGATAGATGCCTGGCCAGTTTTCTGATTACTACAATCTTCGATCTCCAGGGCCCAACATAATCAGAATTAATGTCCCTTACTGTAGACGGAGTAAAAGGTGTATTATGTGTGTGTGCGTGTGTGTGTAGCATTGATGTAACTGGACAAATTGATTTTAGTTTGTTTTTTTGGTACCACCACCCGCTCACCCCTTCCCGCGGCCGCTACCGCTGCAGCCCCCACTCACTTTTCACACGAAGCGAGGTGTTATTGTTTTACATCTCTGTGGCAATTTCCCGTTGCTATTAATATTTGTGCCATTTTAAAATCACAGCAGGTAACTTTGCATGTGCTTGTGCCAAAGATTTAAAAAAAAAGAAAAAAAAAGGAAGAGGTAATTGCAAAACTGTGATCAAGTCATTGAAACTGTGGTGATCTGACAAAAAAAATAGTCAGGCTCAGTCATTTATCATCTCTGCATAATCTCAGTATTAATCTCATAAATGTTTTACGTGGGACCAAAAAATAATTATTACACTTGGGATATGTTTTAAAGTCACTTGACAAATCAGAGCTCAGTTTGATTAAACAAGGGGTGGCACGTTTGTTTTCAGCAGTTCATCACATGCAGTACAAGCTCACTATCTGCTGTGGCTGCGCAGCTTCAAACTCATTTGTCAAGAACCCGTGAGTCAATTTTGGTGTTTGCCTCAAAAAGCGATGTGTGGTGGATGTTCAGGAAATCGCTCAGCTGTCAGCTTCTCTTCTTTTTTGTTCACAACCGTCGACAGAAGCCGGTTACCAGATGACATCCATCATCAGGGAAACTAATTTGCGAGTTGAAAACACAAAACGTGAGACATTTGTCACTCACCCTTCACGTCCAGCAGAAGTGGTTCTAAAACATTTTGCGAGGCATTGACAGAGAAAAAGGAGATAAGACCTATTATCTGTCTTTAACTACTCTTTTTTGAATCTCTCTTTTGTGTCCAAATTAATCCTCAGCATCAAAAGGAACAAATCTCATATATTATCACATTTATTTTCCAGCACGTGTCCAAACATTATGTCTTTTTTTTATTTAACTGGCCAATACAAATCTGTCAAAGTCCACCTTCAGTTAGTCGCACATTTACACTTACATTTACACAATTACATCAGTAATTACACGATATACTGTAAACACACAGTTGTATCAGCAAATCAGACAAAATCAGAGGGTGTAAGCCAAATGTTATATTTCTGTATTTATACATCGTTTAATGACTCCCAGTTCCCTTTGACAGTGATTTATTTTAATGATGATGTAATGTAATAGTGTCAAACACGCTATGTAGCACACACATACACGAACACCTCTGACCCACCTTTTTAAAATTTCAATCAAACTCCTTGCATCACATTTATTGATATTTAGAAAATCAATACTTATTAGCCTTGGATTGACCATGTTGTCAGGTTAAACATATTGAATTGGTCAAGATATTGGAGTGTCACCCTAAACACCTCAGTATTTATGGTGAATGTATGAATAATGGGTTCACACACAAGAGTCAGTGGTTGAGATAAACATGGTCACAGATTTTGATGAGACACCAGTATTTTCGAATTATTTAATTACAAAGTGATTTATGCAGAGCAAAACTACGTCTATAAAATATGGTCAAAGTCAAACATGAAATAATATACTGTACCTCCTCAGATTCTACAGCCTGGCAGTCATGACAGCAAAGTGTTACATCCTTGGTCAAAGGGTCAAAGGTCAGACTATGTTCAGGGGTCTGGTCAAGACATAAAAACGATTGATAAAATCTGAACATAAATTCTTAATTATAAACAATGTCAACATTAACGCTAACATCACCATTGACAACTTCTGTCATTCTGGACATAGTGAGGATTTCTGCTGCAGTATTTTGCACTGCTGAGGTACGACTGAAGTTTGGACACTTCAAATGTAAAAAGCTCTAAGTCGTTGCTGGCAAATGCAGAACTAACAGCCTGCCATACCTGTCAGCTGACTGACAGTAAGTGATGGGAATTCAGACTCTTTCCAGTCAAGCCAGATCATTTGGCTCAGCTCAGCCACAAGGCGTCCAGGCAGCTCCTTTTTGGCTTTAATAATCAGTCAAATTTAGCAATGTTTTGCATGTAGGTCACTTAAATTAATCAGTATAATCACACAAAACCTCTTTGATATAGAAATATTAATGTGGAAACATTTAATAATATTAAAAAATGAGCAGACAACCCTTCATCTGCATGTGATCAACTCTTACATCAACACAATTTTCAGTCAGTAAATAAAGTTATACTGTATGCATTATTTCTTGCAGCCTATTAATTGAGAAGAAATCATCTCTGAGAAAAAGACCCAGCACCTCTGGTTCACATAAAACACCTAAATCATGTACAACCAACCACCTCTAAGAGTGTGTATTGTGCAAGTGTACACATGTTAGTGCATGTGCATTAAAGGGATATTTCAGATCTTTTGACATGAAGCTGTATGACATCCTTATTAGCAGTGTCGTGCATCAAAAGTGAGTTTCCCCCTACTGCGTCCTGTGTGCAGAGTTTCCTGCACCATTTTCTATATTTTCTTGTATAATATTCATTGCTCTACTGTAGCTCTCAGGTTACTGTAATTCTCTCACGTCGCAGCGGTCGTCATCAGAGCCGTGAAACAGGTGATGGAAACATGCACAGCTGTTCACCAAGATGCAACGTGCAGTGATATAAAGGGAGAGAAAATAGCGCCTAGCGATTGGGAGGTCTGACTTTTACATGGACAACGGTATTGCGATGCAAATGTATTACTCTTTTTAACGCATTTTGTTTTCAGAAGCAAAACGCTTGATTTTTGTTACCCCAGACAACCAGCTGCACAACAAAACCAGACCAGAACTTTGCTCACAGGACATACAGTACAGTAATACGGGAAGGTCACTGTTGATGCACAACACTGCTTATAAGGATGTTATACAGATTCATGTCTGATCTGAAATATCCCTTTAAGGCCATGCCTGCATGTGTACATTAATTCATGCATTGTGTGTGGGGTTGAAATTATATTTATAAGGCTTTTTTAAAATACATTGTTTGGCAGCAGAATGGGGAGGGAAGGTTGAGAGGGAGAAGGAAGTACAAGCACAAATGGAAAATAATAACATCATATTTTTCATGCATTTACAGAAATGGTGTTTTTCTTCAGCCAACATTTCAAGGAAGAAAGCAAATCAACAACTTTTTCAACAAGCCCACATGCCTGTGGTTAGTGGTTGGTAGCTCTTTTTTTAACACCTGCTTAGTGCAGTGGAAGCTACTGTTATCAGCATTAAGCAGTGACTTACAAGGAAGGGGGGGTCAAGGTAGCATAACAAGGAGGGTCAAGATGTTGGATCAGCTCCATGTGAATGTACAGAGTCACAGAGTAATGTAAGGAGCCCTTTAAATCACAGGCGGTACAAAGCCACAGCTGATTTCCTGCATGGCTGTTGGAATTGAAGTACAAACCATTTTAACCATGTTTTTCTGCTTGTGCACACACCAAGAAAATTACAACAGCATCTGTTGCGTTTAAGACTAACATCTGTCTCTGTGTTAGTGTGACGGGCTCAAAAAAGTGAGGCAGTAAATGCTTGATTGTTTGATTCAAGTGTGTGTGTGTGTGTGTGTGTGTGTGTGTGTGTGTGTGTGTGTGTGTGTGAGTGATTGAACATTGGCTGTACAATCGGCAGTGATCACTGAGAGAAACATGGGATGAGAAACGGTAGCAGGTTTTGAATTAGGGGGATGATTGAGTGAGTCTCTGATTACCAGTCGAAAAAAGGTAACAACAGTTATTTATCTTTTTTACCTGTTAATACAACAAACTAGAAACTGTATCACATGATTCGATAGTATTCATGCCTTGAAGAATCTTATGATCTTGTCATGATCTAGTTTCTCTGTCCTCAAGTCTCCTGTGTGCCACAGGTTCATCAGTGGTTAGCTTTGTTAATACATTTTACTCAACTTCTGTATGTTCTGAATTAGTTTGTCAAGAATGGATGGATGAATACTAATCTTAGGTGGTTTCCAACTTTAGTCTTGAGTTGCAGTTCAACTTTCTAATGTTAGCTCGTTTCAAACTTCAAACTTTATTAATTTATATAGCACACAATGTGCTTCACATGTTAAAAACCCAACCCCTCCCATACACATGCACAAACAAAGACACAGACATTTTTTGAGAAATGGCTAAAGTTTCCAACTGTATTACAACTTACAAATTACAACTTATCTACCTAAAGTTAAGTATAAGTATAAGTTAAGTATAATATATTAAGTATTTTTAACCTACTGTACTAATGTTAACTTCAAACTTTAGCTCAGTCGCACTTACTAATCTTAGTTAGTATCTAATTTTAGTTTATCGAACTAAAATCAGCTCATTTCTAACTTAATTTAAAATATATTTTACCTTACTAATGGTAACACGTCTTTTCATTTCCAGTTGTTTATTACCAATACAAAATATCATATTTAAACAAATGTTACCAAACACTAGTTCTCAGTCATGGGCCAGACAATGGTTAAAGTGATAATAATACAGCAGCCTACACACTTTAATATTTAATTTTGACTGGTGATTTGGTGTCTTTTACCTCTGACTATAAACACTTTCTTTGTTTTCACCCAGACTTCACTCTGTGAACAGAATGGAGGGAGGAAGGGAGAGACATTTCTCTGCGTTGGTCATTGTCGATTGTGTCACAGCGTGTGCTCATTTTGGAGCGTGAAACAGAGACGTCCTCTCTATGAAGGAAGAGTAGATTGTGTTTGTGTGTTTGTGTGTGTGTGTGTATGTGTGACAGTGACTCTAATTGCTCTTCACCTCTACTTCAAAAGCTTTTAGCCCAGTCAGCACTCAGCCAATCAGAGTGCCCGCACAAAGTAGCCAGTTTGTGAGCAGTGGAGGCGAGGCCGTCTCCAAACTAACTGGATTACCTTCACACTCTCTCTGTCATACTGCGTTGAATAGTGTGCTACACAACTGAAATTAACTTAATGAAGTGACAAAAATCGTCACTTCCTATGATCACCCCCCAACCCCCCCTCCCATCTCTCCCCAGCAGCCTTGTGAGTTTCATTTTGAATTTTCTTTTTTCTTTTTCTTTTTCTTTTTTGATATTCCTCTCAGCGCTCCCTCTCCTCCTCAGTCCTCATTTCATTTGCATTGATAAGTATGTTTCTCAATTTGGGGAATAAAGAATAAGTGTCTGAAACTGCCTCCTGCTATCTAGACGCAGCTGTGAATAAGCCAGCTACAAAGCTGGGATAATGTGTTTGCAATTACAGAGGAGAAAGAGAGAAAAATAAGACAGAAAGCTTCAGCTGTCAGCGAGATATGTGTGCACCTCATCTCTTTCTCCCTTGCTCACACAAATTCAAAGATGCTTCACTCTGTATCACTGTCAAGAAATAAACACAATTGCTAAAGCAGTTTACATTACAATGCTCAATGATTAAGAATACACACAAATCAAAATAATGAGATTTTTTCAAATGACCTTTCAGTCACTCCACCATCTGTCAACTGAGGAAACTCTAGACATGCATTCGCTTTATTTGTGGGAATTTGAGCGCTGGGATGTTTTTGTTGTCCATGTCTGTTAGCGACTAACAAACGGTGAAAGTGACAGTACAGACAGGCACTTTCCAACTAATAACACACACCAGCACATAAGCTGTGCTCAGCTTCTACCTGTGACAGTATAGAGGAAGACTTCATAAAGCCTCAGTTTAAAGATTAGAAAGGCCTTTTTCCACTGAAGATATTTTGACATAGTTGGAAAAGCACAGGTGTAAATATCGCAGTAATGATGGCTGGGTTCTGTTTAACGGCCTCAGTCTCAGGGTCCTGGTGTTGTGCAGCTCACCTGAGCTATTTATAGCTCTGTTAGCAGTCTGCAATTTTGGTCCAGACGGACATATCTCGGCAGTTATTTGAATGGACGGCAATCAAATGTTTGTAGAGTTATTTACAGCACCCAGATGGTAAATCCCATGATTCTGATGATTACCAGACTTTCCCTGTAGCAATGCCATCACCAATCCATATTGGGATTGAATGTGGCCCGCTAACATCTTTCAGATTTTCAACAGGCAACAGGCAGTAAAACAAGCAACCTGTACTAATAGCAAAAGAAATGGCAATTTAACAATGGTGCTTGTTTATTAACACCAGTATGTCCAAACTACGTTTTTAAGCATGCTAATATTATCCAATGTTTTTCACTTCTCTAACACAAGTGTTTCCTGAAATACTGCAGCACGAGTAATGGATCTCATGAAGTTGACATCAGCCTGCTGTTCTGCCGTCATGGCCTGATCAGGTTTAGTCACTAAAATGACTTAATTAGTGCCAGAAAGAGATCATGATTTCAGTTCAAGAAAGTAGGCTACTTTAACCCTAACGCTACTTTCTCAACATTTGAGGAACTGTGTTGTCATGGTTATTTTAATAATGATGTAACCAACTTTGATTAAGGCTCCTGCATAAGACTTACCTGCTTTTTTCACATGGGCTTTGAACCCCTTCTCTGACACTGACTCCTTATACCACATCATTGCACTTCTCCCCCCACTACTTTTCTTGTTTACATCCAACGTACCATATAATATGACTTTGTTTTTCATATTCGTCAGTATCCTCGGTCACTGATGAATCATTTTCTTTAAGTCACTTTGAAGTAACTGCAGAAACACTTTTTACCCCACTGTGGAACACCTTTAAAACTTGAGCAGGTTTCCTTCAAACATATGATTACTCTCTGCTGTCTCTCACCTTAAAATTAGCTTCTGTGAATTACATTTTTCATCTTGCACTTTAAATAAAACAACTTTTTGTGTGTGTGTGTTACTAAGCAACAGCTATAGTCATTCACAGACTGCACTCACTACACTTTACACTTTGCAAATGATAATATAACTTCATTAAAAACTGATAATCAGTTTCCACATTCCTCCCCACATGTGTGGTCCGGTGTTTACACAACAACCATGAAGTGTACAGCACCTATTCCACTTTTCCAAATGTATCCTTTGATAAAGTTTCCTTTGTAACAGCTCGTTTCCCCAAAGGTCTAACTGTTTCCTCCATAGCATTAGATTACACCCATCTAACACCTCCACTCCTCCATCCACCGCTCTCCTTTTCTCTCTGGATCTTCACCTCAGATTCTTTTCTTTCTGTGTCTCTCGTTTCTCTACCTTGGGTTTTTTTTGCCTCATTTTTAGATTCTGTGTCTCAGTTTTTGCCACCTCCAACTCTCTACTGATTAAGAAAAAGAAGACAAAAAAAGAGAAAAAAACAGTTGGCAGATCGGTGGGAAAGTTCAATTAAACTGTGGGCCTCTGGGCTTTTGTATTGGTGTGTGTATGTGCATGTGTGCGAGTGCCTGTGTGTTTGTGGTAGTGCATGCTTCTCTTTGACAACGGAGTGTGTGTGTGTGCATGCATGCGTGTATTTGCGTCTTTGCTGGTGTGTATTTCATTCTCAGCTCTCCAGGATTAGTTTTTCCTCCTTAATCAAGTGAGAGAGGAGCCCACAGGTAATTACTGCTTCTCTCCAAAAACAACTGGGCTTCTGTTTTTTCTGTTGGACTCCATCACAGTCGAATAAAGTCACAGCTAGCTATAATTTTTAAGGACACACAAAAGTTACAAAGTTATTTCTGCCTTCCTCCAGCGTGAGGTGAAAACAACAGGTTAAGCTCTGTTAAATTGATTTAATTGTGTTCTTTTGTTTCTCATCAGTTGTAGATAAAAGTGGTTTAAGTGGATAAACTTCTCTCAGAAGAATGTTGTTCATCCATTTGTCTATTTTTATAGACCTGTTATAGCGCAGGGCTCCTGCATGAACACAATTTATCTAAAAGTTAGAAATTAGTTACTTTTACTCTTTCATCTGTGCTCTCATCTTTGTTTTAAAGGGGCGGGAGGCATTTAGGAAACTCTAATGGCACAGTCTCCTGTCCAATCAGGAATCCCCACAGCAATAATTTGGTCAAAATTACATCTTAGAGCTTGAATGCTCATGTTGGCAGGCCACTGTGAAACACATACGATCCAACCACACCCACACAGCCCACTAAGTAGAGAAATACTAAACACCAAAACAAAGTTTTCAGGGCATTCAGACCATTTTAAACTAGTTTTAACGTCTCCACACGCTCACAGCATCGTGTTTCCTGCTGCAAGAATACACCGGTCACCAGAGTCAACTAGACTCCTCTTACTCAGAAAGTGAGTCTGTGATGTAATTAGGAATGAAATGATGACATCAGTTTGTGTGAAATCAAATTGAGCAGCTGACAGTGTGACAGTTTACATCACTCTGGTGACCTAAGATAAACCAATGAGCAGCAGATTATCTTCAAAATGTAGTTTTGTGGTAACTTCATACTAGTGATGGATCAAAAAAGGAGGAAAGACATAATAACAAAAACTGTACTAAGTTGGCACCGACGAAGTGTAGAGGCTGAAAGGCAGATTTATTTAAATTTCTTTCATGACACATAATTCTGTCAAAACCCACACGATACTATAAATTTCTGATTTACATCGTGAACAGTATCGGTATTCCAGACATGAGCCTGCAGTCAGAAGCAGTCATATACAGTACATCCCCTGGCTCTACCTAAACCTAAACGACCTTTAACCTTTAATGGGCCTCTTTGTGACAGTCAAAATTATTCCACCAGCGGTGGTTACAAAGATTTGCAAACAAACTTAAATACTGCAGCACAAAAAGCTGTAGTCGCTGGCAAATTCTTCACCTTCTTTATGTAAATACACAAGCGTCCTATAATTATGATTCAGTGTGTTTCCGTACTTCATTACGAGCTCTGACTTAATTTGTGTGTGTATGTGTTGAAGTGTGTGACAGAGAGATGCAAAGAGAAAGAAGCCTGATTCATAAAAATTGTCCAAGATATGTACAGTATGTGTGTGTTTGTCTATTCTTACATCAAGCTGTGTGTGCATGTACTGTATGCGTACTTAACAACACCTCTATCTCTGCATCATCAATCAGGTTTATCTCTCTTGTCCTCCAGAGACTTAATAAGCTTATGTGTTGTCATTAATTAGCGGCTAATATGTGATGAAAAGAAGCGCTGCTAATACCTCATTCTCCCAATGCGCTGGCTTTAAACATGCAACATAAACAAAGCAATCAGTGATGCAGCAGGAAGGAGGAGGGGGGGTTGGTGTTTTCTCCAAGATGGTCCTTCTCAGACTGGATAATGAATGCAGACATACCATTAGTCTTGAATTTAGCTCTTCTGATTATGATCCCCAAACTGTCAAACCAAACTCATTCAAGCAGAACAGAATCTGAAAAACAATTATGTTGTATCCTGTAATGACCACTCGCTGCAATATTTCTGATTAGTTTTTATTTTTAAAATTTTTTACATCATCTGAGCTTCAAGTCTCCACTTGACAACAACAGTAACCATTCACACCGGTCTTACGCCATATGCCCACAATGCTACAAAATTTCCAAACTGGAATATTCCTTGCTCAAGTCATCACCTTGAATCTAGTCAATTACTGCCAGGAGCTGGATTTCTCCTTTCATTTATCTTTACCACATCTAAAACCTTTCATTCAGCATCCTTTAATGTGATCATTAATGTCTTTGCAGAAACTAAATGACATGTTGGATTCTAGTGACCTGCTGATCCTGACGGACGTCCTGGTTGATATTTCTGCATCTCCCTCCTTGGTGAGGTCAAGGTGCACCGTTGGCTACGAAACAGCATGTCTGCAGCTACGGAGGATTCACTGTCTTGCTCAAGGATACTTCAACAAGGACATACGCCCGCTGTCACAGTGGGGTGAACCCAGCTGAGGGTCAGCTCACTTAATCATTGCTTCCCCTTGTAAATCCCTATCAGGGAAGGATTAGGGCCAGAAGGCATCATGAGATATGTAACTAGACCTCTGACAGGTGAGAGGGCGCCCAGCCGAGAAGCGTGTGAGGAGGGCAAGGTTAACTTTGCACTCATGATGTTTGAAGTATGGCAAAGGTTAGAGTGTATGCTCTGCCACTGACTAATGGTTGGGCTGGGTGTGTGTGCAGCAGGAACAGAGCTGCAGATTTATTAATGATCATAGCATGGTGTTCCAATTTGTGTCTTTGAGAAATTAAGAATGTGAAGAAAACAATTCACATGTTGATTTTGAAGTTGTAGGCTGTCATACAGGTACGTGTGTCTTCCACATACAGTACAACCTGGTACGAGGTACTGCTATTCTGCTCTACCTCTTGCTTTGTATCCTTCTACTGTAATTATATCCTGATAGTAATGTTGCAGTTATTTATGAGCACCTTTCAGATCACCCAAGGTGACTTTACAAAGCACATTAATATGATTCAGAAACATAAAGACGATGAAAAACAGCATATGAATGAAAGAATTCAGTGTACAGGAGCCACTTTATGCATTTACACTAAAGCTCTACCCCCTACACAGTAGAAGGGAAATGAAAAATAATATATATTGAAAAAAATACACTTACTATTAATGCAAATGTAACATTTATTACTGCCACTGCTTCACATTAAATCACTCACTTTCAAAAACGCAGGGTTAACCTTGGCAGTGGCCTCCATTGTGAAACAGCCACAGGAAATCCAGTGTACAGCACTATCTGCCACTATGGTTCCCGGTGACTGTTGTTCATTAAAAAAAGAGGAGACAGTCACTTCTGGTTTTGTTCATCACCAGTTCAGTGAGCTGTGCAATAAAAAGCTGCTGGCGACAGTGGGAATGTGCACACCGTGAAAACAGATCGCTGCTGTCCCCAGTATTATTTACATTTACATACCTGCATTGTAAATAGACGCTCTGTTTGCTCTTGTGCTCTGCGGCTGTTGTTGAGGGTCGCTGCCTCCAGAACTGACCTGCAGTGTTTAACCACCAGCAGGCATGGCTGTCACCAAGTCAACCAGGGCTGAAATCGTAGGCAGTGGGACGCCTCGAGCAACTGGCATTTTAGCAGGTAAACACCCGTTCGGTTAGCATGGCCACACACTGATAGCGGTGTTAAATGGGCTGCACTTACACAGCACTTTCCTGGTCCTATCGACTACTTCAAACTGCTTCATGCCACGAGACGCAGCATTCGCCTGTTCACACACATTTATACAGAGCTTTCTTTTTACGCTTAGGGCAACTTTCACCAGAGGAGCTGGGGATCGAACTGCTGAACCTCTGATTGGTGGATCTGCTCCACTTCACATGACACATGGCAGTGTAACAAGCCTATAGTAGTGGCATCAGTGGTGTCTTTTCTAATTTGCATTTAGTTTTTAGTCAAGGCATGATGGTACAGCGGTTTGCACCATCACCCCGTGACATCTGGGTTTGATCTCCTGGTCCTTATTCAAGGAGTTCCCATGTTCTTCAGGTTCTCCATCTTCCTCCCACAGGCCAGAGATACACACTTGAGGCTTATTGGCGATAGGTTTGTATCTATATGTCACTGGCAATCTGTCCAAGTTGCACTGCGCCCTCATCCAATGTCAGCGTGGGATTGGCTCCAGCCCTCTCGAGATCTGCACAAGTAAACGGTGCAGCCAATGGATGGACGTATTGTTGAGGTCGGCTTTTGACCATAGTTAGTATTCAGAGCCTCCAGCTGATTCAGATCACTGTCTCTCTCTAGTTGTCCTGGATTCTGTCCCTCTCCTGGCTTCACTGTCATTGTGCGAATATGCGTGAAAAGCCTCCTTTGTATCATGTGTTTACTGACTCAACACACTTGCAGCTGATTTCCCCTGATTTTTAAAGAAGCCTGGGGCCTCTGTGACCATGAGCCATGTGTGAAATTTTGTACTGAGTCAATATTATGTGTTGAATAGTTCACAAAATGTGTTTTTTATTATATATGAGCATGAAGACGGACAAATCATTGGAGAGACCCGAGTTTCTGTGGTGGGGACGCTAAATTGAATTTGGACGCTCTGTGCACGTCTTAGCCCATGGAGGCCTCTTTTCATTTGGATGTATTTATTTATGTGAATTAAGGTCAGACATTTAATAAGCTGTTCTGTGATTTCTGCATCTCTGCATCTTCAGCTTTGTGGATTCTCCTCAGTTTGTTGTTTGGACGTGCATATTTCAAACTTGTATAATCCAGCTGTCACTAAAGTAGTGATTTTGATAAACATTGCCCTGAAAAATTGGATATCAGTTCTTTTTTCTTTTTTTTTGGCAATTGGGTGATTTCATCCTTTTCAATTACCCTTATTATCCTCACAAAGAAGGCGGTGGTAACATCAAAATTGCATTTAAAGAATAAGCTAAACTTTAAAACTTTGGACGGTTAGTCGTTTGTGTAGAAATCTGAGCTCAGACTCAGTAATTTGGCTCAGCTGAAAGAAACTCTTATTATGAGTGAGCTAGACGTGGTAGATACTGAGAGTGTGTGTGGGAGGGAACGTGGCTTTCTGACGTTGTGTGGACACATTTTGCCCACTCCTCAGTTTTTAAAATGCTGTTTCAGGTGTTTCGACTTAGTTTTAGGGTTCAGGTTAGACTTCTGTTTATGTCAAGATGTGCCAGGTTAGTGTTGATGCAGAATGTCTCAGTTATTAGGAAGCCAAGATGTCAGAAAGCACAACAGGTTACTCTGTCGTTTTCATGTTTTTAAGTCCGATTTATAGGAACGTGATTTCTCTGCACAGTCTATTTTCAAGAAAAAATCAAAACAAAGAAACATTGAAGTGAAACATTGCATTTCAAAAGGTCTGGTGTGAAAATAGACGTGTAGACATTTATTTCAGTTTTACTTTCAGTTTAGACCAAGGATTATTTTGGGTCCAAAGACTGATGACTGAGTTATTACTTCCCTGTGTTATTCTGTCAGGCTGATACTTGTTGTACCGTCCTTCGTCCCTCTTTCTAAACTGATGAGCACATTATTACCCCTGTTCACGTCCCAGTTTCTATAGCTTAGCAGCTAAGTTCTGACACCAACAATATCAAATTATTGTTACCTCAACAGTACATGCTTTCATACCTTCATGTCAACACTAAACAACAACACTCGACATTAACTAGCATGTGGAAAAAAAAAGCTTGTGAGTTTGTGCCTCGTTTCTGTCAAAGGCCTGGTAAGTTTTGATTTATGGATAGTGTAGTGTGAAATAATGGCATGCTTCTAAAATTAGTGGAACAGCCCTTGGAAAAAAAAAAGTTTTTCCTTGTTTCAAGACTTATATTTTTTTCAGTAAAGACATAATTAAACTGATCAAACAGCCCAAATTGTGTCTGAACTAACAGCCCATTCCTGCCAAGTTGGTCCACTCAGGCAGCTTGCAGTCCAGGCTGGAAGAGGCAGGGGTCACCACCGTGTGCGACCCAGCCGGAGCACAGGGGTCAGGAAAACCGCGAGACTGGAAGCAGTGATCGGCACAAGGTTGCGTGTTTTGGCCGAGCGGCGCTGTGGATGACGTTAACGCTGCACCTCCTGGCTCAGCCGATCGTAGGAGCTGCTCCAGCGCAGCAGGCTAGTTATTGAGATTGAGATTGTCCCACAGTTGGTGAGAGTTCAAACAAAACGCCACATGCTGTGTCAGTGAAGGTTACCCACCAGTCTGCTCTAAGGGGAGTGAAGCCATCTGGGTGTTCAGGGAGTTTAGAGCCCCACACCTATCTAAAGAGGCTGTACAATGTGGAGCTCCCAAATGAAGGCATGTTGCTAATGTACAATTTTGGGGGTGAGTCATGAGGTTAAGGACAGACAGGGTGACACAAAAGGTGTCAAACGTAACAGGACATACACATGCAGGGTCATGATGTCAGTCACATGGGAAACACAGGTTACATGTTAAACTGGTTTAAAGTGTTATTTTCCTCTAACACAATGATTTTAAGGTCAACAAACTACACATTTTAGTCTGTCAGCATAGAGGTCAACTACAAGTGGTTCACTGTGTGTGCTCATGTGTTTATGTGTGTGCTGTTGGGGCCCAACTGTGCATTCATGCTCCCTGTGTTGAAATGACTTTATGTGTGTCTGTAGTGAAAGGAACCTTGATGAAAAGGTGTTAACATTTACTGAGTGTGATGGTGAATCACCAGATGGTGAATCACCATCCAACTTTTTAACTGTTCTGTTTTTTGTTTTTTTAATTATTTCGCATCAGTCTGGGAGGGGATAGGAACTGCTACAATACATGGGTTTGTCACTTCAGGAGATACTTACCTATTTATCCATCCACTTTTTCCCCTTGCCCAGGGTTTGGTGGTGGTGGTGGTGGTGGCAGCAGGTTGTCCAGACATCCCTCTCTGGACAGCAACACGTCCCAGAGGATCACAAGTTATTCCCTGGCCAGACTGGATATGTTGTCCCTTCTGTGAGTTTTTGGGAGGCGGGGTTCTGGAAGTGATGGCACCTGAATTTATAGAATTACAATTATGTAAAAAGTAAACGCTAATCAATTCAAAGTCCATTCTAGTCAAGATTGGTTTTATCACACTTAAATTATACACAATGTTAAATATAAAACAAACAAACAATTTGCGTTAATTGTTTTTAGCTGCAAAATGACTTCTTCAATTTACATATATGCAAATTACTTTTTGAAAGTGCAGCTAAGCTGAATTCAGTCGTAACCACAGATTTTTTTCTCAATACATCTACCTTGTATCTTTTCATGTTTTCCTAGCAACGAACCTTCACTTGATTCTGTGATAAGACAAACTAATTATTTTATTACTAGACTTGAATTTTCTCTGAACCCTCTCAATGCCAGACTAGATCTTGTTGTAAGGGGGAAAAAAACATGATTGTTCAACAATATTTCAACTCTGGGTTGACACCAAAGTTCAGCAGTAGTTCAGCAGAAGAAGAAGAAAAAAAAAGTGGGACATGTGCAAAAGCTCCTCACTGCTTGTAAGCTTGATAAAGTCTGAATCGAGGCTGAAATCACTTTCTAATGGTGTCACTTTTTTTTTTCGAGACTTCATCTTCTATTAAGCTGTCTCACTTGGATTGACACGCTCAAATTTAAATTATCACAAGTTGATAGGAATGTATAATAAGCTCCACCTCAGCGCGATGACCTCGCCGATGACTCCCCCAGATAGAAGAACAGTTAAAATCAGACAATATTTCACATTATTTCACTTGCTTTTAATATAACCCCATGTTACTCCAACCAAAGCACTGTCTGGTATCTGTGTCTGCTAATAGGGTCATTAATATTCATATCTTCACAGAGATGAGATGAGTAACACACTGGTGTACACACATATCACCCTACACACACACACACACACACACACAAGGGAAGGTACACACACGCACCCCACAAAGAGAAATCAGTTGGCTGCTCAAATATAATTACTTGACTGCTGGCTGCAGTTTAGTATGATGCCTAGATAGATTATTTTGTCCATCTTCCTCTCTGTCTTTCTGTCTGTTTTTCTTCTTCTCTTTTTTTTCCTTTTGATTTTCTTCCCATCGGACTCTCTCTTTCTCTCTTTTTTTAACTCCTCCCCTCATCTGTACTTTCTGAAATGTTGCCAGGCAGATCCGCTGGTGTTGATGTGACTCAATTTACAAGTGTTTTATTCATACCATTTCCATTATCAACTTGCTCTTAGAGCTGTGCTGAGTTGTTAAAAGATCGATTTGTCTCTGCCATGACACAGTAGCTTTCCGTCTCTAAGGCCCAGCTGAAGGCCACGAGAGATGGGAACAAAAACTATGCATTAATTTCACTTTAAGTTTTATTATTTCCTCTCGAGCTCATAAATTCCATCTGGTAGAAGCATTGACAGGTTTATGTTGTTAAAGTATCTTATCATCTGAACAACCTCTTGGGTCCTTGTCTTACATGATATGTCAGAAAGGCACAAGACATGCCTTGTATTTCAATTATTTTGTTTGTTTGTTTTTCAATACCTGGTCTTCTAAAAGGAAAAATCAAATGATCAAGTGGAGTCTACAAAGTCTCCTCCCATTGGATGAAAGTCGTGATTCCTGTGGAAACTTTCATTTCACATCAATGTCATTTCAACAACTGATGCTGTTACAACAAAAAGACCAACACTCTCTTAGTTTTACTAGCAATAACTAAACGCAATAAGGAAAATGTTCGACTTAACACATGAAACTCCATCAGTTAAATATCAGACACATTACGCTTTCTTTGATATTCTTCAATTGCCAAAAAATGTTTTAAATAAATGTTTTGCCTGGATTTTGCATGTCATCTAAATAAACTGAAGAAGAATGTGGAAGGAAAGCCAGACAAATCGTCACTTTGTGATTGAGTTTTTTTGTCCTCGAGCAACTTTTCTGATGGGAGGGGTGAGTGTGAGCAAGTAGGTGAGTGCTGCAAACTAGAATCTGAACACTATACCATTAGAACGTCTCTGACTATACCACCATTTTACACACTAGACCTTTAAGGCTGCTTTGTAGTGATACATTTCTCGTCATTTGTGTAAAGAATATTGTATTGTTGATGCCTGTTGTTTCTGTTTCTAGGTCAACATTTAAAAATTCAAACCATTGGACACTGAAATCATTAAATGAAGTGTTTATGTTTTCAGAATAATCAAGTGAAGTGGGTGTGTTGAATTCTGCACTTTTGGGTCAACAGCTGACCCTTTACAGTAGGCTGGTGTGTTGTCACCCGCTCACAGCATCGTCTGTGTTCAATTGTGAGGTGAAGGCTTTCCTCATTTTGAGAGGATTGTTTCTCCCAAATGTTATCACGCGCATGAGAGCGGCTCGCAGAGTTTTGTCGAGCTTTTGTGCTAATTCTGCCTCCCACCTCCGTCCTCTCATGGCGGTCACCTCGGTGAAACTCTGGATGGAGGCTGCATGACATCACTCTCCAATGTGTTGTATATTAAGAAAATTAAAATATTCATTAAGCATGTCAGATAGTTACAAGATGCTCCTGATATATATTGGTGGTTTGATTCTGGACTTTTCTGTCAAAAAAAGTGTGTGTGTGTGTGTGTTTATGTGTGCGTGTGGGGGAGTGCATGTGCAAAGGGATCAGTGACTGATTCCTCCCTTGTCTAAACACGGTGGCTATTTACTCTGGAAGATTGGAAACACCTGTCAGTGCTGCTCAACATGATGGTGTTTGTGTGTGTGGCGAGGATAATGCATTAGATGTAAATTATGGATTATGTATATATGGAAGTAATAATTACAAACACATCAGCTACTAAATATCATGTTTTGTCATTCAGTCGCCTGTGGATGTCTTTGTGTCTCTTCTCAGTTCTCTATTCATGGTCCTCATTTGTTAATGCAGTTGTTAAACCCCAGCATTTACAGATACAGTTGATAGGCTTCTGGACACAGTGGGAACATCTGCATCAGATATCAGATTCATAGGGGGTGTTTGAGTAACAGTTGCTCCATCAGCAAAGAAGTACAAAATATGAAATGTGTTAGAAAGATAAAGATACGAATGAATATATACATAAAATATAGACTGAGGTTTGGTGAAGGAGAGAACGAGAGCAGCCTTTTAGAAATGTTTTGAGCTAAAAAAAAGAAAAAAAATGTCAAAATGAATATTTGCCTGGAAGCTAATGCAAGAATCAATTAATATTAAAATTAGGAGACCTCTTAAGCTTTGTCCTTTGACAGTATTTATGTGTTGGCAGGCTACTGACCAATGTTTTTGAAATTATGACTGGATGACTTGTTTTCATGTTGGCTTAAAAAAAAACAAAGAAAAAACTTTTTTCCCAAATGGATTTAGAGCATATGGGATGAAATGCTTGAAGAATTCCATTACTGACGGACACAGCCCCCCAGAACAATATGGGATTTCTTGTTTAGACTAATCTTTCATGTAATGGCTCCTAGTTTCGATGATTGTTCATATACCTGGGGGGGTTGAATCAAGGACTAACGGCGTAGTGCAACTATTTGACATCTTCAGATGGATATCTGCCCAAAGCTGGCACTCACAGAGATCATCTCTCTTTTCCTATAGTCCAATGGATGTTACAGATCTGCTGGAGTGCAATATTAACACCATTACTCATTTAGTCATTTTAGATTTGTGTGCAATGAATAAACAATAATGCAATCTTTAGGATAGTTTTTCAGCTGGAAAACAAAGTGAGCTGAGATACAATGAGCAAAGTAACGACCCAAGCCTCTGTGTTTGCGTGTGTCCACATCTGCATGAAATTAGTCACCACACAAAATATGACTACATTTTTCCTTCACCAGAGACACTGTAGGCTACTAGGGGCAAAAAAAGAAAAAAGCAACTCAACAAAAGTTTTGACAGCGTTTATCAGCAATAAAAAAAGAAGAAGAAAAAAGAAAGTGTTTCTAGCATTTTACTTTCTGCTGCACCTCCACGGGCAGTTTCACTTAATTTGCTTGATAGACCTTTTTCCAGGACTGTGTGCAGATACAGCTAAATTGACATTTGTAGCCTCCTTTTACTAAAGGCACATTTGGTTTTGATTTCAGAGGTGGGGTGGGACACATTTGCACAGAACAGTATTCTTTACGCTCCAGTCTCTGATGTTCAGCGCTGAAGGCCGTAGAAGAAGAATTATACCTGTAGACAGAAAAAGTATAATATTTTTTCTAATTTGAACACATTTTAGCTTTGAGTTAAGTAATAATGTTGCTTCTTATACACTGTAGCTACAATGTTTCTTTTATTTTATTTTGTGATTGTCATATATTCATGACTTCACGGCGTGGGCTGCACACACAGCCCTGCATGCCGTTCTCTCTCCTCATTGGATAAAAACTGTAGGATACGATAAATGTTTTCTCCTCGGCTCAGAGCAGAGCAGAGTGACTGACAGACCCGTGTTTTGGTCCAAACACTCTATGTAAGTGATTGCTGTCGGAAGATATAACTATTTAAGACTTATATTAACACAAATATATCACTTACTTCTGCTTTAAGTAATAATGTTGCTTCTTATACACTGTAGCTACAATGTTTCTTTTATTTTATTTTGTGATTGTCTCTATTCATGTGTCCATTTTCTGGACACACACTGTTTTTCTGACTCGGTGTAAAATACACTTGTCTGCGAAAAGTGCTAGCCTATATAAATAAATAAACTAAACTGTAGGCTATTTGAGTAAGCAGCTGAGATACTACACTACACTAGGCTACATGTATTTTGGACACAACTCGAATTTTAACTTGCATGCTGGGTTTTGTCATTTTAAATCATCTTTGTTTGTCGCCAGCAAAAGCGTCACGTGTTAGGGAAATGGGAACGCTTAAAACAGAGCTGAGTTGACCCCTGTGTGAGCTACTTCTCCAAGGGGAGACTGGCACCGGCAAGTTACAGGAAGACGGAGCAGCAGGCAAGCAAGTTGCGCTTCCGGTTTGTGGTTCACTTCCTATCTGGTTGGATACCTCGGAGCGTCACAGCGCGCGGAGTTCGAATGTAACGCTCGCGCTAGTAGGCTACGCCGAGTAAACAAACGTCGTTCGAATGCAGTGGTTGTGAAGTTGTGCCGCCGCCCTACCACCGTGAAAGCCCACCTTCCCTCGTCAAAAGGTAGACTAGTTGTCTTCCCGCGACTTTCTGTGGATGAAGCGGGTGAAATCAGATCCATCTTTCCAGCTGGGCTGCTATTTTGTGGCTGAAAATGAACAGTAACAAACACCTGCTAGCTAGGAGAACATGGCTGAAGTTGAAGGAGACTCGGCCTGGGTTGCCAACTTGCCTACTGTGGTTTCCCATAAAGACATTCATGACTTGGAATACTTTAACACTAGAACAGCCAACATTCCATGTATACCTAGAACCGCCAAGAGGTCATTTTGACCTCCATTCATTCTAATGCAAAAAGGGTAAAATGACTGCATTTATGTAGCCATATACATTATAAGCCCAACCAGACACACAGTTCAAAACACTTTATAGTAATTCTTCACATTCATATTCACACACATACTTTACAAAAAATAACAATAGTGGTTGCTAGGCAACCAGTATAGACTACTCTTTATTTGTCTATTTTTTGAACAGTGTGTCCACATAAAAAATTTCAAAAGTGTTCCAAATTTCTGATTTCATGTCCATTTCTCATGAGAACAAGGGATTGTCATTGTTATGTTCAATGTTTATTGGCAGTGTTAAATTTTACACATTTTCTAACGTCTGGTGTTGTGTTGTGGGATCTTTAACTAACTAAATAACTAACTATATATATAACTAACTGACAAACTGAGTGACTAAATGAACATCATTTAGCCCAGATTGCAATCATTGGAAAATTAATTTTATACATTTTTATATAACACACTGTTCTAGAAAAATAAAGAGTCAGCTATACTGGTTGCCTAGCAACCACTATTGTTATTTTTGGTAAAGTAGAATGAATGAACCATAAAGTGTTTTGAACTGTGTGTCTGGCAGGGTTTAGATATATATGGCTAATAAATGCAGTCCATTTAGCATTTTTGCATTAGAATGAATGGAGGTCAAATGACCTCTTGGCGTTCTAGGTAAAACCAGCTTTTCTTCGCTATATCAGAATCACGTAAGATGATTTCACACTTTTAGGAAAAGTCACCGACTGGGAGACATTTTTACAGACTTTTAAGGAATCAAAATGACCTCACGGCGGTTCTAGTGTTAATTGAAAAAGAAAAAAAAACAACCTTTTTGTCTTTTAGGATCTGAAGGAATATAAATGGAGGAATGGACGACATGTTACAACAAAGACCTTCAAACAGGTAGGGGTCAACACTGCCATGTTGCTTCTGCTGACACCTGATGCTGGATGTATTATACATTCATGGTAGATATTGAGAAAGCCTATTTATGTAGGTTTATATTGTAAGTGCTAACAAAATATGCCTTATAGAGACTTCAACTGATCAGACAACTTGTCTATAATGGCAAAAGTTTCAGCATCAATCAGAACCTGTTCAGAAACTTGTAATAGGCTCCTATACGGGCTGGTGAATGCTAGTTTATTTAAATTGAGGCCCTTGTGAATATTCAGGTTATATAAATAAATTATAGGGTATAGCTGGACCTGCCTGCAGGACACACTCTTTATCATGATCAGTCACATTTCTAGAGATAGACATTTTTTCTCAGAGGGGCTGTGTGTTTATTTCACTGGTTTAACTCCAGAGATCCATGATAGTCTGGATGTCAAGACCTCCAAATTGGCTTTTAGGACCAAGAGTGAGGGTGAGAGACACAGACGGAGCACCGAAGTGTTTCCTGTGGGCGGTGAATGTAGGAAGTGTGTGCAGACAGAGATGGAGAAAAGGAGACTTTTAAAAGGTTTTTAAAGAGGGCGAACATGGCACAACGAAAGGAGAAGTGAGAGAGAAATGGAGTTGCAGTATTTCCTCAGGGGTGAGCGCTGTCTTTTTTCGACGACTGTTTGAAGATTGTGAATCCATTCTCAATGGATATTTATCATTTCCCTGTGGATGTGCATTCCCAACCAGCTGCAATTTATCAAGGTAGACAGAAGGCGAGAGAGGGCGTGGCTACAGGATAGACGGAGCAAGAATCAGAGAAAAGGGAAATGCACTCTTGTGATGGAAACACTTTTGAGGATGGTGTTTGAGTAATTGTTAACACAGGACATCTGCAATATTAATAGATAATTTGCATGAGATAAGAGCTCTCTGTAATTACCGTTACAAATTACAGATATGGGAGCTTGGACTGCTCCATTTCCATCACATCAAAAATGTAAAAAGCATCATATCAAAAAAATTACATGCTTGATCTATAATAATACGGCATGACTGCAAAAGGGAGGGAAAACTTGCATCGCTGGATAACTCAAAATGACTGTATGATTGCAGAGGGGGCGGGGTGCCGGTTTGATAGGACAGCCATGCTAGTAGCTCTGTGAGCAAAGTGTAGGCTTTGATTGCAGGTGTTCCTCAGTTATATTCAACACCTGGGGACAAAAATATCAGTTCAAAAATACAAATTTTATTTGAAGTCAAATAACTTTAAACACAGATGACAGATAGAAGGTCACTTTTTTCACGAGCCGGAGTTTTATTAAGTTGATCCATCTAATGGGGATCCATAATAAAAGTAAAGTTTAATTAACACCAGTCATGAGCACGACTTGGGTGTTGACCCAAACAGTATTTGTGGATTAGAAACGGGTACTTACAACATCTCCAAATGAACAACAAAATAAATTCTCTGTTGTTGATGATAGTACAGTGTCTCCTAGTCAGTCCCTGTCTGATACTGTATGGGAAAGACAGGAATAGAGCATAGCAGGGAGAGGGGTACATTACATAACTAAAGCAGCATAAATGAAGACAATAATGACACCACTGTTTTACATAATAGAAGTGAAAGGTTTGGATAACCACAGCCAACAAATGATCAGGTGGTGAATTAGTTAAAATATCATGGTTTAAATAGTCAAAAGTGACTTCAAAATACATCAGATGTTGTTTTCAGTGTTAAAACAGCTTTTGTAAGTTGAAACATTTTCAGCCTTATATGAATTGGCTCTGTTGTTGGTCTGCACTGTTTTGATTTAAGATCATCAACCAGAGGCTCAAACAAATCAAATGAAACTTCGAACATACCAAGTACAACAGGGATGTGTTGAGTGTTGAGTTTAAACTGTAGTCATCAGGACTGAGGCTTGTGGTGCGTTCGATGACATCCGGTTATGTGTCTGATTATTCTGATGCAGCATAAACAGCTACATCCGTTGCTGTGCAGTATGTGAGTCACAGGGTTTGATGATAATCAAATTCATATCATTAAGGCATAATCTTAATGGCTCGGTTAACGGCTCGGGTTCAACTCCAACCTTTTTAATTTTCCCTCTCACTCTGCCCTACTTTCCTTTTTCTCTCACATTCTTGCAGTCAGAATTAAGGAAAACTATACGCAAAAAAAATGTTTTAGCTCCAAAAGTTAGAATTGGGCATTGAACAACAAATACCAGCCAGGTTCATCACTTTTTAGTGCCCCCCTGGAAACAGTTTTACTGTGTTGTGTGTAAATTTACAGAGAATGTGTTGTCAAATTGCGTCTTTTTTGTATTTGCATGGGTTTTCTTAGGTTGCATCAAGCTCTCAGGGCCACCGTAGAGATGTTCACTCACTCTGGAGTGGAGATCAGCAGCCTGCGAGAATGAGAAAGAGAGAGGAAAACAGCTGCTGACACCGGTAACATTTCAGGAGTGAAAAGGTTATTGTCAGTGTGTTCACAGCCGAAACACAAACAAATCTGTCAGATCTGTGGTTGTGTATGTGGCGCTGTGTATTCTCAGACTCTGATCGGATTCATAGGAGCTTTTGTAGTTTTCCTCTGCCAAAGGGTGTTTGGGAAGAACAGGAGAAAAGAAAGCTACTTGATAGAAAAAGACGTTAGATGTGAAGTATGCATAATGTTAAAGTCTCTGGAAGTACTCTGGACTTGTTTGATGTTTTGAAGTTTAAAACTTTGGGCATCTTCAAATAATGACCCCATCCACGGTGCAGGAAATTGCTTTGACAAATTGACAAATTGGTTCTGCTATGAATAGAAATGACATTATTGCATACTATTAGTTCTAAATCATCAATAAATGCTTATTCACAAGTTCTGTCTTGTAGAGAGAAGTGACTCACTCTTGGAAATTGATATAAATGGTTATTATTTAAGTGAAGCACGCATTACTAAGGCGGCTATGATGCAGCACAGCTTGAATAATAATAGCATTTTGCTAACTTGAGAGCAGCACCTGTGAAACACCTGTGGTTGCAGCAGCGTCAACCGAGCTTTGTAACGTCATCAGCTCTTTGTCATCCATTTGGGTGTGTGATTAGATAGCTATGAGTTTTCTTCTACCCCTGGGGAAATGTAATTTGTAAAACTACAGCAAAAAAGTAGCTTTGGCAACTACTTACAACTCATTATACTCATTGAATTCAGCGTTAAATAAATCATCGTAGGAAACTAAATATAATAGCCTGCAAAGAATTCACATGCCAGCACAAATATGCCCCTCAACTCAGTTTCATTCTTTAAAGAAAAAAAGCTGACATTTTTGGTCAACACACTATTAGTGTAGCTATGTAGTTCAACTTAATGTAGTTTAACACTGTTTTTTAACTGCTATGACCCTTCACAGAACCTGTGGTGTCAGAAACAGATACTGCAACGATTATTCTCAAAGTAGGAACAGACAACAGCACAGTGGGACAAGAACGCATGCCCCTCATCTATTTCATTGGGACCAGTGTCTTTTCTAAGCATGAAGCAGTCTTCACCAGTTTCACCAGCGTAACAAATGAAAAGAAGTAAAGTTACTGCATGGTTTCACATGTGCAAGTAGATGTCTGTCTTAAATTTTAGGGGCAAAACATCTCCATTTAGGGCCAGTCTGGAGCCCTGTGTTATCTTTATTTATTTATTTTTTACCTCATCTGATATGAGTCTTGACCCTGTTGCCAGTTCATTACTGGATTTGTTTGCTTTTTTTAAATTCCCTGGTTTTGACCCCTGCCTGGCTCGCCATCCCACAAGACTTTTGCTTGCTCTTCTTTGTTTATGTTAAATAACTGAACTACACTAGTTTTGCCTCCAGTGTCTGCATTTGGGTCCTGCCCTCTGTGTTCTTGTTATCCTGCCTGTACCACTTGTGACAGTTTGGCACCACAGTGCCGCACTGCATCACAAACAGCACCGGATATGTGGAGCGGGGGAAAAAAGCATGTTGTTGACCACTAGTTGGCGGTGCACGCTACATCATTAGACTCTATGCTCTTTACTAGTCTGCCAAGCAGAGCCCAACAGATTTTATGAAAGATTGCCATGATTGGATGCAGCCTGATGCCCATCTCTGGCTGTTCCACAGGTGGGTAAATGCCACACACCTGTGTATGCACACATCCGCTGTGCTTCCTGAGCAGCGGTGAGGCTTATGTGTGTCCATTTGTCACCTCTATTTGTTGGGAAAGATTGTCCAAAGTACAAATGGCTGTAGTCTGATCTCATCTTCTCTTCTACACATTTTCATTCTTCCTCCGCCCATTGCCATCATTTTGTCTCTGTCTCTCATTCTCCCCTCTCTTCTCCATCTGTTGCTTTCTCCCTGTCTCTCCCTCTCTCCTCCCCCTCCATCTGTCTCGGAGGAGGTTTCACTAACAGGGTACTTGACAGGAGAGAAGAGTGCAGGGAGAGTGGCCTTTTTCTAGCAAGTCAGCTAGTCATCCAAGGCTAATTAAATATCGCTTCTGAGTGCTCAAGTCTCTCTCTCTCTCTCTCCTGTCTCTTGCCATCTCTCTCACTATCTTCCTTAAAGTGGCTGCTTTTCCTGAACTGAATTAGCAGTCCTCGTTCCTTCTCTGTATCACTTTCTCTCTCTCTTCTCTTCTCTCTCTCTCTTTATCCCCTTGTTCCCAGTCATCGCCTTGGGCTCCTTACACTCAAATTAACCTTTCACTATAAAAATCACACAGGGGAGCAGTAGCCAGACAGGTGTGTGTATTCAGAGAGGCCTGGAAAGAAAGAGGAAGGAGGTGTGCGTATATGTGTGTGTGTGTGTGTGGCCAGGCGTGCACATGCGTGTGACTGAGTCTACAGGGTCAACCTAAGCCCTTGTCCATGTAATTGTGAATTAGAGTCTTAAATGAGCTCTACTTCCCTGAGCTGATCGAGAGACGGAGAGGAAGGGAGCTGGGAAAGGTAAATGAAATGAAAAGGTGCAGAGAAGTAGAGTTTATTGGGATAATAGAAAAGATGAGAGGAGGAATACGGACAAAATGAGAGACGATGACAAGACACAGCACGACTTCATGGATCTATGGATAAAAAATGTGATATATTCTTGCAGTGAATCTCCTCTTTGTGAGTTGAACTTAAAACAAATAACAAAGAGTAAATGTTGTAACGACAGTGCCACAATGATAAAGCTGGATGTGCACTTGTTTTCTGAACTGTCGGATGAAGTCACAGCCAACTGAGCCCCGGACAATTAATAAAGTCCTGTGCATCTGATGTAACTCTTGAGGTGTCGAAATTTCCACCATGCGAGGTGACTGTGGCAGCACTGACAGGAGGAGCCCCAGCAAGCTCGCCTCCAGGGTTGGAAATTAAGCTTTCCCACTTATAAATGTTACATACTACTGACAGGCTGTGTCCAACAGGCTGACAGTGTGGTGTTCAGCCTGTTGGACACAGCAGTTAGGGAGTGGGCGGCTAGAAATGAGACCATCCAATTTCCAAAGTGGTGGAGATAAGGAGAGGCAAGGGGAGCAGAGGGAAGGTGCAGGAGGACAGAAGCGTTGGGAGCAAAGAGTGGAGCAAAAGTGGTGATGTGAATTTCAAAAGAATTTGACTTTTTGTGTCTTTGACCTCATGTTTAAATGCTTCTAGTTTTTCGAACATGCCAATGCATCCCTTCTTTTTGTAGAGCTCTCTTTGTCTAGATTTCTTAACATTACCCTATCAGCAGCTGTTGCTCTGTTTGTTTAGCATGAGGCGTGGTGGTCGTTTTTTCAAACAGCTGTATAACAACTTCCTGTGTCACATGTCTGTCGGAGATAAGGATGGAAAGACATTAATCAAAGAGTTGACTGTAACTTTTAAAAGATGTCTGTAAATAATAAATAATGAACTTTATAAACACAGTAAAATATTTTTAGTTAATTAACTTTAATATGCAACACGCTTTAACATCTAAGCCGTCCACTTGCACAAGTTGCCAAACAGTAAAACTGGACTGAAGCTGTGAAGCCTCGAGAAGTGATCAAAGTGTCCAGGCTGCACTGAGCAGCATCCAATTACTTAGAGCTCATGTTTGTTCCCATGTCATCTCCAGCCCAAACCCATCTCGAAGTTTCTTGTTTTAATGTCCCACCTACGCAGAGAGACCTCCTACCAACCGATTCTCCAACTACCCCTCAACCTCCACAAAGAGGAGATCCAGAATAACTGTCAGCTCTTCTCTCTTATGTATCACACTCTTTATATTCCCCATGAATTACCATCCAAAATATACTGCCAGTGTGTCTGTTGGACTGCCTGTACTCCAGTCTGTAAGTGTGGTGTGTGTGTACTTGTGTGGAGTTTCAAAACCTTTGTAGCTTCAGTTCTTCTGAGAGAGGTGGAGCAATTATTGGCAGAGATGCAGGAGTACAGTAGGTACAAGGAAGGAGACACGGAGAGAAATGATGGTCACGTTAGTCTGTAGATGTTCCACCTAGAAAGCTGATCAGTCTCATAAGTCATGGGCAGCTGCAGCAGCAGCACAACCCGCCAGTGTTTTTCATATGTCCTACTCAAACTCAGCCTCCATAGTACAAGTACCTTACAAAAATATAAATGTACATACTGTTCGTCTCTGTCTCCCTCTAATTGGTTGTCTGTATCTACTCTGCTCCTTCTCTCTAATTGAGTGGCACTCTTTCTCTCTTTCCGTCTGTGTCTCTCGTTCTCAACTCATGTACAAAAGATGTGACTATTGGTGTGTGTGTGTGTGTGTGGAGGGAGAGAGAGAGAGTGGGAGAGCGGGCGCGTCATGTTGGGCACACAGATGGGAGAGGAGAGGATGATTAGAGTGGTATTACATTGTCACTGGGTTGGCACACTCTGCTTTAATTACCGGGTGCAGCAAACACACAAAGACATTTCTGGATACACACATATTAACATAAAGAGAAAGAGACACACTGAAAGACAAAACTCATCCAAACACAACACACAGACACAAACACACACTGGAAATATGGTATACTGAAACAACAACCAGCAAATACATTGACAGACAGTACTGATACAGATTGATGAGTTAAACCTCAACTTTTTAAAACCTCACGTTGTTTAAATCAATCAGCTCTTTGTGTAATATTTGGGCGGAGGAACAAAATAGATTCTGAATCGATTCATAAACTTCAAAAATCTTTTTTTTTTTTTAACGTGTCCTCCGTTTTCTGCGCAACAGGCATCCGTTGCAGCAAGCTAAGATAACGACACTCGTTAACCAATTAATAACCGTTAACTGATGAGGATAAAAGACTCTATTGAATGTCTGTGACTAGGCTTGTGCTGCTAGAGCTGCTAGAGCTGAGCAGCCACATCCACTGTGCTCAGGATGGAGGTTGAACTCTTTAATACAAAGTGCAGCCAAACACCAGGCTGGACAGAGAGACAGCTCAGCTGGGGAGCTGCAGGTGAACCAGCAACGACGTCCTTTTTTTTTTTTTTTAATTAGCAGCGCCGTTGTTACAGTTGATGCACATCTTTGTGCATGTGCATATGAGAACTTATTTTGCATCGAATCGAGACACTCAAAGATTCACATCCCTACAGACCAGGCTAGTCTGTTTCATGTTGCTTACTTGCATGTTAACCATACAGTAAGTCCTCATTTGTCTGTAGGATGTCTAGGAAATGATCCAGTTTCTAACATCTACCAAGTTATTATGGTTTGCACTGTATTAAAACAACTATCATGATGTTATACATATTTTCACATATACAAAGAATGCAACAAGTTCCTACACAGACTGATCTGTTGGTCAGTTGGCGCCGCTGTCAACATTGTCACTAGGCAACAGAAAGTGATTGGAAAGTCATTATAGACAGTCTTTATTGAAGAGCACCCAGGGGGGAGTCACTTCTTTCTCTGCAAGGTATTTGGCAACAAAATGAATGCTGCTCTCATGGCTTCCATTGCAGATGCATTGGCAGGTACGTTAGTATAGTGAGGAAAATATAGTGCAAGTGCATACAGTTATATTTAACAATCCGAGGTTGAGTGAGTGGAAACATGGTCACCCCATAATAATGTCTTATTTTTGTCACAGACTAAGACATTTCATCTGTAATACAGGATATTGCTAAAATCAAGCATTGACGCAGTAAACAGCCTCATTGAAACTAATGTCCGCTGCACTGCTTTGTTCTCACACTGTTTATTAGATTATAAGACTATGAACATTTTCATCTCCTGTGCAGACACATGAATTGATATTTGCTATCGCGCAGCATGACATAGGAAATGCACAAATAACAAGACAATGCCTTACATTTCATACAGGGAAAACAATCTGACTGGTGGCTTATGATTTCATGGTATGAATAATACAGATGTTAGAGTTAGGAAGTAGTGTTGGACAACAAACTTCAGTACTGGTATTTGTCAGCAGAAGTGGAGCTCTGAATTTAGCAATGAATGCTTTGTCAGATGTATAAACAAGTTATTCACTTATTCTCTGATCAGATGGGTATTGTATCAAAATCTTAGCATAAGACTGGTGTTTAAATTGTTTAGTAGTTTAGTTAATTGTTTAGCCTGTTGGTTCACGTTAAAACAAACCCATCTACAGGGACCTATTGTAACAGATAGACACTATTGAGCCTCTGCAAATATGCTGAAGCAAAGGTAGGTAAGAAAAAGGAGCGAAAGAGAGCAGAAAAGAAAATGTTAGATAGTCAAGAGATGAGAAAACCAGATAGAAAACACACTTTTCTTTTTCTTTGTGAAAGCCGTCTGCAGACTTTGGGGACAAATAGAGAATGAAAGATGTTGAGAAGGAAAAAACAGAGCGGAGGCGGAGGAGTCTGGGGTTGGGAGTCAAGAGCTCAATCTATCCCTTAGATGAAAAGCAAACGGCAATCGGCGCGGCACAAACACGCGTGTCATCCCTGGGAATTGGCCAGCGGTTGGTGGCTCATCAGGGTCCCTCTTTCTCTTTTTCTGTGCAAATGGGGGAAGAGATGGAGGTGGAGAACGAGGAAGAGGGGAGGCAGACATTTATATTTCATTGGACTAGATGCCGTGATGCCAGTTAAACTGATGTCGGAGCTCTCCAGAGGAGGGAGAGTGAGGATGGCAGACCAGCAGCCAAAAAACAAGGAGACGAAAAAGAGAGGAGAGAAGAAACAAGAGAGAGAAAGGGGGAAAGGAGGGAGGGAGAGCATGAGAGGTTAATCTAGAACAAATATCCATAGTGACAGAACAAGAGGGCCGGATGCGGCGAGTTGTTACTGGGAGTGGATAAGAGGGGATTTACACAGCAAGTGAAGGAGGGAGGGAGGGGGGGGAGTGAAATTGGAAAACAGAGAGGGACAGCCACAGAAAGAGAGAGGAAAAAGAGGAGGGCAAGGTGAGACACGTGGAGAAGGAGAGGGAAAGGAGAAGCGGGGACAGAGTCAAGAGAGAGCAAAAGTACAAGTATCACAAGAGGAAGAGGATGTTGAGATGATAAAAGAAGAACGTGAGAGCAATCAAAAAGACAGAGGGGAAGCAGAGACACAAGAAAGCAGTGAGAGAAAAGAAGGATATGGCCGATGCCGAGCTCGTCGCACTCTAAGAAATAAATCTGAGTGCAGAGCAGATGAAGACAGAATAAGACGGGGAAGTTTTCTTGATCCTCTGGTGCCATTCGAAGGTATTAAAGGCTGAGCTGAAAGTCGATAAGAAAGCTGTGGTCAAAAAAAGTCAGGTTTTTACAAGGGGGAGATAAAGACCACAAACTACTGCATCTTCGATTCTCCTCATCATCAAGGGTGCGGGTTTACCACTTTATTACCAGGCTCTTGATCCATAGGAGGAAAGATAAATGGTGACAGACACTCCATAGAGGAGAAAGATAAGGGTGTAAAATAGCTATCTATAAAACATTACAAATGAAGTAGCTATCAGCATGAATCAGTTGATTTACATACACAGTTACAGGCTGTTAGATTTGATATAGTAATGTGATATTAAAAGTATTAAAGATGACCAAACAAAGAGCTACAGTACATTCGCCAAATGCAAGATTTAGGCTAGTGTCTGATTTCCTGATAAATGTAAATGTCAATTTTCCCTCAAGGAACCGCTTGTTTTTGCAGAAAAGGGTATCAGCAAAGTCAAAGGAAACAGCAGAGTCAAATGATAAACATCATTTGATTTGACGATGAGCAACCAATTGACCGTTTAATAAGCATTAATGTCAGATAAGTGGAGGTCGGGTTTCATGTGTGATTGCTTTTTCCCCAAAGTACAGCATGCAAATGGTAAAATTTAATTAAAATTGAAAGCATTGTTTTGTTCAAAATAATACATCGAGCTGGAGTCTGACTGTGCAGAGCTACAAAGCTACTATTTTTTGTTTTTTACAGCTAAACATTTATGTAAACTTCAGACATTTGTAACGTAAACTGTCTGACTACAGCCTGTTCTTTCTGTGCACTGTCCATCTGAATGGAGAGCATAAGCAGCATACATTTCACACGTACACATTCACAATACGCAATTTGTGGTTTCAAAATAAGGCACAGGGTAGAGGGATTGATTATTGACTTGCATGTAAATAGGAATTTTAAACAGGTTGCTTGGATTCATGAAAATGTTTTCCTATTTCCTGCTTCTTCCCAGCTATCTGGTTTCTCATGTGTATGTAAATGCAAAGAATTTTTCCATTCTCAAAAAGCCATAAAGACGTATAGTACACCATTGTCAGCGTGTAACAATGGTGGTTCTGGCCTAGCCTTTCTCTCCTTCCTCTTCGACTTCAAATGCTTATTGTGCGTATGTTCTGTCCTTTATTTCCTTGCTCTATAGTTGTTCATCTTACATGTCCATCCTGCCCAAATAGGAGATGGATTCTCAAAGCAGGGGTATAGGTAGAGGCACCAGTTAAGCAGTTTTACTTCAATCCTATAGGTGTGTCGCGACCAGCTGGCTGTCTTCCTGTTTCCTGTCTGGCTAGTCCTCCACTTGTTTCCCTATCAGCCAGCTCATTGCTCCACTGCTGCCAGCCAGCTACAATCCCACCTGGTTCACTGTTGGCCTTCTTATTGTGTGTGCAGCCTCAACACTCCTTTTTTTTTTCTTTTTTGTAATGCTCTAAAAGTCCTGTGTCTCCGCGCAGCATTGTCCCATTTTCCCACATCTACTTAAACCTGCCCAGTCTGCCCAGTCTTCAGTGAACCAGCTACGTTATTCTGAGCAGGCATCTGTCCACCATATCTCCATATCTTTGCCTTGAATGGTGGTTGAGGTGACATTGAAGGACTGTCCACCCGGTAAAAGTGAAAACAGCTGTTACTGCAGCACCTGGCACTTCTTGTCTTGTTACTGACAGTAATTGTCCAAATATAATGATTAAAACATCAACAGGAAATGTTTCTGTTGTATACTAATAATGATCAATCATACAGGAGAGGATTAATCATATAATAAAGAAATGGATACAGTGCAGCCACAGAAAATGTAGTTTCCCTTTGTTTCTAAATTGCTTCTCTTTTTCCTCCTTCCTGCTGCTTATGGTGTCGGTATCACTAATGACCTATTCTGTCAGGGTTATTGACAAAAATTAGCAGTATAAGAGTATCTGCAGGTGGCATATTCCTTTCTTTTGCCCTCCCACTGCACAACATCCTCCATGAAGGATATTCTCATTAATTTTCACTGTGGAATTAGTTGTGACAGGACACACAGAGACCCCTCGACTAACAGACAGACGACCAGATGCACATATAGGGAGACAGAGGCGACGGAGAGACAGATGCAGCCAGATAGGGATGAGGAGAGAAGAGGGAGACAGATGGAAAGATGTAGATAGATGGAGACAGCAAGTCAGGGAGGATACTGGAGCATTTGGCCTTGCGCCTGAATCAACACGGAAAGCTGACAGCTATATCTGTAGGCTTTATTAACATGGAGAGGCACAAATCCATGTGTGCACACGCATCCGGACATGAGCGGGAACACACACACACACGCACACACCAATTAGAAACTGAGTAAAATTTCAGGAATTTGTAAGCAGAGGTTTACATGCCACATGAAATGGACTGACTCTCAGATTAAGCTAAGGTGTGTGTGTGTGTGTTTGTGTGTGTTTGTTTACAGGCGGGAATTGGCACTGGTGTCTAAATGTGTGAAATCTGACATCCAGGTGCATCACTGATGTCCCTCAGCAGATGTTTTAAAAGACAACCTTGTTGTGCACGCATGCACACACGCACACACCACTAAGCCAAAGTAAACAAATTATGCCAAAACAGAACAAATATTGTACAAACAAGTTGATAAAAATAGTAAAATAGTAAAAGTATGGACATTAAAGGGGAACTATGCAAGTCTGCTGAAGAATAAATGGAGTGGTGTAAAACGTTACATAAGATATATGACGTTACAGCGCGTGTGTTTGTGTCTTCTTAACGGTCATGAACAAAAGATTACAGGTTACGGAGCGGGTTTGTGTCGTTGTGTGCAGAGACGGGAGCTGGGACACCGGGGCGGTGGCCAGGTTCCACACTGATGTTGCAAGGTTGGTTTTCAGCCGTGAGACACCAGGTGGAAGTCAGAACATTTTATTGTCACTCCTCGTAACAAGTTACAAGTCATGTAGTTAACGATCACAATTACTCCAGAGGTTTTTAATTAAGGTAAAAATGTAGCATAGCCACGGGAAAAATCCTGCTTAGTTCCTCTTTACTGTAAACAACTTATGCCCCTTCGTTGTGACGCTCACCGTGGTGCTCTCCGTGGTGCTGATTCTGTTCCACCAGCAGTAGTGGAGCTGTCCATGGTACCACTGCCCTGAATGTAAAAGTCACCACAAGTAGGAAACTTCTCTATTGTTTATATACCTTTGTCTTCTCTTTAGCCATTGTGTTGTTGATTCACTCTATTCATTGTTGTATCTGAAATTCCCAGAACAAGACTTCCTGTAACTATTACTATAAGTGTCATAGAAATAGACTGATTTACTGTTGCACTTACTACTAATCATGCTGAGTGAGACCGACATTTTTATATGCTAGATGGGTGTATACTGTAGAGCAGATGTAAAATAATCCTTTGCTTTATGCTAATACATGAATCAAACTGCTGTTAAACTCACTTTACTAGTTAAAATAATGCTGTAAACCAAGCAATCAATGAGTTTAAAGACTTTATGACAAAGCAAAAATGAACAGTATGAAGGATCTGTTGAAATGTATGTAGGAATTAAAAGTGAAATTTAGCAAAATTATGCTATGAACGTTATAGAAGTACAAAAAAAAGATCAATAGTGTGTGCGTGTGTGTGTGCGTGCGGGTAAGAGAGATAGACAGACAGAGATGTGACAGCTGGTTGACACAGTGGGCAGTAGGATGAGTATTCTGTCAGAGTTGGCACAGGGAAGTGACATCACCTGTCACAATGTTTAATTAACACCTTGGAGTGTGTGTGTATGTGAGTGTGTGTGCGTGTGGATTAACTGGTACTGTGATGTGTATACCGGCATGTGTGTGTGTTATGTGTAATGGTCTCTCTTTCTCTCGCTCTGTGCCTCCCATATTTGTGTGGAGTTTAGCATCACGGTGCGTGCGTGTGCTTGTGTGTGTGTGTGAATGTGGGAGTAGGTATGTGTGTGTGTGGGTGTGCGTTTGTGTGTGTCAATGACAGCTGAGGTCACTCCTGGGGGTTTTAATCTGGACTCGCATCAGGAAGTGGGATGGCTTCAGCTGGTCTGATTGGAATTTCCGCCGGCAACCCAGAGGTTCACCAGCTGTACCAATGATACGCTTCCTGTAACTGTGCAAGCCTCTCCCTCTCCAACTCACTCTCCCTTTCCACACACACACACTAGTAGGCATGCACACTGACTCACACTCACGCTCACACACTCTCTCTCTCATTATCCAGCAGTGAATTGGACCTGAAGACAGCTTCTGTCACACCTTGGAGTGGTGATTAGATTCTCCACCACTTCTTTCCTCGCCCTCTCTCATACAAGTGAATACCTACACCGCTATTAGCCGGCCACTGGAATTTGACTCAGTTGGGTTAAGTGCAGCAATTATGGCGATGGTTATATACATTTGCGGTTAGCCACAGAGCACCTCCCAAGGTCGAACTTATTTAATACATTCATCTACAGTATAACCATGAGTTGGAGCTTTATTTCCACTTTAAGTATCGTTTGCTTCTTCAGACTTCCGTCTTGTTCTTTCTTGTTATGAGGATGTCAAGTCTTTCAGATACAGTGGTTTAAAGGTGTCATCATTTTCATGGCCATGACTACCAGGTGTAACTGTGGCAGTAATCTTTTTCCATATACTTTGCTCTGCCATTTGCTCTGTCATTATAACCTACATCTATACTGTATCTTTGCCTACTCCACCTGTGCTGAATTATTAATATCCTCCTCTATTCTGTTTGTTTGTTTGTCATCTTGTTTATTGGCCAAAGTCCTTGCATCCAGCCCTTGGAGTCTTTTCACAGCCTCAGAGCCTAAACTTTGAATTTCTATTTTTTTTTTTGTCACTTCCCATCTTGGTCATTCAAAAGGTTCACTAAACACAATGCAAAGGCTCTTGGTGACTCTTGGTTTAAAAGAATATTCTGTGTTTATTATTCATCCGGTCAAGAGGGTGAGGGAAAGATATTTTTCATGTGGGACAGAGACTGTTCTGTGAAAGAAACATTTCTCTCCCAGTTTTAATGCATTTCACATGTTCACTTTTTCTCTCTCTTATTCATTTTTTTCTTCTTCTTTCCATCTTCCTGTAGTTTGACTACTTCATCATCTGAGGCCGTGTGACAGCAATACATTAATCCTGGCCCTGCTCACGCACACGTGGACGTTACACTTGAGCACACACATGTGCACATACGAGCCCACACACAATATATTATAGTCGCATACTGTAAGTACACTCAGAAAGGCACAGACATATTTGCACAGACTCAGATGTGAAAACTAGTGCATGCATACAGTATACCTTAATGCAAATATGCACATATTCTCAAATATAAATGTACACACACAGCTGCTGGACAAGCACATAACCTGAATATGGACGACAGCTTTGGAAGAGATTCAATTCCCCCTCAAGCATAGATACATGTTCATTTTACAGCTACAGCACGGCCACTGGAGTGACTGATGAGGAATGAAAAACAGCTCTGACATTTACAACATTACACAAACTTTAGTGCAGCAATGAAAAGTAACACAATCAAAAGATAGAGCAAAGTGCCAGACAATCCAATACATTATCATAATACAACACTTGAAGCTTTGCAGATTCATATTGCAATGGCTAGACAAGTGGCATCTGCCATATGGTTGAAGGTTAAAGCTACAGTGGAAGTACCTTCATTTTAACCACAGAGCTTAAAACATACCTTAGTAACAAAAAAAACTCTGGCTCTAATAGAAAATGAATAATAAAAGTCCTTTTCTCTCTTGAAATACAAAGTCAACCATATCCTTTTAAACACAGTGTCAGGAGCACTGCCAAAGCCTCAGAAAAATAGTTGGCACATTATTCTTGTTACAGAGAAAATGTGTTAAAATTTTACTTTATACTGTCTTTTTTACTTTAGACCATTGACAGTGTATTCTAGCTTCAAAACTTTTTAGATCGAAAAATGAGGGGAGAAAAAAAGTCCTAGCTGGGGCACAACTTCAATCCCAAGCTGCCACAATATAAGGAATAAAGCATGAAGTCAAACTTGAGGGTTTATTCACTCCAAACCACGAGGTAGCGTCAACACTTCCCAACGCACATTGCAGTGCCGTGAGACGGACAGCTTCTCCTGGTCTGGATTACTTCAGTGTAATTTGTTCAGAAGGTTTTTGCCAGGAGCCAAATTATCCACAGAGGTGTCCTTCTTTAAAACAGACTCAGTGGTAGTAGCCTGTAAAAACACTGAATAAAGCAACTTTATTCAGCTACTCCACTGTTCAGTAGAGCAGGGACGTCCTGGAGCCTGGCCTGCATTTGTTTTGTCTTTTTCTCTGATAGTTTAGCTTGCTAACATCCAATAGCTAAAATCCATCACGCTGTAGAGAGTGAGCATACATTATAATAAAAAAAAGTATCTCAAAACTAAATTATAGGTAAATTTTGACATTATGGCAGATAACGCAAACACATGCACATGAGAGAGATGATGTCATGATGACATAACCAAATGAAACAGTTCACAACTCAGATAATTTTCTCTTTATTTTAATAGCATGTGCATGTATAATTTAAATAATAATTGCTGCAATAAATAAATACTGCAGAGGTTTTCATTTAGCTGTCCAATCATCAGCCCATCTGCAACCCTCAGAGCCAATTTCCAGTCAGCCACAGGTAGCCAATCCCATCACACATAGGGGAAAATATGACAAAACCCTGTCTCCAGTCTGTCACAGGTCCAATGCATTTACACACAAACACATCCACAGCTGATTTACTCTGAGCTGAATTTTTGGAGGAAACACGATTGTGAGACTTTGCACTTTGGTCGGAAACCAGAAAAACCACACAATGCCGCAACAAGAGACTGAGCGGCCTGGACAGACCTGCATGGTGGCCAGAGCTTTTCAGACTTTAGAGCACTAAGCAGCCTCTCCAGTGCAGTTATCATTGTGCCTTTGAGCATTGACTTAATTAGCAGCTGAGCTCCCAGAGTCATTATCAAGGTGGGGAGAGAGTTTTTCAATCACTGTCCCTCCAGATTTTACTCACTCAGTCCAGGATTTGTGCAGCCTGCCCTCTGGACACAATCATGCTGCACTTACTCTGCTACTGCCTGAATAATATTTTTTTACTTTGTACTCAAAGAATACTGCTGCATCTGAACTCAGTCCTCAAGAGGGCATAATAGATTAAAACCCAGTCAGTTGGTAATTGAATAGCAACATTATAATGAGAATACATGTAAATATAGATTTTATTTTGGCATGAAGGCTCTGTTTCATATCACTCCCCATGAAGGCTAATTTTGAGACAGCAAAAAAGCAAAGAGCAGGGAGAGATCAATGCAACTCCCCCAGAGGGGAGGCAGGAAGAAACAGTAGCCTTTTAAAATATCTCAGCTCGGCTAGTAGTGATAGTAATATGGAAGCTAAGCTGACATATCAGCTGTACCAGAGTGCCCCACTTGTCCCGGCTAAGTAGCTTGAATTCAGATGATATTTAGGCCCAGTCTCAGCCATTGAAGCAAATGACACCACCGAAGTCGATTGTTGCTTAGTACCACCAGTAGTACAAGTACAAGTTTGTGCATATTAAGACAACAAAAAATGGTCTTTTGCAGCTAATTTAGCTCCAGTCAAACAGGAACATTGGGAGACTTGGTGTTTAAAAATCCATTCACATGTGATTTTCTGAAGGTCTTAATTAAGATACAGTATGTCTTGTTACTGTAGCTTCTGTCATGTTACTTGTTTTTACAAGAAAATGTGTGTGAAACCTAAAACGAGAATGGATGAAACCTCTCTGGGACTGTGGTTAAGCAGCATGAAAACATCAGCCAGGGTTTATAGCTCTACATTTTCTATCTCGTAAACTATTGTGTAACTTGTGTAATGTCATCTGTGAGTAAACGACTGCTGCTTGCATGATGCGATGACTGATGTGATTTTGAAATCATTATTATTCATGACCCTTATCAATCTACACTTCAGTGAAAACAGAATTAAGAATGCTAATTTATTCAAATGGCAGATGTGGCTTATAGGGACAGCTCTGTATGTCTAAGTGACCAAGCCAAAAGACTTGACTCGAGACCAGTTACAATCACTGTCACTGCCAAAGGTGCTTCAACTTATGCAAATCATCAGATTCCCCACGATACAATATTAATGTGAACATTTTGATATTGCAACAACATATTGCGATACATTGCATTTAATTACCTTTTTGCAACTACAAATTATGTCTCAAAAGGAAAACATCTGTTTCATCCAATAAGATTGATAACTAATACAAGGTAAGTTAATAGTAGTTAATAACATAAGTTCTATCTCACTTGATTAATTTCTATATATTATAATAAAAAAATGCAACTATTATTTGCAAGGTCAAGACAAAGTCTGAAAGTAGAACTTAAAGATAACAACATAACACAAAAAGTCAAGTCTGAACAGACTGATCATGAGCTGCTTTTTTTAGCGTCCACAGACCCAATTCCCATGGGAGCAATTTACAAAGTCTGGGAGCCAGCACTTCAAAAGCGTAAAGCCGAGCACCTTTCATTTTAAGTCTAGACCGAGGTACGAAGAACACGCCCGGGGCTGTAGTTAGCCTGTAATGTAAAGGGGAGGTTGACCATGCAAAGCTTTCCATGTGATAACAAGGATTTTGAATGGTATTCTGAAGTGAGCGATAAAAGAGGGACAGGGAATGAGACGGATAAAAGAAGGACTAAGGAGACAAAAGGAAAGAAAGAGGCACATTGAAAGAGAGGGAGAGAGCAAGTCCTGGCAGCGGGCAGACAAATGGCTCTCAGAGCTGCTAGCTAGCTCGATAAAAGACAGATCTTAAACTATGTCCAAGGTCAACAGCTGACATATTTACACCACTATCACCACCATCTCTGTGTCTTTCCTGTCTTTTTTTTTTATCTCGCCTTCCTGCTCTATCTCTACGTGCCTCTGCCCTCTCTCAATCACTCCCTCGCAGCAGCACTACAGTGCAGGGTTTAATGCTTTTGGTGACGGACAAATGCGTTTTCATCACCTTGGCAAATACAACTGATCCATTAAAAGCTGTTTAACATTTCACTTTGTTGCGCATAAATAAGAAACAAAACCCACATTAATTTTTGTTGTGCATTATAACAACTTTAAACAGTGTCTCCAATTATGAGTGGAAAAGTAGACATTTCATGTACTGCATTTACATTCTTATTAGTGGTGTTTCCAGTGTCACAATGTATGCAATTGATCTGAACCCACAGCTTCATTGTTATTGATCGGGTTTTGATGTGATGATGTTACTTGTTGCATCCACAGTGGTTTCTGAGTTAATTATGTGCAGGCATGTTTACCATCGTCTCCTTGGATGCCATCCTCTTTGGCTTGTTGTGACCCCTTCAAACCAATCAGGGTTTGTTTGCAGCCCCTTGACACAGGGAGCAAATGTTTACCAGATGTGGGCTGTAGCTGCCAACGAGATCACTGAGGTCATGCCCTATAAGTCTTTTTTGTGAATTTGAGGATTTTAAGCAATCTGCTGTTTGTCAATGCACACAAGTGCCAGTACACCAGAACGCAGTGATGAGTGTTTTATAGGCAGATTCCAGCATTTTTAGATTTACTGCAGTATTTCCATATCAGACTACCTTAAGGACAAAATACGTTATAAAATATTCACCATTTACATTTTTTCTGGCAGTATGGAGAAAACTTTCAAATACAGAGAAAAAACCTTGATGTTGAGATTAAAGCTAACACAAATTGAAACTGGTTAAATTAATTTAAAACCCTGAACTGTCTTATCCCAGAAGTGTTTGCTGTATTAGAATTTTACTCTTGAAAATATTATCCAGGAAAAAAAAAGGGAATTAATAACAAAAATCCATTAGGAAGGGAAAAAACGTAAGGCTAAAGCAGGAACATGTTTATTATAAGGAATCATTCAACCCCTTTGGAAGACAGATCCTTAGGTTTACAACCACTACTGCATCAGGAAAGTCATATAAATATATTAAGACACATTGCAACCTTACAAATGACATTATATACTATACATATGTGTCTGTGCTTTCTGACAATAACAGTCTCGTATGCACACCCTTGTTATAATGTGTGCAAACAGACCTGAATACAGTGGAACCCATACATGTATCTTAAACAGCAGGGAGTATAGTGAAGTATATAATCTACAGCTTGTATCTTGGACTTACAGCAAGGACACACAATATATACAATACAAAACCCAGACTCAGCACCCTCTCTAAGAAGCTCAACAACAGGCAGAGAAACTTTGCAGTCATATCTCTTCATTATGTCTTCATAATTACAGATGTTAAATGTTGCACTAATTAAAAACATCAGTCCCTGTCAAGATATATGGTGCCCTTTTGTTTGTCAGCTTTCTATTAATAGCTTGTTAAGCAATGTGCTTAATTGATTTCCCAGTGTGCTAATTGATTGCCAGACTAGAGGGAGATTTGTTTTGGGAGGTAAACTGAGCTGATTGTCGGGGAATTTAGCAACCGAGACAGAGAGAGAGGCGCAGACAGGGGGAGAGGAGGAAAAATGGCATCATCGTCACACAGGCAATTAAGACGGAGAGCCTGACCTCTGCTCACAATGACTAATTACAAGTTTACAGCGTTGTGACACTGCGAAACGTCTAGCAAATGTACTTAAACAAACTTTAAATAGTGTTCTACTTTTTATTTAGAAGTTCACAGTCTAGAGAGTTGTTTATATCCATCTATTTCTCAGCCATCATGTGAAATATCTATAAGTCAGAAGCAGGAACCTTGACCTGAGTTTACAATAATTGATTGGAAACGTAATTATCTTGTTTAAGCAGTGAGGGTTTTAGAATTAAAACAGAATACCCTCCCCCCATCCTGTTTGTTGCAACAAGAGCAACACAGCTTGGCTCAACTTGGTTAACATGTACTGTAGGTGCTTTTCCATCACAGCTGAGTTCTTCAGAGTTCCTCCTCAGTGGGGACGGGGTCATCATATTATGGTGGCTCATCTGCGCATCAATTACGGACCACAGTGTGGTTTTCCACACAGATCAGTGGACGCTGCTGCTGCTGTGGTTTTAAAAAGTTGTTGGTTTGATTTTGTGTTGGATGTTGCGCTCGCGACTCTTCCAGTGACTACGCTCTGGCCAATCAGTGGAAGGCGGTTGGCTGACGTCACGTTTAGTGGAAAAGTGCCAAATATTGCCTTTGAGAGATACAGTTCAATTAAATCCACAGTGGGAAGAAAACTACTTAATTTCAAATACCTGTACTGCCTGCAGTAATATCATTTGTTTGTTTGTTTTTCTCTGTTAGTTTGTTTGGTCTATTATAATTTAGACCAAGTGATATTTGCAGTAAATGATATGCTCTGAAACATGTACATACACCAGACCTGTAGTGGCACTGCAACACTACAAAAAAACACCAAAAACAGAGAAGAGTGGAAAAGCTTGCACACTGTAAACAAACTTCAGACATTATAATTAGACTAAACTCAAGTCATGCTGATCAATGCTGCATGGATGCACCTAATGCAGCCTAATATCTGCAATATTTTGTTTGTTTTTTCCAACTGCAAATGATGTCTCCAAATGAAAACCTTGTTAACATCTGTTTGTTTCTAGTAAGAAAATCGTATTAGTTTGTTCAGATCGGTACTTGGTGCCGTATATCAACAATATTGCCATGCAAAATATCGCAATACTGTGCTGCGTCGATTTTTTCCCGCACCCCTAGATATCAGATATCATACAAGCAACATTACACAAAACTGACAGCTTTCTCGATGCAATTAGTTGTCTCTGCTTTTGGCAGTTGCATGTGCAGACTGTGATGTTTTCTGTCGCTGAATGATAAATCAGAAATGAATTGATAATGTAGAGAAAGCCAACATTCCAGCAGACTGTGCAAACTCTACGTTGAAAGACAGAATTGGCAGCAGCAGTGACGCAGCAGACATGCAGCCACCTTTTACTCATTACTCACTTACATTCACAGTACAACACTGTGATAATTAAATTAATCCACTTGTTATCTTGTAAGTGTTGCAAACACAGTTATTAGAGTATTGCTTCGATATAATTAAACTGAGTTATCAGAGACTTTATGAGCATGCAAATGTATTTTCTGAGAGTGACCCACTGACAGATAACGGGGTTGGTTGTTCCTTCAGAGATATCTCACCATCCTACAGTCTCTTTCATTGCATAGCAGTGACATTTAACTGCCCATCATCAGTGCACTATTTACCTTTGTTAAATCCACTGAAGTATCTTACAGTCCTATAATTCTCCACTTACTTCCTTGTGATTATTTCACTGCAACGTATTGTTACGTTGGTATCGTTTGATGTTTAGAACTTATTTAAATAAAACAGGCCTAAAGACAAAAAGGGTAAATCCATGCATTTTACAATCTGCAAATTTAAAATGTTTACCTTTAGCTTGTAGTTTTGATTTTATATCAACTCTTGCAACATGTTTTCTTTAGTTCCTGTTTACTTTATCTTCCTCCACATAATAATAGTCAGCAATGTTCATTGATTTTGTAGTTGTTTAAAAAAAAATACATATGCCATGCAATACGAATTTCAATAAAACTGGTGACCATATTGTGACATTGTAAAGCTAACCATTAAAAAAATCCTCCATGTTTTTTTTAGTAAAATATATGAAACCTGTGAAAATTGGACAAAATGATGGAAGTCTAGCATTGACTATAAATGAAGGTTTGACAGATCACTAAGCCCCACAGTGAGCCTCAGGCTATGCAGACCAATACAAAGTCCTAGCCTGCTGTGCTAATTGGCATGTTAACATCGTGTCTGAGTGTTGAATTAATCCAGTACCCTTTAAGAATCCCACTATGGGACGAAAAAAAACAAGAATGTCCATGTCATGTACAATACCACTAACAATCCCACAGTGCATTTAATAAAATAAAATAAAAACCTCACAACACCTCTAAGTGATGATGTAAAGTCAGTTTAAAGCTCAAGGTTCAAGGTTCCCCTATTGTTTCCCAAGGGTGAATCTGGTGTGTCCAACAACTCTCGGTAGCGTCAAAGTATAAAAACACCAATGAAGGTCGTGGCAAAGTGTTTCTGAAGACATGTCCACACGCATTCACCCACTCACACAAACTTTTAAGTGGTGCAGTAATGCAGTAGCTGCAGGTCCAAAAGCATTCCTGTCTTGTTTTGCTTTGTTCTTCAACCAGAGGCCACATACTGACAGATGGGAAGTTGTCAGAAAAGGAATGGTCCATTAAGAATAGTTCACCACAGGCTACAGCTGTGAGGAGGTAAGACCTTAGGTGACAAACTCATCAATGACTGAGTCTTAGTTGGACTCGCTGTTATGTCTCAGACCTACAATGACTGAAAGATCTGTGGTGCTGTTCCTACCTACTGACTTGGATTGTACTTCATGTAAAGAATTTCAAATTAAGTGAGAATGGCTTCAGTCCTGAGGTGAGCCAGTAGTAGGGCATAATGCATCTGATGAAAATGCAGTTCACTTTCATTCTTTGAGTTCTGTTTGTTGAAAAACAAGTCCATTATCCAACCCATCAGATTGTGACTCATCTCAAAACGCTCTCTCAGCCTCATGGCTAGAACGTGGACTGTGTTAAAGGTTGAAGACAAATCAATGAATAGCAATCTAGCATGGCTTCTGTTCCCCTCTAAATGTTTAAACAAAAGGTTAAGTAGGGTGATTGTAGCATCCTCAGCTGCCCTATAGGCAAATTGCATAGGGTCAAGGGCACTTATTCCCCTTCTAAGCTCCGTCTGCACAAGAATTTCAAAGGTTTTCATTACAACAGAAGTGAAGTTTTTATTGTTTGGGTGGGCATTTTGTTATTTACTGAACAACAGGACACATGTGTTCTTTTTTAACATATTTGATATAAAATGCTTTAGCTGCACTTAGTTTTGTTTTACAAAGTTCACTCACCTCTGGTTCCCCTGCAATCTGTCCACAGAGTCACCTACAGTAAAAGACACTCCTTTCCCTTATGCTTCTTTTCGGTCTTCTGCAAAACATCCATGTCTGTTTTGGTACTTGGGACTTTACCTGCTCTCTGGATTTGTAGAGTCATGTTGAGTTTGAACTCCCTCTGTTACTCACAAGCCATGAGTTTATTATATGTTTGTATAGTCTGTGGTCCCTCACTGTTAAAGACCTTAAATGATCAGTGGAGGATAGTGAAAACAACCATTATATGTGAGTGTCAGCTAGTCTTTAGGTTTGTCTCAAGCTGCATTTGCCTACTGTTGTCAGCCAATACTTTTCGTAAATACAGTTTTTATTGCTGTGCTTTTTTTTTTATTTTGTTATATTTGTACGGGGAGAAACTGTTGTCTATTCAAATCTTCCTGTAGTTGTTTTTCTTTTCTTCTTTCCTGGTTGCGTTTTTTTATGGCTGTCTATCTGTCTCTACACCCTAAGTGGATCCCTCCAAGGTCTCCTCAAAATTCCCTCTGTGATTTTTTGGACACTTCAATATAAACCAATTTACTTAGAGCAAGTGTCAAACTGATGGCCTTGGAAAGGAGGAAGTGTGACATAAAAAAGGGGGCAGGGAGGATGTAAAGAAAGATAGAGTGGGAGCAGTGAGAGGAAAAAAGGGGGAAATGCAAAAAAAGAGTGAACATATAAAGAAATGAAACAAGATAAATAAGCAGGTTGCAGGTTTTGTGTGAGCACATCTCAGCATTCAGTGTGTGTGTGTGTATGTATGAGTGCACGCATCATTTAGTGTCAGTGCGTCGTTCGCCAGGTCCGCATTTCCCACGAGGCCATGCATGAGCGGGCAAGCGGCGAGTCCCCAGGGACGGAGACAACAGCGGTTCCATTGTTGCAGCGGTGATATATTGCCAGGAAACCCCTGGGGGCAGGAACCACTTATTTAGACATCAAATTAAGGCTGAAGACACGCACACGCACACACACATACACACACCACATAATAATTGGTGCACACATAGAAGATGCTTCCTGAAGCACACATACACACAAATTGATATTGATTTACAGGTGCACACACACTCGCACACACTCTGAAAGAACAAGGACATGTCGCTGTCTTAGACTTTTCTCACATGTTACACACGCACGTTCTCACAGCAGTCTCTGCAGGAAGCTGAATGAGGACACGATTGACAAGTGACGCTTGTTTTTCCCCCTGCTGAAGAAAGCAATGTTGACACTTAAACAAGTAGACGCACACATATGACACCATGCATTGGGATAATGGTCACTTATCGCGTCTTATGTGAGATAATTTCATATCTGACTGAATGAGTGGTGGTTTTCCGAGTGCAAAGCTGCAGTCTAGTGAGCTGCGTTGGTTTCCTGGCTGCTCAAGACTTGCAGAGAAGCGAAGGGGAAGGAGTACTTCCAATACACTGAGCCTCACTTTCATTATGGCAAATAGATTACTTGTGATACATCTAAAAGGGACAGTAAATGTGGCAGATAATGAATTAAACATGGGACAGACCAGAACACAGAGAGCAGGAGTATACAGTACATCCGAATTAGACCAGAAATCACAATCCAGATTTTGACCTAATCTTTCATCCAACATATTATCTGATGTAAACTGATGATGTCTGATCAATAAGATGTGTGGAAACGCCCATGTAGGTCGAACATGTATGTGGACCAGGTTAAACCACGTCATTCGCAGCAGTGAATGCTCAAATGCAAGTTCATGTGCAGGCGCATGGCACAATTGGCATGAGAGTTGTCCTGCTGTGCAACCCAACCGTCCCCTTTTCATTTTTATTTGAACCATTGGTTCAGTTTCTGACAAAAGTAATTTCAAGTGCTAGTGGCAATCAGCCAAGTGTGTCTAACTCCTCTGAGTGGTGTTCGTGGTTCCAAGTGTGTCACATGACCAGCAACCTTTAACCATGTCCTCCAGGCACCTCTGTGCACCCAGGGTCAATAACTCTCCTGTGCAGTCTCTCGTCCTGTGATAAGGATCTATTACCAGAAGGACTTACACCATCAGCTGGGATATGTGTCTTTTTATTTATTTCGGACATGTTAATTGCCCCGAGTCCTGCCCCGATGTCTTGTTCTTCTCGTCTCTTTTAAGCATCATTTTTGTAGCCTTCATCCTGCCATGGCCCATTTTTGTTTACATATATTACAACTAACCTCTCCTTTTCTTTGCCATGATGACCTGACAGCAGCATCGTTACATACTGGAGCTAAAACCTTTGAAGGGTAGTTTGACAAGTTATTGTAAAGGACAAGAGACGTGCCAAACCGGAGCTTGAATAACATGGGACGAGCCAGGGTCAAACTCTCCAATAGAGTCGACACTGGCATCAAGGTCTCTCCCTGTCTTACTCGGTCCTTCATGTGCCAGGGATGTGCACTGATTGTCCTTTGAAAAGCTGACACTTTAAAATTTAAACTTTAAAATGCTGAGTCAATATTTCCAGTATTCTACCAAAGTAACCCAGTTTATTTTAGCGGCACGTCAAACTGTGCAGTTGCTTTGATGGTGAAGCGTTTCATCCATCCATCCATCCATTATCTTCCGCTTCTTCCGGGGCCGGGTCGCGGGGGCAGCAGTCGGAGCAGGGATCCCCAAACTTCCCTCTCCGCCGACACTTCCTCCAGCTCTTCCGGGGGCACCCCGAGGCGTTCCCAGGCCAGCCGAGCAACGTAGTCACTCCAGCGTGTCCTGGGTCTTCCTCGGGGCCTCCTCCCGGTGGGACATGCCCGGAACACCTCACGAGGGAGGCGTCCAGGGGGCATCCTATACAGGTGTCCGAGCCACCTCAGCTGACTCCTCTCGATGTGGAGGAGCAGCGGTTCTACTCCGAGCTCCTCCCGGGTGACCGAGCTCCTCACCCTATCTCTAAGGGAGCGCCCCCCCACCCTGCGAAGGAAGCTCATTTCGGCCGCTTGTAATCGCGACCCTGCTCTTTCGGTCACTACCCAGATTTCATGACCATAGGTGAGGGTAGGAACGTAGACCGACCGGTAAATTGAGAGCTTCGCCTTTAGCTCCCTCTTCACCACAACGGACCGCATGACTGCAGCTGCTGCACCGATCCACCTGTCGATCTCGCGCTCCATCCTTCCCTCACTCGTGAACAGGACCCCGAGATACTTGAACTCCTCCACCTGAGGCAGGATCTCTCCCCCGACCTGAAGGGTGCATGCCACCTTTTTCCGGTCGAGAACCATGGCCTCGGATTTAGAGGTGCTGATTCTCATCCCAGCTGCTTCACACTCGGCTGCAAACCGCCCTAGTGCACGCTGCAGGTCCTGGCTCGAGGGAGCCAGCAAGACAACATCATCCGCAAAAAGCAGAGATGAAATCAAGTGGCTCCCGAACCGTACACCCTCCGGCCCTTGGCTGCGCCTAGAAATTCTGTCCATAAAGATGATGAACAGAACCGGTGACAAAGGGCAGCCCTGCCGGAGTCCAACATGCACCGGGAACAGGTCTGACTTATTGCCGGCGATGCGAACCAAGCTCCTGCTCCGGTCATACAGGGACCGTACAGCCCTCAGCAGAGGGCCTCCGATCCCATACTCCCGGAGCACCCCCACAGGATGCCACGTGGGACACGGTCGAATTTCTCCAGATCCACAAAACACATGTGGACTGGTTGGGCAAACTCCCATGAACCCTCGAGCACCCTGCGGAGGGTATAGAGCTGGTCCAGTGTTCCACGGCCGGGACGAAAACCGCATTGTTCCTCTTGGATCCGGGGTTCGACTATCGGCCGAATTCTCCTCTCCAGTACCCTGGAATAGACTTTCCCCGGGAGGCTGAGTAGTGTGATCCCCCGATAGTTGGAACACACCCTCCGGTCCCCCTTTTTGAAGAGGGGAACCACCACCCCGGTCTGCCAATCCAGAGGCACTGTCCCCAACTGCCACGCGATGTTGCAGAGGCGTGTCAGCCACGACAGCCCCACAACATCCAGAGACTTGAGGTACTCAGGGCGGATCTCATCCACCCCCGCTGCCTTGCCGCCGAGGAGTTTCCTAACTACCTCGGTGACCTCAGCTTGGGTAATGGATGTATCAACCTCTGGGTCCTCAGCCTCTGCTTCCTCAGTGGAAGGTGTGTCAGTGGGATTGAGGAGATCCTCGTATTCCTTCCACCGCCCGACGATATCCCCTGTCGAGGTCAACAGCTCCCCCCCTCCACTGTAAACAGTGTTGGCGGAGCACTGCTTCCCCCTCCTGAGGCGTCGGATGGTTTGCCAGAATTTCCTCGGGGCCGCCCGGTAGTCCTCCTCCATAGCCTCCCCGAACTTTTCCCAGACCCGAGTTTTTGCTTCCGTGACCGCCCGGGCTGCCGCTCGTTTGGCCTGCCGATACCCATCAGCTGCCTCGGGAGTCCCATGAGCTAAGAAAGCTCGATAGGACTCCTTCTTCAGCTTGACAGCATCCCTTACTTCCGGCGTCCACCACCGGGTTCGGGGATTGCCGCCGCGACAGGCACCGGTGACCCTACGGCCACAGCTCCGGTTGGCCGCGTCAACAATGGAGGTGGAGAACATGGTCCATTCGGACTCAATGTCTCCAACCTCCCTCGGAATCCGGGCAAAGCTCTCCCGGAGGTGGGAGTTGAAGACCTCCCTGACAGGGGATTCTGCCAGACGTTCCCAGCAGACCCTCACGATACGCTTGGGTCTTCCAGGTCTGACCGGCTTCCTCCCCCGCCAGCGGATCCAACTCACCACCAGGTGGTGATCAGTTGACAGCTCAGCCCCTCTCTTCACCCGAGTGTCCAAGACATACGAGGTCAGATGATACGACTACAAAGTCGATCATCGACCTCCGACCTAAGGTGTCCTGGTGCCACGTGCACTGGTGGACACCCTTATGCTCGAACATGGTGTTTGTTATGGACAAACTGTGACTAGCACAGAAGTCCAATAACAGAACACCACGGGTTCAGATCGGGGAGGCCGTTCCTCCCAATCACACCTCTCCAGGTATCACTGTCGAGCCCACGTGAGCGTTGAAGTCTCCCAGCAGAACAATGGAGTCCCCAGTTGGAGCGCTTTCCAGCACCCCTTCCAGGGACTCCAAGAAGGCCGGGTACTCTGCACTGCTGTTTGGCCCGTAGGCCGACACAACAGTGAGAGACCTATCCCCGACCCGGCGCAGGGAAACGACCCTCTCGTTAAGCGGGGAGAACTCCAACACATGGCGGCTGAGCTGGGGGGCTATTAGCAAGCCCACGCCAGCCCGCCGCCTCTCACCTTGGGCAACTCCAGCGTGGAAAAGAGTCCAACCCCTCTCAAGGAGTTGGGTTCCAGAGCCCAGGCTGTGCGTGGAGGTGAGCCCGACTATCTCTAGCCGATACCTCTCAACCTCCTGCACCAGCTCAGGCTCTTTCCCCCCCAGCGAGGTGACATTCCATGTCCCTAAAGCCAGAGTCGTTGTCCGCGGATTGGGTCGTCGGGGCCCCCGCCCACGACCGCCACCCAAATCCCTTGGCACCATCCCCTTCTGGACCCTCCCGCGGGTGGTGGGCCTACGGGAGGGCGGGCCCACGTCGCTCCTTCGGGCTGCGCCCGGCCGGGTCCCGTGGGCCCACGGAGCCCGGCCACCAGACGCTCGCCTGCGAGCCCCGACCCCAGCGTTTCATCTGAAAACATAAAATCCTCTTAAATTCCATACATTTTAAAGCCAGTGACAGACTGAAATAGAGCCAGTGTCATATACTGTACAGTAGGAATCCCTCGGGACCTGCACAGTATGGCATCAGGTGTCAGCATCTGCTCTCCCACCACATTTGTAGGTCATGGTCCACTGTTTATGTGTACTTGTGCCACAGCAGGTAGCTTAACTCCCTGATTCCCAACTGGTAGTGACTTGGACATTTTTATGTTTCGTATACAGTATGAGCAGCAAATAATGAATTATTATTCCATTAACCAATCTTCTTTTTGTATTTTTTTTTTTTAGATATTATTGGCACTCCTTTGCATGCTTTTAAATTGTAAACAACAAACAGCACCTATTATCTCTTAAGATAATAATTTTGAGATCCAGGTATGACTAATGTAATTAAAATAAAGTGCCAGCATTCATGAATGTCAGCCTCCATCCTTAATTAAGGAAACTAGAAAGACAGGGTGGTTATTGTGAATACTCATCTCCAAATCATTTTTTGTTTCACATCAGATGAAATTATCCTTCATGTTTATGTATATTCTTGTGATCTGCATCATCTTTCTGTCAGTCACTTCTGCCACATTGCTCTGACTATCCATATACATTACATCAGCCATTCATTGATTGTTTACCTCACCTGCCAGATCTCCATGAATACGCTGAAAACACATTAAGACGTATTACTCCTTTCCATCAATCCACTCACCAATCTGTCAATCCATTATCATTTCATATCATGTCTAATCAAACAAGAATATCCCGATAGATGCACAGTGGTGAGTTAGTGATGATGAGATGAACTGAGTGGTAATCATTTGATGAGCAATAACGGCGCTTGCAATGAACTCTTGAGCACAGTGGTTGATAATAACCATGAGGCTCCTGTATTAATAAGTTGTTCCTGATGAAAATCAAGGCACAGAGTGATTGATTTGCAGTGTTACACGTGACTTAGGGGATGACTTAAACATCAGAGAAGTTACTTTGGTTACTTTTGTTTTTGTGGATAGGAAAACCATGTCTACTGCCTCCTCTTCCTCAGATGCACGAGAGGCTGAGGATTTTTCAGGAATCCTTTTGGTCACTGATACCTTTGGGAGTTTCACTAAACATACAGTAATTCAGAGCGGACGGGACAGGACAGTACTTGTACTTGTCTGTACAATTATAATGTGAGTGCAATTTTCTTTACTTAAAACATGATGACAGTCTTTCTGTCTTCTCTGGCCACTGCAGGACATCTGTGGATTGATACAGATTGGAGATACAGATAACCTTATTTATCCCCATAGGAGTTATTCCAGTATAATGATCTCTGTGATTGACCACCACCATCAGAGCGATTGCCAATAGCTCAAGAGATATTTATAGACTCCTTGGCACCTTTTTAACCATCAGTATTGGTATTAGCAAGCATAAAGGCATTGTTTGTCTGTTTATCTATTCTGTCTGTTTATTATCGTGTTGTTTGGAATTAATGTGTTCATGGGCTGCTGCATCAAGAATTTCCTTCAGGATTAATTACGTTTATTAATTTGGCTTATAGTCACTTTTTTATATGGTCACAGGGCTGTATGACACAAGGCTCATTCTTTGAGATAGACAGGATTTTTTGTTGTTTTGTGATGGGACTAGGATGGGATAGAAATGTTTTCATGGGAGGTCGATGGGGCAGAAGTGAAAATCCACTCCCTTCATCTTCCAGCCTGAAGCTCACTGCAGAATGCAGGTAGGTTCTTGGCAGTTGTCATTGCCCGAGGAACCTCATCTCCTTCCCCTTGAAAACTGACAGCTTCAGGTGGTGATTGCTTTATGTTTGTTAGTTTTGACCCTCTACAGGTCCATTCATTTGGCAATTTCTTTGAGGACCCTGTCATGCCTCAGCCTATATTGGTTTTCCACGCCGGTTGCAGGATGATGGGCCTTCGTCTTTGCCCCAGATCGCGATTGTTTGGAGTTGGCAAGAGTTCCTTTCAAGACAGCAATCACTCGAGTGCCTCGTCCCACTGCATCTTTTATTCCTGGCAAGCGAGGCCTGACGCTTTTACACAGCTCTGTTCTCCTGCTGCCTCTCGGACCCTCTGCACTACGAGTTCTGTTTGCTTTTGGCATCGGCTTTGGCTTTGGGCATTGTAAATTCATGTTCTAGCTGCCCTTGACACACCATTCCAGCAATCTGCTGATGTTTCCAGCGTTTGTCTGCCTCCTCCTCTGCTTCCACTCAGTGGTATTGTTAGCATGTCTGAATTTCTCAAGTAGAAGCATCATCATACATGCCACAAAATGTGTTCATTACAGAAAGCCAGTAGCAATCACAAGCTAAAGCTTCTAAAAAAAAATGCAAATGAATGATGATGTAAGAAGAGTGGACATTTGGCTGATTTGTCTGAGTTTGTCCTTCCATCTGCTCTTGTCCTTCTTTTTGTTTGATTGTATTCATCAGTGGAACATACTCATCTGCAGTGGTCTGCAAGTTGAAATAATAACTAATACCTCGAGGCCACTGCAGTTTCAGTGAGTTTACATCACAGCTTAATAATAACTGGTTTCTACAGTTTAATAATCATTCAGGACTTTATTCTAGATTATATACATTGTAGCAGCTCTGTTACACTACGACACACTTCCTAGGACTGTTTGTAAATTTCTTGCATTGTAGTTTAATCGTGGTAGATTAAACATCATGGGAGTAAGAGGTGGGCTGGCATCAAATAAACACTATAACCACTGGATTACTGTCTGCCTGAGTATGAGTGGAAGACGTGGGAAGGTGAAGTGAGATGGGAATTCTAGTGCACTGCAGGCACAGAGCTGTGCTTGATACTACAGAGGAGAATGAAGAGGTTATACACCCATGTCACTTGGGATGAGAGTGGGAAGACGCAAGGATATGAAAGGCATGTGTGATAGATTGACTGTGAAGGTGAGTGAGTGAGGTGAAGAGATGCATAGTGGGTGATATACCCAACAGTGAGCACACTGATTGGATAATTGGATGACTGGACCTCGCCAGCAGTGCTCCCGTGGCGAGAAGAGGAAAAAATGAAATGGAGAGCTGTGTGTAAGTCTGTGCTGCCCTGGTGAGGTCGGAAGAATCGTACTGCATGGGAGTCTTTACCAAAGAAATTTCATCTTGAGCAGCAATTATAAGGCACACACAGGTACATGGCAGGTCGGTCTATCCCAGAAAAGGGATTCATACTCGTTTGCTCGTTCTGAGTTTTCTCTGTCATGCTTTTTTTTTCTTTATCTGAATCACAGGTGGAGCAGCATGGTGCCTCTGCGTTCGCACACTGGACCAGGGGCCTTAAAGTTTCTTTATGGACTTTGCATGATCTCCTTGTGCTTACATGGTTCTCATGCCTTAATAAACCCGCCTTCATTTTTGGGAGGAGTTTGCATATTGCACAGAGGATTTGTCAGCCTATACTTGCAATACCGTCTGGGTCCACTAGGAGGCTCCACCCTTCATGGTTGGGGAACCACAGATCATAGATGATACAAATTACAGACGAACTATGAAAGTCTGGTCACTCATTCAGTTTTGCAACGTTATTTGCTCAACAAATGCGGGACATTGTGTAGGCTGTCTGTTCATTTCTTCATTATTCAGTTTACCCCCATCAACAAACTGAAGTATTCTGCCATCTTGTGGTGTTTTGCTGCCATCTTGTGGTAGCGTGACCGTAGGTAACCAAGGAAACTCACCGGAGACACCGGAGCCGGGTCAGCTTGGAGATAAATGATCTAGGTGGCGTCTGTGAAAACCATCACCACGGTATAGCGTGAGGAAGGGTGGAGGGTCACACTGATGCTGCATTCACGTGGAGTCAGGCAGGTGGCGGAAACAAACCGGATGTCATTTTAGTTGGCGAGAGAAAGCTGGTAAAACGTGGGTCAGGTAAACGATACAACGCATTGTCACGTGTATTGTTTTGCTTCGTGCTGACGGACCACTTGATCACATAGACGCTTGTTTATCCCGTTATGTGCAGCGGCTGTCGTCCGTCTGCCCGATTCCACCTGAATGCAGTATAAATTGAGTTGCTTGCGATAAACAACCTCACCACTAGATGGGAGTAATTCCTACACAGTGTCCCTTTAAGTTGCTCAATCAAATTTAAAGGAGTCATCACCCGGAAATCGCAATTTCTCTTGTTAAAACATGCATACTGGTGTTTGACCTCAGTTGAAACTTGCCTGAAAAGCTGGAGTTTGAAAGCGGCGCCGTTTTTTCGCTTCGGCTCTTTCTCCGAACAGGAATAGCACACAATGGTGTGCCTTCCTAAAGCACGAGATCTTTGATTCTGCTCCGACGGTGACCTCACCGGCGGAGGCTACTTGCCTCTTTCACCACCCAACCCCAGCCCGTCCGCTACCTGAAATCGCCGAAGCGGTACCAGGGGGCTGTTTATGTTTTGGAGTCTGCATGCAGGCAAGCCCCCCCCGGCTCTGTCCTTCCTGCGGCGAATCAACGCCTGCCTCATACAGTGCACATCCGGACCAGATCCGGACCAGTCAAAACCTCGCGTGTCCCTAGGAAAAAGGGTCAGAACAAGCTCAATGTTTGATTAAAATTATTTATTTTTTTATTAATAAGTTTTACGAATTGATCCAAAGCGATCCAAGGGGGGCTGGATACATAAAAAACCAGGTGATGACTCCTTTAAAACTCTGTATAGCAGTCTAAATAACGCACCGTGAGTTTAACTTTCATTAACAACTTATCAGACTGAACATGACAGGAGCCAAACTTTGAAGTCATATCCGTCACTCCTGTTGCTCACAGTGAGCAGTGGTACGACGAGCATCCTAAGTGTGTATTTTGAGTCTGTCTCACTACCCTGGACCTGTCGTTGCTTTAGCTTCACTATAAAGAATTACTTCAAAAAATGCCGCAGAGGATTTAAATTGCAAATTCACGATCCAAATTCTAATTTTGACTCTTATTATCACAGCACATTATAGGGCCTAGATCAGAGGCTTGACACGCAAGCAGAGCCATACATTAAAGAGTTCTGCAGGGGTTCCTGATCATTAAAGGCTCATCACGCGTATGTGTGAATTTAAAAAGCTTCTAGTGCATGTTGATTTGATTAAATATGCACATTTCCATGTATATGTGTTTGTTTCTCAGAGACTGAGTTGTAGATTTGCTTGATTTTCTCCATTAGTGTGTGGTGGGTGTGTCCTTATATATGACTCAGCATGCCAGCAGCGTGTGTGTGTGTACAGTGTGATTGCCAGATTGAAGTACTGGCCAGAGCTGAGCAGGTCTATCAGGGTTGAGCTGATTCAGCACTTCACCAGGCACAGAAAGAGAATTACGGACTGGACACACGCGCACGCTCGCACACACAGACACACACGCACGCCCACACACTCAAACGTTCAACTGCCAACTCAACCTAAAGCATGTCCACTTATATGGACACTATCTCAATCTTCCACCACGACACACACGATTACAGAAACTGCACACACGCGTTACACTCATGCAAGCAGACACCACACTGCACCAGCGCACACACACACGCACACACACTTCTGGGAGCATACACCTAATGGAAATAGGATTAGATGTCGCACCAGTTATTACAGTAAAGTGGTTTGTAGCTCGTAGCTCGTACAGGTCACACTGTCCTCATTGACATGTTGTGCGTGAGTATGTGTGTCTGAAAGACAGAGAAAGGCCTGTGGGTATGCATACACAGGTGTGTGCGCTGCATATCATGTCCTTGCACAAGTGCTGCTCTGTGCTGTGTGTACAACAGTCTGTCAGTTTTTTCTCTTTGTCTTACTGCATCATCAGAAAGAAAGAAAAAATAGTTTTTCCGCTTGTCTTTCTGCAGCTTCTGTTATTTGCCTTCAATTTATAAAACAAACACAGGCTGGAATTGTACAACAAAGAGTTTATCTTTTTTTTTACACAACTATTCGTACGCACTCTATGGTGTTATTGTGAGCAGTCCCACATAACTCACTGCTGCACAACAGAGGTAACTAGGAGCAGGCTGTGAAATAAAGATGCTCTGGTGGTGGTGGTGCAGTGGCTCTAAGCAACTGGGGAACAGAGTTTTGGAGGACTTTATCAGTGTCTCTGGCTTAACATGTAAAAGTATCCACCTTATTTTTCACGGATTCATGGAGGTCTGGGTTTTTGTGCGGAACTTCCGGTCCAGCACTCTTGAATATTATTATTGCGTTCCATAATTGCAATCAAAACAATAAAACACATTGTTGTTGCTCTAATTATTTAAGCTTAATATTTAAAAGTAGGGCAATGTAGAGCTGTCACGATTTTTTAAAGCAGCATCTTCTCTTGCAACACGTTGCTTCAGAGCATGAAATTGAACAAACCAGCTTCGTAGTACAGTGTTAACTCGGCCCGGGGCTTTGGGTTTTGTTCAGCTGCATTATGAACACAAAGCCTGGCTGTGTTGAGCCTCCTTCGTCTCCTCCTCCGGTGAGGGAATGCGGCTGACCGGACGTGCCACACATAAATCCGGACGTTCATTCTCACCTTACTTCCGCATTCGAAAATAAGGTGGATATAATCTGGTCAAATATACACTTGCCCTCATGACAGTTTGTTTGACACAGCCAATATATATATATATGGTGTTCCTGTCTGATTCCTGGTGAGATGTTGAACACTAATTAGCTTGAAAGCAAATTTAGTAAAGTCATTATCTACATACAGTATGTAACATGGTTCATGTGGAAATTTTAGTGAGAAACTCGGCTGTCTGGATGCAGCCTGCTGCAGAGGCCCACAGGAATACTGACACATATGAAAAGTGTAATAACTGTGTGACATATTTGTTTGTGTCATTTCACACAGACATGCACACACACACAGAGATGCACACCAGAGTACAGTATATATACAGTACTGGTACTGCATGCGTGTCCTTAAATACCTCCTCACAGAAGAGGCCTAATTCCAGAGTTAGAAACTGATCAAACTCTGCAGTTTGTGACAGCGCTGCAAACAACCCTGCCTCATTAGGGAGAGGTAACGTTTGTGTGTGTCTGTGCGACTGTGCGTACAAATTATCTTAAGGTATGTGCGTATAAGACAGTCTAGTTACCTACTGTATGTATATGTGTTTAATATCAATCCTGCCTTATGGATGTTTGCATGTGTGCACAGACTGGTCTGTGTGTGGACAGGTTTGTGACTCTGCATGCAGTTACTTAAGAATTTCTTATGTCTTGCAACTTATAGGCCTTTGTGAGAGAGTGAGAGAGAGATGGTGTGTGAATATGTAAGGCTGTGTGGAGAAGGGTGTGTGGATGGAGATGGGGAAATGTGTGCGTGCATGCGTGTGCATGTGTCCCGTGGGGATAATGTGACAAAGCCTGTGGTGTGATGTGTGATGTAAACTGGGATCATTAGCCTAGCAGCAGCCACTGGCATTCACACACTGTCTACACCACCTGGGAGCTGATAAACACACACACACAGACACACACACATCCACATGCACACGCGAGCAAGAGAAATGTGCATAAAGATATGCACCTGGAAAGTAATACACCAAGCTTACATGTACACACACATACACACACATTTCCCATTACACATTACATACATTCAATCCCATCTCATCCCTTCCCGGAGCATCCCCCTTGTATCTTTATGGAAATTGACTGCAGACAGGGATTGGCTTTTTATGTGTGATTTATGTTGCCGCTCCGTGTGTGTGTGTGTGTATGTGTGTGTGTAAATTGAGCCCAGACAGGGATTGCGTTTTTATGCCTGTTTTATTGGACAGCCTCTATTGCTGTCAGGACTGGGTAAAGAGAAGAGAGGAGAGGGGAGGAGAAAAAGAGGAGCAGAGAAGTATAAAAGAGATATGGAAAAGAGCGTTGCGACACACAACATGGCATGAGAAGGAAAAAGAAAGAACATGGACAAGGAGAGAGAGAGAGGAGTGGAGGAGGTAAATGAGCCAGTGAGAAAAGGTGGCAAAAGGAAAGAAGGAGAAACAAACAAACAGATTAGGACATATGGGGAAAGAGAGAGGAAATTAAAGTCAGGACAGAGAGAGATAAAAAAAAAAGAAGTAAAAAGAAAAATGAGGAGGAGATGGTGATGAATATAAAAAAAGAGAGTGCAGACAACGAGGAAAGGAAAAGAAAGAAAAGACAGAAGAATGAAAACACAAGAGGAGAGGGAAGACCATGAGGCGTTGGGAGTGATCAATCCTCGCCTCCACACGGGAGCGGCCCATTTTTCAGCCCCTTGTTTAGCAACCTGTGGCACCACACAGTGGAACGCAACACAGTGCGTTCCTGAACGACCCCTCCACCCTCCACCAGCCACCCAGCGCCTCAGGAACGCTGTGTGTGTGTCTGTGTCTGTGTGTGTGTGTGTGTGTGAGGAGGGGACAGGCATGAATGTGCTTTCCCCTTCACTGTTTATTGATACTCTGCTTCCCTAAATACAGACCAATCTGTCTTTACTGTCACACACTTACAGACGCACTTGCAAACACACACACATGCACATTGCACACAGTGAGAGTGAGAAGCATAGAAATTAAAGGGATAGTTCACCCAAAATTCAAATTTCTCATGTCGGGGCTTCAATACAAGAGGGACATTACAGACGAGCAGTATGGAGGTATTTGGATGTTTTTTGGTGTGTCTTTTTGGACAAAGAAATCTGGTGTCCATTGACAACCATTATATGGACAAATACTGCTGCGTGGACCCCCCCGTAACTCAAAGAAGGAATGGAGGACTCTGAAAATTCTCACAGCTATTAGTCGACATGAGGGTCAGTAGATAATGAGTGAAATTTTAATTTTGGGTGAACTATCCCTTTAAAGAAGGTGGCGAGATGGAGGTGAAGGGAGAAGAGACGGGGGGGATGCAAAAGGTGAAGAGGAAGATTAGAGAGGGAAGAGAAACAAAGTGCAAAGAAAGGAGCAAGGACTCAAAGAAGAGAGAAAAGGAGGAGGAAGAAGGACAAGAGGAGAGAAAAGGTTCTTAGCAGAAAGTGAAGAGGATATGAAGAGCTGAAAAAGCAAAGCGGAGTGATTGATAGGCAATCATCAGCGTCAGCCACACCGTCCTTACCCGACTCTCGCCCTTATTTCTCTCATTTTTTTCCTTATTTTCCACTCTCTAGGCTACTATGTCTTTCTGTTTTATCCATTATATCCTCTTTCTCTCTCTCCAGAGTAAGAGGCATTAATTTGCTTCAGTTGATTGCTTTGGAGCGTTTCATAGAGCAAACATACTCATCATGACTCTCCTCTCCTCTTCTTCTCCCTCGACTCGTCTTTTCCTCCTCCCCCTTTCTTCCCCCTCCAGTCTCTTTTCCTCTTTTTTTTTTTTGCATAATTTCCAATTTCCGTTCCTCACCCTTAAAAGAAAAAAGGCAACAGACACTGTTTATCTATTCATATTTATGTCTCTGTGCACTTTACTTTTTTTTTTAATTAAGGTTTGAAATATTTAGTGGCGCAAAGTAAACAATATCTTCAGCACTAGTCTACAAAAACTATTTCATGACTCAACAAAGAAGACAAAACAGCAGAAGTTTCCAGATCAGATATGGCTAACTATTTATTTTTGTATTACACAGTATATTTATTTTACTTCTCAATTCGTGTGACCACTGGGAGGCAGCAGAGACACCAGTTGTAGACTCAGTATTAAAAGACACTCACTATCATTACCTTTTTTAGTTGTCGTGACCTGTTAGAAACCATTTGCTTTCATCGCACCGTCAGCGTAGCCTTTTGGCACGAACCCGTCACTGCGCCAAGCTGAATCTGTTGACACCTCCCTCCCCAATCTCGGCGCACCTCAGTCTGCCAAACTGACTGCATGTTGTGTTGCACTGCACCACCTATCGTCACGCCGCAAAACGAGATCCCAATGTGTCATCTTAGATGTGCAAGCGCATCATAATAGATCTGAAAAGAGTTCTGAAAGGACCTTAATTACATTTAGTTGCACTGTTATGGATAAAGTTAATTGTCCAGCTAGTGATACAGTAAGCAAGTACATAAAATGAACCATAAGCATAATGAGCCCTGAGATCAAAGTTGTAAAAAATACCTTAAGAAAAGAAAGCTAACATGAGATGCAGTTGTCTCACCACCTGTCCACCAGAGACTGAGACAAACTCTTTTCGACAGGAAAATGTCATCATCATTGAGATGTTGTTCAAACACTTTGGATATTCAGTGTTTATCCTGAAGTTGGAGAGAGGGGTAACCATCATCCATTTATTTATTTCCTGGCAAGGGGCCCCTTGTTAAACTCTGTATAGCAAAGAAGGAAGCAGCTCAATACTGTTACACTGTCAGAAGACACAAGTCTGTTTTAGTTGCTGAAGCATTTTAGCCTTTATTAGATGCTCCACAGCAGAGAGCTGACAGGAAAAGTGGAGAGAGAGAAGAGCAGGAGATCGAACTCACAACACGGATATATATTATATTATAGGATATAACCTGTCATATAGGCTATATATATATATATATATATATAGTATATATTATAGTCAGCATCTTTCCCATAATACTGTTCCTTGTAGTTGCCCAAACCAAAGACACTGACAAGCAACCTATAGTTTTTCATTTTGGTGCAAGGACTTGCAGTGATTAATGTGCTAAACTTTAAAATATAACTTGCATAACTTCATCTTTTTTTCTTTTCTTTTCTTTTTTTTTGTTTTTAGAAAAATACTTTCTACACACAACTACAAATACACTGCAGGTGCAGGATTAGGACACCACCAGACAAGACTGGACCTAACAGGCCAGCTTTCCATGAAAACTGCTGTGAAACGTGCTGTTGGATAAAACAGGAACTTAAAGGTAACTAGAGAATGCATTTGCTAACGCAAATACGGGTGAATGCTTCAAGCTGTAAGCTGAATGAGCTGAATGAATTGTTGAAACAATGCTGAATTTAGTGAAGAAACTGAAGAAGCAATCTTGAAGAGATGAAAAAATATGAAGAGTTTGAAATGGTTGGAAATTACTTGAATTGTTGAAGATTAGTGTGAAGAAATTGAAACTCTGAAGTCTGAAGTAACAAATAAGTTACTGCTGGATTGAAAACTATGTTGAACCAATACTAATATAGATGAAACAACATGTGAAGACAGTAAAAGTAGCCTATAATAATATAGAAGTTGTTACAATCCTTTAAAGGGAAGAATAACTACATCATATCTGAAGGCAAGAAGTAGAGCATGTAACAGTAGAAGGGTTGAAATCTGAAATGCCTGATAAAATATTAAAAAGTAGAACTTGTAAGAAGGACATTTGTATGAAATGTTTGGAAAATTGCTTGAATTTTTTGAAGATTGGTGAGAAGAAAATCAACATTTCAGTCTACTCAAATGAATAAATTTATTATGAACAGCTTGAAAGCATTTGTTGAACCAATATACCTCAAGTATAACTTGTAAGAAGGAGGCTGAATGATATGGAATAGATGCAAATTCCAGGGTTGTTTAAGATCAAGTGTAAAAAATAGTGCGACTCCTAACATGGTTGAAAAATGGCGGAAAAGCCATTAAAAAGTAGAACTTGTCAGAAGGATGCTGAATTTGTATGAAATGTTTGGAAGATTTCTTTAATTTTTGAAGATTGGTGTAAGGTGTACTGATTGAAAAATGGCTTGAATTGTTGGAATTAATGAGAAAAAGTTCAAGTCCTTCAAAGTAAAATGTTAACGGTTGAAGGGGTTGGAAACGTCTCAAGTCAGGACATGAAGAAGCTCCAAATCCTGAAATCTCCATGAAGAGAACAAACTATAATGTTTGTGAGAAAAATAAATTATTAGAGATGTTTTAAAAATCCCCTCAAAGATATGAAATTAATGAGAGGCTGATTAATTACCTGTGAACCAGAGCGTCTGTGTGTTTGTGTGTGTGTGTCTGCCTGCCTGTCTGTGTGTGTGTGTGTCATTTCGAACACTGTCTTGTTGCCATGACAAGTCTCACTGCTTGGATGAGAAACAGGTCTGTGACACCCTCAAACACATCCAATTTAGGGTTAATTAAAACTTGGTAAGAGCAAAAAGGTTTACATTTTCCAAATCCTAAGACCTTGCTGAACAAGGACATGTTGTTTTGGTGTTTCTAGAGTAGAAATTGTTGTTTCTAGAGCAGGTTAGAAACAGAGGTATTTCTGCTTTTCTCAGAAATTCAGCTGCTACTTTTGAATGAGAGTGAATGAGAGGAAGAGAGGGAACTGGCTGCACTCAGAGGCTCCTAGTTTAAATTCTGTTAGCCTCTCTGTGTTTTCGAGCACACCGTGAGAAGCAGGACAAGTTTGTCTACAAAAGTGGAGAAAATTATTTGTCTAGAGTGAAATTTGTGGCCGTGGCGGCAGGTTAGAGAGCAAAGTGTCAGAGGATTTTCAGACAGTCTCTCACTCTAGCAACTGCCAGTCTCCACTCTAGCTCTGAACATTCCGTCCCATTGACTGCCATGTTAAATCTGAATTTTGTAAAAATTGATCATGATCAGTTGAAGGGTACTGATCAATAACCGTAGAAGATATGAAAAAGTTGAATGTACCCTGAATACTTGAAAGTCTTGTGAATGTTTTAAAAGTGGAATGAAGTCTGTAGGTGAAAGTATGTTGAAGCAGTTGAAGTTCAAAGAAGGAGAAGATTTGAAGCTCTCAACATTCTGTCCCATTGACTGCCATGTTAAATCTGAATTTTGTCAAAATTGATCATGATCAGTTGAAAGGTACTGATCAATAATGGTAGAAGATATGAAAAAGTTTAATGTACCCTGAATACTTGAAGGTCTTATGAACGTTTTAAAAGTGGAATGGAGTCTGTAGGTGAAAGTATGTTGAAGTAGTTGAAGTTCAAAGAAGGAGAAGATTTGAAGAGTTTGAAGACAGTTTCAATGTATTCCTATGGGAATTTTTTTCCAATAAAGTTTGAATAGTTTGAAAAGTATGAATGATATGAAAAAATTTGAAGGTGACCCGGAATCTCCTGAAGAAGCCGCACGTTTTAATATATGAATTGTTTGAATGGTATGAAGTATGAAGAAGTAGTTGAAGACCAAAAAAGGGAAGATAGAATAATAATAATAACTAGAGAATGCATTTGCTAACGCAAATACGGGTGAATGCTTCAAGCTGTAAGCTGAATGAGCTGAATGAATTGTTGAAACAATGCTGAATTAGGTGAAGAAACTGAAGAAGCAATCTTGAAGAGATGAAAAAATATGAAGAGTTTGAAATGGTTGGAAATTACTTGAATTGTTGAAGATTAGTACAAAGAAATTGAAAGTCTGAAGTCTACTTGAATATATTTAAAACTGACAGCTTGAAAACATTTTTGAAACATTACTAATAGAGATGGAACAATATCTGAAGAGTAAAAGTAGAAGATGAAAGATGGAGGATGTGTGAAATGTGTGGTAATTACTTGAAGTAGTGAAGAATAGTATGAATGAATTGAAAAGCTTGAATCTACTCAAATAAGTTACTGATGACTTGAAAATATTGTTGAACCATTATTAATATAGATGAAACAATATGTGAAGACAGTAAAAGTATAATAATATAGAATATTATTACAATCCTTTAAAGGCAAGTAGAACTACATCATATCTGAAGGCTAAAAGGAGAACATGTAGCCTATCAGTAGAAGGGTTGAAATCTGAAATATGTGAGAAAAGATTAAAAAGTAGAACTTGTAAGAAGGACGCTGAATTTGTATGAAATGTTTGGAAGATTTCTTGAATTTTTGAAGATTGGTGTAAGCTGTACTGGTTGAAAAATGGCTTGACTTGTTGGAATTAATGAGAAAAGTTCAAGTCCTTCAAAGTAAAATGTTAACGGTTGAAGGGGATGGAAACGTCTCAAGTCAGGACATGAAGAAGCTCCAAATCCTGAAATCTCCATGAAGAGAACAAACTAAAATGTGTGTGAGACAAATAAATTATTAGAGATGTTTTTAAAAATCCCCTCAGTCAAATCATTGAGGGGCTGATGAGCTGTAAACCAGAGTGTTTGTGTGTTTGTTTGTTTGTTTGTGTGTGTGTCTGTCTGCCTGCCTGCCTTTCTGTGTGTGTGTGTGTGTGATTTAACACTGGTGCCTTGTTGCCAGCTTCACTGCTTGGATGAGAAAGAGGTGTGTGACACCCTCAAACACATCCAATTTAAGGTTAATTTAAACTTGGTAAGAGCAAAAATATTTACATTTTCCGAATCCTAAGACCTTGCTGAACAAGTACATGTTCTTTTGGTGTTTCTAGAGTAGAAATTGTTGTTTCTAGAGCAGGTTAGAAACAGAGGCATTTCTGCATTTCTCAGAAAATCAGCTACTACTTTTGAATGGCAGTGAATGAGAGGAAGAGAGGGAACAGGCTGCACTCAGAGGCTCCTAGTTTAAATTCTGTTAGCCTCTCTGTGTTTTCGAGCACACCGTGAGAAGCAGGACAAGTTTGTCTACAAAAGTGGAGAAAATTATTTGTCTAGAGTGAAATTTGTGGCCGTGGCGGCAGGTTAGAGAGCAAAGTGTCAGAGGATTTTCAGACAGTCTCTCACTCTAGCAACTGCCAGTCTCCACTCTAGCTCTGAACATTCCGTCCCATTGACTGCCATGTTAAATCTGAATTTTGTCCAAATTGATCATTATCAGTTGAAGGGTACTGATCAATAACCGTAGAAGATATGAAAAAGTTGAATGTACCCTGAATACTTGAAAGTCTTATGAACATTTTAAAAGCAGAATGAAGTCTGTAGGTGAAAGTATGTTGAAGGAGTAGCAGTTCAAAGAAAGGGATGATTTGAAGCTCTAAACATTCCGTCCCATAGACTGCCATGTTAAATCTGAATTTTGTAAAAATTGATCATGATCAGTTGAAAGGTACTGATCAATAATGGTAGAAGATATGAAAAAGTTGAATGTACCATGAATACCTGAACATTTTATGAACGTTTTAAAAGTGGAATGAAGTCTGTAGGTGAAAGTATGTTGAAGTAGTAGAAGTTCAAAGAAGGAGAAGATTTGAAGAGTTTGAAGACAGTTTCAATGTATTCCTATGGGAATTTTTTTTCAATAAAGTTTGAATAGTTTGAAAAGTATGAACGATATGAAAAAATTTGAAGGTGACCCGGAATCTCCTGAAGAAGCCGCACGTTTTAATATATGAATTGTTTGAATGGTATGAAGTATGAAGAAGTAGTTGAAGACCAAAAAAGGGAAGAAGTGTACAGAATAATAATAATAACTAGAGAATGCATTTGCTAACGCAAATACGGGTGAATGCTTCAAGCTGTAAGCTGAATGAGCTGAATGAATTGTTGAAACAATGCTGAATTAGGTGAAGAAACTGAAGAAGCAATCTTGAAGAGATGAAAAAATATGAAGAGTTTGAAATGGTTGGAAATTACTTGAATTGTTGAAGATTAGTACAAAGAAATTGAAAGTCTGAAGTCTACTTGAATATATTTAAAACTGACAGCTTGAAAACATTTTTGAAACATTACTAATAGAGATGGAACAATATCTGAAGAGTAAAAGTAGAAGATGAAAGATGGAGGATGTGTGAAATGTGTGGTAATTACTTGAAGTAGTGAAGAATAGTATGAATGAATTGAAAAGCTTGAATCTACTCAAATAAGTTACTGATGACTTGAAAATATTGTTGAACCATTATTAATATAGATGAAACAATATGTGAAGACAGTAAAAGTATAATAATATAGAATATTATTACAATCCTTTAAAGGCAAGTAGAACTACATCATATCTGAAGGCTAAAAGGAGAACATGTAGCCTATCAGTAGAAGGGTTGAAATCTGAAATATGTGAGAAAAGATTAAAAAGTAGAACTTGTAAGAAGGACGCTGAATTTGTATGAAATGTTTGGAAGATTTCTTGAATTTTTGAAGATTGGTGTAAGCTGTACTGGTTGAAAAATGGCTTGACTTGTTGGAATTAATGAGAAAAAGTTCAAGTCCTTCAAAGTAAAATGTTAACGGTTGAAGGGGATGGAAACGTCTCAAGTCAGGACATGAAGAAGCTCCAAATCCTGAAATCTCCATGAAGAGAACAAACTAAAATGTGTGTGAGACAAATAAATTATTAGAGATGTTTTTAAAAATCCCCTCAGTCAAATCATTGAGGGGCTGATGAGCTGTAAACCAGAGTGTTTGTGTGTTTGTTTGTTTGTTTGTGTGTGTGTCTGTCTGCCTGCCTGCCTTTCTGTGTGTGTGTGTGTGTGATTTAACACTGGTGCCTTGTTGCCAGCTTCACTGCTTGGATGAGAAAGAGGTGTGTGACACCCTCAAACACATCCAATTTAAGGTTAATTTAAACTTGGTAAGAGCAAAAATATTTACATTTTCCGAATCCTAAGACCTTGCTGAACAAGTACATGTTCTTTTGGTGTTTCTAGAGTAGAAATTGTTGTTTCTAGAGCAGGTTAGAAACAGAGGCATTTCTGCATTTCTCAGAAAATCAGCTACTACTTTTGAATGGCAGTGAATGAGAGGAAGAGAGGGAACAGGCTGCACTCAGAGGCTCCTAGTTTAAATTCTGTTAGCCTCTCTGTGTTTTCGAGCACACCGTGAGAAGCAGGACAAGTTTGTCTACAAAAGTGGAGAAAATTATTTGTCTAGAGTGAAATTTGTGGCCGTGGCGGCAGGTTAGAGAGCAAAGTGTCAGAGGATTTTCAGACAGTCTCTCACTCTAGCAACTGCCAGTCTCCACTCTAGCTCTGAACATTCCGTCCCATTGACTGCCATGTTAAATCTGAATTTTGTCCAAATTGATCATTATCAGTTGAAGGGTACTGATCAATAACCGTAGAAGATATGAAAAAGTTGAATGTACCCTGAATACTTGAAAGTCTTATGAACATTTTAAAAGCAGAATGAAGTCTGTAGGTGAAAGTATGTTGAAGGAGTAGCAGTTCAAAGAAAGGGATGATTTGAAGCTCTAAACATTCCGTCCCATAGACTGCCATGTTAAATCTGAATTTTGTAAAAATTGATCATGATCAGTTGAAAGGTACTGATCAATAATGGTAGAAGATATGAAAAAGTTGAATGTACCATGAATACCTGAACATTTTATGAACGTTTTAAAAGTGGAATGAAGTCTGTAGGTGAAAGTATGTTGAAGTAGTAGAAGTTCAAAGAAGGAGAAGATTTGAAGAGTTTGAAGACAGTTTCAATGTATTCCTATGGGAATTTTTTTTCAATAAAGTTTGAATAGTTTGAAAAGTATGAACGATATGAAAAAATTTGAAGGTGACCCGGAATCTCCTGAAGAAGCCGCACGTTTTAATATATGAATTGTTTGAATGGTATGAAGTATGAAGAAGTAGTTGAAGACCAAAAAAGGGAAGAAGTGTACAGAATAATAATAATAATAATAAAGATTTGAAGAACAATAAGTGTGAATGCTTTCGCATTCACCCTTAATAATAAAGATTTGAAGAACAATAAGTGTGAATGCTTTCGCATTCACCCTTAACTAGAAAATGCATTTCCAAGAAGGAAATACGGGTGAATGCTTCAAGCTGTAAGCTGAATGAGCTGAATGAATTGTTGAAACAATGCTGAATTAGGTGAAGAAACTGAAGAAGCAATCTTGAAGAGATGAAAAAATATGAAGAGTTTGAAATGGTTGGAAATTACTTGAATTGTTGAAGATTAGTAGGCCTATGAAGAAATTGAAAGTCTGACGTCTACTTGAATATATTTAAAACTTGCAGCTTGAAAACATTTTTGAAACATTACTAATAGAGATGGAACAATAGTAAAAGTAGAAGATGAAAGATGGAGGATGTATGAAATGGGTACTTGAATTGTGAAGAATAGTATGAATGAATTGAAATGCTTATGTCTACTCAAATAAGTTACTGATGGCTTGAAAACTTTGTTGAACCATTACTAATATAGATGAAACAATATGTGAAGAGTAAAAGTATAATATTATAGAAGGTGTCACAAAACTTTAAAGGGAGAATAACTACATCATATCTGAAGGCTAAAAGTAGAGCATGTAACAGTAGAAGGGTTGAAGTCTGAAATACGTGAGAAAAGATTAAAAAGTAGAACTTGTCAGAAGGATGCTGAATTTGTATGAAATGTTTGGAAGATTTCTTGAATTTTTGAAGATTGGTGTAAGCTTGAAAGCTGTACTGGTTGAAAAATGGCTTGAATCGTTGGAATTAATGAGAAAAAGTTCAAGTCCTTCAAAGTAAAATGTTAATGGTTGAAGGGGATGGAAAGTCAGGACATGAAGAAGCTCCAAATCCTGAAATCTCCATGAAGAGAACAAACTAAAATGTTTGTGAGAAAAATAAATCATTAGAGATGTTTAAAAAATCCCCTCAAAGATATGAAATTAATGAGAGGCTGATTAATTAGCTGTAAAACAGAGTTTCTCTGTGTTTGTGTGTGTCTGCCTGCCTGCATGTTTGTGTGTGTCATTTAGAACACTGTCTTGTTGCCATGACAAGTCTCACTGCTTGGATGAGAAACAGGTCTGTGACACCCTCAAACACATCCAATTTAAGGTTAATTTAAACTTGGTAAGAGCAAAAAGGTTTACATTTTCTGAATCCTAAGACCTTGCCGAACAAGGACATGTTCTTTTGGTGTTTCTAGAGTAGAAATTGTTGTTTCTAGAGCAGGTTAGAAACAGACGCATTTCTGATTTTCTCAGAAACTCAGCTCCGACTTTTTGAATGAGAGTGAATGAGAGGAGGGGAGGGGACTGGCTGCACTCAGAGGCTCTGAGTTCAAATTCTGTTAGCCTCTCTGCGTTTTCGAGCACATTGTGAGAAACAGGACAAGTTTGTCTACAAAACTGGAGAAAATTATGTGGCTAGAGTGAAATTTGTGGCCGTGGCGACAGGTTAGAGAGCAAAATGTCAGAGGATTTCCAGACAGCCTCTCACTCTGCCAACTGCCAGTCTCCACTCTAGCTCTGAACATTCCGTCCCATTGACTGCCATGTTAAATCTGAATTTTGTCAAAATTGATCATGATCAGTTGAAGGGTACTGATCAATAACCGTAAAAGATATGAAAAAGTTGAATGGAACGTGAATACTTGAAAGTCTCATGAACATTTTAAAAGTGGAATGAAGTCTGTAGGTGAAAGTATGTTGAAGGAGTAGCATTTTAAAGAAGGGGATGATTTGAAGCTGTCAACATTCTGTCCCATAGACTGCCATGTTAAATCTGAATTTTGTAAAAATTGATCATGATCAGTTGAAGGGTACTGATCAATAATGGTAGAAGATATGAAAAAGTTGAATGGACCCTGAATACTTGAAGGTTTTATGAATGTTTTAAAAGTGGAATGGAGTCTGTAGGTGAAAGTATGTTGAAGGAGTAGAAGTTCAAAGAAGAAGAAGATTTGAAGAGTTTGAAGACCATTTCAATGTATTCCTATGGGAATTTTTTTTCAATAAAGTTTGAATAGTTTGAAAAGTATGAATGATATGGAAAAAGTTGAAGGTGACCCGGAATCTCCTGAAGAAGCCGCACGTTTTAATATATGAATTGTTTGAATGGTATGAAGTAGTAAGAAGTAGTTGAAGACCAAAAAAGGGAAGATAGAATAATAACTAGAAAATGCATTTCCAAGAAGGAAATACGGGTGAATGCTTCAAGCTGTAAGCTGAATGAGCTGAATGAATTGTTGAAACAATGCTGAATTAGGTGAAGAAACTGAAGAAGCAATCTTGAAGAGATGAAAAAATATGAAGAGTTTGAAATGGTTGGAAATTACTTGAATTGTTGAAGATTAGTAGGCCTATGAAGAAATTGAAAGTCTGACGTCTACTTGAATATATTTAAAACTTGCAGCTTGAAAACATTTTTGAAACATTACTAATAGAGATGGAACAATAGTAAAAGTAGAAGATGAAAGATGGAGGATGTATGAAATGGGTACTTGAATTGTGAAGAATAGTATGAATGAATTGAAATGCTTATGTCTACTCAAATAAGTTACTGATGGCTTGAAAACTTTGTTGAACCATTACTAATATAGATGAAACAATATGTGAAGAGTAAAAGTATAATATTATAGAAGGTGTCACAAAACTTTAAAGGGAGAATAACTACATCATATCTGAAGGCTAAAAGTAGAGCATGTAACAGTAGAAGGGTTGAAGTCTGAAATACGTGAGAAAAGATTAAAAAGTAGAACTTGTCAGAAGGATGCTGAATTTGTATGAAATGTTTGGAAGATTTCTTGAATTTTTGAAGATTGGTGTAAGCTTGAAAGCTGTACTGGTTGAAAAATGGCTTGAATCGTTGGAATTAATGAGAAAAAGTTCAAGTCCTTCAAAGTAAAATGTTAATGGTTGAAGGGGATGGAAAGTCAGGACATGAAGAAGCTCCAAATCCTGAAATCTCCATGAAGAGAACAAACTAAAATGTTTGTGAGAAAAATAAATCATTAGAGATGTTTAAAAAATCCCCTCAAAGATATGAAATTAATGAGAGGCTGATTAATTAGCTGTAAAACAGAGTTTCTCTGTGTTTGTGTGTGTCTGCCTGCCTGCATGTTTGTGTGTGTCATTTAGAACACTGTCTTGTTGCCATGACAAGTCTCACTGCTTGGATGAGAAACAGGTCTGTGACACCCTCAAACACATCCAATTTAAGGTTAATTTAAACTTGGTAAGAGCAAAAAGGTTTACATTTTCTGAATCCTAAGACCTTGCCGAACAAGGACATGTTCTTTTGGTGTTTCTAGAGTAGAAATTGTTGTTTCTAGAGCAGGTTAGAAACAGACGCATTTCTGATTTTCTCAGAAACTCAGCTCCGACTTTTGAATGAGAGTGAATGAGAGGAGGGGAGGGGACTGGCTGCACTCAGAGGCTCTGAGTTCAAATTCTGTTAGCCTCTCTGCGTTTTCGAGCACATTGTGAGAAACAGGACAAGTTTGTCTACAAAACTGGAGAAAATTATGTGGCTAGAGTGAAATTTGTGGCCGTGGCGACAGGTTAGAGAGCAAAATGTCAGAGGATTTCCAGACAGCCTCTCACTCTGCCAACTGCCAGTCTCCACTCTAGCTCTGAACATTCCGTCCCATTGACTGCCATGTTAAATCTGAATTTTGTCAAAATTGATCATGATCAGTTGAAGGGTACTGATCAATAACCGTAAAAGATATGAAAAAGTTGAATGGAACGTGAATACTTGAAAGTCTCATGAACATTTTAAAAGTGGAATGAAGTCTGTAGGTGAAAGTATGTTGAAGGAGTAGCATTTTAAAGAAGGGGATGATTTGAAGCTGTCAACATTCTGTCCCATAGACTGCCATGTTAAATCTGAATTTTGTAAAAATTGATCATGATCAGTTGAAGGGTACTGATCAATAATGGTAGAAGATATGAAAAAGTTGAATGGACCCTGAATACTTGAAGGTTTTATGAATGTTTTAAAAGTGGAATGGAGTCTGTAGGTGAAAGTATGTTGAAGGAGTAGAAGTTCAAAGAAGAAGAAGATTTGAAGAGTTTGAAGACCATTTCAATGTATTCCTATGGGAATTTTTTTTCAATAAAGTTTGAATAGTTTGAAAAGTATGAATGATATGGAAAAAGTTGAAGGTGACCCGGAATCTCCTGAAGAAGCCGCACGTTTTAATATATGAATTGTTTGAATGGTATGAAGTAGTAAGAAGTAGTTGAAGACCAAAAAAGGGAAGATAGAATAATAATAATAATAATAAAGATTTGAATAACAATAAGTGTGAATGCTTTTGCATTCACCCTTAATAATAATAATAAAGATTTGAATAACAATAAGTGTGAATGCTTTTGCATTCACCCTTAACTAGAAAATGCATTTCCAAGAAGGAAATACGGGTGAATGCTTCAAGCTGTAAGCTGAATGAGCTGAATGAATTGTTGAAACAATGCTGAATTAGGTGAAGAAACTGAAGAAGCAATCTTGAAGAGATGAAAAAAATATGAAGAGTTTGAAATGGTTGGAAATTACTTGAATTGTTGAAGATTATGAAGAAATTGAAAGTCTGAAGTCAACTTGAATATTTAAAACTGACAGCTTGAAAACATTTTTGAAACATTACTAATAGAGATGGAACAATATCTGAAGAGTAAAAGTAGAAGATGAAAGATGGAGGATGTGTGAAATGTGTGTTAATTACTTGAAGTAGTGAAGAATAGTATGAATGAATTGAAATGCTTGAATCTACTCAAATGAGTTACTGACGGCTTGAAAACTTTGTTGAACCATTACTAACATAGATGAAACAATATGTGAAGAGTAAAAGTATAATAATATAGAAGGTGTTAAAGCAGATATCAGCGGTACGGCCGTTTTGGCCAATGCTGCATTCAAGGCAGGCTTTTGAAACCGTAAGTTACAGCTTCAAGTCACAACTACGACTCTGTAGCGTTCCAGGTAACCCGTAGCTCGTGTTTTTACCGTCCTGTTGCCTGTGAAAGTCACTATAACGGCCTCTCGTAACTTCCGACCCGTGAACTCGTACCAGATCGGACTTCACAGGGAGGAAAAGCACAGAGTACGAGTTTCCTTGAATGCACCATGAGTTAGCAGCCCCCGCCCTCGTCATGCATCTATTGGTCCTCGTGCTCTGTCACCACATTCACGCGCACCCCTTGGCTGCACACACAGCCCTTCATGCCGTTCTCTCTCCTCATTGGATAACACTTGTATCCCACAAGGAAAGTTTTCTCCTCTGGTTGCAGCAGAGCAGAGTGACGGAGAGACTCGTGTTACGGCTGAAACACTCCATGTAAGTGATTGCTGACGGAAAATAGGACTATTTAGGACTTATATTAACAAAAACATTCCACTGATATCTGCTTTAAGATACTTTAAAGGGAGAATAACTACATCATATCTGAAGGGTAAAAGTAGAGCATGTAACAGTAGAAGGGTTGAAGTCTGAAATAGGCTACATGAGAAAAGATTAAAAAGTAGAACTTGTCAGAAGGATGCTGAATTTGTATGAAATGTTTGGACGATTTCTTGAATTTTTGAAGATTGGTGTAAGCTGTACTGATTGAAAAATGGCTTGAATCGTTGGAATTAATGAGAAAAAGTTCAAGTCCTTCAAAGTAAAATGTTAACGGTTGAAGGGGATGGAAACATCTCGAGTCAGGACACGAAGAAGCCACAAATCCTGAAATCTCCATGAAGAGAACAAACTGAAATGTTTGTGAGAAAAATAAATCATTAGAGATGTTTAAAAAAATCCCCTCAAAGATATGAAATTAATGAGAGGCTGATTAATTAGCTGTAAACCAGAGTGTCTCTGTGTTTGTGTGTGTGTCTGCCTGCCTGTCTGTGTGTGTGTGTCATTTAGAACACTGTCTTGTTGCCATGACAAGTCTCACTGCTTGGATGAGAAAGAGGTGTGTGACACCCTCAAACACATCCAATTTAAGGTTAATTTGAACTTGGTAAGAGCAAAAAGGTTTACATTTTCAGAATCCTAAGACCTTGCTGAACAAGGACATGTTCTTTTGGTGTTTCTAGAGTAGAAATTGTTGTTTCTAGAGCAGGTTAGAAACAGAGGTATTTCCGCTTTAATCAGAAAATCAGCTCATACTTTTTGAATGAGAGTGAATGAGAAGAGGGGAGGGAACTAGCTGCACTCAGAGGCTCCTAGTTTAAATTCTGTCAGCATCTCTGCGTTTTTGAGCACACTGTGAGAAACAGGACAAGTTTGTCTACAAACCTGGAGAAAATTATTTGTCTAGAGTGAAATATGTGGCCGTGGCGGCAGGTTAGAGAGCAAAGTGTCAGATGATTTTCAGACAGTCTCTCACTCTAGCAACTGCCAGTCTCCACTCTAGCTCTGAACATTCCGTCCCATAGACTGCCATGTTAAATCCGAATTTTGTCAAAATTGATCATGATCAGTTGAAGGGTACTGATCAATAACCGTAGAAGATATGTAAAAGTTGAATACACCCTGAATACTTGAAAGTCTTATGAACGTTTTAAAAGTGGAATGAAGTCTGTAGGTGAAAGTATGTTTAAGTAGTTGAAGTTCAAAGAAGGAGAAGATTTGAAGCTCTAAACATTCCGTCCCATAGACTGCCATGTTAAATCTGAATTTTGTCAAAATTGATCATGATCAGTTGAAGGGTACTGATCAATAATGGTAGAAGATATGAAAAAGTTGAATACACCCTGAATACTTGAACGTCTTATGAACGTTTTAAAAGTGGAATGAAGTCTCTAGGTGAAAGTATGTTGAAGTAGTTGAAGTTCAAAGAAGGAGAAGATTTGAAGAGTTTGAAGACCGTTTCAATGTATTCCTATGGGACATTTTTTTCAATAAAGTTTGAATAGTTTGAAAAGTATGAATGATATGGAAAAAGTTGAAGGTGACCCGGAATCTCCTGAAGAAGCCGCACGTTTTAATATATGAATTGTTTGAATGGTATGAAGTATGAAGAACTAGTTAAGGGCCGAAAAAGGGCGGAAGTAAGAAAAAGAATAATAAAGATTAGAAGAACAATAGGTTGAATGCTTTTAGCATTCACCCTAATAATAATAACTAGAGAATGCATTTGCTAACGCAAATACGGGTGAATGCTTCAAGCTGTAAGCTGAATGAGCTGAATGAATTGTTGAAACAATGCTGAATTTAGTGAAGAAACTGAAGAAGCAATCTTGAAGAGATGAAAAAATATGAAGAGTTTGAAATGGTTGGAAATTACTTGAATTGTTGAAGATTAGTGTGAAGAAATTGAAACTCTGAAGTCTGAAGTAACAAATAAGTTACTGCTGGATTGAAAACTATGTTGAACCAATACTAATATAGATGAAACAACATGTGAAGACAGTAAAAGTAGCCTATAATAATATAGAAGTTGTTACAATCCTTTAAAGGGAAGAATAACTACATCATATCTGAAGGCAAGAAGTAGAGCATGTAACAGTAGAAGGGTTGAAATCTGAAATGCCTGATAAAATATTAAAAAGTAGAACTTGTAAGAAGGACATTTGTATGAAATGTTTGGAAAATTGCTTGAATTTTTTGAAGATTGGTGAGAAGAAAATCAACATTTCAGTCTACTCAAATGAATAAATTTATTATGAACAGCTTGAAAGCATTTGTTGAACCAATATACCTCAAGTATAACTTGTAAGAAGGAGGCTGAATGATATGGAATAGATGCAAATTCCAGGGTTGTTTAAGATCAAGTGTAAAAAATAGTGCGACTCCTAACATGGTTGAAAAATGGCGGAAAAGCCATTAAAAAGTAGAACTTGTCAGAAGGATGCTGAATTTGTATGAAATGTTTGGAAGATTTCTTTAATTTTTGAAGATTGGTGTAAGGTGTACTGATTGAAAAATGGCTTGAATTGTTGGAATTAATGAGAAAAAGTTCAAGTCCTTCAAAGTAAAATGTTAACGGTTGAAGGGGTTGGAAACGTCTCAAGTCAGGACATGAAGAAGCTCCAAATCCTGAAATCTCCATAAAGAGAACAAACTAAAATGTATGTAAGACAAATAAATTATTAGAGATGTTTTAAAAAATCCCCTCAAAGATATGAAATTAATGAGAGGCTGATTAATTACCTGTGAACCAGTGCGTCTGTGTGTTTGTGTGTGTGTGTCTGCCTGCCTGTCTGTGTGTGTGTGTCATTTAGAACACTGTCTTGTTGCCATGACAAGTATCACTGCTTGGATGAGAAACAGGTCTGTGACACCCTCAAACACATCCAATTTAGGGTTAATTAAAACTTGGTAAGAGCAAAAAGGTTTACATTTTCCAAATCCTAAGACCTTGCTGAACAAGGACATGTTGTTTTGGTGTTTCTAGAGTAGAAATTGTTGTTTCTAGAGCAGGTTAGAAACAGAGGTATTTCTGCTTTTCTCAGAAATTCAGCTGCTACTTTTGAATGAGAGTGAATGAGAGGAAGAGAGGGAACTGGCTGCACTCAGAGGCTCCTAGTTTAAATTCTGTTAGCCTCTCTGTGTTTTCGAGCACACCGTGAGAAGCAGGACAAGTTTGTCTACAAAAGTGGAGAAAATTATTTGTCTAGAGTGAAATTTGTGGCCGTGGCGGCAGGTTAGAGAGCAAAGTGTCAGAGGATTTTCAGACAGTCTCTCACTCTAGCAACTGCCAGTCTCCACTCTAGCTCTGAACATTCCGTCCCATTGACTGCCATGTTAAATCTGAATTTTGTAAAAATTGATCATGATCAGTTGAAGGGTACTGATCAATAACCGTAGAAGATATGAAAAAGTTGAATGTACCCTGAATACTTGAAAGTCTTGTGAATGTTTTAAAAGTGGAATGAAGTCTGTAGGTGAAAGTATGTTGAAGCAGTTGAAGTTCAAAGAAGGAGAAGATTTGAAGCTCTCAACATTCTGTCCCATTGACTGCCATGTTAAATCTGAATTTTGTCAAAATTGATCATGATCAGTTGAAAGGTACTGATCAATAATGGTAGAAGATATGAAAAAGTTTAATGTACCCTGAATACTTGAAGGTCTTATGAACGTTTTAAAAGTGGAATGGAGTCTGTAGGTGAAAGTATGTTGAAGTAGTTGAAGTTCAAAGAAGGAGAAGATTTGAAGAGTTTGAAGACAGTTTCAATGTATTCCTATGGGAATTTTTTTCCAATAAAGTTTGAATAGTTTGAAAAGTATGAATGATATGAAAAAATTTGAAGGTGACCCGGAATCTCCTGAAGAAGCCGCACGTTTTAATATATGAATTGTTTGAATGGTATGAAGTATGAAGAAGTAGTTGAAGACCAAAAAAGGGAAGATAGAATAATAATAACTAGAAAATGCATTTCCAAGAAGGAAATACGGGTGAATGCTTCAAGCTGTAAGCTGAATGAGCTGAATGAATTGTTGAAACAATGCTGAATTAGGTGAAGAAACTGAAGAAGCAATCTTGAAGAGATGAAAAAATATGAAGAGTTTGAAATGGGTGGAAATTACTTGAATTGTTGAAGATTAGTACAAAGAAATTGAAAGTCTGAAGTCTACTTGAATATATTTAAAACTGACAGCTTGAAAACATTTTTGAAACATTACTAATAGAGATGGAACAATATCTGAAGAGTAAAAGTAGAAGATGAAAGATGGAGGATGTGTGAAATGTGTGGTAATTACTTGAAGTAGTGAAGAATAGTATGAATGAATTGAAAAGCTTGAATCTACTCAAATAAGTTACTGATGACTTGAAAATATTGTTGAACCATTATTAATATAGATGAAACAATATGTAAAGACAGTAAAAGTATAATAATATAGAATATTATTACAATCCTTTAAAGGCAGGTAGAACTACATCATATCTGAAGGCTAAAAGGAGAACATGTAGCCTATCAGTAGAAGGGTTGAAATCTGAAATATGTGAGAAAAGATTAAAAAGTATAACTTGTAAGAAGGACGCTGAATTTGTATGAAATGTTTGGAAGATTTCTTGAATTTTTGAAGATTGGTGTAAGCTGTACTGGTTGAAAAATGGCTTGACTTGTTGGAATTAATGAGAAAAAGTTCAAGTCCTTCAAAGTAAAATGTTAACGGTTGAAGGGGATGGAAACGTCTCAAGTCAGGACATGAAGAAGCTCCAAATCCTGAAATCTCCATGAAGAGTACAAACTAAAATGTGTGTGAGACAAATAAATTATTAGAGATGTTTTTAAAAATCCCCTCAGTCAAATCATTGAGGGGCTGTTGAGCTGTAAACCAGAGTGTTTGTGTGTTTGTTTGTTTGTGTGTGTGTGTGTCTGTCTGCCTGCCTTTCTGTGTGTGTGTGTGATTTAACACTGGTGCCTTGTTGCCAGCTTCACTGCTTGGATGAGAAAGAGGTGTGTGACACCCTCAAACACATCCAATTTAAGGTTAATTTAAACTTGGTAAGAGCAAAAATATTTACACTTTCCGAATCCTAAGACCTTGCTGAACAAGTACATGTTCTTTTGGTGTTTCTAGAGTAGAAATTGTTGTTTCTAGAGCAGGTTAGAAACAGAGGCATTTCTGCATTTCTCAGAAAATCAGCTACTACTTTTGAATGGCAGTGAATGAGAGGAAGAGAGGGAACAGGCTGCACTCAGAGGCTCCTAGTTTAAATTCTGTTAGCCTCTCTGTGTTTTCGAGCACACCGTGAGAAGCAGGACAAGTTTGTCTACAAAAGTGGAGAAAATTATTTGTCTAGAGTGAAATTTGTGGCCGTGGCGGCAGGTTAGAGAGCAAAGTGTCAGAGGATTTTCAGACAGTCTCTCACTCTAGCAACTGCCAGTCTCCACTCTAGCTCTGAACATTCCGTCCCATTGACTGCCATGTTAAATCTGAATTTTGTCAAAATTGATCATGATCAGTTGAAGGGTACTGATCAATAACCGTAGAAGATATGAAAAAGTTGAATGTACCCTGAATACTTGAAAGTCTTGTGAATGTTTTAAAAGTGGAATGAAGTCTGTAGGTCAAAGTATGTTGAAGCAGTTGAAGTTCAAAGAAGGAGAAGATTTGAAGCTCTCAACATTCTGTCCCATTGACTGCCATGTTAAATCTGAATTTTGTCAAAATTGATCATGATCAGTTGAAAGGTACTGATCAATAATGGTAGAAGATATGAAAAAGTTTAATGTACCCTGAATACTTGAAGGTCTTATGAACGTTTTAAAAGTGGAATGGAGTCTGTAGGTGAAAGTATGTTGAAGTAGTTGAAGTTCAAAGAAGGAGAAGATTTGAAGAGTTTGAAGACAGTTTCAATGTATTCCTATGGGAAATTTTTTTCAATAAAGGTTGAATAGTTTGAAATTTATGAATGATATGGAAAAAGTTGAAGGTGACCCGGAATCTCCTGAAGAAGCCGCACATTTTAATATATGAATTGTTTGAATGGTATGAAGTTTGAAGAAGTAGTTGAAGACCAAAAAAGGGAAGAAGTGTACAGAATAATAATAATAATAATAATAATAATAAAGATTTGAATAACAATAAGTGTGAATGCTTTTGCATTCACCCTTAATAACTAGAGAATGCATTTGCTAACGCAAATACGGGTGAATGCTTCAAGCTGTAAGCTGAATGAGCTGAATGAATTGTTGAAACAATGCTGAATTTAGTGATGAAACTGAAGAAGCAATCTTGAAGAGATGAAAAAATATGAAGAGTTTGAAATGGTTGGAAATTACTTGAATTGTTGAAGATTAGTAGGCCTATGAAGAAATTGAAAGTGTGAAGTCTACTTGAATATATTTAAAACTTGCAGCTTGAAAACATTTTTGAAACATTACTAATAGAGATGGAACAATATCTGAAGAGTAAAAGTAGAAGATGAAAGATGGAGGATGTGTGAAATGTGTGGTAATTACTTGAAGTAGTGAAGAATAGTATGAATGAATTGAAAAGCTTGAATCTACTCAAATAAGTTACTGACGGCTTGAAAACTTTGTTGAACCATTACTAATATAGATGAAACAATATGTGAAGAGTAAGTATAATAATATAGAAGGGGTTACAATACTTTAAAGGGAGAATAACTACATCATATCTGAAGGCTAAAAGTAGAGCATGTAACAGTAGAAGGGTTGAAGTCTGAAATACTTGAGAAAAGATTAAAAAGTAGAACTTGTCAGGACGCTGAATTTGTATGAAATGTTTGGAAGATTTCTTGAATTTTTGAAGATTGGTGTAAGTTGTACTGATTGAAAAATGGCTTGAATTGTTGGAATTAATGAGAAAAAGTTCAAGTCCTTCAAAGTAAAATGTTAACGGTTGAAGGGGATGGAAACGTCTCAAGTCAGGACATGAAGAAGCTCCAAATCCTGAAATCTCCATGAAGAGAACAAACTAAAATGTGTGTGAGAAACATAAATTATTAGAGATGTTTAAAAAATCCCCTCAAAGATATGAAATTAATGAGAGGCTGATTAATTAGCTGTGAGTGTCTCTGTGTTTGTGTGAGTGTTTGTGTCTGCCTGCCTTGCCTGTTTGTGTATGTGTGTCATTTAGAACACTGTCTTGTTGCCATAACAAGTCTCACTGCTTGGATGAGAAACAGGTCTGTGACACCCTCAAACACATCCAATTTAGGGTTAATTAAAACTTGGTGAGAGCAAAAAGGTTTACATTTTCCAAATCCTAAGACCTTGCTGAACAAGGACATGTTCTTTTGGTGTTTCTAGAGTAGAAATTGTTGTTTCTAGAGCAGGTTAAAAACAGAGGCATTTCTGATTTTCTCAGAAATTTAGCTGCTATTTTTCAATGAGAGTGAATGAGAGGAAGGGAGGGAAGAGGCTGCACTCACAGGCTCTGAATTCAAATTCTGTTAGCCTCTCTGCGTTTTTGAGCACACTGTGAGAAACAGGACAAGTTTGTCTACAAAAGTGGAGAAAATTATTTGTCTGGAGTGAAATTTGTGGCCGTAGCGACAGGTTAGAGAGCAAAGTGTCAGAGGATTTTCAGACAGTCTCTCACTCTACCAACTGCCAGTCTCCACTCTAGCTCTGAACATTCCGTCCCATAGACTGCCATGTTAAATCTGAATTTTGTAAAAATTGATCATGATCAGTTGAAGGGTACTGATCAATAACCGTAAAAGATATGAAAAAGTTGAATACACCCTGAATACTTGAAAGTCTTATGAACGTTTTAAAAGTGGAATGAAGTCTGTAGGTGAAAGTATGTTGAAGGAGTAGCAGTTCAAAGAAGGGGATGATTTGAAGCTCTCAACATTCTGTCCCATTGACTGCCATGTTAAATCTGAATTTTGTCGAAATTGATCATGATCAGTTGAAAGGTACTGATCAATAATGGTAGAAGATATGAAAAAGTTGAATACACCCTGAATACTTGAAGGTTTTATGAACGTTTTAAAAGTGGAATGGAGTCTGTAGGTGAAAGTATGTTGAAGTAGTTGAAGTTCAAAGAAGGAGAAGATTTGAAGAGTTTGAAGACAGTTTCAATGTATTCCTATGGGAAATTTTTTTCAATAAAGTTTGAATAGTTTGAAATTTATGAATGATATGAAAAAGTTGAATGGATCCGCACATGTCCTGAAGAAGCCGCATGTTTTAATATATGAATTGTTTGAATGGTATGAAGTATGAAGAAGTAGTTGAAGACCAAAAAAGGGAAGAAGTAAGAATAATAATAATAATAATAATAATAAAGATTTGAAGAACAATAAGTGTGAATGCATTCGCATTCACCCTTAATAATAATAATAACTAGAAAATGCATTTCCAAGAAGGAAATACGGGTGAATGCTTCAAGCTGAAAGCTGAATGAATTGTTGAAACAATGCTGAATTAGGTGAAGAAACTGAAGAAGCAATCTTGAAGAGATGAAAAAAATATGAAGAGTTTGAAATGGTTGGAAATTACTTGAATTGTTGAAGATTAGTAGGCCTATGAAGAAATTGAAAGTCTGAAGTCTACTTGAATATATTTAAAACTGACAGCTTGAAAACATTTTTGAAACATTACTAATAGAGATGGAACAATATCTGAAGAGTAAAAGTAGAAGATGAAAGATGGAGGATGTGTGAAATGTGTGTTAATTACTTGAAGTAGTGAAGAATAGTATGAATGAATTGAAATGCTTGAATCTACTCAAATGAGTTACTGACGGCTTGAAAACTTTGTTGAACCATTACTAACATAGATGAAACAATATGTGAAGAGTAAAAGTATAACCATATAGAAGGTGTTAAGATACTTTAAAGGGAGAATAACTACATCATATCTGAAGGGTAAAAGTAGAGCATGTAACAGTAGAAGGGTTGAAGTCTGAAATACATGAGAAAAGATTAAAAAGTAGAACTTGTCAGAAGGACGCTGAATTTGTATGAAATGTTTGGACGATTTCTTGAATTTTTGAAGATTGGTGTAAGCTGTACTGATTGAAAAATGGCTTGAATCGTTGGAATTAATGAGAAAAAGTTCAAGTCCTTCAAAGTAAAATGTTAACGGTTGAAGGGGATGGAAACATCTCGAGTCAGGACACGAAGAAGCCACAAATCCTGAAATCTCCATGAAGAGAACAAACTGAAATGTTTGTGAGAAAAATAAATAATTAGAGATGTTTTAAAAAATCCCCTCAAAGATATGAAATTAATGAGAGGCTGATTAATTAGCTGTAAACCAGAGTGTCTCTGTGTTTGTGTGTGTCTGCCTGCCTGTCTGTGTGTGTGTGTCATTTAGAACACTGTCTTGTTGCCATGACAAGTATCACTGCTTGGATGAGAAACAGGTCTGTGACACCCTCAAACACATCCAATTTAAGGTTAATTTAAACTTGGTAAGAGCAAAAAGGTTTACATTTTCAGAATCCTAAGACCTTGCTGAACAAGTACATGTTCTTTTGGTGTTTCTAGAGTAGAAATTGTTGTTTCTAGAGCAGGTTAGAAACAGAGGTATTTCTGCTTTTATCAGAAAATCAGCTCATACTTTTTGAATGAGAGTGAATGAGAAGAGGGGAGGGAACTAGCTGCACTCAGAGGCTCCTAGTTTAAATTCTGTTAGCATCTCTGCGTTTTTGAGCACACTGTGAGAAACAGGACAAGTTTGTCTACAAAAGTGGAGAAAATTATTTGTCTAGAGTGAAATTTGTGGCCGTGGCAGCAGGTTAGAGAGCAAAGTGTCAGAGGATTTTCAGACAGTCTCTCACTCTAGCAACTGCCAGTCTCCACTCTAGCTCTGAACATTCCGTCCCATAGACTGCCATGTTAAATCTGAATTTTGTCAAAATTGATCATGATCAGTTGAAGGGTACTGATCAATAACCGTAGAAGATATGAAAAAGTTGAATACACCCTGAATACTTGAAAGTCTTATGAACGTTTTAAAAGTGGAATGAAGTCTGTAGGTGAAAGTATGTTAAAGTAGTTGAAGTTCAAAGAAGGAGAAGATTTGAAGCTCTAAACATTCCGTCCCATAGACTGCCATGTTAAATCTGAATTTTGTCAAAATTGATCATGATCAGTTGAAGGGTACTGATCAATAATGGTAGAAGATATGAAAAAGTTGAATACACCCTGAATACTTGAACGTCTTATGAACGTTTTAAAAGTGGAATGAAGTCTCTAGGTGAAAGTATGTTGAAGTAGTTGAAGTTCAAAGAAGGAGAAGATTTGAAGAGTTTGAAGACCGTTTCAATGTATTCCTATGGGAAATTTTTTTCAATAAAGTTTGAATAGTTTGAAAAGTATGAATGATATGGAAAAAGTTGAAGGTGACCCGGAATCTCCTGAAGAAGCCGCACGTTTTAATATATGAATTGTTTGAATGGTAGAAAGTATGAAGAACTAGTTAAGGGCCGAAAAAGGGCGGAAGTAAGAAAAAGAATAATAAAGATTAGAAGAACAATAGGTTGAATGCTTTCAGCATTCACCCTAATAATAATAAAGATTTGAAGAACAATAAGTGTGAATGCTTTTGCATTCACCCTTAATAATAATAATAAAGATTTGAAGAACAATAAGTGTGAATGCTTTTGCATTCACCCTTAATAACTTGGCATTTTAAATGTGACAACCAGAGAACAAGTGGAGCACAATCAGTGACGGAGTAAAGATGATTACACTCATGAGGCAGAGAGTGACCATTTTAAGCCCATTTTTCCTCAGAAAGATGGAGGGAAAAAGTCTCAGTGCTAATGATAATGGGTACTTTTTCCTCAAAGTCTTTTTTTTCCTGATACATACAAGTCAAAAACACACACATCCACTCTTTTGTGGGAAATTCTCCAAAATGTCATTTCTTTCATTAGCTGAGCATTTGCTCGATTGTTCCCGAACTGAGCACATTAGTGCGCCATACAGTATAGAAAATAAAAATTAATCAAATTGGTTTTGTGAAAATGTCACACTTACGTAAATGTATTTCTAAAATGTATTATATCTACTTGCGCGTCTTCCCCGTCTTAACAGTATCACCCAATGCAGATGTATTCTGACCCTCACAAAGAAAGCATTTTTGATACATTGAATAAAAGTTAGATTTGCATAATGGCCACTGTTATGCAGCCGTATCCTGTTATTGAAGCACTCTTTTGACAGACGGGGACAAAAGGAAGCTGCAGGGATGTAGGGACAGGGAAGTGGAGTGAGGGGGAGAGGGACAAGGAAAATGCATGGAGGGATGAGAGTAAAAGAAGAAAAGGGTAAGACCAAAAAACAGGGGGAAATGATGAATAAAGAAATAAAAAGAATGCATGAGTGAAGAGTAAAGGATGAGAGAGAAAACAGTGGGGACAGGAAGGAGGAGAACAGACAAATATATCTGTGGTGCACTCCAGAGATGCAATTTTTCATTTTTGAAACTGATCTGCCATTATGACAATCAGAGAATCACTCATGTGGAGAATTTCCTTGGGGTTCATTTCAGGAAAAGGCTAAAAAAGAGAGAGAGAGAGAGAAAAAAAAAAAAGAAAAGCCATTGACAAAGACACTTTGTCCAGATGAAACTGTGGCTGTTTCTGTTTCTGAACCTGCTGCCAATAAATTGATTTCAGGGGAAAAACTGTAATCGATAGTTTTTCTATAGCTATGTGTTTCTTGGTATTCGGATAAACAACTATGTAAAGAAATGGTCCGCCAGCACGAGGCAAAACAATTCAGGCGTGACAATATATTGTCATGGTGATGTCGTATTGTTTACCTGACCCACGTTCTATTTGTGTGCACCAGCAATAGCATTTAAACTGTCCATTACCTCTTCCTGCCTTCTTTATTACCTCAAATCCCTTTGAATTAAGTACCATTTTACTAATATTTGTGGGAATCTTGTTAAACTTTTGTCTTACACTATACTTGTGCTCTGTCATTATCAGTAAACGACTGGCCTTGCTAGTTAAACACAACTCATTAAAAAAGCTGAGAAGTCCATTAGAGAGATGGAATGAAAGTAATTTAAAGAAAGATGGTGTTAAACTGAGAATCAGAGAGACTAAATGAAATTTTTCTAAAGGGATCCTTTCTTATGGAAGGAGGGACATTCATTTTCTATTGCAAGAAATGTCAGCGATGAGATTTCACTTAACGCACTTTTTTTTAAATCTGCTCATCAAAATTAACATTCATCTCATGCGAGATGTCAAACCTTTAAAAGATACAAGAGAACAAATAAAAACACAAGCGAAGGTCAGGAGGGGTTGTTCAGGGCATAATTGAGACTTGGACACAAACAAACACACACAAGATAAGAACCATATTCACAAACCAAATTTTGACGAGGGAAATTTATTTGTGATGCATATTTCATTCATTTGTGCTTTAAACAAAAAAGACAAGCATAGAAAAATAATAATAGATTAATAAGTATAAATGCATACAGAAATCAAATAAATAAATACATAAAAAGGCAATGTGCATTTAAGAGTCAGAGTACATTTACTAGCAGCAGTTAAAAGCCGAGGTGAACATGAAAGTCTTTGGCCTGTTTTTTAAAGTGAGCCAGAGGTCAACCACGTGATTTCCTGGAGGTTTTTTCCAGCTGTGTGTTGCATAATAAGTGAATAAGTGTAGGTACAGATGTGTAGATGTGAATTGTAGGTACTTTGACTCTCAACCATTAAATATACAGTGTTCAAGACTTGCCACTAAGGATCTCTCAGTCCAGATTAGTCATTCTTTGATGCTATTGTGAGTTTGAGTGATTATGGGAGTTTTTGTCTTCCTTTCAAAAGAAGAAACTGACGAAAAGTTACCGTGATTTTTAGACATTTCAATGTGGAAAAGTGACATCTTACACTTTTACTACATACTGTATCCAGGTTAAAGGGGCAACAGAAAAGTCCCTTGTGATGTAAAAGAACAGAAATGTGTAGCAAGTCTCAAGTTTACTGGGAGTTTGTTCCAGATACGTGGTGCATAAAAAGTGAATTATGCTTCTCCACGTTTTGTTTTGACTCTGGGGACAGTAAGCCGACCTGTCCCAGACGATGGGAGAGGTTTGGATTGTTCATAAACCGAGCTGCGGATCAGAAATGTATTTTGGCCTTAAAGCGTTTAATGCTTGATAAACCAACAGTGAAATTTCAAAGTTTCTTTCTGAAGCACACAGGAAGTCAGTGTCAGTGACCTGAATGTACTGACATGATCTGACAACAGTGTTCAAAGCAGCTTGTTTTAACGTGAAGGTTAAAACTCAAATGAATACACCAAGAGTTGTGGCGTTTTAGTATTTCACACTAAGCACTGTTATTTTTTAGTTTAGTTAGTTAGTTTTTTTTTCCTCCCAAAATGTTTCCTTCAGCTTTATTTTTCTACACTACATAGACAAAATTATATAACAAAGTTTCACTGCATCTGGGAGGTATTTCAGGTATTTAGGAGGTGTGAGATGTGATATACAATTTAAAGAAAATCTTTCAAGCAATAATGTACAACTTCTCAATAACTTTATGTCTGAATTTGACAACGTTGGGTTTTCAGTTATTCATTGGATGAAACGAGACAATTTTTGACCTTTTTTTGTCAATTACTAATGATAAAAAACAGTAATTAGTAGCTGTGGTCAACAACACTTGTTGTAACCACACTCAACTTTGATGTCACGGTATCGACAGGTGTCCGTTCCTACATCCATCCCTGCAACAAGTTGTTAAGATGTTAATCAGACCAGAGGTCAGTAAAAACAAGACTTTCCACCAGCTTTGGGCTGATCATTAAAACCATTTCACCTTCAGCGTCCTCCGTTGTTTCAAGGACGTGCTGCAGAAAAGTGAGGCGCCGACTGAAACTCTGTGCTCAGCGTGACCACGATAAAAATTTCCTGCCTCAATCCAAAACCCAAAGCCATTATTTTAACATCAAAACTCTCACTCTCGTACCCTTTCCATTTACCGCTCCCTCTGTCACTCCAACTACAAAGCCTTTTTTAAGTATTTTCTTATCACTCTAATTCTCCTCCAAACCCACTGTGGTGACGAAATCATTCACAATTTATGTCTCTCCTGGCAGACCGCTGCGGCCCACCCAACTCCGACACATAATGGAGACAAGAGCCAGTCAGAGAGGGCTCCTATGAGGGAAAAAATAATTATCATACGCACACACACACATTGACATTGATCTCTCTGAAATAGGACACAGTTCACTTAGCTGTAACAGTAATCAACCATGAGCTTTTTTCCCCTGGGCTTCCCCGCATGCAGGTGCTGAACCCCACCACGTGTGTGCGGCTCACAGTGTATGCCATCAGTACATGCGTGTCTGTGTGCCTGTTTGTGTGATTCCGCTACCTTTGTATGTATGCATGCATGCTAACCTTGAAATCATTCTGACGTGATCTTTTTTTACAGGTATATTTAATCCGGATATATCCTTTTCTTTTATCGTCCCTCGTCCTTTCATCTTCCCTTCCATTTACCGCTTCACATTTCTTCTCTAGTGGCCCTCGCCTTTTAAATAATTCACTCAGTGAAGAGTCCTCTTGTCCATCTCTTCCTCTCTCCTCAGCCGCTGTTGACACTTATATCTGCCTGTCTACAACTCTTTTCTTCTCTGTGTGTTACCGTTTATCTGTCAGCTTCTTTCATCCCCTGCCTCTTCACTTTCTTTCCCTCTCAATCCCTCAATGTCACTCCATGACATTGTCCTGAATTGGCAGTCCCCCTCCCCCGCCCTCATGCTGCTAATTCAATTAACAAGATGCCATCTCCACAATTAAGCTTTCCAATTACCGCTCCATTCTCAGTCCGAATGAAAGTTGTCCCCCGTTCGCTGAAGGTTTTTCTTTGTGCTGTATGCTGAATTGAAATGGACTTACAGCCTGCGCGATAAGACCTGCTCATCATCATCAAAAAAAAAAAAAGAGGAACTATTTTAAAAAATGTTCACAGCTCACTCTCTCTGATTGCTCTTGCTCATTACTGTTTTTGGAGTTCAGTCTGTAATAGTTAGTTCTTCTACAGTATATGCTGACCTTATTCAGATGTACCAACCTGTGGAAAGACGTTCAGCACAATCAGAGTTGGTCCAGTAGTACATCGGCAAGTACACGGTCTACAATCCCATACCACATTTGCACATCTGCGCGAAACAGCAATTTTCTAAAGAACAAATCTCTTTTTTGGTTTTGCTCTAACACAGTCGCCTACACAGGAAGTTGTGCTTTGCAGCTGCTGTCTTGGAGCAAAGAGGAAAAATGGATTTCACAAAGTATAACTTAGTGAATGTATAGATTATATAGGAAATTCAAAATTGATACATTATTTTCTGCAAACATAAACGGTGAGTCACACTTGTTTTCCACTAGAAAGTCTGTCTCTGTGGATGTACTTCTTTCATGGTCATGTCCCACACAGGAAGAAAAGGATAAAAGGTTCAGATTTGTGCATTCACGAGCTCCATCACATTTGTCGTTTTGTACCACACTCTTCGCATCACTGTCAGGAAGTGTCGACTCGTCTTCTGTCTTCTAGAGGAAGTGATAAAACTTGTGTGGTTTGAAAAAGGGCCACTGATAATGTACAGGTGACATTACGATACTGTCATTATATCTGCCAGTATATTGTTACTGTGATTTCCATCAACCTTTAGCACCAAGTGAAGTATGGCCCTTTATTAGAGCTGTGTAGAATCACTATGGAAGACGATTAGGGACATAAACAGTACAGTAGATGTTCTTCTATCTAAAATAGAAAATAAACTACATGCATGATAGCATTACAACTGACAAATGTGATCATATTAACATTACCTGTGATTTTGTCAGCATGACGGTGTTTATATTGAACTTAAAGGTAGGATTGGAGATCCTGGAAAAACAATTCAAGCAGGCCACATTTTGAAAATACACGGTCCAAGCCTCTTAACTCAGACTTCTCTCTGAAGCCACGCCTCCAGAGCACAGGAAAACGCAGCGCTTGTTCAGCATTGGGTTCACATCAAGGTGACGTCGCGACGGTGTCGCCCTCGCCGCACAACCCAGTGTACAGTAGCTAATCCCAATGTTGCTAATCCCAACTCTAATTTTCCGCCAGCTTTTTCTCATGGCTCATTCGTGTGAAAGAAAACACCTGACATCATAATAAACCACCAGACTTGACAGTGACAGTGTGGTACATTGTGTCACCGGCGTTGTCTTGTCCGCGGTCATAACTCGTTAAAGACTCTGCGGCAGAGCGGTACGAGCAGAGGAGGGAGGGAGACGGCAGCTTGACTGACACATCATGATCCAATCATCTTGGACGTGGTGTTCATGATGATTGGATGCCGTTTTTACAGGATTGTCCGTTCCACAGGTGACTGGCTTTTTTCATTTTTGTGAAAAAACATTCAAGCTATCGGGATGTGAAGAGGATTCAAACAATTTAGTAAAAAATGCTCCAGAATGGGGCGGTGTTTAGCTCAGTTGGTAGAGCACCCGCCCCATGTGTTGAGGCTATAGTCCTCGCTGCAGGCGGACCCGGTTCGAATCCCGCGTCGGACGGCCCTATACTGCATGTCATTCCCCCCATCTTAGCCTCCCATTTCCTGTCACAATCTCAACTGTCCTATCCAATAAAGGCATAAAAAGCCAAAAAATATACTTAAAAATGCTCCAGAATAAGATCTCTACCTTTAAAGCTTTCAGGTTTTGTCAGCTGTGAGACCTTATATATACAGTTAGCAGGTGTGTATCTTTCCACATCCTCTCTAATCAGCTGTATGAACCACAGGTGGACTCCAAAGAAGGTGTATAGAGAAGAGTTAGGGGCAAAGAAAAGACCTAAACTAAAGTGCCATGGCATGGCCATGGACCTGAAAACTTATGTCAGTGTGAAGTTTTGAATACATTTAAATTTAAACTTGTTGTGTTGTATTATTGTCATTTGGGGGTGTTGAATGTAGATTGATGATTTGGAAAAAAAAATATTGTTATTAATCTTTCTTGAACGTGTGTGTGAACATTTTCCGAATGCTGTATTAGACTAAGGGTGAATTCCAATTCTCCCCTTAGCCCTCGCCCTTGGCCCTAACCCTTTGTTTTGCTCCCGTTAGCCCTAAGGGAGATTTTTCAGAATGGGGGACTCCCAGAATGCATCTTGCGACAACCGGCAGCTGTTTTATTTCTCACTGTAGAAATTGTTGTTTTTTCAGGTTTTAATATTTTTTCATGCCTGTTTAGATCCCCAATGTATCCAAATGGCTGTTTATTTGCAATTGTTCGGAGAAGTGAAGCTCCGCGGTGGAGCCTCCAGCCTCCAGATCAGCGGCTCGTCACGGAGCCAACCCTCCCGACGTCATCCCGGTAGAAAAGACCATCGCTAATTAACTTACTCGCAGGTTTTTAAAGGTTTACCGCCGGGTAGTTACATTCTTTTTAGGAGATAAATGCTGGTCTCATATGCAACAACTGTGGCAGCCGCATTAATTTGTTTGAATTAAAATTGAAGCTTCATGTGTTTTGGACACATGAGCAGCGCTGCCTGGGGGCTCTGTAGCCTACGTACAGAAATCACAGTTAGGCATCAATATTTTACCATGAACCAATCAGTCTTCATTAAATTTTATTTTATTTTATTAAGTTAGCGTGGTTTTGAATACAGGATTTGTGGCAAAAGCTTGTCATGTCTGCTTATGTGAAAGCCAGCAGAGACTACAGATGACGTATGCGACTGCTGAAGTGGTGTCCCAATTCATAGGGGTTGACTTTCTACCACTACCCCTTGTAGCTCCGTTTCAAGGGCAAGGGTTAAGGGCTAGGGGTAGAGATGAAAAATAGAATTGGAATTGGGCATAAGTCTCAGCAAAAACAGACAGCTGACCAGTAGGGAGCCAGAGAGCTGTTATCACTCATTCAAATAAAAAGATAATGAATTAGAACGACATGTCATTGACACAAATGCACCATGGGACTGGGCACTGTTGTTGTTGTTGTTATTTTGGGCCAGACGATGCAACGTTTACCTTTCAACCTTGATTATCTTTGGTGTTTGTCAGAGTAACGTTGTAGAAACCAGCAGCAGGTGCAGAGAGCTGATTAGGATCTGGCACAGTCGTACGGTGATGACTCATCAAAACACATGCAAGACGAGGAGGAAGAGGAAGCGGAGGGCAGGACCAAATCATCAGCTTCTCTCTCTATCTAGCCCGATCTCTCTCATGACTTTGTCAAAAGGCACACAGATTAAGAAAAAACAGTGCTAATTAAAACTTTTGTACAAAACTGAATCTAATTGAGCGGGCTGATTAAGTCGCTTTTCAGAAGTACGCAAGGCCATCGATGTGCCAGAGCTACAAGCAAGGGTAAAAACTGCATCAGCTCGGATTGGATGTGAGGTTGTCAAAACACGGCCCAATTAAAAAAGTTAATTCATTAAAACTTGCTCTACTTGTAGACAGACCTGCAAGATGACTGATTTATCTGATGTTTATTGCAGCACGGAGCCCATTCTGTTTTTCTTTTTTCTCCCTCTCCTCCTGAGCAGCTCCATGTCCATGCTCTGTCAGGAAGGGATAAGAAATGCTGCACTTCTCAGCAATTTAATGTGCGGTCTAATTAAAATGTTAAGAACATTACGTTCTCACAGACATGTAAGATTACTTAACTGATGCTTAGTTGTACAGCCGCAGCAATTTTAGTCCACCTTGGAACATTTATCATTTCTGTCTTATCGTCATGTGGCTTGAATTTTTACGCAGCAGCTAACTTGGAAAGATTATACCAACACAATTATTCCTTGAATAGTCAGACCACCAAGGTGAGAGCAAATATTTTATTGGAGTGGAAGTCACTCAATTCCCAGTTTACTTCATTTTAATTGGGCAGAGCTAAGGACAGAGAGATTAAGATTAAACACAATGCACATTTGTGATCCATACACACAGATGGCAAATCTACAGCACAGTAGAAGAGCTTCAAAAAAGAACCTGAGCCAGAGACAAAGAGCTGCAGTGGAACAACATAATGAGGTGATAGAGGGAAACATTCACCCTATAAATGAAAATATGAGAATAAATGTCAACATGAATTCCTCCCTAAGGAGTCTTTACATGTCATGGATGAACTATAGCCAAAGCAAATAAACTCAATGCCTGCTATGAAGTATTTGACAACAGTTTTTTGTTTATTTTGCTGAATTTGACCTCGTCTTTGGCTATAGAGGAGGGTTATGAGATAGTCTAGATCTGTCAACAGTGTCACTCTTAGGTGTAGTTATGTCTCAATGAAAGGCATGGTATGAAACATCCCATTCTCAATCTGAGTCATTGTTTTTCCTCAGAATCATTGACAACAGGGACAGTAGCCATCCATCTATCTGATCCAACCTAGTGCAGGTAACCGAAGATTATTTAGGTAAATTCCACAGACTATATAAGTGTATGTAAAAATACAGGCTTGATTAGTAGTGTGTATACTAAAAAATGATAATTTTGACATAAACTTTAAAAAGACATCCTGAGGAATCTTTTAAAAGTTCCCAGAAAGGTATAACAAGGGCATTTTGAACAAGAACAAGCTGTTTGTGTTTGTGTTTGTCTTTACAGACTAATGGAAGGACTGAACAGTGATGGCAGTAATGAGCTAACAGTGTCAGGATTAGAAGCCCCACCACCACCACCACAAACCCACCATACTAAAACTCCATGTTCTTATGCAATAGTAGGATGAATCACTTTGCATAGGAGCATCTACCAGATGGCATCGATATGTTCATAAATGACCAGTGACAGCAGATGGAGAGAGAAGTAGTCAAGACAACATACTGTAGGAGACAGAGAGCAGCAGAGAGGAGCAGATGGAGAGAATTATTCAGAACAGAGGTAGTGAAGAACATGAAGTATAGATGTTCAGGATCTTAGAGAACCGATGTAGACGGTCATTTCACCAATCAGTTTAAGACTATTGACTGTGCTGTGATCCCAAGGAAGAGAGAAAGTTCTTCCAAGTTCCAAAATTAAAAAGTCAGAAATTTCAACAATGTCACAATGTGCAAAGAAAGAAATCATAATAAAGTCACAAATCCACAAGAAAAAACTAACAAATTAGCATGAGATCAGTATGTGGTGTGGTGTGGTGTGTGCCTGCTCCTCTCTCCATCTGCTGTGCTCGTTCATTTGCAAGAAAACAAATATCTTCTTTTTTTCTATCAAGGAAGGAGAGACATGTCGGCTTAGAGGAGGGCAGGCAGCACCAGGGAATCCTACAGCTACAGGTCAATGAGGAGGTGCAGCAGGAACATGGCCACATCAGGTGAGTTTACAAACTCAAATGAGTGAAGTTTCTTCTTTTTACCTGAAGGGGGGAAAAAATCTCACAGAAGCTGTACACAGGATTGAATCTAATGCAAGAGAGAAAAACTACTGAAAGAAGGGTTGCACTCACAAAAAATGAGTCCAATCTGAAGTGATAACTGCTCCTTGGAGTTTTCCTAAAGAAGACAATCTACTTCCACGCAAAACATAACATCCAGATTGAGGCGACTATGTGACCTTTAAGATTGTATCGAAAAAATGTGCATTATCATATTCAACTCACTGTCCACAGAACTAATCTTTCTAAATCTAAGTGTAGGTGCTCACATTTACCATCTTATTAATGATGATCTTAATTCTCTACATTGCTGTTATCTAATCTCTATTACATGTCATTTGTGTTGAAGAGGTGTGTGCCATAACATGATGACAGAAGCAGATTAGTTATTCAGTGCTAAGGGATTGATTCATGTACAGTTAAATACTGTATGCAACACTGTCCACTTCCTCTATTTCTGATCATCATCATCACATTTGATCTTCTTTTCTCTTCATAGTGCATGACACCACATGTTTTCTCCTTTTCCGACATCTTTGGTGATTCGCGCAACATAGACACAACTTTCACACTCAAACCCAGGAAAAAGAAAACTCTACTTTGCGGCGTGACTCGGGGGAAACTGGTGAGCCCTGTGCCTGATTTTTGGCGAGCGTCCTGTCTCTGAGGATTAAAGCTGAGCAATAGAAACTCAGGTGTGTGTGTGTGTGTGTGTGTCTACAGCTGCTGTAGGGCTGGATTGGCAGTAGGGGAGCTGGCTGTGGTGCTGAAAGCAGGAGCTCTGCCTTGTCTCTGTCCATGGTGCTGAAGCTGTTTTTCTTGCCTTGAGGGAAGTTTGTCAGACAGCTTTTCCTCAGCCCATAAAGCCCAGAGAACCAGTTGTTGCCGTATCATAACCTGAGCCAGCACCACCATTTGGAGAACAGGTGGTGACTTGCCATTTTTACTTTTACCAAAATCTTACTGTATTTAAGATGGACAGTTAATTTTTTTTGAATGAGTGAACTAAATAAATGAATTACCCTAAACTCAAAGCAACTTTAAGGAGCAATGATGACTTACTTGTTCCTTATTTTTCAACCTGTTCTGGATACAGTAGGAATAAAAAGACAAAACATTTATAAGTGGCCCAACACAATACTCCTGTTTTCTTGTTTGGTTGCAAAGAACAAGAAGAAAAAGTCCAAGTCTCCAGGATTCAAACTGTACATGCCGGAGACAAAATATGGGACCCCCATTGTAATTTTTATTTATACTCCAGTCAGAGTTGCAGACTGCATTATCTTGTTTGTTCTTTATGTATGAGATGCAGAACTACCCAGCCTTTCTCCTCTTTCTGTCAGTCTGGTTTATGTGGAAGTCAACCTGCTGCTGTTGCCTTCCTCTATCTCCTGGCACTCCTTTCAAAGCAGCTACAAATAATGATGATGCAGCCATAGTTTAGGAGATAATGCAGGTCGCCCACTAAACAGAAGGTCGGTGGTTCCATCAGTTTATGAGCATTTAGCTCTTTTTAGTGGTGACTAAGACAAGAAAAGTGCAATGCAAGTGCAATACCACTTACGTTTACCGTAGGATAATAAATATAGTCATTTTGCTCATAAGATGAGAAAATTAGACTCTGACAAATAATCACTGCGCTGGAATTATCTTTTCTCAAAACATTTAAAATAATATGTCGTGTTTTATCCAAAAGGAAATTTTCATCGTGTGGTGTCTGCTGCGACATAATAATTTGCTGGCATGAAAGTGAAGCAGAGATGGACTATCATTAAATTGATAAGACGTCCTAAGATGTTTTTCCAGAAAATACTAATTTTTCACTTCAGACCATCTGTGTTTCAGAAATGCATAATGCATTTAGAGAAATTAAAAGTATTTTTATTAAGGAAATTAAGAAGTCCCACTCACTGAGTCTGGTTGATTATTTTCAAATTTACCAGAAGGTATGAACTGATATATTGCTTAATGTATTTCTTTCTTTGTCTGAACCGTCGTCTTGTGGGTTTTTTTCTTATTATTTTTCCCTGTAGAGCAGAGATTCATTTTTTTTCATCTCCCTTTCCAAATATGACTCAATTTGAATTTTTATTCATCAAAGCTTATTCTGCCAGAAATGCTAAACGATCTGGCTTTATGAGAGCATGATGGAAATGTCCTCATCCCTCTCATGCTTTACAGTTCAATCAGTACCTTTCATGTTAGACTGAGAAATACATTTCTCATTTCACTGGCCCTCAGCATATGATGTGACCATGGTAATGAGCTTATGTCCTTCTTGCACCTCTCCTACCTGTTCTCAACAGAAAGGTTATCCATTTGTCACAGAGGTCTCCACTTGAGCTTGGGCTAAGATTGTCACCTTTCTGGTTCCTAGTTTCTTTGCTCATTACTTTGATTTGATTTGGATATAAAAACTTGAGACTTGAGACCATTTAAGGCTGATGAAAGATTGAATAGCCTCAAGTTCAAACCCTTTGACAGTGGAACTTTGTGTGTAGGCTGCATGACAACCTTTTAAAACACATGTAATTTAGAGCCTTTTCATTCAAGGAACTGTTTTGGCACTTATGTGTTGGCTTCATTTTAGAGGTTACTACTTCCACAGTATAAAACATGCAAAAATCAAGAGTGTGCCAATTACCAGCGAGAGAAATATAAAATAACTTATTATAACTGATACTAACACCATATAGAAAGAATGACATTTTAAAGCAGCTATCAGGAGAGTAAAAACGACGCAAATAGTTGACTTGTGGTCGTTACACAGTAGAGCCACTGCTCCATATTAGCGGTGGGAATCACCACAAGCCCTGCAATAGAATGACGATACCTGTGTCTTTGGATGATTGTGTTATTAAAAATATTGCAATATGCTGTAATGTATTGTGATTTATTAGTTTTTTTCTACTTCAAATAAATGAAAACCTTTTCTAATAAGGTGAATAACTTCTTAGTCTGTTCAGATCAAATCGCAGGAGAGTAATGCACCGAAATATCATCACCTGAAATGAACCAGTCTAAGCTGCTGGTGATACCAGACCAGGCTTTGGCAGCACAACCCCTGAGTGTACTGGAATGAGTACACATGTGCTTTATTGCTCATTAATTCAACTTTTTCTCTCAAAGAAGTGGATGATATTACAAAGTTGTTTATTCTTTGAAGATCACGCAGACCCACACATACAATATGACCCACTCTGGGTAATTGGACTTAAGAGCAGATTGAAGGTTATGTGAGGCCAACAGAAGGATCATAATAATATCAGATAATAATAATAATAATAATAATAGAAAGCATCTCTCACTCTAACCAAACTACTTTGTACACACCTACACAGTTCTTAGTTGTTGTCTGTATACAACATCTATTGCATGTCTGTGGTGAGGGATCCCTCCTCTATTGCTCATCCTGAGGTTTCTCCAATTTTTCCCTGTTACAAGGGTTTTCCATGGAGTTTTTCCTCAGTCGATGTGAGGGTCTAAGGGCAGAGGATGTTGTTATAATGCCATGTGACGCCCTTTGAGACAAACTGTTTGTAAAAACAGGCTATAAAATATTATTGCCTTGCCTTGCCTTGCCTTAGAAGAGCTCTAGTGAGGCAAAATAAGAGAAACCAAACCACCTGTTTGGGTGAACCACGGGTGTTGGAGGCCTTTGATTTGTGGCATTTTGAAGTTTGATCGTGGTCGAACTCCAGTCTTTTACAGTATCTTGAAAACACTGCAAGCATCTGACTGTCTGCGGCCGTACAAGTGTTGGCTTCTCTGTGTACCTTATACCAGCCTTTTTTCATCTCTCCCACCCTCTCCCACCTCATCGTTTTAAGTGCCATGAAGAGGCCAGGTCATGAGTACCTTGGATACGAGGCTCTCTGTAGGGCTTAAGAGGCAGCCTCCTCTCAGAGGCATATTGAGTTGTACTGTATACGAGTTGGTCTGGACCACTCATAACATTAGCGGCGGGTGTCCTAGACTGCTAATACTATCACACTGAGAGAGAAAGTCAAGCTGTATGTGTGTGTATGTGAGTGAGTGATACACCTCATTGATTGATGGTGACATGCAGGGAAACGTGGACGAACGTGCTGACATGTGAATGTGTTTACAAGCATGTGATGGCGTGTGAACATAAAATGATTGGTAGTTTAGGGGTTTGTGGACAATATTCTTAATTTGGCGGTAATATAAACAACCGCAGCAGGTGTGTGTGTGAGTGTGAGTGCGTTTCTGATCCGTAATATAATCACTCTGTGGTGGCCATGCACACACAGAGAGCACATGCAGGGAAATACACAGGGGTCTGTAGACCGAATTAGATGGCGGTGTGTGTAATTTACACATTCTGCAGGTCAGGTATTTTCATATTTTGCTTTTGTAAGCCACTGAGAAATTTAATTTATTTATATTATGCAAATACATTTTGTTTGTGGAATCTTTTCTTTCCCTGTTCCTGCCCTTTTGCTGCTCTGATGTTGAGGAAGTGAAATGTTTTTTTTTGTTTTTTGTTTTTTTTGTCCCTCTCCTTTTTCCTCTCCTGTATGGAAATCTCTGGTGTTTACCGTTACAGGTGACTGGTTTTCTTGTTGTTTATAATCACCTTTGTTTGCCTTCTGGCTCCCAATCTGCTGCAGGAAAGTTCAAAAGGGCATAAATAAACCACTGTTGGCAGTCTCAGCAGGTATTGGTGTGTTTTACTGGTCTATTATACAGATGAAGTCATTATTCCACTCTGGACTTACTTGGATACTGCTACATTTTAAATCCTTAAGGACCATGTGTTGGTTAAATGAAGATACTAGCAAGGGTGAATATGTGATATCTGCTCTATTTATAAAGTTAATTAATTCTGTTGAGTTGAGGCTTATTCACCCAAACTGACTGACAAAACTAAAATAATATTAGTTACTGTCAGATTTCAAGTTTTGTGATGTTTGTATTTGATGTAGGTTGGTGTTTGAAGTTGGTCTAACCAAACACAGAAAGTGGAAGCTGGCCAACCCCACATCATGTCTAGTTTTTTTTTGACCCAGTGTCACTTTCATGCCGTCTGCCCCTCAGTGGCTCGTAATGCCCCTCAGATGTCCTTCAAAGTAACCCATGTCAACTGGCCCTGTGCCTGAGCCCCATATTGATTTTGTTTTGGTCACAGCACTGACCAGCCTCTGGCTCAGAGTCCACCAGGCTTCAACCGAGCAAACCCGCTTCAAGATAACACTTAATAAGGTCACTGGTTCAATTATGGGCTACACTGGTTCACCCGGCAGGGCTCTTAAGATGTACCATCTCCTCTTCTCCTTTTTGCTCATTAAGTTGGGTCTTAATGTAAAACGTTAACATTTACATACATATGCTGTCAATTACTGTCGAGAGTCCCAGTGCTTTTCAAGAGGAGTGGAAGCTGTATTGCTTCGCTTGATTGGTTACCATGGCGATAGTGGTGGAGAAGGTCAGTGTTTTAGGGTCCGGTACAATAGGACTGATGGGAAGAGAGAAATTAATGCTTGTGGTTCATTTAACATCGGCAGTTGCTTTTAAAATTAGCTGTTTTGAGAGAATATATACGTATATATTACAGTGTGGGGTTGAAGCTATAGTGTAGGTGCAATGGATAATGGCAGTAGTTTTTTGTCGTCAGAGGAAAAATTAGCATTCAGGGTACTTAACAATGAAAAAATAAAAATAAATAAAAAAATACAGGAAGTGAAAAATAAAAAACACTTATAGGCCACATATACCATCATCAGCTGGTAATAGTTCAGGATATGTGCAATATAAATTAAGTTATCAGTGCAACATACACAGCACTTACGCAGGGATAAGATGCTACTTCATTTCATGTGCAAATGAGGCAATCTAAATGCAGTGGGAACAGAACGAGACACTGCTTCTGTTGTACTTTTGGTAGCAGATTTTGTACAAAAGGCCTCATCACTTTTATCCAGCCACACTTTTCTTCTTTGCTTTTGATAAAGCCATGCCTGTATACACACGCACACGCACAAGCACAGACACGCACACACCGACAAGCCATTCGTTTAAAGGACTAATATTTTAAAAGAGGAGTCAGACGTTTGAGTAGTTGAGGCTCCTTTTGCACAATCACTTTTGAAAATGCTATCAAAATGGAAGTGCCACAGGGAGGGTCTCATTTCAAAATACCACAGATCCATTTTTACAAAACACAATAATTAAAAAAAAAAAAAAAGATGTAGTGGTTGTCTTTTAAGAAAGGCTAAGCCGATAATACCCTGTCCCATAATAGACTGAATTGTAATAACATTAAAAACAAAAAATATGTGAATAGGTATTTTTAGGTGTTCATTATAAAGCAGAAAAACACATTAAAATATATCACTTCACTAATACCTGACATGTAAATTCAGTGTTGCCATGACAGTAAATAATAACTTACACATAGTGCAACAGAAAATTTTTCATACAAACTTCATGCCATGTTTTTTTTTACCTCATTGAAAGTACCTGCCAAAAGAAGCACATGCATTTTAAGTTTGTTAATGCTAATGTGTGATGAAGCGTTCAAAACCCAAAAGAAAGAGCTCACCAACGCATCTCTCGGTTGCCTTGAACAGACTGTGGGTCGTCCCAGAGGCAGCAGCCGGTCTGCTGAGGTGAACGGCCGGTCAACCTGCGTCGTCACCCCAGGGGAGCAAACCAACCGAGTAACTTATCATCAGGTTTTTAGAGGTTTACCTCTGGCTGGTTAAATTCTTTTTAGGAGATGAATGCTCGTCTCTCTTTGATGAAATCTAACAACTGTGGAAGTCGCATTAGTTTGTTTGAATGAAAAGCGAAACTTCATGTGTGTATTGGACAGAAGAGCGGCGCTGCCTCGGGGCTCTGTACAGAAATCACCACATTTACATCAATAAATAAAGGTTTTACAATGAACCGACCAGTCTACATTAAATTTTATTTCATCAGGTTATATAATTATGGTTACGGTACACAGCAAAGATACTTCACTTCTCTAAACTGTCTTTGGTTATAGGGTTAGAAGTCAGGGCTGCATTGCATTGTAGACTGATCAGATGCACACTGGAGAGATTTTCCGAATCAGTACGACATCCAAGAATTTTTCACATACTGCAGATTTTGCTTTTGTGTGGGTAATACATACTACATTTTGGCCATACTGCAGTTACCCCGACGGCCGCAACGGAAGTTGTGTCACTAATGAGTCTTATTTCTTGATCCTGCCTCCTTTCTTGATCCTTTAATTAAAGTCTGTCATGATTAGTTTGAGTTACTCACAGGACAGATTGTCAGGTTTAGTGACTTGTGTCAAAGGTCTTGACAATGTGACTCCCATTAACCGTTTGTATCAAAGGCATCAATCCAGCTTTAGTTAGCAGGGAGCCTCAGTGTCCTTTGTCTTTTTCTTTGTGTCATGTGTCTCCAGGCTGTTGAATTTCTCTGTTCCTTTGGTGTAATGTTTTTTTCCCCCCACATTTGTTCTGCTACTATAGCAATGGAATAATTTCATATAAGTTGTGGTTTAAAAGAGGCAGTTGTAGCTTATTCGCTGCACAGCTGCCAAGTTACCACAGTGCAATTACCGGGCACAGCGGGGAGTGCAGTTTCACTTTGAAACACAGTTTAGACAAATCTGCATTCCAAGTACAACGAAGATACCTCAAGTGTTTGAGAAAATTGTCATTAAGTGTGTACCTAAACAGATCCAAGAGGCTCAACACACTGTATGGCTGCTGGGGAAATGGAATTAAGAAAAACTAATAACTGTGTGCTTTTTTAAAAAAAACAACTTGTATTTAAAACTAGCCATTACAATGCAAGAGAGTGAGTCTGCAAGTGTGAGTGCAGTGAGTCCGACAGAAAGTGAGGGACAAGTTAAAAGGGAGAAGAGAAGATGTGAGGAATGTAGCGGATATAATAAAAGAGAGGGAAAAATAATGATCATTTCATACCACATCCTCTCTCTCACAATCTGTCTCAGCCTTCGACACATGGAGCGATGAGGTAACTGTGGCCTTGGGATGAAGTCAAGTCAGGCGTCAAACAGTTTGCTTAACTAACTAGTGGTGAACACACACACACACACACACAAATTTATACAGTACATCAACGTACAAATTATAAATGCACCCTCATCAGGTGAAAGATACAAGGCAACACTAAAACTATATAAAGCTGTTTACACATTCATAGCCACAGTGTTGCAGCATCATGCATGCGACACACAACCACAGGCACAAACAGGCACATGCCTAAGCAATTAATCCTATATTAAAGTGCAGCAGAGCTGTAAGTGCAGCTCAGTGAATCCAGCACATTTCTCCGGCGACGGCTAATTCACTAAAGAGGAAATTAAACAAGAAATGGACAAGAGAACGGATGAATAAACAGGGTATACTGTAATATGAATATTATTTTCAATGCCAATGACGCCGCTTGAGTAAGTGCCATTCAGCAGGTTTTGTTTCTTTCATAAATCTTCTATCACATGTATATTGTGTGATGCTCTTTTTTTTTCTTTTTTTGTTGTTGTGTAGCGGATGTTTTTCACACAACAAAAGAAACACGAGTGTGTATTCAGGGAGTGTTTGTGATGTCTGTGTGTGTGTGTGGGTGCCGACTTCCGTTTACTTAAAGTGACAAAGCCCTCTGGTGGTTGTAGGAATTATAATGGGAGCAAAGAAAGAGGGTGGTGATGTTACTGTGGAGAGACAGAGTCTGTCTGAGGAAGCGGTCAGAGGGGATTGATGAGTTGACAGAACAGTAGATTGTATCACGGATGATCAGTGTTGTTGGTTTTTTGTTTCTGATACAACCAGTGGTGGTTGAGCCTAATTAATACACTATTGTGCACTTGTAACTGAATACAGTGCACCCACATGGTGGTGTGCAGACTAGTTTATTATTCTTAAATGATATGTCCTGGTATGTGAACCCAACAGCCTGTATCACATTATTATGATCAAATTGTGATTTATTTGGCCTCTTTTTGGTGCGACTGATTTTACTCTTTGCTTTAAGACAGACATAGATAGATAGAAATGCACTAGTTCATAGATTGCCCACTTGCCTCCCCATCTCCCATAACTTCTGAGGAGACCTTCTCAGCGCCCACTATGAACTTTCTGTGCAAACGAGCAATCGAAAAATCATTTAACAAATATTTTCACCCATATCTAAATCTATCTGAATTCACCAGTGGGCAAAAGTTCAATAGATTTTACCATTTGTGCAGGATTATAGCCATGACAAAGCTCTACTAATACTTACAAATTCATCAACATTTTGTTGTGTTGTAGCACCACTACAGGCCAAGCATATGCACTACAACGTATTGAGTCATTGTCAGAAAGACACACCAGCTGTGTGGTTAATATGCACACCTTATCGTCATCACAATATTGAACATTGTCATCACACATCGGGCATTTTGCCGAGAATCGTGCAGGCCTTGTGTATTCTAACTCTGCTTTATACAAACAATTTTGTCCAGCCAACGTGGGCATTGAAATAGAAAATTAGAATAGAAAAGCATCTAGATGTCATCCCAGAGGGGAATGGAAAAAAACAACAAATGCTGTCGTTTTAAGTTGGTGGACCTGTGTGCTGATGCTGATGAGAACATGTTGTGCTCCTTTTAGTGTGAGTATCAAGTTCCCAACAAAGACAGTAGTTACAGTCAACCAAGCCGGTTCTACTGTACATCCTACCATTTATGGCCTCTCACCGTTCACTACAGTACATTAGCATTTATATTTAACTGAATAGCAGAGAAAGGAGTTTTTGATTTGCTTTCCCATTGATTTCTCACTGCCCCCCCCCCCCCTCGGTTATCACTCCCACCTCTGTGCTGTGCTCCGTGAGTTAAGTGCTTTCTTATGGTGAGTGATTAGGCCTGAGCCCAGCTGCTAAACATAGATGCCGTATACATGCTGTTATATTCACAAAATCTATTTCAGGTGAGTTGGTGACTTGGCCAGTTAATGGTGCAGTTGACAATGTGGGGGGTAAGTGGAAAATGTGGTTTGAATTTAAAAAACCACTGATGAGCTCAAGGGGCAATAATTGGTAGTGCAAATATTTTTTCATCCAATGTCCAAATCCACACCATGGCTTAAGAGGCACTCAGGGTTAATTCAACAGGCCGTCTAAACAGAGAGTCGTACTGGAGTCGGGCAGAGGTGTGGACTTGGACTCGAGACTTGAGACTTGACTTGGACTTGAGTCCCGATTTTGATGACTTACGACTCGCTTGATCAAATCAAAAAAAGACTTGGACTCGCTTGGGACTTGATGCCAAAGACTTGAGACTCTACTTGGACTTGAGAGCAAAGACTTGAGACTCTACTTGGACTTAACCCTCTTGACTTGAGTCAAGTCACATGCAGCAAGCACAAATATTAAAATATTTTTAAAAGTGTCACATCAATGTTATACTTAAGCAGCCAGCCAGAAATCCCGGCCGTCAGTGACACTAGTGTCATAAAGTAGTAGCGCTGCCTGTACTCCTCGTCGCCACGTCACGTCCGTACGTCACGTGCCTTACGCACAGGCAGCTAACAGACAACAAGACCACGTTAGCTAAAGTGTCCATTCCAACAATAATTTCGTTTGCTTTCAAGCAGTATGAGGTGGACAGCAAGGGGCGGAAAGCCGTGTGCAAGGTGTGTGGTGCCAAAATTGCAGATGGGATTAAGGGGCTGTTTACACGAAGACGCTTGCGAGTAAAGACGATAAAATATTTTATCGGAAGTGCCTTTCGTTTATATGGTGACGGAGAAAAAATCTCAAACCATCCTTGAAAGTGGAAAAGTTGAATACGTCCAGCGCAGTGTCTCCGCCTAAACAGGCCAAGGCAAAACTGGCTCAGAAAAGTGACGTCATGTCGGATTACATCCACCCTTCAGACCTGCAGGCTACTTTGGTTGCAATAACTAATGTTAGGGCGACTATAGGTGAAACAATGGTCGCCGGCAGGCTAAGTGAGGGAAACGTTTGTACTTGCCGGACGCGCTTCAATAATAGGCTAAAAGACTGAGCTTCAGATGAATGGCGATTAGCCTACATAACGTTTATTAAGCTAAAACACAGGCAGTGAAACAATTACACTTAAAGCTAAAAACGTCTCACAGTGTTAACTTTAGCGGTCAGCAAAAGTAGGACCTTCCCTCCTCACCCTCAGTTCATTCATTCACAGGTGACGAACGGCTGATTTTACTACGCTTCCCACCTGACTCCTCCCCGAGACTCCGGATGTGACACACCCACACACACACACACACTACATGGCATCAGAGCCGGTCTACGGTCTCAATATTAGAATTTCTCTGATGGCATCTACAACTAATGTACAAGAATGTTTCTTTCAGAATATGTACACATACAATTGGCGAGCATAGGAGGATCTGCTCTCAACTCCTGGAAATTCTGGATGCTCCGATTCGTCTGAGGCGAACGAGACGCCGGGTTTGGACGAGACCTGGTAGAACTAGTCTATGGTGGGACAAGTTTGATGCGCGTACGCATCGCAGCGTTTGTGTTAGTGTATCACAGCACCACCTAGTCGTCTGGCATGCATTACCAATGGATTTGTACACACTTTTGCATCACCGTATGCACACAGATTTTCTCCCGAGAACGCTCCTGTAGACGCGAAATAAAAAGTGAAGACGCGACGCCACTTTTGCGTCTTCTGTTCACACTGTCTTCGTGTAAACCTAGCCTAAAACAACATCGAATAGGACTTGGTTGGGACTCGAAACAAAAATCTTAGGACTTGGTTGGGACTCGAAACAAAAATCTTAGGACTTGGACTTGACTTGGGACTTGAGAGCAAAGACTTGAGACTCTACTTGGACTTGAGAGCAAAGACTTGAGACTCTACTTGGACTTGCAACATAGGGACTTTCTCCCACCTCTGGAGTCGGGTTCCTGTGGTTAAATCTGCCAGAACTGCCTCTGTTTGTTTTCTCCTTGTCTTCTCTTGACTGATCTGAAGTTCAAGTCGTCCTGAGTCCGGAAGCTCTCAAGTCCCAGATAAGCTTGATAGAGTTTTTATTATCTGTGCCTCCACTGTTTTGTGCAGATTAAGTTTATCTAGATGACTAAAGGAGAAACACGTAAATTTGTACACACCTGGGCAGACAATGAATGGGTCCTCGGGGCAAAACTGAGATTTAAAGTTCATAAAATGTTTCTGAAATTTCTAATGAGGAGCGACCAGGGTCCTGTTATTAATGTCTCACCCTGTCGCTCTGTGGCCAGCAAAGAGTTTAAGTACACGTTGAGATGAAAATGTCATGGGTTTGAGGCATCGGGCAGCCCTTTACTGCATGTCATTCCCCCTCTCTCCACGTTTCTCTCTTGACTGTACTATCCATTAAAGGCATAAAAAGCCCCAGAGTATACTTAAAAAAAGACAGTGTCATGGGTTTTACTTTAAAGACAATTTATGTTTTTAAAACTTATTTTAAAAGTTTAGTAATTTCCTTTTACTATAATGTTTCACCTGAGCTCAATCACCTTTGTCCCTGGTTTGTATTCCAGACTCTCTCTTCTCTGTTTTGGTCAGTTCGTCCTGTTTTGTTTCAGTTTGCTAGAATTTTGTGTTCTTGTTCCTGAGTTTATCTGTCTTTTCCTCTTCCCATTTGATAGTTTGGTCGACCACCCTGGGTGACGCATCACCTGTGCCAGCGTTGGGGATCCCAGCCAACACCATATCTTTTCCTGGCTCGATGACCCTGTTGTATTTCCTCACTGTCCTCACTATCCCTCAGCGTCCTCAATTCCCAACGCTGTCCTTTTGCCCTGAAACAAACACTGTAAGACCAATCTGTGTACAACTTTCTTTGGTTAGCATAGATAGATAGATAGATAGATAGATAGATAGATAGATAGATAGATAGATAGATAGATAGATAGATAGATAGATAGATAGATAGATAGATAGATAGATAGATAGATAGATAGATAGATGTGACATAATGACAAACCACTGTATGAGAAGACGCCTTGCAGCCTGGATATGCACATAAATACACATGCACACACACACACTTTCCCACTCACAAACACACGTTCGTCTCCCTTGCTGAAGGGTGTGATTGCAGCGATTGCTGTGCGACTGTCAGATTGCAGGGCAGCATCCGTCTGGAGCCTCATGCATTTTTATTGCATCTTAGCTCCTCTTCTTCTCCTTTACAGTACAATACATCTGCCTTGTACTGCACATATTGTACATCATGTCGAACATCTCTAGTGTCTTTGAAGCTGCATTGACTTTTATGTTTTGATTATACTGTATCTTTTCAATCACATAAAAACTGATGTCCAGCTTTGCTCCTCAGCTTAGTTTCCAGTGGTGCAATAGCTTCTCACAGTTCAGGATATTATACGTTGACTTTTTAGAAATTTGAGATGGAGCAGTTACTGTATGCAACATGGTGACGTACGCATGCAGCTAAAAGTATGAGAAGTCACTCATGTTACAAACAAATGAAGACTGAACTATTAAAATGCTTCCATGTAGAGTGCCTTGTCCATCTCTGCTGCCGTATACTGTAGTGGCACTTTGACACTTCACAGCTAACAGCGTGACAACCATTACTCTGGTGTTTCGACAGGGTGTTAAAGTTAGTTTTATTTACTGTTCACTCATTTGAATAGCATTATGGATTTTCCATCAAAATATATGAGGCAAACAACATACTGGCAGCCTCTGGTTATGAGTCTTTATAAGCCGCATGTGTCCAACTTAAGGAATTAAAACAATTCCAGAGTCACTTTGTCTCATTGCAAGAGGAGTGAGAAATATGGGAGAGAGGAGGGGAAAGAGTGAGATGGAGAGGAGAACTGTATCATAAACCACTTTGACTGTATACTCCAAATAAATCAAATGTCTACTTTTTAAATCAAATATGTGCAAATCCCTGTGACTGAGATGTGTTTCCTTAATAGCATTCGTGCTCAACAGAAAAAAGAGAATGTAAACCAGAAACACAAGACATAAAGGACACCCAGTAGAGGTCCCATAATGAAAAATAGATCCTTTCTCATCTTTGTCTCTATCTCTGTATTAACACTGTCAATATATCAAAGTGCTCAGTTGCACATAGCCTGTATTCAGAGGCCGAGCCAAGACTTTTGCAACTTTGTGATGTCACAACTAAGCAGGCACCGCTCGCAAGCCTTGCCCACCTTGTTTCACTATAAGTTTGCAGGATTTGGTTTCTCTGAGTGTCTTCCTGAAATCTGCTCTATATTTTTACTCGGAAAATAGTCAGCCAATCAAGAGAGAGGAGATGAGAAACTATCAAATACCAAAAACATAAAACAAGAGGCAGTAAAGGTGTTCAATACAAGGCCTTTACAAATTTACAGAGAAAGTTGGTGGCAATTGTGCTTTCATATGGACTGTCAAGAGTTTGCTATACTGTTTATGAGTTGTATGATTTCAAGCCAAAGGTGTAAACATTGTAAATTAGAATTGTGACTATGTGAACGCAGCGTATTCAACCTGAATAGACTGTTTATCAAAGCATTTTTGTACCTCAACATGGTAATAGTGAGACATAAAATTGTCATTGCTACTATTTTAGATGGCTGTTGCCTTAAAGCAGGAACATCACATCAGAAAAAGGCACATACAGGTTGCAATGATAGACGGTTTACATGCTTATTTTTTAAAATGATCCCTGTTTATGTTCAGGTGGGCTCTACATCTCTTTGTCCACACTCAGCAAACACAATGAGGATTTGACTGTTTCCAATCCAACTGAAAGCAGGAAGGGAAATTTCTTTTGAAAAGCAAGCCTGTAAATAAAAGAGAAAAGTGGTTGGGTCAGACGAGAAATCAAACACAACAGAATCCAAACATATTTTATTTAACCCCCAGATTTCAGGTTTAAGAGACATATACTGTTGCAATTTTATTGGCCAGAGCAACAGCGTCTGCCATCTGCTATAAAAAAAAAATCAGCTGCTTGATACTGAACTAAGACTGGCTTTGAGAAACAAAATAGAGCAGACAGTTTATTTGCAGCCTTTATGCCTGTCTGTATTCAACATATTACTAAGCAAATTAATGGAAAAGAAGAGGAGCTGTACTCTCACCAGTTAGCAAAGCATTAAAGTACTAATTTTATCAATTATTTTTTTTCTCCCACACTTAATGTTTTGTATCTGCAAGTCTTTGAAGAGCTAAACTGGTCATGTAATCATCCTTGATGCAACAAAATCACGTTCTTGTACCTGCATCTCTTGATCAAAACACATTACAACAACATATTCAAGGTGAAGTTATTTCTCTAAACTGAAGCTCTGCACCAACCTCAATCTGCATCCAGACTTTGCAAATTATGTGTCTCTGAACAAGTTGGGTGCAGATTTCATTTTAAGTTTTTCTCCAAACTCGTCTTGAGACTGAATGCATCACAGAACCCTACAATAAATCAAGTAATTCATTTCTTACCTCATTACTGAGATGTCTGGTTATTCGCCAGGATGTGAAATATGGACACCATCCTAAATTATATTGATAATTCTGTTTAGCACCAAACCATCAGTAGACTTAGCAAGGAACCTCCAACGCAGAGCCCAATGAAAAACAAACTTCAAAGCTGATATTAATGTGGGCGGATCACACATTTTGGATGCAATGTGTAGGTAATTGAATTCAGGATGAGGATTTAAAGCACTGCCATTGTAATGATAACCTGTTTATCAACTGTGGTCTCTCTCATCCCAACTGACTTGCAGTGTGTGTTTGTGTGTCTGTGAGCATCTCTTTCCTCCCTGTCACCATGGTGTTGCACTTCAGTGACTGACTGATTGTGTGCTCTGATTGGATCCTGGTTGCCAGGATGTGGGACATTAGGTCTATGATTGGTGGATTGAGACTGAGAAGTTTTTTTTTCTTCTTTTTTATGACACATCACAGTTAAATGTTACTCCAAGAATCCTTTTTTTTCTCATTAAAATTAAGAAGAAAACCACTTTTAAAAAACTTTATTCCACTGACTTCTAACACATGACTGGACCAGGACTTCAAATTCAAAGTCCAGTGAATGAGCGACAAACAAATCATTGCCTGTTTAGCAGTTTTAGTCATCAAAAACAATTTAATATCCAAAGTCAAGCAGCAATTCACCACACCCTGGCATCTAGTGGCACCCAGACGACATGGCATCACTCACAATACTCCTAATGACCCCATTCGCGAAAGAGATTAGTTGCAAATGAACTAATCACTCGCGAGTTGCACATTGCTACAGGGAGCTGGGAAAAAAAATTGGGTGAATTAGTAAGCAGTTACGATGATGGAGAGCAACTGACAGTTAGTTATGCAGAGAGAGAGATTCAAAGTTGTGTTTACCCGACTGTTTTATGTCTTCTCCGCATGTCTTTCTGCTTCGATGAGAGAACTTTCCTAGGGCTTAATGAGTTTGGAGCCTTGGGCGTTTTAGATTGATGTGATCGGGGTTGAGGAGGTAACTTTTAAAATGTACTCTGGTGCAGCGTAATCATTGGTGTAATCTATCTAGTTACTGTCAACATGACACAGACTATTGTTTAACCCTCTATGGCATAGCGTTGCCCTCGGGCAACGAACCACATAACCGGACCTCACACTGTCCCTTTAAGCTTTTTTGGGGGGTAAATGTTTTAAAATATCTCCAGACATGTCTTTGTCCAATAATGAGTGGTTTTGAAGTGCATGTGACCTTGTCTCTGAGGGGGGTCAGCCCTTTCAGGAAGCAGACCAGCAGCGTGCAGGTTGCCAAAAATTGGTCAGTTGAATATCACTTTTTAACATGTTTAACTTAGTAGTAACCTAAAATAAAAAATATATGCATGTGTATGAACATGTAAAGGAGTATTTACAATCATTTCTACACTTATTTTGGCATTATTTCTATTCTAAAACTGTGTTTTTTCATTCGTTGCCTCAGGGCAACACCGTAGGGGTCTTTTTCAGGCAATATCAATACACAGTGTGCATTTGTTCTTAGTTGTAAATAATGACCATAATCATATTTTTGACTTCACTTTTATCTATTAACTATACAGGAGATGGATACAAGAATATTTTATGGGCCAATGTGTTTTATATACACATAGAGGTGTACACACACACAATGGAGGTTACACAAACCATCACTACAGAGGTGCACAAACGATTGTCAATAGAGGTAACACTGACAGACTACAGAGGTGCACACACAACAGAGGTACACACTGACACACAACAGAGGTACACACTGACACACAACAGAGGGACACACACAACACACTGACACACGACAGGTGCACGCACAATAAGGTACACACTGAGGTAACACAAAGTACACACTGACACACAACAGAGTTTAACACACTGACACACTACAGAGGTACACACACAACAGAGGTACACACTGACACACTAGAGGTAAAGGCACACACATACTACAGGGGTAGAAACACCACATACAGTATGCACGTCACTGGAAGCACACTTTACACAATAGAGGTTCACACTCATGCACACACAACAGAGGTAACACTGACACACTAGGGAGGTGCATACACAACAGAGGTACACACTGACACACAACAGAGGTACACACTGACACACCACAGAGGTTGACACACCACAGAGGTTGACGATGTTCACAGACAGAGGTACACACACACAACAGAGTTACACACTGACACACTGAGTTTGTTTACTACAGGGGTACATACACAAACAATACATATGCACACACACTAAGAAGTCACACACAGAGACACACTAAAGAGGTTGACACTGCACACGCAACAGAGGCACACACTGAGAGGTGCACACACATGTGTTGTGCACACACTCACACATCCACACACACACACACTACAAAGGTCATTCAGACGTACACACAGACACACACTACAAAGGTACACACACATACACGCTGTACACACATACACCCAAATACACTAAACAGGAAGTACACACATGTATGTGCATTTCATTGACACACAAAATGTCAAAAATAAAGTTGTTTTCTATAATTATATCATTTGTTTTACTTGTATAAGACTAATCATAATCACATAAAAAGCTAGGACTTTTAGTACCCTTATAGCACATTGTTGCCCTGAGGCAACAAACCCAAATCTGATTCGGGGGGGTGGGGGGGTCAGATTTTATGATGGATATGTTATCAGGGACCTCCAAGCTCCCAAAAAATGGGGTGAAATATTTTTTTCTCAAAAAAACAAAAAGTCATGCCATAGAGGGTTAACTTTGGTGCGCATGGAATAGATTGAATTAATTAGCTGAATTAAAGAGAAATACAACATGTGTAGGTGATGTATGATTTTAAGAAGCGGAGTGCAGTCCAAGGAAGCATCTCATAGCAGCAAGTTCTGCACTAGAGCAGTCTGCCCTGTTACCTACAGTACAGTAGGTCTTTATTTACTTTTAATGAATTTTAGGTATACGTTATGTCATTTTTTTGGTAGAGAACCTGACCAAAGTCGGTTTAAGTGGTCAAAGTCAAAAGATTGTCATAGAAATTTAAGTAAGTCATCTATTTGTTCGTACAGTAAGTGGACCATAAAGCGCATAACCTGAAAGAAAACATTTGGTTTAATTACTGACGAAGCAATCGTTCCCCAACGTCAACCTATAGCCTATAGTCCTGGAGCTTTTGTTCATATAATGTGATCTTCAACACATTGAGTTGGCCAGTTAGATGTTCACTTTCTAACACCAGGTTGTTGATGGTTTTTGTTTATGTGTTCAGATAAAGTCCCAGTCCCAGTTTGACTGTTGCAGGGCTGAAGTTGAATGTTTCGAACTTTCGCAACAAGTCCAGTCATTCTGCCATGCTACAGGGCTGTTTGGGATGCAATGTCATTTCATTGACTGTATGTAATTTCATCGCACCACAAATAAAAGTCACTTTTGATGTGAACAAAGCTTCATAACGATCATGAGGTATGATAGAAAGTTTCAAACAGACAATGCGGTGATGTTTTGTTGGGTTTTTTTGACCGTCTTTGCTCTTATTGCCGATGGAATGATATTAGTGATCACAATGTAACAATGAAGGAACACATTTGTAAGAATATCACAGTAACAATGACTGTGGCTCCCTGGATCTTTAACTTTACAAGTTTTGGGATGAAGGAGGCGTTCCAGGTCAAGGACCTCACTCAGCTGAGACTGTTTTTACCGAGAGATGTCTGGAGGCTGGGTGACAGCTTGGTTAACACACACACACACACACTGTCACACTCTCCTGCTTACATTCTGTTCAATAGTCGCACACAGACACACACACACACAGCAGCAGCAGCAGAGTGGTTAGTGTGGCTAGCACTACCAGACCATGTGCTACAGTGTTAATCACACCTATGAACATTAGCACTACAGCACAAGCCACCGTTACAACACATGAGTAGTACTGTATTCACACACACACACACATACGCACACAGTCACACAATCACACAATCACACACATATGCAAAGGCATGAAAACATTGACAAGAAAGGCTGATTTTCCTTTTTCAGTCTGTTTATCCTCATTAATCAGGTTATTAATATTCCAGTAATTATTACACAGCTTGAAGTTGAACTTACATGCCATGAATATCTTTATTTACAGACTTTATTATTATTATCTAATTCACCAATAGTGGCACCAATTATGGCAGCACTTTGAGCCTTTTGGGGATTAACACTGTCTTCATATTTCGCTCCTCAAAGGTGGCAAAGATGTCAACACATCTGACATTAGAGTTCGATGTCAATACAAGAGGGCACGACGCTTAAAGGTCATATTGTTCATATTTGATTATAATTGATCTTTTCTCAAATCATAATTAACTTAAAATGTGTTTACAAGAGTTGTCTTATAAACAAATATAGTAATTGAATCTACTTCTTGTGTTTGTGTTTGTCTTTTCTGACACTGAATAGACCAAATAATGATGGGATTAGTCAAAAATACAATTAAGATACTAATTGTTGATATGTCAATTTAAATAACGATTTAATGAGAATTAATAATTAGAAAAATCGTAATTAGATCTCCCCTGCATGAAGTTGGAACCTAATATTTTCAGTAAAGCTGCTTGAATCTAAATCTGAGGTGCTGTAACATAATTCTAAACTTTTGTGCTTTAAGGACCACCTGTTTGTAGATTTGCTGGTTTCCACTCTCTGTAAGCTCTGTCTAATACAATTTCCCTACAGTTGAGGTGAGGAGAGAACAGATCTCAGCACAATCACACGCTGCAGGTTTCTATTACTGTAGATTCATTACAATATTTCTCATTTCTGCTGCGTAGCTGGTCTCTGTTGGCCGGTTGGAATTTACTCCGATTCCGTATGCAGCGTGGCTGTGTTTGTTTCATTGTCCAAGGCACGGCAATTATTAAAACAGGAACGGCTGTGATGTGTTTTCTGATTGGAAGCTAAAAGATTACAGCCGTGATGAATAATAAAATCAGATGCCACTAATGTGGGGCTTTTGTAGAATGGCAAATTATGGGCTGCCCTGGGACTGAACCAGAGCAAAGACTGACGGTTAGTGGGCTGAAAGGGAACAGTCACGCTTTAAACATGTTGTCAAAGAGGTAATTTCCACATGTGACGTGTGCTTCCTGAACTATTTCACTGCTTTTCATACCACAAAAAAAAAAGAAAAAGAATTGATAACCGGCTGGCTGAGCTTCAAATGTTCAGCAGAGCCGACAAACAGATTTATATCTTGCCCCCCTTCTTCTCTCAAAAGCCAAAATCTGTTTGTCTGTGTTAACAATGTCACTTCAACTTTTAATATTTGAACTAGTTCAGGGGCATTTGATTTACCCCAGCAGCCTGGAACAGCCGCCAACGCAGACCCATTACTGCTGAGATTAAAGTAAATCAAGCACTCAGGTTTCTGCTGTGTTTGCGGTAGGATCAAGCAGCAGGGAAGGAATGGAGCGCTCCGTCTTGATCAAGATTCAAAAGGTGTGTGCGCGTGTGTGTGTGTGTGTGTGTGTGTGTATAACGTATACTTTCTGTGTGACAAGGTTGAGACCAGAACTCGCCACCTCCTCCGTGTAGCCCACCGCTCTCGTTCCTGTCACTCTATTGAAAAGTAAACCCCGGTACCGTGAAATAATCTTTAAGAAATTGACCTGTTTTGGTTGTGGAAGGCCTCTGTAAAGCCAGCCTCCTCGCACCCGCGCTTGAAAAAGAGACGGCTGAACTAAATAAAAAATCCACATCCCTTCACTTCACATCATGTTTTGACTCAGAGACTAAATTTCACACCCAGACAATGCCGGCGCCTTTCATATACATTTACAGTAGCCTGAGCGCATAAAAGGCTTCTGATTGGTCACAGTGAGTGAGACCAACTGCTCCTGGACTTCACTCTAGCTGTAATATCGCCACCTTCCAGGTGTGTTCACTTACGTGTGTGTGTGTGTGTGTGGGTGGGTAGGTGCATGTATGTGTGTGTGTGTGTGTGTGTGTGATCAATATATCGCTGAGCCAAAGCCCTCTATTACCCTCAAGTGGCCACAATGCAGAACTGGCAGGACTTACCTGAGAGGTACAGGAAGCAGCGCGAGGAATGACTTGATGAATCTTTTTCTCTCTCTGTATGTGTATGTGTGTTTACTGTATGTGTGTACTTGTACTTGCACATCCACACTTATTTGTATGTGGGTCTTCTGCGCCACTGTGTGTGTCTGTATGTCACGCCTGCTTGCATGTTCCTATGTGTATATGTGTGCACAGTACACCCCTGCCTCTTATTTAAACTTGAGATTAGCGGATAGAGAAGGAGCGGCAGAGCAAAACGAACAAATATACAAACTGTGTGGTGTAGAGCTGGAAGTGGTGGTACAGGTGTGGAACAAGGAAATGGAGGGATGAGTTCAGACCTAAAAAGGCAAGAGGCTGCATGGGTGGACGTCATGTTGCTTCAGGTACATGAAAAAGGACATTTAATGTTATCAAAGTGTGGTTGAAGGCTCATCACAACTCTTTTGGTCCTTCATTTTAATAATCATGAGGCAATGTGTGAGGGAAATGCCACCACTCACTTATATTTTAATCCAGGGAAAAAATTTACGCTTTTCAGCATGAAGCTGTCATCAACAGGAGAGACAGACTTAACTCTCTTAAATCTCATCCTACATTGACATCTGAGGCTGGAGTCTGATTTACTCCATAAACAACATTAGAGGTATATAGATTAGAAAATGGTACAGTAAATGTATGCACATGAGTGTTGCACATATCTTTATTATAAAGACACAAATCACCACCCTATGATCAGGGATGTCACTAAATTCACAATGTGTGCTACAACTCCAAATATGTATCCACTATGTGAGGGCAGAAGAAACATAGATTTTATTTCAGGATGTAATCAACTGCAAATATGTTTTTTGATGAGCCAGTGCTGCACTTTGGCAGATGATGTCGCATTGCGTTCCAGCAAAAGTTCTCGAGCCAGATTTAACTTTTTTCACTCAGTGCTCAAATTCAGCTTTTAATTGTTTTTGTACACGTATAATCAATCATCAGTTAATCTTGTTTTCATTTAGAGTCGTGGTTGTGGCTTGCTACAGTACACATCTTGCAGTACAAGCGAATTGGCTCCATATTAGTGTGTAAATGTATGGGGAGGCAGCAGAGTCTCAACAACATGGGTTTCCAGCCACTTGTTGTTATGCACACTTTCAATTTGTGAAAAAAAACTTGATCGTAAATGTCACCAAAACATCTTTAGACCTGGCTGAGGTAGAAAGATTTGTGTATCGAAAGAAAAATTTACAAAGGTGAAAAAAAAATACATACATATAGACACACATTTGTGAAAACAATCTGTGAAAAAATCTCAGAAAATTGTTATTTGGGGGGATTTTTCTTTCCTTCCAAGAAAAATAAATCACTTGCTTCTCAGGTGTTGTTTATGCACATGGAAAAAAAAACTTATGAAAATGATTCTGGCAAAATAAAATAAATATAAATGTTCTTGCTCCAATGCCATGCTATTGGGATAACCAAATCATTGTCAAACTGTCACAGGCTAAGGACAATTTATTGTCAAAACCTCATGGTTTAAAATTTTGTATGGAGTAATGCTTTAGTTAGTGGAGGAGCAGTGAACCTGGAAGTGAAATCAGGACTTCAATCTGGCAATAACAGGAATAATGTGTTGTGCTCTCCAGAGTTGAAAGTGAACACACTGACAATGACAGTGGAAGCAGTCACCTACAGATGAAGAAGATCTGTACTAATGTGGAAGTCATTCAGTCTTGTAGCACTTGTCTGACACTGGTGGTGACACAGGCTTTGGGGGGAAAAAAACCTCCCACTACATCTCATCTCCACACACTGGATGTCTGAGTCCATCAAGTAACTCAACCAGACAGGGATTTTTTTTTTTTAATTTCATGTAGGAGTAGCAGGTAACACCATAAAGCAGTTGGGTGTTGTCCTTTGAAATTGAGCTTTTGAAGATCATAACCTCCATTTGTATGGTATTTATTATATATTTTCAGTTAGTAACAGAATCTATATGATCTACATTGTGGCATTGCATGCATTTTAGCCATTGCCATTAAGCTTACCTTTGATTCTGTGCCTTGTAAGCTCAGTTAAGAGGTCAATGCAGCATCAGAAAACAGTATTGTATGTTTTACCCCCTGAGCTTTGCAATGTGAGCTGCACGTGGCTGTGCAGCACACATTGACATGACATCCCACCTGGACTCTTTGTAGTTATTTCCAGATTTATTTTTATCACTAGTGTCTCATCAGCCAATTAGTTCTCTGTGTGGATATAGCCTTGTCTCCCCCCTTTTCAGATGCCAGATTGTATTTACATCACCAGTTTGTTCAGCTGTTCAGCTGTTCCAGTTTCTAGTCGTGATTTTCTTGTCTGTTCCTGATTTCCTGCCTTCTTGCGTTTGGCTTCAAAGTAAAGACTTCTGAACTTGAACTCTTACATAGTCTGCTGTGTGCCCCTGGTGTGTTTCCAGGGTTTAAGATTGATGCTCTTCCCTCCAAACTTCTTATAATCTCCGGATTATGTTCTCAAAATAATTGTGAAACCTATGTTTCCTGTTGTGAGTGTCTCTTTGGGGCCTGCAGAGATAAATCATGGAGATCATTCTGTAACAAATCAACAGAAATAGAATAGCTGTTGTTGCTTTTGTTTTATCAATTTTGTTTGCAGTTGTTGCTGCTGCAGCAGCATCTCCAGTTTCTGGCTCTGTTTATCTGTGTGTGCATGCTCCTTCCTCGTCACCAATGTTAATGCTCCCATTTTAATTAATTTAAAAGCTCCAATCAAAATGCCCCATGTAAAACACCGCAATCAGAATCACCAGACTCAAACAAATTGGAATTTCAATCATATGTAGATGGTAGTTAAAACATCTTCATGAATCAGGCAAAAACAAAAATACTTCTTTGTATTAATTGAACCCCACTCCCCCCAAAAAGGCAGCCTCCATCTAGGCAAGAAGAACAGAACCCTCACTACAGTACAGTATGTAGGAATATAAAAAGTAACAATTGATTCATGCAAGTCCTTGATTAAACATGAACTTGCCAACTTGTGCTCACCTTCTCCTCCTCATTGCCTCCAGAAGGACGCATGCATTGTTATCAAGCTGCTGCTTTGTTAAGAACAACACAATAACAGCTACAGCAATGAATAGATGATGGATTTGTGTCGATTTGTGCAGATAAAGACACGACTCAAAGAACGTCTACACATGCTTTTATTCTGAAGTGCCACGCTTTTCTGTTTTCGTGAACTTGAAGCATCAGGTCAACAACAGTTACTGTAGCACAGAGCTGGCTGCAGATAGCGGGCTGTTCAACTGTTGAAGGTCGGCAATGCTGTTAAACATGAGTACCGGTAGTCTGAAGCAGCTTTCTGGGTCATGATCACTGTTGGGCAGGTCACTTTTAAAAAGTAATTACAGTATTTACTACTAAAATAACTATGCAGGCACAGCAACTACGTTACTTTAATATCAATATCAAATTCATCAAATTGCGTAACTTCCCCCGTCGGACAAACCAACTCACTCAGTTGCCTATCACTGCCTGTGCGGAGGGATACTGAGTGAGTTGGTTAGTTCCGATAAACAGCTTTTTTCCTATTCCCATTAGTTGATGGACGGGTAAAAAGTGTAGGATGTAACGTAAACACTGTATTATTTTGTGACATCTTCAGTCAAGTACCGGCACCTTTTTTTGTCAGTAACGGTACCAGCGTTATAACAGGTAAAACGGTAACTTTTTTTAGATTACCCGTTACTGAAAAAAGTAGCTATAACGCTGTTTTTTCCCATTGTGATGCTATCAGGCTCACCAGTTATCATGCATGCTAATTATTAGCTGCTAGCTGTTACTAGCTCAGTGTAAATCGCAGTGTGATTATTAAAATAACTCCTCAAAGTAGAATTGTGATGCGAGGTGGATCTATTTTTTTCCCACCACTGCTAATGTCACACAGCTGTTCTGCATCAGCGCATGTAAACACCAGACTTTATTAAATCACATGTGTAAACAGTCGACCTGAAATATTCAATCTGAATGATTTCAATCAGAATGAAAAAACATGTGCATGTACGCACAGCTTGTGTGTGTGTGTGTGTGTGTGTGTGTGTGTGGGTGATACAGGTCACAGAGTGTCAACAATGGAGAGAGATGAGTTCCACATGAGCGGCTCACCACCTCTGCTGCTCTCCTTTCTCACTCCATCCATCCATTATTCTCCACCTTCCTCTGTTGCCTCTCTCCAAGACTCCCTCCATCCCTCACTCACCGTCACCGCTTCTCTCCACCTGTTTCTCTGTCTTTTTTATTTCACAGCCTATAGTTTTCTCGTTTTCTCTGCCTACTTTACCTCTCTCTCCTTCCATCCTCCTTCTTCATCTCATCTTATCAATCATTCACTCCACGTCTTACAACTCTTTTTCTATCTTTTAGACCATCTGCCATAACTAGTTCTAATTTTATTGATTTGATCCTTCTCTCTTGCTTTCTTTCCTCATCTATTCCTATCTTTCTATAATGTCTTTTACCAGCTCTCATCTCATCAAGATCATGTCATCGGTTGACCTGCCAAGTGTTGAGGACTTCCTCATTGGTCAACATCAAGGGTGCAGGTTTGCATATGGATGGTAAAAGGTGGATAAATCAGAGCCTGAGCTGAATTTCTGAAAATGTCGTCATTGATGAATTATTTGTATGCACAGCAGCAGCAGGATAGGGAAGTAGAGCAGGCTTATGATTATAAATTATAGTTTTTGATTATAAGGAGGCATGAGCATTAAAGTTAACCTTAGGATGAAAAGCAAATATAACCTTTGAAAAGTAATCAGAATAAGTTGGTTCATAAAAAATCCCACGAAAAACAAGTGAGACCCCGAGTTTAACCATGTTTGCATTTGTCTTCTTCATCAACTCATCATCTTCAGTCAGACGTAAAGATACAGTTGGTAAAGGTCCAACAACTTACAGTATAAGTTGAGACCAAACTTACGAGTCACGACCTTGGTGATGGCTCTGTCAAACTGATTTCATACAATTTAGCATGTCTTTGTCACAACTTTAGATTAGCTCTTCAATCTCATGAATGAGCTTCTACTGCAGCCGTACTGAAATACTGTATGAACGGTGCCTGCAAAAACTATGTCTCAGAGCCAAATAGTGGTCTTTGTTGGACTTTCAGGAAGCCTCCTATGGCTCAAACCCACGTCTTCCAAGCACTCGTTTCCAACCTGACACTAGTCGTAAAAAGTCATTTGACTCTTCAAGTGTTTATATGAGGTGTTGAGACTGAGCAGCACCTGAGGATGTGAACCTAGGACCTCAGAACTGAAGAGCGGTCCTCTTGACACCATGAGCTATTTTCCCAGCTACACTTGACCTTCATACGTCGGATATAGATTTGACTCTTTCCTTCGAGACGCTGCACTTCAGATTTCAGGCAGAAATCTTCACCTCCAAAGTTCTCAACAGGTCTGTGACTCCTTGAGGCCAGATGGAGAGGAGCATTTCTAGCTGCGTTTGGCCACACTACACCACACGCAGGACGACACCAGACAGACAATAACAGACGGAGAGAGGGAGAGGTGGAGAGAAAAACAGCCACGCTGAGTGAGAGATGGAAAGAGCTGTAGAGAGAGAGAACAGAGGGATAGGGGAGAAATTGGATGGATGGAGTGAGAAAAGACAGAGGTGGTGAGCCATTCATGTGGAACTCATCTCTGCCCATTGTTGACACTCTGTGACCTGTATCAGAGAAACACACACACATACACACACACACACGTGGTGCTTGGCGAACAGGTTGGAGCCGACACACAAACATGCGGCCAAACAGCGGAGTGACTGAAAGCAACCGCAACAACGCTCGCTTCAACTGACAAAAACAAAAGCAACAATACATATTTGATTTCTGTTGATCTGATGCTTCGTCATGGTCAGAGGGGTTGGTTTAAAAAAAAAAAAAGAAAAAAAAAAAACTTTCTGTCTGCTCCATTCATCTGCCCAGACACCAAAGAGGAGTTCATAACAGGAAGTATTTCTTTCAAATATTCAAACGCACCACAACACCAAGTAATTATGACGATACACAACATTATATCAAGCATTGATCTGTTTATACCATTGATCTGTTTACACTAGAAAGATAAATGATAGCCTCTGCCTTGATGATGTGTTTGTCATGTCTGGAGCCATTTCTACTGAGCTGGGTCCCCCCCCCCTTTTTTTTTCATCATCAGGATTCAAATGTGTATTTTCATGTTATACATTTTGTCTTTGTCCTGAAAGACTCTCCACGCAGCTGTTTGTGTCATGACAAGGCTAGATGAGATACAAGCATCATCAATTACTCTAATCCCCTGAGACGGGGTAAACACCATTAACATGTTAATGTTGACGGTAATAACAATAATGAAAAATTAAGCAACTGATTTGATGTGAGTAAAGGCACTTCCTACAGGGAGGCAGCGCGGTCAGCGTCTGCAGCACAGCCACGTTTCAAGATCTGAATTCAAGGATAAACAGAGTTTGGTTTATGCAAATTATCGCACCAATTTCTGGTGAGTGAAATGATAATAACACGTAGGAAATGTCACATTGTCAGAAACGAAATGTGACATTTTGTGTTTTTACTTTAATTTTTTTTTAAAGGGATAGTTCACCCAAAATTGAAATTTCACTCATTATCTACTCACCCTCAAGGGCTGGGAGATGTTTCAGAGTCCTCCGTGGCTTCTCTGAGTTACAGGGGGTCTCGGTGTAGCAGTGCAGTAACAGTTGCAAATGGATACCAACTGTCTTCGTAACAAAAAGACGCACCAAAAAACATCCAAATACCTCCATGCTGCTCGTATGTAATGTCCGTCTTGTATTGAAGCCCCGAAATGCAAAATTGTCCTGAAAAAAATTAAACAAGTCTATATTTCAAGCTTGTCTTGTAGCGGAAGCTTCTCGAAGCTCCTCTTCCTGGTTCGTCAAATTTGAACAAACTGGAAAGAGGACGCACCCTGGTTCGTCCAAATTTGACAAACCGGGAAGAGGAGCTTCCGCTACAAAACAAGCTTGAAATATAACGTATGAGGAGATAATGAGTGAAATTTTAATTTTGTTTTTAATGGAAAATTTTGCTTCCTTTTCATGCAATGGGTGTTTTCTTTTTTCCCCCCGTTTAGCTCTTGATGTGTGGCAAGAAATGGAAACATGGAGTTGAAGGCATACTCATTCAGAGCAGCATGGAAATCTCACACAGACAAGGCTTTATTTGGATGTTTTTTGCCTCTATCTCTTCACTATAAAGTCACACACACATACACACCGTCTCTCTCTAACATTCAATTACCTCCATCTATTCAATATACAAGCCCATACGCACACACATGTCACATAATCATTCAATTACACTAAACTTGCTTTATCGATTTTCATTCACAGTGGCATGCACACTCTGTTCAGCCACATTGTGTTTGCAAAGTGCTGTTATATGGACATGAACACAGGTGGTGTGTGCCGATCTTACATCTCTACTTTTCTGAGGACCAATTTGAGACCACCTTTGGAGGTAACTCAAAGAGGATTAAGACCTGAAGGTTTAGAACTCTGAAACTTCTCCCAGCCCTTAGTCGACATGAAGGTGAGTAGATAATGAGTGAAATTTTAATTTTGGGTGAACTATCCCTTTAATGGAAAAAACATAGATGTTTGCTTCCTTTTCATGCAATGTCTGTATTCCTTGTGTTTTCTTTTTTCCCCCCGTTTAGCTCTTGATGTGTGGCCTGTTTAAATGGAAACTCAGTGGAGTTGAAGGCAGCCTCACTCATTCAGACGCGCCCACACACACTCTTAGGTAAATCTCACACAGACAAGGCTTTAAAAGGTTTAGGAGTGTAGCAGCACTTATACAGATTGCCTCTATCTCTTCACTATAAAGGCTCACACACACATACACACCGTCTCTCTCTAACATTCAATTACCTCCATCTATTCAATATACAAGCCCATACGCACACACATACGCACACACTCACATAATCATTCAATTACACTAAACTTGCTTTATCGATTTTCATTCACAGTGGCATGCACACTCTGTTCAGCCACATTGTGTGTGTGTGCTGTAGAAGTGCTGTCGAAGTGCTTTGGAGCATGAACACAGGTGGTGTGTGCCGATCTTACATCTCTACTTTTCTGAGGACCAATTTGAGTTAAACACCTTTGGAGGTGAGGACGTTGTGTGTGGTCCTTTCCTCTTCAAAGGGCCGGTCGAGGATTAAGACCTGAAGGTTTAAGGTTGGGATTAGTCGTCTGGTTGTTAGGGTTGAGGTGGATTTTAGTTTAAAACTTATTGGGCTATGGACTCTAGGGCCCAATCAATATTGTGTTTTCAGAGCTGATGCAGATATTAGGGAGCACGTAAATGCATTTTTTGGCAATCGTCCCTCATACAATATATGGTTTAAACTTGTGACAAATATGTATTGGATGCACAACACTTGACTGTATAACAATTAATCTTTCTTTTTTCTTCAAAACGGCATTAATGTAACACTGTAGTAAACTCTTAGAAAATGTAAATATATGAAAGTAGCTAATCTATAATGACTAATTTAACATTTTCTTTTCACTAGGGCTGCAACTAACGATTATTTTCATTATGGATTAATCTGTTGATTATTTAAATGATTGATTAAATTAATAAAAGTTAATATAAGTTAAAAGTTAATAAAATGTGAAAAGATGTTGAAAAATGTCAATCAGTGTTTCCCAAATCACAAGATGACATCTTCAAATGTCTTGTTTTGTGCACAAACCAAAGAGATACTCAGCTTATTGTCATAAAGGAACAAAGGAACCATAAATATTCACATTTAAGAAGCTGAAATCACAGAATTTTGAATTTTTCTTAAAAATCTACTCAAACTGATTATTAGATTATCCAAATAGTTGACACCTGTTGCACACTCAATGCATACAGAGCTATGTCTCAGAAAGGCTCAAATCAAATCATTAAATCATCCATCAATTAGTTGGACCTGAATCCAACTTTAGACCTTTGCAGCCTTTCATTCCTCTGCTTTCATATTTCCATCACAGCTCATGCTCCAGATTTCATGTCATTTCGTAGTTACGTGTTTGAGGCGGTGCGTGGCAACTTTACTGTTTGTTCATAGACTCTTTTTATAAAACCTGCTAGTGCACAAGCTTAAGTTCAGCAGTCGAGCGGCTACAGTGTTTTCCCATTCCCTGTTCATTTGACCCAGACAGTCATTGTACTGACTGTACAGAGACATTTAGCTGCAAGGCAAAGTTTTTTTTTTATTATTTTAATTAGCACATTTCAACAACAAGGCAATTCAAAGTGCTTTATGTGAGACATAAAACATCATTAAGCGGAGACATTAAAGAAGCTCCAGACAGTATGAAAAGAAAAACCCTATATGGCTGGAAATGTTCTCAAAAACTGTGCGCGCTCCTCTGTTGTGTTTATGATACAGCTCAGCCAGTGACTCATCTCAACGCGTCCCGCTGCTTCTCTTCATATCTCCACATACTGAATTCACACCACACTAAACAGAACTAGAAACGTTCACTTGTACTCTTGTCTACAACTTCTCAGGCACTCGAGTCACTTCTAAAACTCACTTCCTCTTGTTTGGGCTGCGTAGTTTTGGTGCTGCGTTATTTTGTTAAAGATCCTCACAAATGCAAACCTGTGTGCGTGAAATCACATGTGTGAGGAGCAATGTGTATAATGGGATGGTATAGGCTACTGAGTAAACAATGATTGTTTACAACTGATCTTGTGTTTGTTTGCCTCTTACGGCCTGTGCACCGTTCTCTCACACACACACATCCACGCACACACATCTCCACACACACCCTCACACTACACAGAACAAATTAAAAGCAAAAAAGTAATCACAAGCTGGATGCTGACACACACAAACACACACACACACGAGCATAAAGTGACACCAAAAATCAAAGAGTGACCCAAGCCCACATGAACACACACACACACACACACACACACAGACACACACACCTATTGTAGTTGGCATTTCATGAGGCCCAACTGTCCTGTGTCCAATATGTCTTGGTGAAGCTATTACAATCAAGTGTGTGCGTGCTTGTATGTGTGTGTGTGTCTGCAGGTCGCTGCTCTCAGATCAGGTCCTGCTCAGCACGGTTTTGATTTCCCCAATGAAATCACCAGCTGTACCTGCGCAACATGAACGCACACGCACAGACACACTGTGTTTGATTGGGGCTTTTTGTGAGTCACACAACACAAACCGTCTATTTCTCCATCAAAGCTGAAACGAAGGGGGAAATATCTGCCGTGGTGGGTGAAACAGCCACAATAGATTTCTCTCCGCTTCCTCTATTTTCTTCTTCAAATGTCGCTCACCATGGTAACATGGTGACAAACAAATAAAACTAAGCAAAACAGAATGATCTGGTGGCATTTATAAACGAAGGAAAGTCAGTTTTACTGCTCATTGCTGCAAAATAGGTAAATATCAAAGAGTGATGCTTTTTACTTTTCTATTAAACTTCCTCTAGCTTCATGTTTTTGAAACACTTTGATTGCACAGCCATGATCTGTGCAGAATCCATATTTCTTTAGTAACTTGGTGGCTTGTTTCCTGCAGTATGTTCTGTCTACTGTACTCTGATCAATGCTTAAGTGTGTGAACACATCAATTTGAGCATAAATCTATAATTTGTTGAGATATTGACTTCATGCATTATGCCTCGTGGTGAAAGAACTGGTTTTCTCTCAACAGAAACCAAACTTTTCTACACTAATGTTTACCAAAAACACAATGGAGCAGAACTTTTTGAACCTTTCTATTTTAAGACAAATGCATCAGTTGGTCTGAGTCAGATGTTGTTTTAGTTACACTGTCTTTACATGGTTTGTGTTTCAAGAATTTCAAAAAATGAGCAAAAAGCGAAACAATTGAAAAAAGTTGTAGAGAGCTTTTGTATCTTTGTAAATTCGAAGTTTAGAGGTGTTGATTGTGCGACAGGGACTTGTTCAGCTGCAGGGAACATTTTGCATTTGGAGTTCACTTGATGCATGTTCGTGTCTGAGAAGGTTTACTTTATTTCAACCCAAACCATGGTCTTCTTCCCAAACCTAATTAGCTAGTTTTGTTGCCTAAACCTAAACAAACTGCAAAAGAAAAAAACAAGATAGTAAATCAACAAAATCTGAAAGATATGTAGAAACTCTCTCAACTCTTCTTTATACTATCTCACCTCACTTCAAGCCTCCGTGCCTCTTTATGTTTAATATGAGCCTGATGGCATCAGATATTCAGAAAGCCACCCGGCATATGGCTCTTGTTTAACAGCACCTTTACTTTTTATTTGCTTCGAGGTACACTGTCTCGACTGCTAGTGGCATTTGAAGTCATGTTTAATGATTGAAAGCTAGTTTTGAAGTGTTTAAAAACACTTTACAAGTGTTTTTTAGGAGGTAACTTATTTGATTGTTTGATCCTCTAGGATTCGCACAATTTGATTTTTTTCTCTGAAACACTGACTCGTTGTTTACAAGAAAACTCTGCAAGGAGGCTTTGACATTATTCTATTTCTCCGTAGGCTTCTGTACATTTTCCCACAACTGTATACATGCAGCAGCTTTTGCATCGTGTGTCTCTTTTTGGGCGGAGGAATCCCTCCTTTGTTGCTTTTCGTTGAGTTTCCCCCTCGCACAAATCTGACTGTGTGAGGACAGAGTGTTGTGCAGGATACAACAGGCAGGTAAAGCAATAAATAAATATAAGGACATATTGTTGAATCATTCAACAAAGTTGTCATCGCTTGAATGCCAATCTAGGCAATGACATCAGGCATAATGATCTTGTATAAACACATCTGAATATGTTAATAGATGGAAATGCTTCAATGCTAAAGTGTGTCAGCGGCAGAGCACGCACTGCACCCTATAGCCCACAATGGGACCACGGGATGCAGTGACTTTAACAACAGTAACCTCAGCTGCAGCTTTCAATGCCAAACTGGGTCAAAACTTCCAATTGTTCTGGCGGGTTAAATACAAGTAAAATCGATTAATAAGCCGTGGCAAAAATGAGGCCATCACATCTGGACATCCAGCTGTATCACCGGACGGGGGAGGAGCTGTGACCTGATTAGAAACAATGCATCGAGCGAGTCACGGAGCGAACGTGTGCTGACTTCCAGAATAACTTTTAAGCTTTGAAAACAACTTCATGTGGCCTTCTTTTGAAAACTTCCACGTATCTCATCAAGGAGAAGTAGGGCAGAAAATCACTAAACAACAGCCACAAAGCAGCAGAAAGAAAGAAAAAGAAATCACTGCCGGCTGCACTAGTTTACTCACGTAATGTCAAGTTTTAATACCTTTTGGGTGGCGGTCGCAGATGTTGATAAAAGAGAGGAGAGAGAAAAAAAAAGAGCCAAACAAACCCCTCAGTTTATTTGCTTGTTTGTTCGTAATGATAGGTGTTGAGTAAAACCCGAGGACAAAGTAGTCGGGCGTTACACCTGGATCCAGCTAAAACCCTGCAGTGTGTTTCTGCCTGATTCCTCATGTTGTTATTTAGCTTTGTTGTTATTACTTTTCTTCCCAACAGATGGATCCAAAAAACAGTCGAGCCATGGGGGAGAGAGAAAGAGGAGGGGGGGCTGGAGAGGCAAGGTATGAGAGAGAGTACATAGGATCAGGGAAAGACAAGCTGAGGTGACAGAGGAGGAGGAGGGGACAGTAGAGCCGCCTGGAGGAGACAGAAGCAGAAAGGCGAGAAAAAGGGCTCAGCTTTGTTTATAACACCCTCCAACTATTATTAGTGGGGGGGCTTCACCTGCTTCAGGCATGATATTGTATGCACTGGTGAGCTGCAGTGATACCTGAGGGTGTGCATGTGTACAAATGAGCCCATGATAATAAAAAAAAAGGGTCAGAGGACATGTATAAGTATAAGGTCTGTTTCCTGCATATGTTCATGGATGTTGGTGTCTATAACCTTTAGGGATGTCTTGTGTTCGTTTTTAGTGGTGGTGGTGGCATTTGGATGTATTTCATCAAGCCGAGGTCACACAAAGTGGAAAAGTCCCACTCCACCAAAATGTGTGTTTTTTTTCCAATTTGGATGTTTGAACTTCATAGTGGAGATTGATGGAGTTTGACACCAGAAAGCTGTTTTCTTCTTCTTCTTCTTTCTTCTGCGAAATGCATCAAGTTGTTCTGTGTTACATGTGACATCGAGAGGGTTTTGAGTTTCATGCTCTCCCTGTTCTCTTTGGGTTCACTCGCCTCCTCCCACAGTCCAAACACATGCACTTTTCTTCTATGTTCTGTATCGGTGTATGTCAGCGCTGTGATTTACTCTGCCTCCTGTCCAGGCTGCACCCCACCTTCGCCCTTTCCCAGTGGGATTGGTTACGACGCTACATGTGCAAGTGGAGTAGCAGATGGATGGATGGATAACAAGTAGGCTACTCCATCTATTTCAAGTGATCAACTGAAGAAGTGCATGAATAGTGGAGCAACTTTTCTGTCCAGCAGTTAAACTTTTGAGTTGAACAACTGATTAAATTACTTTTGTTCTTCATTTGCTTGTTGTGACAGCCACTTTTTTATTAAAGAACAAAAAGTATTGCAGGTGAATTAGTAATTAATGTCTGTAGATGAAAAGCTCTAGATGTTTATATATGATTACCCAACAAGGCACAATATTTCTGCTGTATTGTGTTACTAATATAAACATACTGTATATCTGCATGCACTTCTGTATTTATCAAGGCAAACACAGTTATAATTACAAGGAGAAAGTGATGAAAACAGTTTTCACACGTTTTAAAGAGATTCAGCAGTTATACAACAAGAACATTTCCATTTTAAATGACATGAATATTATAGTACACAGTCATAATGAAATTATATTCCTAGAAAACAGACATCAGTTGAACTTGAACAGTTCCTGTTTTTATACAAAATGAATCATGCAGACGCGTCTCCTCCTCCTCCTCTTCATCTCTCTCTGCATTTATTTGTCTACCTGCTTCCTCTGCTCTTTGCAGACCCTGCAGCTCAGTTCAGGAGCCAGTTGTGACAATGCAGAATCTTTAATTGTCATGTGAGGTGACCCATTGTTTCACTGCTGTCAGCGCCGTCAGCCAGCACAAAGGGAAGGTGAAGGAACAGGCAGGTAAAAGAAGGAGAGCAAGCAATAAGTATAAAACAATAAGACATACTGCAGGAAGCCTGACAAACTATTCATGCAAGCAGACCAGTACGAAGCAGACGGACAGGTAGCCAGCTCCACTGTAGAGAGTGGGAGACTGTACCGTATCACCCAGTGTCTCCTGATTTTTGTTTTTCTGGTGATCAAAGGTTTGTTTATGCTGCTTCAGAGCGACCCAGCAAACGAAAGAAAAAACAGAAAATGGACCGAAAACAAAACAAACAAACAATAGAAATGGGAGATTCTACGTCAAAAGTGAGAAAAGAAAATGACAGGGAACTGAAATATAATAATTCAGTGGTGATGTTCATTAGTTTCACCTTTCAGCTGTCTGTGCGGTAGGATGAAACAAATCGCCTTACAATTAACTGCATTTGGAAAGTGACACGAAGTGACATGAAGTGTGAGCTGCGCAGCTCACTCACCTGCAGCCTCATTTTAGAGTCAGAATCTAACTCTGATTTTGTCCTTAGAGCTGATCATACACTGTTTAATAAAGATTCTGAACCCATTTGTCACAATGATGATCTGATCTTAAGCCACACTAGGCTACAATCACACGAAGGAGACTAAAAGGATGATGAATTGTGTGAAAATAAGGCCAGTTTAGTTTGCTGCTGAGCCTGAACTATGTAACACCACACAAAAATGTACTTTGTTTTTATTTTCTTATCTTGCACAATCCTCTTCTTTCAATCCCCTGATGCAGAGCAAGGTGGAGTCAGTGGAGCGAGATTTCTGTCAGAGGAATCACACACATACACTCACATATATATACATAACCAAAACACACACACGCACACACACCTAAGCTCTATCTCCTCACTCTGATTGTCAATGAAGGGGCTTCGTGACGATACATATTTCTTCGTTCTCCGCAGCAACATCAGATGCTTCATTTTGTTGTCAGACTTAAAGTCGGCTGCGCCACACCTTCAATAACACGGAGGATTTTCAGTCAGTAACGGGAGAAGCAGGAACAGTCAGCTAAATGTGATCTTTTATTTCTGTTTACTCATCTTCAGCTTGATACGGGTTTATCGGCTGAAAAAGAAAGCCTATTGGAAAAAAAGAGCATATCAGTATTTGATATCAGGTTTTCCTGTCCTCCACAGTCTGTGATGCTGATACTGATACTGATACACAGAGAACAGCTCACTCTGATAGTTAGAAGGCACTGTTGTTGCTTGATGTGTGTTGAAAGCAAAACATTTTTTTGAAGTGATCTCATGTTCATTTGTCTTTTGAGTAGTGGTAACTGATGGCTCATTCATGCCTGATGACTCTCTTCTAAACTTGTGGTTAAATGAAGAGTGTTTTAATCTGACAGGTCTGACAACAGCAAAAACAACAGAACAAACCTTGTGCTGTTTGAAAGCCCTCGAGTATCATGTCAAATATAGTGGTTATATTCTTGGAGTGATGATTCCTACTTAAAGCAGAAGTCAGCGGAATGTTTTTGTTAATATAAGTCCTAAATAGTCCTATTTTCCGTCAGCAAACACCTGACGGAAATCAGCTGAAACACGAGTCTCTCCTTCACTCTGCTCTGCTGTTTTTCCTAACAAGCGTTATCCAATGAGGAGCCCGGCATGAAGGGCTGTGTGTGCAGCCAAGGGATGCGCGTGAATGTGGTGACGTCAGGACCAAAGATGTATGACGAGGGCGGGGGATGCTAACTCATGGTGCGTTCAAGGAAACCAGTTCGATCTTGTTTAGTGGCTTATCTGCACTTTCACAGGCAACAGGACGGTAAAAACATGAGTTACGGGTTGCCTGGAACGCTACAAAGTCGTAGTTGTGACTTGAAGCCAGAACTTACGGTTTCAAATGCCTGCCTGGAACGCAGCATTAGCCGAAACGACTGGTCTGCTTTAAAGGGGAACTATGCATTGTCGCTTTTCCGCTGTTTTACTAACCCTCCTCCCGGCCATGTGCATTTGTTTTCAACAAAGTCATGGAGCGGTCTTATCTGTCATAAACAAGAGATTATGGGTTTTGGGTGGTGGTGCCGCAGAGATGAGATCTGGGACACCAGGTTGGAGGCGCTGGTTTTCCAAGGTTGGTTTTCGGCCAAGAGAAGCTAGGTGGAAGACAGAGAGCCTCCATTCTCCCTGTAACAAGTCATCTATGTAACGATCATTATTGTAAGGTAAATATGCAGCATAGTTACTGTAAGGTAAAAAAAAATCTTGCATTGTTCCTCTTTTAACACGCAGTGCAAACTATGCACCATATATATAAAACAAAAGGTTGACGAGGGCAGCAAAAACATGCATTCGCAAAAAAAAAACATCACTTTGCGATTATTGGGGAGATTGCAATTGTGATTTCAGTGTAAATGGTGATTCTTGAGGCTGTGTTGGGCCTTGTACCCTTGTATACTTGTAAGATCGCCAGTAATGTTTTTTTTTTAAGAAGTCAGGGTTCACATACTGTACCTTTTCCAGCCTGCACTGTAAATGATTGAATGACGTTCTCAGTATGGTTGATTGTGTGTAATAAGTAAAAGCAAATTGATGACCTGACCATTTTAGGACAAGTGTATACATAAATTGGATCTTGTTCAGAGGGTTCATTTACCTCTTGTTGCCAAATTCTCCAGAGTGAATTCTGCTATGACTTTTACTCAACAATGCAACATTTGCACATTAATTAACCACAGAAACAAAGTGGAAGCAGCATCAACATAAACAGTAATCATCATTACTGGGGGTAAAATTAAAGCCAGTCAGTGTTTCCCTCTTCTTATGCAGATGCTCTTATTTTCCAACCACCATCGCCACCTCGCACAGATCACCGCGTGGCTTCTGTCTGGCAGTCCAACCACTAATCCCACTGCTTTTTCTCTCCATCACACCTCTCTCTGTTGTTGATTTAGCTGCATGCTGAACGACAGGGAGCACAAGAAAAACCATGATGATTCACTCAAGCGAGAGAATAACACCAACTCCTAATCTAAAATAAGTCTATACAGCATAGGAACAGAGCAGAAATAACAGCAAACACGAAAAGACACAAGTGACAGAACAACACATCGAATGCACAGCGATGTATGGACTGTATTTGTGTGTGTGCTCTCTTTGTTGTTTGACTGACAGCACCATCAGGATTGATGACCAATCAGTGTGACGCTGACCAATCAAACACACTTCACACACACATGCACACAATATAATTTTAGATTAACACAGTGATTAGAACTGGAAACCTGCCCACACTTGTACTGATTATAGCATTGTGGCACAAATAACATGTTGGATCTCTTGTTTCTCAAACCACTAAACTATCAAATTACTGAAGTAGTTGACTAACCAGTTGTTTATCAACAGCATCTGTTCATATTTATGGAACATCTGTTTCCAACATATCTACAGAAGATCACTAAATGATGGGAGTCCAGATCATCTTGATTGTCACTGACTGACTGACTGATGATATTCCCACCACTGGTCAGCAGAGCGCTGTCGCTGTCACTGCCACGGTCCTGGTTGGAAGTGAATGGGTGCACACTGAGGTTCGCCTCTAGGGGAAAATAAACAGCTTTCATTACATCTATCTTTAAAATTACAGCTTTGCACCATTGGCTGGGGTCGGAGTCTGACCTCTGTTGTGCTTCCTCCTCTTTGTCTCCCTCCAGGTTTCCTCCTCTCACTATGACTGTCTCTCCTGACTTTCTCTCTGTGTTTATTAGTGTGTTTATTTGTAAATACAGCAGAAGCTCTGTCTTTCTCTTTCATGTATGTGTCTGGTGAATTTTCTGTTAGAAATTGTGATTTGACCGCAGGCGTCCCAGCCTCATGCCGGGTTTTGACCTCGTCTTTTCTGAGTGGGAAAAAATACATATCTTTGTTTTCTATTTTGGAGCCTGTTGTTCTCTTACAGTTTTCACAGAACACAAGATTTTGTTGTTGTTGTTGTTGTTGCTTTCCACTCTAAGTGCCTGCTGCCACAGTCGCTGTTTTTCATAACCCCAAGATCGCCACAGACCACTGCGGGAATGAGGGGGAAAAAAACCCCATCAAAGGTGTGCTTGAGAGAAAAACAACTTTTTGTACCTCGTATGACTTGTTGAAAAGCTTATTCAGAGGCGAGGCAGCAGGTAAGGCAGTGTGGCATATTTTGGCCTTAAGTATGTAAATACATTATCATACTGATTGTCCAATAATGTGATAAAGACGCTCTCATCCCAAAGAGACAAACAGAACAAAAGAGAGAGAAACAAACAGAGTGGGAGCAACTGGAAAAGAAGTCGGGGGGGTTCTCCTCCATTAAGATGCAACCTGCTCCTCCTCCTTTGGGAGTGCAAACAAGTGGGAGAGGCAAAGAGAGGAGGAGAGGAGGAGGAGGAGAAGGATAAATGCGAAGAGGAGAAAATGAAATGAGAGGACAGGAGAAGACGGGCTGGTTGTGTTGATCAAAGTCTGAATATTCACAGCACTCTCTGCTCCGAGATTAAATACTAATTACTCTCAACAGCTGCTCAATGAGCTCACTAAGACTCATTATCACAATGTACTACATGTGTACCACTTTAGAAACACAGAGCTTCATTGCTAAACAAGACATCCACCAAGAGGAAATAAAAGCAGCACCGTCAATTGGCGCAACGATTCCTGCAGGAAAGTTAAAAACTTTATTGTGGAGCATTTGTTGAGACCTTCAGGAGATAGACAAGGCTGTTTGATTAACTAAGCAATAAATGTTTATCTGTCACATCCACCAGTGATTATTGAGCAGTTATTGTGGTACAGATGTGTTTGTGCCATTGCAGTTCTATGGGGGAACCTATAAAAAAATTAAAATGACACATCGTACCAAAACCATTTGAGCAAACAAACAGATTATTTTTTAATATTAATGTGTTTTTATTTCTCAACAGAGCCACACAGGAGCTGCTCTTAATCACATGAAGTGCAACATGCTGTACATTCACATGGATGTGTGCAGCCAGAGGGTGACCTTTACGCTATGCAAAGTCAGTGCTTTGTTGTTGACATTATGCTGTTCAAACCATAATTAAAGCTACAGTTTGACATTAGAGGAGTTTGGTTTCTTGCCAAGAGTTAAGGCCATTTTTCCGGTGGCGGTGGTGGTGGTGGTGGTGGTGGTGGAGGGGGGGTTACAGTGAAATTCTGCAATCCCCAATCCAGAATAGTGGTCCCTGCTCTCCCTGTGAGACACGTTCACTGACAGCCAATTTGGGGCTTTGGGGGCCAAATTCAGACACTGTCAGAAATTTAGGAGCAAGTTTTCACAGTGTGACTGCTGCTGCTGCTATAAGAGCCCCGCAGATGGATGACATGAGCTGATGACTCCCAGCCCCCAAATACGTTTTTTTTTCTTGCTCTCTTTACATCATGGCGTAAAAAAAAACCCTAAAAGTTGAGTTTTTGGCAGAATAGTTTTACTGTGCTACATTCAATTGCACAGATGACTCTCCTCTGAATGAAAGAATGAAGATGTGATGTAACACACTGGTAGGAAAAGAAGGAGTAGAAGTTACAACACAAGTCACAGAGTTGAAAAGTGTCATTTAACATCCAGGAATTCGTTGTAGCATTAATCAGTTCGTGGTAACATTGCATGGTTGAGCGGTTTGGGAGTAGTTGTGTGTATGTTGTGAAATATCTGTCTATGTGTGTGTATGTGCATGTTGTGGGAAAGAGGTGCATTCGTAATGCCGGTGGGCGGGGTGGTTCTGCTCCAAACCAGAGTATAGGCTGGGAAATGAGTTATGAAATCCAAAACTCTAAGCGAGCACTTGGTGTTGACTCATTGGTGCTGATGAACAACAAACTCCCACAGACTGTATTTCACTGTGGTCATTTTGTGCTGTGTGGCAGCACAAATCTTACTTATTGCCTTTGTGAGAACACAAACCATCTCACAAACTACAGCAGTGCCGCTTGTCTTTCCTCGAAATCCCTCCTCGCCGTAACTCATGCGCGCTAGTATCCTGATGCTGCAGAAGCACCATAATAACATATAAATAACAATAAAAGAAGGCGGCAGGCAGATGGTGGCCGACCCTGTCGCACAACTGGGTCAGCATGTTGGGAGAACGGACCAGACTGCACGGTGTTTAGCGCGAGCAGAATGAGACACAGTGCAGCTGAGATGGATGATGGAAGCTGAATTTGCACAATAAAGGCTGTACGAGCCTAACGTAAGAACAAAGAGGGCAAAACACGCTGAAAAACAAAGCTCAGGAAGTTACCCAGCGCTAAAAATATCATCAGTATTCAGTGGGGGATGGCTGTCCGGCTAAAACATGTCCCCCCATCTTTCTGTTGTTTTATTCAACTGAATTAGCTGCAGTTTATCCTGCTGGTGTGACAATAAGTATCCTGAGTGCATAACAGGTGGAGAGAATCGTGTGCATGTGTGAGTGAGTGTGTGTGAGTGCAGTCAGGGTGTTGCTTTTTGTTTGTTGTCTGTGTGATTGACAGCCGGGCAGCATGAGAGTTGACGGTTAATCAGTGCGTCACTTCCTAATGGGCTAAAATGTACACACACGCACACACTCCAGCACACACAAGCTCAGCTAGGAGTATAATTGTCTGTGATTGCATTTGGATACCCATCCACACTCATGCTGATTAGCATCATGGCGTCAGCGGAGAGAAGGAGAGAGTGAGCGAAGGAGACTTATTAGTTCACACAGTTGTCTGCATATTGTTATTAATGAGAAATTTTTAAGTTAAAGTGAGTCTGAATCCACTAAACACCAACAGCCCAGTATATTTGGAGGGATGCATCAATGTGTGGACTAGTATTGGGATGTTCTTGCCTAGTAACAGACTGCGTCTAAAATCTGTTCTCTACTATGTTACAGCGCTCAATACCAAGTTTAAATATGCAGAAATGTTTTGCCAAATTTAGTATTGAAACTGTGTGGACTGTTTATACAAACCAATGTTGTGTCTGTGATGTCAAACACAGGTTCTTGAAGAGAGTGGGCTCCTCTCCTCCAGCTATGCGGTTCCTTTCTCCACCCACACCTCTGGGCTAATACAAAGACGGCCATCGACATGGGGGCGTGTGCCGAGCCGTGGCTTCAGTGCAAGGTGATTTTTGGTAAGCATACGCTCACCCATCTGTCACTCAAAGTGGAACACCAACAAGTTATAATAAGATTCAAATGGGTGAAGAACCCAGAGGAGAAACCAGAAGTCATTGGACAGATTACATATCCCATAATGGATGGATGGATGGATGGATGGATGGATGGATGGATGGATGGATGGATGGATGGATGAGACATTAGTGAGACACCAAACCTGTTTTTGGTACCAAGTTAAACATGCTCTGTCTGCTGTGTTTGGTTTTTTTTTAATGGGGAGTGACTCACTTTTGGAGCCAGGCCTAATGTGGCCATTGGAGGAACTGCAATTTTTAGCACTTTGGTGTTGGCTTCACTTTTCAGCCCTGGAGAATGATCCTTCGGAGACTCTTGACTGCCCTGTGCCAAAGTCTTGTAGAAAACCTTCCTCAGAGGAGTACAGGCACCATATTAATGCCCATTTATTAAGGTATAGTAATGTTTTGGTGTCATTCTACACCTTGCTGATGATGACTGTGATTTGTTTTGAAGGCCACATCTCACAGTTTCCACCCTGAAGATGCTGTTGCATGCTGTTGTTACGTCAACAATACATTTTGCAGTGAAGTGTGCAGATTTCCATGTTCACCCAAATTTTTTTTATTTTTTATTTAACCTTTATTTAACCAGGCGAAAAATCATTAAGAACAGGTTCTTATTTGCAATGATGGCCTGACATTGCAATGATGGCCTGACAGCACCAAGCAGGTCTTTGTGGTTGATACTTATATGAAAAGCATATTTGTTATGTGAACGTATCGTCTCGTGGCTGAATTATAGCAGATTATTACTAATAAGCAGATCCTGCACACAGCATCTCTGTGAAAAGATAAACAGTGTTCACATGCCGTCCCTGACGGTAGATCACATGAAAAGACCGAGGATGTCTCGCTCTTTCTATGTACACAGATGGTAACAGAGGAGGAGAGTGAATGGGTGAGAGGGAAGGAGGGCAGAGAGGAAGTGGGAGAAAATGGAAGCGGGAGACCGAAAGATGAGAGTGGGGAGGAGAGGAGGAAGGAGGATAGTGGCGAAGACGATGAAAAGAGGGAGGGAGAGCAGAGAAAGCAGTGGGGAGAGGAGAGCAGAGGAGGAATGACAGCCATAATGTGTCAGCGTGAGTGACAGCCATGTATGAATATTGCATGTGTGATTAGGGAGCAGAGAAGATGGGGCTTAAATGGCTTGTTAACCAGGACCCCTAAATACTGGCAGAACCACAGCAAGGAGCAGGGGAGAGGAAGCTGAGGAGGAGAGGGCGGTGCCGACGTAACGACAGAAAGAGAGCTGATGAGCGAGGGAGGGAGAATGTGAGAGGGTGGAGGAGAGATAAGTTAATGTAAAGGGGCAGAAAAATGACTTGATCTTTTATTAGCTGATACAGCAAGACCTGGAGATGGCGAGAGATGTTGTAAAAACACTGAGACTCAACACGGAAGAAACACAAGTCACACCTGATCAAGAACCATCTGCAGTCGATCTGAGGTCAGGTAACAGACAGACAGAGGGCTTTAGATGTGTACATCTATCAATGTGCTTCAAGATTCACTCTGATATCAAACCTTGTAAAGTTTCATGCAGGAACCAAGTGTTACTACTGTAATATGTTTACAATAGCATTGGCATATTATGACAATGCTATGGTGATGGTCTACTTTGCTTTATGATCTTAAACAACCTGGTTAGCTTTAGGGAAACTTTTTAAATCGTAGGCAACTAGACTTGTATTTGTCTAGGAAGACATTTCGCCTCTTATCCAAGGGGCTTCATCAGTTCATACGCAACAAGTCTCACTAGTCCACACTGGTTGGACCAAATCCTCTTTTTAGGGAAACTGGATCTGAGTTGAATTTGTAGATGGTGGCTCAGTGTTGCAGTGGTTAGCATTGTCTCATCACAGCAAGAAGGTTCTGGGTTTGAATCCAGGCCTTTGGGCTTTTCACTGAATGAAGTGTGCACCTTCTCTCTGCTTCCTCCCATACACAACAGCGAACTGGGTTTATATCCAACTCCCTGTGACCATGCACACATTGCACAGATCCATTAGCAATATGAATTATGGCAAAAGGACCTTTGCCTGTCCATTTTGAGACAGGAAATAAACAGGATTTGTAACGTGCATGTAAAAGTTGAGGCTCATATAAATATCTAGTCTATGTAAATATCAATACAGTATATTGTCTATAATATAAAATTGTTTTTCATCTACTCGCACATTTTAAATGAGCATATGATGCCTGGGGAATGGATTACGTTTGTGTTTCGGTGTTTTAGATTCTTTTCACGGCCTCTAATCCACAAAGCTATACTGTGTTCAACTGCTGCTTTCTAGGAAGAAAAACAACTTTTTTTTCCAACAAAAATACAATTTTTGTATATTTCTTTCAAATGTTGTTGCTTCTTTAGCTGTTTCTTTTCAAGTCACATTTTCGATCTATGGTCTGACTTTTCAGACCATAGATCCATCCATCATTTCATTTGATTGATGAATTTATTAATTCAAACTATGACAGCTATGATTTGAGAGACGTTTACTGACCATTTGGCAAAACATTTTTTTTTTTTCCAGCAGTCAAATTTAAATACATTTATGTTGAATTCACTGCCAAGAGAAAAAGTCTGGTACAGTAAATGCTGGTTTATAGACACTGAGGTAAATCATGCAAAAGCAAAACCACCAGTATTTATTTAAATAATGGCTTATAACTATTTGTTGACAAAAAGACTTGAAACTTTCACTTTAGCCAAGACACCGTGTTATTAATTCTCACTAATTGTTTGCTGACAGTGAACAAAAACACTTATGGCAATGAATTATGATTTTCTTATCATTGTTTGTATTGTTCACATCAATTTGGACAAGTTTTTGGCTCTTGTTTGTTGTTTGCAGCATCTCAAACTTGTTTTTGGCAATATGGAGTTTTTTTCTCAGCACTCTCCACCAGTCCCTGGCAGTGCCAGAGCTGTGATTGGGCAGTGCTGGGCCGTGCTAATCGAAAGTGGCTGCGTGCCCGTTTTGGCACCGTGTCACATATCAGCGGAGCAGCGGACACTTTCTCAACTCCAAATTCATGCTGCAGGACATTTTCTGGCAGAGAGAATTAGCTGGCCAAGCCAGACATACACGCACATGGGCACACAAACACAAACAACACACAGACCCACACACATACACACACGCTGTCACGCAATGCTCATAAGTGCAAAAATGTGTAAGCAGAGAGGACAAATGAGACACAGACTTAGTGGGGGTGGGTGGTTTAGGTGTGAACATGTAAATGACAGGCGTATGGACAAGAATAACCAGCCAGTATGTTCCTCTGCTTTCCTTCACTCGTTCCTATGAATAAAATATTGACGAGACTACTTAATACACATGACGGCTTATTTGGTTAATTTGCAAATGACAGATGATTTGCTTTAATTCAGACCTTTTACTCGCTTTAGTCTTCTCCTCTTCTCTTCCTGTTTATTACAAAGTTTACTCCAAAGTATTAGTGTTTGGGCGTTGTTTAGCTCAGTGCTCAGGTAGAGCAGGTAGGCCACCTCATATGCAGAGGATATACTCACAAAGCCGCAGTGGCCACGGTTCAGTTCCAACGGTGACCCTTTACTGCATGTCATTCCCCCTTTCTCTGTCTCTCTACAGCTATCCTATCAATTAAAGGTATAAAAGCCCCAAAAAGTATGAATCAATAACATGTCAATGGCCTGTTTCGAATTAGTCATTGGTCAAAATGGCTACACACAGTAGAAGAATTGCACATTGCATGCATTCACTGCAAAAAATGACAACACAATGGAAAGAAAACACATAAATTGTTGTTATGATAAGATTTATGATAAACATATGTGTCTCTGGAAACACCAAAGTCGTGTTGTGAGTTGTTGCAGCGTGTTCATGCGTTTGCAGGTGTTGTGAGTTTTTGATCAAGCTGTTTCCTGAATCCGTAGCGCATTCAGGTGTTTTCTGAAGTTGCGGTGTGTTGAGCTACAGGCCACCTTGGTTTTCTTCTTTTTATCCATTTCATGGCAATTGTTTATTTGTTTAGTGCTTCGGATGTCCTCTGGTAGCCATGGCAACCCTGTGTTTAGTGTAGCAAGGCAATGAACTGTGGGTAATTCCCTTTGGCAAAGCGTGCAGAAATGCAGACTTATGGAAAGTGTGCATAAAGGGCTCAAAATGTGTACAAGAGAGCTCTTATGTGCTGGATGATTTTAGAGTGGGACAGCCCTAAGCCCTCAAGGACTTAGTGGGAAGGCGCCTCAAAGTCTCAGAGCCCATGAGGGTGGACATTGGGATTGGGCCACAGTCACAGACTGTAACCATCACACTTCCTCACTCCCATCTCAGACTCCCTTTATCCTTTGGTGCATGCTTGTTTATTCATTAAATGCCTTGAATGTTTATGAATGTGAGTCTGTGTGGACACTCTAACTGTTACACTCTGTAAAATCTCTCTACTGTGTTTCTCTTCAACTATAGCTCTTTAAGTTTCTGCTGTAAATGTCAGAGTGATTTTTTTTTAGCTGGACTGAGTTGATCTCCAGTGGCCAGTTTGACAATTAAAGCAGCTCTTTAACGACACAGAACGGGCCCTCGAGGGTTTTGCAGGCTGGAGCTCACCTACATTTACACAAACCCATCATCGTCATCACAATAGAGAAATGGAGACTTTGTTGAAGGTCAAATCTAAATGTGACAATGTATGGTTGGCTGAAGTGAAACTAAGTGGTTTTTTTTGTATCATAGAGACACTAATGTACGGTTACCTTAAAGGGATAGTTCAACATTTTGGCAAATTGGCCCATTGCCATAATCGCTGTAGTCATAGCAGTAGGTTTGTTACCTTTAATTGTCGGTGTAAGCTATTTTTAGTACGGTGGAGCAGAGCAGCAGGCTGCTCAGGGCTATGCTATGGGAATTTCTTGGTTTCCCTCATCAAACTCATCAAATACACAACCCAGCAACTCAAAAACGCTGTTGTGGACACATTGTGAGCTGCACAACCACCACGCTATGAGATAATAACGGAACATTACGAGACAGAGCTGTTTTAGAGGTAAATTCATGCAAAACCACTGATGCATGTTGCATTCAGGGACAGTTTTTCAGCAAGTAGTCTCCGCATTTACCCTGTATTTACCTCGAAAATGGCTCCGTTTCATATCGTTCCGTTATTATCTCATAGCGTGGTGGTTGTGCAGGTCACAACTTGTCCATGAAAGCATTTTGGAGTTTTGGGGTTGTGTATTTGATGAGTTTGATGAGGGAAACCAACCAACCATCCACAGTGTAGCTCTGAGCAGCCTGCTGCTCCGCTCCGCCGTACTAAAAATAGCTTACACCGACAAATAAAGGTAACAAACCTACTGCTATGACTATAGCGATTATGGCAATGGGCCATTTTGCCAAAATATTGAACTATCCCTTTAACTTAAGGTAACCGTACATTAGTGTCTCGAAGGGCAACATTTAATGATTTCTATGGCACCACCATGGAAGTTTAAGGTGCATTGTGAGTGGTCGCAGGCTCGCAGCCCAACCAATCAGAGCAATGAAACCCTTCTGCAGTGTGTTTAATATTATAGCAGATTCTGCAGACAAAAACGTTAATGGAAATGCTTAGGCGGTGCTCCTGTGTCAGTCTTCATATTAGATAAATGGTTGTGACGGACCCAAGCCGTCTCAGGGGGGATAGAAATCTGTGTGAATGGGAGGGTGGTGGAGGTGTGAGGGGGTTGCAGCAACTGTGAGAGTGAATAATCATGAGCTTACTGATCGGTCTGGTTTCCAGGCTTCTCCTCTGGTGGATTGAGAGAACATATAGTGTGGGAGACATGCCAGAGTGCAGACAGACGTATGAGCTGCATCACATGCTGCTTAAGTTGTAAAAGCCAAGAAATCACAGTTTAAACCCCTGAACATGCACACACACAAAACTTAGACTCACTTACCATTCAAACACTGATGTTTATCTGCATTAAGAGCCATTTATTCACCTGAGAGAAACGTTGTTAGTTAAGCATCAAACTTCACCAACATCTGTCTGCAGAGGTGGAAAGTGACACCAATGTTAACTGTTGTCCAACACGTCTTTTCTTCTCCTGAAGTCAGCATGATAACCAGCTCGTCTTAGCTGTCAATGTTGTCACTCTCCAATTTCCACTTACTGTAAGCGTCCGATCTGTCCTGAAGACACAGTAGCCTACTGCTCAAAGGATGTCTTAACTTATTCTATTATGAAAGCAAGTGTGCCATTAATCATAAAGCACTCAGTGGAGACTTTACAAGACCATATAGGAGGATATTGCATTAACTTCAGTAGTAATTTGGCTCAGTCATAATCTCAATTCTCCATACTAGACAAACATTCACTTCAGATTTAACAGTGGAGGATCAGATTTTTGTATCACTATTTAGCATATCTTCATATTGCAAGTGCACACTCTCATCTGTTTTATCTGTAGGTGGGATAATAATCATAACCTGTCAAACGAACCTTGCGGGTACCGAATTTGTCTCCCAACATGGGTGACGAGTCCATAAAATGTGATTTTGCAAACATGCGTTTGTCCCCCACGATGTGATGAATACAAAGTGAATACATAGGACACACACAAACACACATACACACATTTCATCCTCCTGCCAGAAATCACATCTTTTGCAAAGACCATTTTTGCATTTAGCTCGACTGAAAGCTAATGAAGTGGCATAAACATGATCTTTCACGCCGAGGTGCCCCTTCTTAGATGCACAGGCCAGACAAAATATGAAGATCATTCCACATGACAAATACCTTTTACCATATTCATCGCACTGTCAGGACACACACGTCATTTCTTTTTTTCCTTTTCTTTCTTTTTTTTGGATCTTTTGTGTCAGTCTGATGTTGTGCGTCTCACAAAAGAAAACGGGGCATTTAAGGGGAGGGGGCATCGGCTATAACGCCTACTGTATGTTTGTCATGCACTAATTACATTTTTCAACAGGTTTAAATTCAACCAGCTCTCATTTACATTCGGCACCCACCACAACATATGCAAGTCCATAGCAAAGTGTCTACTAAAATCTACATAGGGGTTAGTCGTGTGGCAGACGTACACTTTTGAAAACAGATATTCAGAGAATATAGAGGCAAGGATTTTTTCCTCTATACACAATATACTTTTATAGAGGTTCGGTTGGTATAGCTGTGAAATTCAGAGAAAAAAGAGCAAAGGACACGACCTTTACATTCAAACAAAGGCTAAAGACTTAATGTGTCTCCAGCTGATGATTCAGCATCACATACCTTTGATAAATAATTATTATAATGCAGCTCTCGCAGGACTTTGATGGTTAAGCTTAAACATGACATGACATTTCCAAGTAAAATCCTAGATGCCGTAAAAGTTTCTGAGCCCTTTTCTAAGAAAGAGTGAAAGAGCGAATGAGAGCGGATGAACGAGATGAAAAGAGAGATGAGGAAAGAGAGAGAGAGTCAGGTAAAGCACAGGAAAAGATACCAGAGTGTAGGCAAATGGAAAAGACAGTTGGAGGGAGAAAAGGGAAAAGTTATATAAAAGTGCTTTAAGGAGCTTATCGCTCATATGATAATCATCATTCAATTTGATTGGTTGGCAGATAGAAGGTCAAGAAGGCAGCTCCTCATAATTGTGCCTTCCAGCTCGGCCAGACTGAGTCTTTTCAGGTATCAGGTATCATGTGAATCTATGTGTGTTCGCGTGTTCTTGTATTTCTATCTTTGTGAGGTCCAATTTGAACTACTGACCTTGAGAGGTAGGACTTTTTTGGGGGGACATATTGTGGATCTCTCTGTTAGACGGAGGGTAATCTTTGGGTTTAGGGGTTAAAGGTTGAGTTATGGGTTGTTGGGTATATGGCAAGACATGGAAATATGTTTGTGTGTGACAGAGAGAGACAGATAGCGAGAAAGAGGCAGGTAAAGAATGAGATGTGGCATTAAGTTCAAGTCCATTCTAAGCTGTAGTTGACATTATCATGGATTAAATAAAGCTTTTCTGGACGTGAGGACATTTTTTTCGGTTTTTAAACTAAACCCACTCACACTTAGAGTTTCTAAAAAGAGTTTCCGATTCTGTGTTTGTAAATGATCTCATTCTGTGTTTGTATTATATTAATAGACAGTAATTAGTTACAGTAACTGCCTTGTGAGTTTCCACTATTTGATTAATTTTCAGATGTGATTTTACATAAAAAGGACAACAGTGTGATTTATGATGTATTGTTGCAAGTTGTTGCCACCACACACACACACACACAATGGAAACATGGAAACATGTCCAAAGTCTCTTAATATCTTCTGTACCAACAACAGGAGTTTTGACAGTGAATACTGAAGCACCACTGTCACTGTCTCTTATAAATTATTGTTGTTTATAATAATAATAATAATAACATTTAAAAAAAAAACAACTGGAGAGAAATTAGTTCATCCTTACAGGACAGTTGTCTTCCTTTGCCCGATTTACGAAAGTGAATGATGAAGTGCAGGTAATTGCTTTTTTTTTTTTTTGAGGTAGATACGTTGTTCTGGAGGAGAAACTTTTAATTGAAAACCAGAAGTTGTGCAACTCTGCCTCGAATCTCTCAGCAGCACTTAAAGCATTAGTGTTGTCCTCGTTTTGACAAACACATGTCTGTTTCCTTTGCAAAAAACACTAGGCTATTAAAATTCACAAAGTGGATTGTTTTAAGGACCTCAACTTAAACAACAACAAACAAACAAACAAACAAACAGCAGACAAAGGTTGCACATAAAGGTGCTGTTGTGTGCAGTAAAAGCTTAATAAAGCTTAACTGAGTTTGCAAAGTCTTCAACAATATTAAAAAGCCTTATGGAGAAGAGAAAATAGCATAAATAGCTCTCTTCAAGTGCATGTGTGTGTGTGTGTGTGTGTGTGTGTGTGTGTGTGTGTGTGTGTGTGTGTGTGTGTGTGTGTGTGCGTGCGTGTGTGCGGGGGGAAGAGAAGAGAGACGCAGGTGGTGAGTTTCAGGCATGGAAAGCCTTTGGAGACTCTGTTCAAACCACCAGGGACTAAAAAGAAGAACATTTTTATCTCTGTTCTTTCTATTTTTTGTCATCACTCTCTCTTTTTCTCATGTTCTTCTCCTGACTCTATGTTCCTTTTTTTCTCATTTTCTTTTTTTATGTTGTCCTTCCTTCTCAGTGCGCCTCTCTATGTGAGTTGTGTGCACATAGCTCCATCTAGTGGTCAGTCATATGTAAAGAAATAGTCTTGTCACCTTAATGTAATAGCTACTACAAAAGATCATGATCACAGACATTTTGGAGGTTAAGTCAACGACCACTGGCCCAGGTTTTTTAAATATGGGGAATATCTTAAAGGTCCCATGTTTACACTTTTTCCAACATTAATTTGAAGTTTGACACCCTTAAGAACATGTATTAGTTATTTTGATTAGGCTATCTGAGTTTTTTTTTTTACCTCTCCTCTCAGTCTTATCTATTTTTCAGAAAAGCACTCAGAATAGATGGTGCATGGGTCTCGGTGGGTGTGCCTGAGAGTGGTGACTGCGCTCTTGTGACATCACAAAGTTACAGAAGTCCTGATGGCTCGTTTCCAGGCTCAGTTTCCTAATATGGGGCCGTGTGCATTTCTCTGTTGACTGAGCACATTGATATAGCACAGTATTTATGATAACCCTAGACCTGCTTTATAATTTAAAAAGACAAAAGTCTACATTTATATAAAATGGGAACTCTAATACTTAAAAAAAAACACTTATTTGGTTTCTTGCTAAGATGGGAAGATAACTGTCATATCGGCACTGTTTTTTTTTTTTCCAGTTCAGTTAATTAATAAATCAAACATCTGTTAATTCCTGAGATGCTGTTAGCAGACTTTATTACCTTTAGACAGAGCCATGCTGGCAGGTTCACCCTTTTTCCCGGTCTCTGTGCTAAAGTTGAACCATTTGACAGCATCATATTTACCCCGCAGGCATGAGAGTGATATCAGTCTTGTCATCTGACGCTTGGCAAAAAATCAAATTTCTCCAACAGAAATTCAATCTAAGGCTTTATTGATTCAAATAACGCAATCTTTACAACAACGGTGCAAGGTCTGTGCCTTCCTGCCACCCTCTTAAGTTCAACAATGCACATGTAAAACCTGAAATCTCAGATTCATGTGTTGCATGGTGTTTTGTTTAAAACATAAGCATCACTTGCCTCCCACTTCTACAAGTCTTTATATTAAGCTTAGCAAACAAAGGAAATAAAGCACACATAAAGAACAAAAGACTGGAAGTTAACAAAGCTGGAAAAAAAACAGTAGTATAACTTTTTGTGTTTGTTCACAAAAGTGAATTGGCATTTTGACAGGAAGCCTTGTTGTGTTTCTTTCAGATAATAACTCTATTAGAGTATCCTTTCCTCAAGTATTGATTGCAGTGACACACACTCTAAATCTTCTTTCACGATTTAAAGGAGAGAGGAAATTGCTGGATCAGATAAACGAAGAATAGATGTAGGTAATTAAAAGGTTAATACACAACTTAATAGTCCTGATGAATGAAAACTATTCCTCCTTCGTCCCTCCCACAACTTCCCTTTCTTCCACCGCCCCCGCCCTTGTTTCTATTCTGCTCTTTCTCTCGGTTCCTCCACTTGTTCTTCTTCCTCTATCTTCCTCCTGTGTTTTTTTATGTCCTGCCTCACTCGCTCTTATTGTCTCATTTTTCTCCCTCCATCTCCTCTGTCTGCCGAGGGCAACCCGGCTGTGATGCTGTTTTAGATCCACTGGAGGGATAAGTGTCGGAGCAGAACAGATTCTCCTGTTCCTGTATGACTCTGTGTGTGTGAGGGGGGGAGTGGGGGGTTGGGGGGGGCACATGAGTGCTGTCAACCAAACACCTAAGGACATTCTTAGATATTTTCTCACTGTGTGCGTATATGTGCATGCGCGTGTGTGTGTGGAAGCAAAGACAAGTGTCACCTGAACGCCTTAGGCTCTTCCAATGGCTTTATTCATCCAAGTGTGTGTGTGTGTGTGCGCGTGCGTGTGTCTGGATCAGGTGCTTGCCCATGGGGTTCACTCGACGTGTTTGCCTTGCAGCAGATAATCTGTGTATCCAGCTTTAACTATTAAGGAAAATCTTAATACTACTATAACATGCAGCGATAATACATTTTAGACCAGTGGTTCTCAGTACAACCAAAGAATGAATGAATTATTGAAATTATCACAGCAGCTGTCAGATGGATTGGAACAAAATGTTTGTACAGATGTTCCGGTGCTGGAGAAATACAGACATAACTAAATTTTTAATTACATAATGCATAAAATAATCAAACAGACAAATGAATAAATAGAAATTGCATTTTTCATTACCAAATTTTATTTATTTGATATTTATTTAGATTTATGTCTTTATTTCTATTTTCATTTTTTGATTATCACATGACATGTTCATGTCCCTGCCTGGGTGAATTGTATTTTGTCATTTTGCCAGTCCCCTGGTTTTTGATCTGCAGTGACTATCGGGTCATATTTTCCATCAGTCCAATGCTTCAGCTCAGAGTCAAACACCTTCAGAACTAACAATATGCAAAATACCTTGTGTTTGGTGCTGATTAGTGAATGTTAGCATGCTGATACACTAAACTTATGCTGGACGTGGTAAAAATGACATCAGTGTTGGTATGTTGTGTATGTTGAGAATGTTAGCATACTGATGTTACAGTACAGACTCACAAAGCTGTTAATGTGGGTTTACCAGCTTTTGGTTGGAGTACTCATGTAAAAATTATTATTATATATAAAAAAGGCAAACATTAGAAGCAGGTCTAAAACAATAAACATCCTGTCACCTCCTGAGATCTCTCCTTGACCCCTGGTGATGGTCACAAACCCCAGGTAAGGAACCACTATTTTAGAGAATAGTGTGTTGAGCCTGTACTTCGGGGGTGGGTCATTTCCTTTCTCAACAAAACAAAACAATACCCTGGTGCAGAAAATGATCTCAACACGCAAATAGATTTCCCAGCTGAGTGTGGAAAAGTTGACTGACCTCAACTTTGTCCAACATCTTCAGGTTGAATGAGTGTCCCTCTGATAATTGCCTCTGTGGAGATGAGTGAGAGCAACAGGTTTTAAACTGCAGATCTTTTTTTGTTAGGGAGGGAGGTCAAAGCTTGGAAGGGCATCAAAAAGATGCCATATCATCATAATTTAGTCCTTAATTCCTAACACTTGCCTCAATTGTGGGCAGCTGGTCATAAATACAGGAGAATGAACAGAAAGCGTGCCAGTAACCACCACAACCACCCACTTACCCAGTTGTTCCTATTTCCAGAGTAATGAAATCACTGTCATGAGTCTGTAATGTCACTATTTCTAATGTGCACCAGTTTCGGTGATGCAAATTTGGTGAAGTCAGAGGTACACACTGGTTCAAACCAGTTACTTATTGCAGAAGCTGTCATCACTTCAAAAATACACAAAATAACGGAACAAACAACAGTCAATCTAAAATACCATAAATCTGATGTGAAATCTGATCTGAAAAAATGTAATATCAGCTTCAAATTCACTGGTTGTACATTGCATTATAATGCATTTGGTTAATGTCAGTTTTGGTCTTTGTTTGTTGCTTAAGTTGCTGGTTTGTTTATGAACAAGGGAGGGGACTGATTGCCTTCAATGTTGTCTTCATGTGCTCCGGACTCAGAGTTGTATAGATAGACAGATACAAAAGATAGGCTACAATAAATCAATCTATGTTTAGTTTTCACACATTGCAATATACAAAACACAGCCTGGATTTCTGTGCATTGTCATATAATTCAGAATAATTTGATAATTCCCACAATAGTTTTAGAGTCAGAGTCAGTTTATTTGCAGAAAAAAGACAGCATTGGAAAATGATTTGCAAGAGCTCAAGCAGGAACACTTAGCACATAAGACAGTAGACAACATTGTTAAAACCTAGAATAGAACAATGGAGTAAATACATACAATAAATAGAGACACTAGGAAAAAAGGACAATTTGTCCCCATAGGCCAACAGTCACCTAGGAAAAGTACAGTACAAGTGCATACAGTGTAAAGTGCTTAACACTGGTGCCTTCAGGCGTCGGTCATCTGACCAAGTGTAGGAGTATGATTTACAGTAACATGCATAAAAATTAAGTGTGTGATTTTAAGTTGTTCAGGCTATGCACAGCACTAGAGAAAAAACTGTTTGCATGCTTAGAGGAAGAGCATTATATGATACCATCTGCCCGACGGGAGAGGAACGATGTTTAAGGCACGGGACAGAAGCCTGGACTGAACTGTAAACTGTAAATGACTTCAAGATCTGGCTGGTCAATAGGCCTACCAGTGGTCTTGCGAGCAAGACGGACAATTCAAACCACGCTGTAAGTGACGAGGTAAGAACACTGCCAATAACACAATAATAGAAGTTTGACCAAATCTGGCAGTTTCAGGTGAATTCCTCTAGTTTACACACAAAAAAAGCGATTTTTTAAACAAGGATTCTGTTATTGAGATGCCAGATGACTGAAAATAAAGAAAAAACATTGAAGGAGAAGGTGTGTCCAAATTTTCAACTGGTAGTGTATGATTTAGGTAGGATATGATATTTTCCACCATACATGGAATATGAAAGGTAGAATAAAAAAAATTGTTAATAATAACAGAAATGCAACAAGTGTTATTTTACTGCTCATATTCAACTGACTTTTTTGTCCTTTCTTCAAGTTAAGGTAGCCTTGAGGCCGTAATGCTTAGCATCACATTTTATGGCCATGTATGTTGTCATAGGCTGCATAGAAAGATAAAACATGACAGGTAGAAATTAAATTTTGAACACAAATGCAACAAGTGTTATTATATTAGCCTACAGGCTACTGCTCATGTTCAACTAGCTTTAAAAAATCTATTCAAGTTAAAGGGCTTTTTTAAGGCTATAATTAGGCTATTGACATTACATATTGGCTATTATGTTTCTAGGATATTGCCCACTATAGATACATATAAAGCAACATCACAGAGCATAAATGCAACAAGTGTTAATTAACTACTGATGTTAGACTGTCTTTTTCATCATTATTATCATTATTATTATTAATGTAATATTTCGAGAGCACGTGAAGGCAGCATTGGTGTGGTGGGTGGTGGGAGAGGCTGCCTGGCTGCTGGTTTGTTGACTGCGCTGCTGCTGCTGTAACTGCTGCCACTGGTGGTGAACTAGCTCCAGTCAGTAGCAGCAGCCTTGTATGTCAGAGTTGCAGCCATTCAGCCTGACGAGATGTCAATAATGTAACTTTCGTCGTAGCTGCAGCAGTAGCCACCAACACATGCCCTGGCGCCGCTGGAAGAAGAAGATGTTCGTCTGTAGATGAATTTTCTTTCGTGTTGTCGGACTATTTTTTTTTTTTAAGTTCCAAGATTGACAACAAGATAGATAGGCGGCGGCTAAAGTTGCTGCTCCGGAGCAAAGATGGGTAACGCTGGGCTGCTGCTACAGACAGGCAGAGGAGGAGGTACCTTAGCCAGCAGCACAACAGCTACAGTGCGACATGGAAATGAATAAAATAACACTATTTCCGCGTGGATTTCGACCACACATAATAACCACCACACGTTTCTATCCACTTCGTGCAGGTTGTTTTGAGTACTGATCCTAAAAGGACCGAGCTGTAGCTGTCACAAACTCTCGCTCGTCCTGGCCTAAGAGGCTAGCAAGCGAGCTAGCCAGCTAAGTTAGCCAGCCCAGCTAGCCGCACGTCTGGCTCATCCACCACCACCAAAGTAAGTCTTTTATTTTTACACTCAGACAGTTTGATGTTGATGTTTTCAGTGTTGAAATACATAGATTGCAGCGTTAGGTAGCTAAATTGCGTATTATGCATTTGCATATGTTGTCCTTACATGGTAGTTAACGTGAACTTATGTAGGTGGGTGGGTGTGTGTGCCTTAAAGTTAATCTATTGAAGCTATAGCTAATGGTAGCACACGCAAGATCATGGCCTGGGTGAGTGTTGGTGAAGTTTTTTTTAATATTTGCACGCATCTAACTGTTGATTATTTGTGCGGGACATACACGTAACCTTTGGCTAAACTTCCCATAACAACAACAACAGCAACTGCTAATACTACTACAAACATCGCCCTTATTAAAAACATAGCATGCAGTTTTGACATGACATTACATTCCCAGTGTCCATGAAGATTGTCCATTCAGTTACAGCACAGAGGAAGTGGGTCATGTGAAGATTTAATAAACGGGTTATCTATCTACGTGATGCCCCCCACCCCCAAGAAGTTGTTGGTATTTTAGAGCTTCATGTCAAACAGTTGGGGGTAAATTCAGATTTTTAAGATGACAATAGTTGCACTGTCTTTGCAGAAGTTATATCAGCAGTGTGTGCTGGATTCATGAATGTCAGAGGTGCCATATTTTTCTTTCTCTGTCTTTTGCTGTGGAAAATGTTATTATATCAGACTGAACGCTTGAAGCTTCAGTGTACTGTTTCTTTGTTCAATGGCCATTATACTTATTTACTTAAGGGCTGAATATAGTAACTCTATTACTGGCAGTTATAGCTACCTCACTACCATTAACTCATTATTTTCAGTTCCCCATTTGTAAAGAAGATTTCCTCAGCTTTTATTTAACTGTGGATTGAATTTCTCCTGGAGAAAATCACTCTTAGGAATTGTCATTAATCCTAATTGTTTGTTTTTTTCCTTTTGATACAATTTATTGATTTCATCAGCACTGGATGACTTTAAAACTAATTGATCTTCTCACTAATCACATTTGCTGATGAGGTTTATAAGATTGAAAGTGTCAAATCATGGTGAATTAGCTGCAGAAGACAGACCAGTTTTCGATATTTAGAGGAGGTGTTCTTCGTGATGATTATGGCTACAGCCTTGAACATCTTTTCATGCCACTCTGTCATATTGTGAGGTGCAGAGACAACAGTTTTTGTGTGACCTGTCTCTCAGCCATAGAAACCTGCAGCTCTTCAGAGTTGTAATATCTGGTCAAGTAGCCCACTTATTTTTGAGAAATGGCTTAATAATCGATGCTGCTGCTCCATAGAGGAGCTGTCAGAGGAGATCTGCTGTCCCTCTCGCTTCAGCCTGGTGTTTGGCTGCACTAAAAACAGTTCAACATTGGAAGATCTAACCTCCAGCTGAGACAGAGCACAATGGATCTGGCGCTGATCAGCTGCTGCATGTGTGTGAATTTTATAACAGCAAAAAAGAAAACCATTGGCGATCACCCCTGCAATTGTTTTAATCTTATCGGTTAACGAGCGTCGATTATCGGTCATAAAAAAAATTCAAAACACGCATCTCTACGTGAAACACATTCTCTGTGACTCAGTCATTACACACCATTGAGAAAGAGAAGTGAGCTATTACTATATCAACACAACAAGTAGAGAGAAAAAATGTATAAGGAAGTTTTGGTTTTCATTTGAATTAGTTTGATAAGCTGATAAGCTACATATGTATGGCACTCGGCCTAGTTTCAGTTTATCTAGAAATGGAGCATTTGTGTGAAAGATGAGTGGTGGCCCAAAAGTCTCATCTGAGGTCACCGTGACCTTGACCCGCAAAATCTGATTGGTTCTCCTTCAAGTGCTCATGTAACATTTGTACCAAATTTGAGGAATTCAATGGACAACTCAAAAACAAGATCCCTCTTGGTCTGGCTGTCCTCGACATGGAGGCATGCTGTGACATAATCTTTGTTTGCTGATTGTAGGAGAAATTTAACATCCTTATTTCAGCTCGCAGCTTGATATAATGCTGTCTCTTGTTCAAAGGGGAAAGGGGGTTAACTGAATAGCAGCTATTTGTAAGAAGGAATTAAAATATCCTGATTTTCCTCTGTTGAGTGCATCTCTCAGGATTGCATGTAGACAGCACATGAGGAAGAAATACATTTGGGACTAACACTAAGCTTTAATAGTATCATGTAACAGGGCTTAAAATGTCAATACTCCATTTGTAATGAAACGTCTGAGTGTGTTTGATAACTCTCCCTGCAAGTAGCCTTATTTTTGAATTAGATTTACAGATTTTATAACCTATTTCCAGACAATGGTCCCTCTGTACTGGAGCTTTATGTAATACTTGAATTTTGATAACAGTTGTGCCCATGTTCCCTGATTATGATGTTAAATTCATCACACTTTGCTCAGAAAAAAAAGCAGCTGCCATTATTTCTGGTGACATTCTTCTTTTTTCTGTTCTCTTTTTTATTCCTAACTGATTGAAGGTTGCATGTCGTTGAGGGCCTCCCTGCCAGCCATGGACACTTTGACAGACACATGCCCCGCGGTGCACCAAAATGGGAATGCCCATCGGGAATCTCCAGACACAAGACCAGCCACTGCAGTTCTGAGGCTTCATTTCTACTACAGCAGCCAAGGAGCAGCTGACTGCAGCTTACTCAGCTACCCACCTGGGGACTATGTGGCTGAGGAGCTGTGTATAGATGCAGCCAAGGCGTGCAGTGAGTACTCAAGCTCTGCGAGCCTGCATAAAGCACCCCCATTCATGTGTTTTGTTGTAACTCAGGGCATAGGTCCCAAGATAAGGTTATCAAGAGGCCACAGTGAAACCTATCAGCAAAAAAATCGTTGGCTTGTTCAATCATCTCCGTGCTTTGTTTACAGTCTAACTTTATTTACTCTGTTTGAACATAAGCAGGAATATGATATGCTTTGCTTTGCTTTGCTTGGTGGTTTTTCATCGTAGTTATTATTGTGCATTTCTTGTGTTGTTCTGTTTTGTTGGTTTGCAGAGGTACAATTTCACTGTCAATATAAGTATGATGTAATTAATACTTAGAGGCAGGGCTATGAGGTTGGGGGAGGGCTTGGCAAGACTGGTACGAGACTAACCAGCATGTTGTTGGAATCGCACATTATGTGTTTGATGATAAACCAAACATGGCTGACGCTTTAGATATTCTTTATTGACCTTTTGTTTACCTGTGTTGGTACTAGAAACAGGACTTTTCAAATACTGCCCTGAGGCATAACCTAACACGGTGTACTCTTTAGAGCCCTAAGTTTTACACAATTTACATTTTCACACCGTACAACATTTATTCACCTAATTTATATTAAAAAAACTGTATTGAGTGCAAAGTTACAGAACATAATTCGGCTTCTTATTCTGTCTGTTTCAGGTGTATCACCTCTGTACTACAGCCTTTTTGGTCTCTTCCGAGAGCGGGATTGCTTGTGGTTTTCACCAAATCACATCTTCCAGCTCGACGAATCGTCTTCGGAAGATGTGTTTTTCAGAATAAGGTAGAATAAGTTTTTCCTCTGTATTCTCCTTTCAGTATCTTCTCCAGATTGAAATTCAAGTATCCGTGTGACTTGCTGCATTGTCCGTATCATCACTCTTTGCCACAGGTACTACTTCCCTGGCTGGTTCAGTGGTGGGGCGTCCCGGGCATATCGATATGGGGTGACCAAGGGGTCAGAAAGCCCTGTCCTTGACGACTTTGTAATGTCATACCTCTTCTCTCAGGTAAGCACCTCAACCTACCTAAGACCAGCCTCCTATTGCATACGCTGGTTAGAAATGTAAGCTTGATATATTAGGAAAATATTCAAGATGATTGTAAAACTCTTTGTGATGCCTTGCAATCAAAAAACAAGCACACATCCTCACACTCTGTTTTTTTTGTTTTGTTTTGTCTTTAAAGGGATAGTTCTTTACTTTCAATTATTGGTGCATGTTGTTTTTAGATTCACAATTTAAACTTTTTTGGCATGTGTTTATTCCAAGGCTTTTTTCTGTGCTGAAAGTCTGAAAGGTCCTAGCAGCCTTGGAGCAGAGCCATTGTCCAAAATGCTATTGTTTGCTGTTAAGTTCCTGTCTGTGTCTAAAACAATACAAGTTTACCACACAACATATTGACGAGCTGCAGTCAGGATGCCAGTGAAGCTTGATCGCTGACATGGCAGAGCAGGAAGCTGCTCCAGACCCTGCAGACCTGGCAAAGTCCCAGATTTCCTTTGTTGTATTTGATAAATGCTAATTTTAAAGGTAGAATCTGGAGGGTTGTTCGTTGCAGTTTGTAAACAAAACATTAAAACTGGGGCCCTCCTCCGACCACTCCTCCTCCAACAACAGTTGTCAACACTGCAAAGAAAAGGGGGCCATTGTGGTGAGCTAGGAAGCGGGTACTAGCTAGCTGAAGTTAGCGTCAAGCTAGCAGGTGTTTGCGGTGACGGATAGCATCTGCCGCTAGCACTCGCTAGCATCCGGGACACCTAGCGAGGCTAGCAGCCCTCCTACTCTGCTGCACGGAGCTTCACCTACTCTGTCATTGGCTGGAGAGAAAACACAACTCTCCACCCAGCAGCGACCTCATGCACAACAAAACAAAGCAAAAGACCAAAATACAGGCAGGGGGAGGGGGCTCTGCAGACACAGTCACTACCACAAAGGACTAGAAGCCCATAGGTGATGATTAAGACGGATTTCATCTAACTAGAGTTAGTCTAGAATTTATTTTTGAGCAAAAACCTCCAGACTTGACCATTAAAAGGTGTTGAGAAATGGCAGGTTGTCCTGTTTGTTGCGCCTCCTTCTATGAGTTTCCTCGAGTTGCCGCACAAGTTTACCCAAGTAAGGAAAACAAATTTGATTGGTCGTTATTGAGCGGGCGGGATATTCAATGTTTGAGGAGAGAGACCGAGCTTGTTTTGTGTGCGTCTCAGATGTTTGAGTGACGGATGACAGATCCAATATCAGTAGCTGATGAATCGTGAGCAGTGTGACGCATAATTTGTGCGCCTGCATTATCCAATGCAGGGGAAAAAAACTACCACACTTTCATCCCTGATTTTGGCCTACATCGTCTGATAGAAGAGTTATTACACTCATTTTATGACCCTCAAAATCATTTTTCTTTTCTGTACAGCTTTGAGGAGAAATACACATAACGTTAGAACAGTACCCACAATGATGATAAGGGCCTTTAAAAAGAGGCCCCGTATTGTTATCTGGTCTTGAGGCCCTGTCATGTAGAGGGGCCCTCAAATGTGTTCGTGATCGCTATTGTGTGACATTCTGTCGAGTTCTGTGGCGCTAAGAAATAAGCCGCACCAGGCACTGGCTGCACAGACAGCTGGACAATACAGTATCCAAAACGTCAGCTGCTGAACATCTGACGTTACTAGTGTTAGGGGTTATTTAGGGTCCAGAGTGGGTGCGTGGGGGTTAAGTATGGGCGCATTTTGCATTGCATTTTTTTTTCATCAGGGCCCCCCCAGCAGGCTAATCTGGCTGTGGATGCCACACTGGCTCACACAACTACTACAACTTTCTGAAAGCCTGCAAGATCACAAAGTCTGAAAACATAAAGCCGACCCTCACCGCCAAATTCTCTGGATTTAGATTACACTAATTCCCTTTACAATAAATTCACAATTTGCTGTCTCTGTTGGCAGTTATGAGTATTTGTCCTTTTTTGTCAAAGGGAAGCAGAGCTGTAAATAAATGTTTTGTTTAGTTTTTATCCCCCACACTGCACAGACAGTGAAATATCTCTGCAGGGCAGGTGGAGAATAATAGAAAAGAGACATTTTCATCATAAACCTACAGGCCTCTAGTCAAGAAATGCCTTTATGAGGTTTGTCGTACAGGTGAATCCAGGTAATTTAAGACAGTAACATGACTGGAGCTAACCTCTGAGTGAACTAAAGGATTATGTGGAATTATGCCTGTGGAAATCTGCCCCAGTGGCTTGGGAAAAGCCTAAAAGGGAGGAGGGAAGCACAGCTGCGAGGGTCATTTGAGGGCGTAGCTCATAGTGTATTTGCCGCCATTAAACCACCACACATGCTCGGATTCACTCCGGACAGATGTTGTGTTTTGCTTTCATGAAGGATATGTTGCATTCTCACAGTCTAATCTGGAGCTGAGCTTCTGTGTTTGCGATAAAGAAATGCTATTATGACTTGGAAGGGGAAGTGTGTCCCTGCATTCACCAGCTGGGTTTCAGCCAACACAACAACAAAAACTAATCGAAAGCCTTAATTTTTCAAACGGCAACAACAAAAGGTATATTGATTGAGTTGTCTGTTTCTGGCCGGGAAGGGTGAAGGGAACAAACCACCACCGCTGCAAACACCACTGATGCATAGTATCAGCAGAAAAACACACACATCTCCTCTCTCATCTCATTTGGTCGTTGAAGGTTAAGCAATACAACAACAAGCCAATCTTTTCCCCAGTATTTTAAGGACTCTGACTCACGCTGTGTGGCTGTCAGAGGAAAGCCCAAATGTCGCCATGTAGTTGTGGCCTGTTTAATGTTATAATGATTCGTTCTAGTAACAAGAAGACTTAAAACCCGCGGTGTCAGATGAACTGACAGGAAGCTCTTATTCATTCCCAGTGTCTGGCAGCAAGTCATGTTGTGCAAAACTGTCCAGTCTGAGCTGTTATTTATTATTTCTTGTGGTTTTGACAAGAAAGACGATGACAAAGTTTGGCTTCGCAGACAGATGCTCATATCCATGTGGGGGAGGGGGAGTCCAGCTCAAACCATCTGCACCACAAGTTGCATAGATGCCAATTAAGAGACACATGTGTGTGCTTGTTGCACCATGCCATGGTTCACATCAGCCTGAAACTGCTGGACTGATACAAACTCCTACATACACAAACGACACAGGGTTTTCACATATTCTACATAAAAACACAAGTGACTTATCTGAACACACCGTTGTGCATTAATTGCCATCAGATAGTTGTGACATTTCCTCTCATTTCATTTTTGTGCAGTGGAGGAATGACTTTGTGAATGGCTTGGTGAAGATCCCCAACTCCCATGAGACTCAGGAAGAGTGCCTCGGCATGGCTGTGCTTGACATGACCAGGACGGCCAAGGAAAGACAGATGTCTCCACTGGACATCTACCACACTATAAGGTACAAGAGAGACGGAAAGACATGAGTAAACGCCTGAGCATCAAGAGCTGGACACCTATTCTTCTTTTCAGCACGGATGCAGTAATTCTTCTTTTTTTCCAACATCTCTTTTAGCTACAAGTCCTTCTTGCCAAAGGACATGAGAGCTCAGATCCAGGACTGCAACTTCTTGACACGTAAGCGAATCCGCTTCCGCTTCAAGCGCTTCATCCAGCAGTTCAGCCAGTGTCGGACCACAGCGCGCGACCTCAAGCTTAAGTACCTCATTAGCATGGAGTCCCTGGAGAAGGCCTTCTACACGGAGACCTTCCAGGTCAGAGAGCCATCCAGCGGGCAGCTCATCATCCTGGTGGCAGCAGACACTGGCATCCAGTGGTGTCGGGAGAAATTGAAAGATTCAGACCAGGTTGGTGATTTTTTTGATTTTTTTTTCTTCTGCTGAATTTAACTCCAGATGTTTTAAGTTTTATCCAGAGCAATATAAAACAAATACAACACAGGAAGCCATTACTTCCCAGTGTTGAGGTCAGAACCGCAGCTGTGTACGACCATAAAATAAAAACTGAATGAGAACCTAAAGTGTTTTGTAACCAGGGATAAACTGTGTAAACAGGAAATATTACGTTACAATTTGATTGATCTCGTTTGGAACTTCTTATAAATGTGGTTTGTTTAATTTCTTTTCTTATTTTTAATGCATTTTAATGTGGCCGCAGGAGCTGCAGACCCTGTGCGACTTCCCAGATGTCACTGACATCAGCATCAAACAGGCCAACAAAGAGGGAGCTGCAGAGAGTCGGGTGGTCACCATCAACAAACAAGATGGCAAGAATCTGGTAAATTCACTTTGTAAACCAACGCAAAGATTTGAGAGATATATATATATATATTAAAAAAAGACATTCACAGTCTGTTGTTTTTCATACATTTCAGGAGCTGGAGTTTCCCACCTTATCTGAAGCGCTCTCCTTTGTGACACTCATTGACGGCTACTATCGGCTCACTACAGACGCACATCACTACCTATGTAAAGAAGTTGCACCTCCGAGGCTCGTGGAGGCCATCGCTTCTCATTGCCACGGCCCGATCTCGTAAGTGCAGATAAACAAAGCTCCATTTATATTTGAACGCTAGAAGAGTATAATCCCGAGCTTGAAATGTAATCCATACAGTATCTGCGGTGCCTTCCCCTGCCTCACTAATGAATGATTTATCTAATTTGTGACTATTTCAACCTAATCTTTTCAAAACTTCCCAAAAATGACAAACCCAACAGTCACTCATCCTTCCCCACAAAGCTCAGACAGACACAAGAAGAAGTCAGCCAAAAAATCCTGATCTCTCAGTTCTTCACATTCAGTTCTTTGTTGCATGTATTTCGCAACACAATTTCAGATCTGATGACGGGGGGGAAGAGGCTGAAGTTCTCTGAAATCGTTGTTACATTCATAAAACCAGTTTCAGGCGACTTGTTTTCTGTGACATGGTGCGTCATCACTCTGTGTAAAAACTCTGGAGACTGTTGTGTGTGTGTGGAAATCCCAGGAGATCATCAGTATCCAAAATATTCAGATCAGCTTATGTGGCACCAACAAACATGTCCCATTCAAAGTCAATGAGTGTGCATTGTACTGTTGTTTTGCTAAATGGTGAATCACATCAGGTGTACAGGTGTTCCTGTTCCTTCAAACAGCTGTATTTATATGCAACACAAACATCTCTGCTGAGATACAGAAAATATTCTGTTTTGGCAACACTGCGTGTAGTGTTTTTATTTTTATTCGTGTTTTATTTATTTTCTTTTTTCTGTCATTGCAGAATGGAGTTTGCCATCAACCGGCTTCAGAAGTGTGGAAACAAGCGGGGCCTTTATATTTTGAGATGCAGTCCTAAAGACTTCAACAAGTATTTCCTGACTTTCCCTGTTGAGGTAGGTAACACTGTGCTGCTATACTGGACATGTTTCACCATGATGTTGCAAGGGTTGTCAAAATAATCGATACTCGATATTAATCGATACTTAAAAATTGATATCAAGCTCGATACTCATTTGCAACAGTATCGATATTAACAGAGCCGTCTTTCCTCCATTTCATTTCACAACACAACTTCACAAATCGGCAGCCCTGCTGGGAATCAGGGCTATATACATTTAGTTGTGACGGCCCACCACTCCTTGATCATTGCACCCTCTACTTCATAATGTGGTCGGAGCAGATGCACAATAATAATCTACCGGTTTAATCAACATTAACAATGTTATTATAGCCCATAAGTTTAACACCGTCATCTCGATTTCCGTTTATAATCTCCTCTCTTCAGCGCTGATGTTCTCAACTCACGCTGGCCAGTTGACAATATTGCGCAACTGTGCCGCCACAACTTTAAAAAGTCATGGAGGAAACATAAACATAACAATACAAACATCAATGACAACATAGTGCAAAAAAGATATGGACATACCTGTGAATGTATTTGTCAAAGTGCAGTGCAAAGAAACAAAAATAGTTTTAGCTTATCAGTGGTAGTGCAAAATGAAATTCCCTAAAAAATTGAAAACCAACCAGCAACGACAATTCTTTAAGAAATGTTTGATTTTTGTTACTTTTTGGTATTGAGTTTGAAATTGTGACAACTGTAGATGTCACTGAAGAACAATGTAAAGTCCTTATATTACATTTTGATGCAGAGAAAAGTGAAGTGGTGGGGGCAGTGTTTAGACAGTGGGGGTTAATAGTGTGATTCTCTCTTCCAGATATATTAGTATATTGTATTGGCAGGCACGCTGTCTTTGTATTAATGGAAATGAAGTAAGTCGAGTTTTCAGCTGCCTGACAGATTTACTTAGACTTGTACTGTTTAACTCTGATGAGTATCAGTCGACCTATACTTGAACCTCATGTAGAGAAGTGGTATTTAATGCACATGACAAGGTGCTGTTGACATTTTAAACCACAGCAATCCCCGTCTGACATCTTTTCAACTAAATATCCCGCAGTTGTCCGTGTTAAGGTCACTCTAAAACAGTCCTGATACGTTGAGCACTGATCATTCTGCTTTGAACTCCAGATATTCAGATGATGTAGATCAACCTGGTCAAAGTTGTTACAAACTGTGAGAGAAAGTGGCTGCTGTCCCTCCTGCTCTGTTTAGTCTGACTGACTGATAAAAAAAAAATAGTTTAGAGGACAAACCTCTACTGGAGCTGCACCAGAAGCCAGGTTTCAACTAAAAGCATGCAATGTCATTTCTGCTCAATTATCAGATTATTAGCCACAAAAGATTTGTTTTACATTGACGGATTCTGTCTTTGGAAACATTGGGTCTGTCTAATTCCTGTGCATGCACACGAGTGATTATGTATGTGGTTATATAATAGTTCATTAGTTTGACTGGGCCTCAGCAGGGAGGCAGGGGGCTTCATTTGTCCCTGATTGGGACGGAGATATCCTCTGAATGCCTTCATTTGAGGTTGGACATACACAGCCACTCTCTTTGTGTGCATTGTCCTTATCCACACATTTTTGTCTGGATACGGCATCCAAAGTTCGTGACGTAGGTTGACACCGAGGAGACCCACCGATGATGAGCTCCAGCAGATCGAATGTGGTCTTAGCACTCGTAATGGACTGAAATTGTCAATAAAGAATAAATCAACATAGCAGTGCCCTCACCTGAGTGCATGTTGTGATTGACAGTCAGTCAGTTTCTCCAGTAGCAGGGAAGTGTTTTTTTTTCCTCAAGGATTTCTGAACCAGTTTTCCTTTGCAGAATGACATAGGAGTCAGTGTGGGCAATAATCCTTGTATTACTTGGATGTGTAGAGAGGAGAACTGGCAGCCGCTCTGTTAGATCCTCTGCCAACCTTCACTTTCTTTTTTTCTTCACTACAGACACAGGTTGTACGATACAAGGCTGCATATAAATAAAAAACCTGCCATGCACTTCCCGCTCAGAGAGATTTGATACTGTTGAATAACTGATGATTCACTTCTTCAAACCTGAATTACCATTATCCATCTCCACTTGTGTGTGTGCGTGTGTCTCTCCAGGTGTACGACTCTGTAGAGTACAAGCACTGCCAGATCACCAGATCTGCCAGCGGGGAGTTCAACCTCAGTGGAACCAAAAGAAACTTCAGTAGTCTGCAGGAGCTACTCAGCTGCTACCAAAAGGAAACTGTGCGCTCCGACAGTGTCATTTTCCAGTTCAGCAAGTGCTGTCCACCTAAAGCCAAAGGTAAGATGCATAGCAGAAACTAGCAAAACTTTTCTGCAGGCAGACTTTTTGTATACACACTGAGCTCTTGTGTTAAATGGATGTCTCCTACCAGATCACAAACACAAAGACCTCCTGATGAAAGACCTCAATTGCGTTTACATTGCATTCATGAGTTCCTGGTAAAGGGAGGGTGGGTAGGAACTTTACAGGAACTGTCCTCTCACTCCTACAGCCTACAGTTTCGATCATCATGCAATCGTTACACAGCAGTTTTTCATTGCTCTTTGTTTTTCAGGCACTATAGATGCTGGGTTTAAAAATGTTGCACAGTTGTCTGTCCACTCATCATACACTTTTACTTTTACTTTCATGTTCTCTTTTTTCCAGCCATGGAGACGATTTTTCTCATGGCGTCACATCCTGCTTTGAACCTGTAAAACAGTAGTTAAACATCAAACCCCACCAGGGAATTATTCAGGGCCACTTTGAGTAGACTGGGATTCGCTAATCCCCATAAATGATCCGGGAGGGGGTGATATTTATCTTACTGGGTTGAGCAGGCGCCCTATATAGTACAGGCTATAGTCCTTGTTGCAGCCACCCCCAGTTCAAAAAAGCCCCAACAAATATACCTCCATGAGATCGTCCTTTGGGGATCTCCTCCCAGATAATAATAATGAAGTAATTGAACCGAGGCCTCCAGCTCTATGGATTTCAGTCTCCTGATAAAAAACAAGTGCACACACAAGTAAACTGCTCATCCAGTCCAGTCCCAATGTGATGTTAACTGCTGTCTTATTCAGAGTTGTAAGTGCTGATTGATTAGTTATCCTGGGATGGAGGCTTACCGACACCAGGGTGGCTCAAATATGACCCAGTTCTCTTTTTAGGTACCAGTAAATGAAAACTGGTCTCCATAAATTTTAATAACAGATCTGTATGTGGAAATGCAGAATTTCAAAATGTTTCTCACTCTATCTCTGACTCACACTTTGATTTCTCAAGTTTTTCTGTCAGTTGGACTCTTCTTGTTGGAGCACTTTCAACTTGGTTAATGTGTGCCTGGTTTTAATGCAAGTTTTGTTTGTTTGTTTCTTTCCACCATCAGAAAAGTCCTGCCTGCTCGTGTGCAGGAGCAACAAGGGCTCAGAAGTGCCTCTATCCCCATCACTACATCGTCACAACATCAGTCAAATGGTGTTTCACAAGATCAGAAAAGAAGATCTGGAATTTGTACGTTTAGTTTTCCTTCTGCTATGTCTTAATTTTCTAATATACTGTATGTCACAATATCATCAACTTACTGTAACTTCATGGTGCAATAACATGCTTGTGGTTAGACATTTAATGTTTTGGTGGTGATGTTTTGCAAATTGAACCTGTGATCATGTCCTTTCTGTTAGATGGAGAGTCTTGGTCAAGGGACTTTTACAAAGATCTTCAAAGGTGTCCGCAAGGAGCTGGGAGACTATGGACTGGTGCACCACACAGAGGTTGTCATGAAAGTGTTGGACCAGGCCCACAGGAATTACTCCGAGGTGTGTGGGACACTGACTGGGCTCAGTTTAGACTATGTTTTTTTTTTTTAAATCAAGAGTGTATTCATCCTGCTACATTAGATTGGTAGAGTTCAAGTGCCATTCATTTGTGCAGACCACTAATTCTTGACCACAAGTACATCTATCTAAAATAGATATTCAAACATGGAACATTATTTTATTATGGTTATTAAACCTTTTTTAAAGGTAAAAAGTAACCCGGCCAAGAGGCAGCAAAATTACAAGTACAAGCAGCAATACAAATAAATTAAAATAGTTCAATAAATAAAAATGAAATTATCAGGGATAGATTGAGTGACAGAGCCCAATGCTTTCGAGTTCCTTAGTTTTAAGAATTCTAACAAAGTTATAAGGAGGGATCAGATTTGACAATTTTAATTCATCTTGCAGCGAGTTCCATGCAGAGGGAGAAGCAAAACGAAATGCTTTTTTCCCCAGGTCTGTGAAAACACGAGGGACAGTCAAAGTAAAAAAGCCAATGGATCGTAGCCTGTAATGAAAATATAACCTCTCTTGGACTTTTCTTTGTCAGACAAGAAAGGGTTTCGAGAGGTCACATAGTCTGGAAGTGAGGCCCAGGTGAATCACTGGAGCGTAGCGTCTTTTTCTGACATCCGACTCCTCCTGTCTTTTCTCCTACAGTCTTTCTTTGAAGCGGCCAGCATGATGAGTCAGCTGTCTCATAAGCACCTGATCCTCAACTACGGCGTGTGCGTCTGCGGAGAAGAGAGTAAGTCAGCATCTCTCGCAATGCTATAAGCGACGCAGCCATGTCCTCAGATGCCTACTCACAGCCCTCTAAGTTGACTACCATTATGAGCTTGGTCTAATGATATCAAGAGTCCACCATGCTCAGCTATAATCTTGACCGGCCTCTTTGAGCCTGAGGCCCGGTGGGTTGTTCTTAGGAGGATTACTATACCCCGCCCCACAAACTCCTTCACCTGACACACACTCTCTCACACGTCTGTGCTGCTCAGACTGATAAGTGGGAACACTAATATTATAAAGGACAAATTATAATGCAGCTGTTAGTGAAGTGCTTTTGTATTATATTTATTTGTATGGATGTAACAAAGAGTCTTTATCATTTTCTGTGTTAATCCAGGTGTTATTATTTAGTTGCTGTATCTGTATCTGTCATGATCCTTGTGTTAGACCCCTAGAGATGCACTCAAAGATGTCTCCAGTTCAACTTCAGTTAACTCTAAAAGTAAACATCCCACTGTTATACAGTGAGAAGTCAGTGAGAGAAGAGAAAGAGAAAAAAGAACCACAGTATAGCTGGAGACAAATCCAAAATTCATCAGATCATTTACAAGTGAACTGTGCTTGACCTTTTGTCAAGTGTCCTCAGGAGTGATACTTTACCCCTCCTCCTCCTCATCTCTCTGCAAGTGGCTTTCGTTAACACCATTTGCAAAGTGGATCACTTGGGTAGTCATGTAACATTATGTGGGTAACATGATATTAGTGTTTGCAACTGTTGTGATTGCAGGATCTTGAATTGCTTTTAAATTTCAAACCTTTCTTCCTTTCAGACATTATGGTGCAGGAGTACGTGAAGTTCGGCTCACTGGACACCTACTTGAAGAAGAACAAGAACTCTATAAACATCCTGTGGAAGCTTGAAGTGGCCAAGCAGCTGGCCTGGGCCATGAACTTCATGGTACGAATCCACATGTTGTCCAATTAGATCCATGTGCCAGCTATTCACAAAGTATTTATATAAAAAGATGCTAGTAACTCGTTTTCTGTACCTGCAGGAAGAAAAGCATCTTGTCCATGGGAACGTGTGTGCTAAAAACGTCCTCCTGATCCGAGAGGAAGACCGGAGGGCTGGGAACCCCCCCTTTATCAAACTGAGTGATCCGGGCATCAGCATCACTGTCCTACCCAAAGAAAGTGAGTGTCTCTGTTTTGTAATACACCTCTTTAATCAGCAGAGGGCAGTAGGTTCCCATTTAACAAGTATCACAGTGAGATGGTTATCACCTTAAATCCACTTCTTATTGGATTGTTTCAGTGTGTGTGCGTGACTGTGTTACAGAAAACACATGAATGGTAAGACACTGTTGTGCTAGTGAAGTAAAGACAAAGAGTTTTAGAAGATACGTTTTTTTTTCTGCAAGACGTGGTGATGCATTCAATGACAGCATTTATGCTAAATTGAAGATAACATTTAGAGATTGATTTTAATATATAAACAGTTGATGGTTAACGGTGTGTTGTTTGTGCTCAGTCCTGATCGAGAGGATCCCCTGGGTTCCCCCCGAGTGTGTGGAGGACCCTGCCAACCTGAGTCTGGCTGCAGACAAATGGAGCTTTGGCACAACACTATGGGAGATCTGCAGTGGTGGGGAGAAACCTCTAGCAACACTGGATAACTCTAAGGTAGGGTGTGGTGGTTGGACCCATTATACAGTATATACAATGTATGTACTGAGGCCAAGGCAGATATTTATCAGATGGTAACATTAGTGTGTATAGTGTACTGTATGTTTCCCTGTCTTGTCATTAATGCAGCACAACGACAACACATGACGTGCAGTTTCACTTGAGTCACATACGATGGCTGATTCAGTTTGCTGTAATTTAATTTTGTATCCTCATTGCTCCTATGACTGTGACCATTCAGTGACACCATGGTGAATGTATAGCAGCCAGATTGTTCCCAGGCCAGTTATTTTATATATATATAGCTTTTTGAAACTGGCTTCAGGCTTCTCTGTTTGCAGTCAACAACAGGTTGCATCACTGCAACCAGCTCTCCTGCCAAGACTCTGTTTACATTGCTCTTCTTCTTTTTTCCATTTAATAAAATCCAAAATGTGTCATTTTGTTGACATGGAGAATCCACAAAGACTTCTCGGTTTCAGTATGTTTTCTTGTGTTCACACAGAAAAGTCTGTTCTACGAGGACCACCACCAGCTTCCTGCCCCGAAGTGGACCGAACTGGCTAATCTGATTACCAGCTGCATGGACTACGAGCCCACGTTCAGGCCAACGTTTCGCGCCATCATCCGTGACCTCCACAGCCTCTTCACGCCAGGTCGGTGTATAACCTCCCTCGTCAGCTGGGCCAGCCAAAAGGGCCCCTTAAGACGTCACAACGGGGAATTAAGGGCACACCAACGTTGAATCTCAAACGTCCTCACACACATCCACACACGTTCACCATAGTGTCTTTAGAAACATGACCATGAGGAGGAAGCCGGGAGACAAATGTTGGAAAGACTTAAGAGTTGGATTTTTTCCCAATAGGCTTTATGCACAGCTCCACTACTTCCTGAACTTAATGCTGCTCCTTTATTTCCTGTCTTACATTAATTATTGGTCAAACTGATTAATTATTTATTTAGGTGTGTCTGACGCTGATTAGACTCTATTAGAAAATGTTCCAACAAACACAGACGTGACATTTTGATCTTAGTGGATGTTGATTTATTTCCTTCTAAACTGTCACATTTTCTCTAAAGTGTTTTTTGACTTTGTCCTTTGTGTCCCCAGACTACGAGTTGATCGTGGACAGTGACATCCTGCCGAACAGGACGGCGGGCTCCGCCTGGTCCACTGGAGGCTTTGAGAATCAGGAGCCAGCTCAGTTTGAAGAGAGACACCTTATATTCTTACAGCAGCTGGGCAAGGTACAAAGGTCTTTCATTAAAGGGATACTTCACCCAAAATCAATAATTCACCAATCATCTACTCACCGTCATGCCAAGGAAGTTATCAAAGAGTTATCAAAGCGAGATTTGCTGCGATATGTTTGTTCGTTGTTGTAAACCATTGGATGTATGATGTAAACATGATGAAACAGAACATCTCGCCATTATATGAAAGTAGAAAATTGGTGAATTATTGATTTTGGGTGAAGTATCCCTTTAATTTTTTGAGGCTCACGTGGTTTCAGTTAAGTTGGGTTATTCCTTTTTCTTTATCTAAATTGCATTATGAGTGCACAGCTGCATTTGATGAGGGTATCATCATAGGATTTTCATTTAATAAAGAATGAAGTGAGATACTAACATTTTTAGTGCCATGTCACATCATTTATCAGCATTGTAACCATTTTGTCAGCAATATATGTAGGTCCCTCAATATATAAACATTTTTGTACGACTTTTCTGCACACCATGCACCCACAGCCGGTGCACTGCAGAAGCATTGTGCAATAAATTCAGCTCACAGGACTCTGGTCGTGACTGTGAGTGAAAACACTTAGCAGTAAAATACAAGTCAGACTTTAACATCAAATCTGGAATCTGCTTCTGTGTTTCAGGGAAACTTTGGTAGTGTGGAGATGTGCCGGTACGACCCGCTGCAGGACAACACCGGTGAGGTCGTGGCTGTGAAGAAGCTCCAGCACAGCACTGCAGAGCACATTCGGGACTTTGAGCGAGAGATCGAGATCCTGAAATCCCTGCAGCACGAGAACATCGTCAAGTACAAAGGCGTCTGCTACAGCGCAGGTACGGTTCACTTTAACATTTTAAAAGCTTTGTTCCAGTGTCTGTCTTTTTGAGAACTAACCGGTCACTCATTTTGTTAGGTAATACAAAACCTGGAACTCACATTCAACAATATGAGCTCGGGTCTGATGATATTAAGACTCCACCGGGCTCCGCTATGAACTCTAGGGCCTGGTGGGTCATTTCTGGGAGGGTTGCTATACCCCGGCCCAGAAATTCATACAGTCACTTCCCATTTCCTACACATTTGCCAATTGGATTAAAAAGTCCCAAATTGTTAACATCAATTCACTAAATGTTAACATCAATTATAGGTTAAGTGTAAACTAGCAGTATCAGGTCTGTCCCAATAATGGTCAGAGGTTTCTGGTGATTAAAAGATCCAGTTAGTTCATATAGTTTATTTCGATACAGTAGCTGTATTTAAATGTATTGTAATGTACCACGTATTGTAATGTTTATTGTTTGATTTCAAATGCAACTGTGGTGAAATTAGGGCCTGTAAAACTTTGGAGATTTCTTTCGTTTGCCAATTTTATCTAAAACTTAATTCTTTATTAACTAGTTCATTCATTGATTGGAGTGTTATACTAATGATAAAACCTGTATTGAATTGGTGAGCTCACAGGAGTGAGTCCAGTGTTTGACCTTCTGTAGTATCATCCATGAGTAATTCTCTCTGGATCCCTTCAGGTCGACGAAATCTCCGTCTAATCATGGAATATCTGCCTTTCGGGAGTCTGCGGGATTACCTCATGAAAAACAAGGAGCGGATCGATCACAAGAAGCTTGTACACTACACTGCTCAGATCTGCAAGGTACGGACAGTTCTGTAACCTGCTGCCTTCTCAAGCTACTGATGATGATGATGATGATGTTGTTGATGTTGTTGTTTTTCTGTATTACCAGGGTATGGAGTACCTGTCAAGTAAGCGGTATATCCACAGAGATCTGGCAACAAGAAACATCCTTGTGGAGAGCGAGTTGAGGGTGAAGATCGGAGACTTTGGCCTCACCAAAGTTCTGCCTCAGGACAAAGAGTACTACATGGTCAAAGAGCCGGGAGAGAGCCCCATATTCTGGTCAGACTGCTTTTCTCTGTCATGTTTTGTTTTCTTGCCTGAAACACTGTGAGTTGACACTGAGGAATTGCTCTGAGATGTTTGAAGTCGTCTTGTGATCTCTCCTGTTTTGCAGGTATGCGCCCGAGTCGCTGACTGAGAGCAAGTTCTCTGTGGCGTCAGATGTGTGGAGCTTTGGAGTTGTGCTTTATGAGCTCTTCACCCACAGCGACAAAATCTGCAGCCCTCCTGCAGTAAGTCACTGCACACTCGTGTGTATGCATGCATGCACAGGTTTTTTTCCGCTACCTGTTCACTTCCAGCTCAGTTCAGCCATTTTTTATTGTCTGTAAGATTCTTGACATTTTCTCTGAATCAAAAGATTTTTTTATTATTATTATTCGTCATAATTGTAATTCTTCTCCCCAGGTTTTTATGTCAATGATGGGGAACGACAAGCAGGGACAGTTGATCGTCTATCACCTCATTGAACTCCTTAAATCAGGCAGCAGGCTGCCACAGCCTCTGGGTTGTCCCACAGAGGTAGGAATATGTACACAATATACATGCACAGTATATATACTGTTATATGCATCTCAAAAACTGCAAAAGGACCAGTGGAGAACCAGCCACAGGGTCATCAACGGCCAAGGCTCATTGATACACTTGGTGGTGTGGTGTCCAATCCAATAGACCAGCTACTGTTGTTCAAACATGCTGGTTCTGATAGAAACTGATGTTAGAATTCACAGTGCATCACAGTTTGTTGCATATTTGGCAGCAGGAGGGGGACCGACACAGTATTAGGCAGGTGGTGATAATATTATGCCTGGTCGGTGCAGATGCTGTGATTCTGCCGTGTCACAGCAGAAGATAAACGACTGCTGCCATGGTCAGTGCTTTGTAAAGCCTAACTTTTTTTTTTTTCAGTGAGAACACCCCCTGTACCCAAGATTTATAAGAATTTACCTCAAGGCTGTCAGACAAGTTGATCTGCTTTGTGACCGCAGTACAAACGCCTGTCTAACATCGCTGTTTTCTGTCCTCCCATCTCGTCTCTCAGATGCATGAGGTCATGGAGGAGTGTTGGGACAACGACCCCGGCTTGCGTCCTTCTTTCAAGGAGCTCGCCCTGCGCATCGACCTGTTCAGGGACAGCAAGGAGTTTTAAAATCACCCAAAGTGCCCTCACACCCCCCACCCCCACCCCACCCAGCACCCCTCGCTCCTCTTCAGCCGAGACGCTCTTAACGTTGTCGTCCTGTCTGTGGCAAAGGGACAAAAAGGCCAAACCAAGGTCCTTCTCCTGCTGAGTGCCAGAGCAGTTTGTGATTGAAGAGCGGTGGTTCGAAAACAGGACCAGCTCAAAAGAACTACTGCCAAGGTGCCTTTTAAGCAAGGCACGCAATCCCCACCACCCCCTTTTTTTTCTACAGTGGAGTGGCTGAGTGAGAAGAAAATGGAGGACTGGATGTGTGGAACTGTTAACGGTGATGTTGCTGTAAGTGTTTGGTCAAACGTGGTGGATAAAGTTTGAGAGAAGAGAGTTTGTAGAAACTGTGAGTAGACTAATGCCAGGCCTGAAGCTAGAGATGCTTGTGTTAAACAACATCTCTGTGTTTGTTTGTGTATGTACGTGTACGTGTGATTGTGTGTACGTGTGTGTGTGTGAGTGTGTGTGTTGTCTATACAAACAGCTAGCAGGGCTAGCTCTTGCCACCCCATTAACCCCCCTCCCCTCACCTGAGAAGAAATGGACTAATAGATCAGAGAGTTTTCTATGTATGTGTGTATATACCTACAATATATTTGTGTACATATGTCCAGAGAAATTTTATAATTTTATAAAAATGAAAATATAGTAAATACTATATTTGAACTGCCAGCAAAGTGTCAATGTAAATGAAGTGCATACAAAGGTAATTTTAAAAAAAAGAATCTTGTCATTGTTTTATGTTTTCATTGTGAGAGGTGGTTTGGAAATTAAAGAACAGTTTAATTCAGCAGTGTTACCTGTTGAGCAAGTTCTGCTCCATTGCTATCTTTTTTTCCCCTACAGTTCAAAGACATGTAAAACATCCACACCCAATGCAACACTTGAAGTCACAGAGATCCTCAGATCAAACACTTTTTATCTTTAAAATTGGCCTTAACAAATGTAAGTCCAAATTTTGGTTTATTTGTGACTTATTTAGACATTTTATAACTAACTCTATGAACTTAAGTCAAATGTATCGATACATTTCATAAAATATGATATATCTCACTTAATTGTGAAAAGTCAATACTTAATGTTACATAATAACAGTACAGGACTGCATACTCAAGCTACAGAAACAGTTGAGCTATAAATAGACTTTGAGAAAAAGGTCAGTGTGCTCTCCTTACAGAGCGCCTTCACCTTTCATTGGTTCACCACCATTCGATTTGATTGATTGGCTTATTCTCTCTCCTGATCAGCTTTATTTTAGCTAAAGTACTTATTCCATTGATTTTTAAAGTTTGTGATGCTGCAAACAGATTAAAATGAACCTTAATTGATTTATTTAATTTATTTAATTTATCCACTGTTGCTTCAGTTTTGTCTGAATATCCGGTATTGTTAATTGTCTCCTGTAATCATTTGAATCGAACAGATTACTGCAACAAAAGGCACATTTGAAAAGAACTGCAGAAAAGGTAGTTTAAATTCATTCATGCTGCTAAAAACAACAGAAATCCCAAGATGAAAAAAATCTTCATCATCATCTCAAATGAAACACACCTCCACACCAGTGGTGAGTTGCACTTATTTAACTGAACAACTCTGTCCTGTAGGAATCATCAATGACTGAATTATATTTGCAAAATCCATACATTACTGTTAACTACCATTTCCTGAAGACATTTCAGATGGTGTAGATTTCAAACTGGAAGCACTTGATTATCTAGGCACTGATTATCTATTTACATTCTTATCTATGCATCAATCAGCTCCGTCCTCAGGCCACCATTTGAGTGGCTAATGACAGTTTTGAACCTACAGTCTATGTTTTTAACCTGTCTGAAAGGGGTCAGAGGTTGGAGGGGTTAAATCCTGATCAGTCTGGTGAAGTCTGAAAATTATGGTAAATTTAACTCTTGTGCGTGTTACTTTGTTGCACAATTTTCTTTTCTTTTTTTAAATCTTTTAAATTCGTGTTTGTTGCATGCATTATACTTCTCAATTCAAACATACACTGAATTTTATTTGCTAATTTCAATAGTTTTACATTTCAGCGGCATCGACTTTATTTTGAAAATCGGAAGTTGCGTGCGTTTCCGATTAGCATTAGCTTCACCAAAGTCGGTAGGGGGTCGCTTGACCGATGGACATCGGACTCGGTAATGAAGGTAATATCTTTACAGCTGTTGTTTGAAATAGTCCCAGTGATGGTTTGCTGTGTTTGTCAGCATTGTAACGTGGAGAAATGACTGAATCAAACCAAGACCTCGACGCGAAGGTTTGATGCTGTTGTCTGTTGTTCCAGGGTGATTACCGTAAACTTCAAAATAAGAGCGCACGAGGAACGTAAAGGTCCGTATAAAAGCGTCACCGAAGCACAATGTTTGCACCGGCAGCAGAGATGTGTTCAAGGCTCCGCTAGCATGAGACAAACGGGAAAGTAACGTAAGTTTAAATTTTGAATACATGTGTTTTTATCTGTTTCAAACTTTGTGGGTCAGCTAAATTTAATTATATATCTGTGTCAGCTGTGTTTGTAATTTGATGAGACCGTGGTGCGTTTAAAAGCCTAGCAGCAGTGGGGGATGGAGTAGTTTGGTACTGTAGTATGACTCCATCACACTGTAGGACCAGGACAAGTAAAGGAACTGTATTAAAAACGGTAGGGTCAAAGTAGCGACAATAAAGTGCTGGCACCAAAACTAACTCAAATAAACAAATTGAGAAGAACAGCTGCGCCGAGTTGAAGCTCTAATTGCGCAGTGACAACCTGCAAAACAAGTGTAATTTTTAGGATTTCACAGTATCTCCTGTTTGAAGACAATGCATTGGTAAAAAAATAAATAAATTCAGTTTGACGCATTTTACTGAACATTAAAATTCGTTTTTGAGACTGTAGCTACTTTTTGGTGCAAATTTTTTGGCATCCATAATATGTTTTCTCTTCTGTCCTGTCTTCAACAATATGTAAAAGTACAACACTATGATGATGAATGTAAATAAATTCTATGTAAAACATGCATGAGCCTAAGTCAAAATTAAATTAAATAAATGCACCCCTACCACTGCACTATTTGGTCACGTATCTGTGTGTGTATTTTGCATGCTCATTTCCTTATCTTCTCAGGGTATCGGTTTATTGCATGGCAACAGTTCAGAGGCAGGAGAGCAGCTGATGAAGACAATGATGAAGTCCACAAGAGCTGCCCCTCCTGACGGGGGCTACGGCTGGGTGGTGGTCATGTCGGCCTTCTTCATCATGGGCCTCACCGCTGCTGTCCTCAAGAACTTTGGCCTTTTCTTCCTGGACATCCAGAGTCACTTCGGCGTCCTGACCAGCACCACCTCCTGGGTCACCTCCACCACCATTGCAATGTTTCACCTAGGAGGTAAAGAAAGAAAGAAAGATTTTTTTTGTTTGTGTTTTAAAATTCAAGGTGTGTTTACAGTCTTGTTTTGACCCTCTCCTCAGCTCCAGTAGCCAGCACACTGACCTTACAGTTTTCTCAGAGAGTGGTCATCATAGTCGGAGGTCTGCTGTGCACCTCAGGGATGTTGCTGGCATCACTGGACCTCAGTCTGCCCTGGCTCTACCTCACGATGGGCATCCTGCAAGGTACGACCTACTGAAACCTAAAAAGATATCTGCTCTTTCTGCTCATTCAGTTTTACCAGTTTTAGTCTGAGGAATGGGAAGTGAAATCTTACACTTACATCCTGTTATTTCAGTTATTCAGACCGCTTCTGTGGCATTGTATAGGTTTGATTCCCCTGGAGGCCATTCGCTGCATGTCATTCTCACTCCCATGTCTCTCTAAACCAGTGGTTCCCACCTTTTTTAGCTTGTGACCCCATTTTCACATAAAAATTAAAAATTTCTAACTGCACGTCAAGATGTGCTGCATTTTATTTGAATGATTTATATTCAAGCAAGTGAAAGTACAGAATACAGTTGTTTAGGATTGTGTGTGGTATTTTTAATCATAATTTTAAAAGGAGTAATTATTTTTCATGAACTACATTACATAAGTGTTTACTGTTCCATTTGAGTGAATGATTTATATTTTACAATTGTAATGGCATAAACAAGTCTATAATAGAAGTGAATGACATGAAGCCATAAAAATGTTGTATTTGTGAGGTCAGAGTGACCCTAATATGTCTGTTTTTATGACCACATGCAGCTGTAACTGAGGTTTAATATTCAACCACAAAATGAAAACAGTTTCCAATCCATATTAGAGCTTGAACAGTGAGAGATGAATGATACTAAAAGACTTTTTTTTTCCATAATCAACAGAAACACACGCCAAAAATCAATTTTGTGGATAAAACAGTGAGGCTTGTTGTTGCATATTTGTGTAAATGAGCAGCTTCAGTTGCAGCCTTGATGCATATTTTGCCTGTTTTCACCTGATAATGTGTTTCATGGTGTTTTTATGTCACAAAGTCGTAGCTGGATGAGTTCACCTGGTCTTCTGTTTCCAGGTTTGGGTATTTCCTTCTCGTGGATTCCTGCCAACAGCATGGTGAGCCACTACTTTTCGCGCTGGCGCCCCATGGCCTACGCCATCGCCAGCTCGGGGGAGTGTGTGTTCGCGGTCATGTTCAGCCCGTTCTTCCAGTGGCTCATTGAGACGTACACCTGGCAGGGCGCCTTGATCATCATCGGAGGCCTTCAGCTCAACCTGTGCGTCTGCGGCGCCCTCATGAGACCCCTGGAGACGTCGCAGCGCCCCGTCCCAACAACAGACAAAGACCAAAGTCCACTGAAGAACAGGGTCATCTTCCAGTTCTCGCTGCTCAGGAAGCCCGAGCTGCTCCTCTACATCCTGTTCGCCATCTTTGCAGCGGCAGGTTTCTTCATCCCGCCTCTCTTCCTCGTGCCCTTCGCCAGCAGCTTAGGGATGGACGACTACTGGCCGGCCTCCATCCTCTCGGTGCTGGCGCTGGCCGACCTGGCCGGGAGGCTGATCTGTGGCTGGGTGGCCAACATGAGGCTGCTGAGGAACCTGCAGCTGCTCACCATGGTGGTCTCTCTGCTCGGGGTCGTGCTCATGCTGCTGCCGATCAGCCAATGCTACTGGAGCATCGTGGTGTTCGCCTCGCTCTACGGCTTCCTGTTCGGCTGCGTGGTGGCCATCCATGTCACCGCCATCGTGGACATTGTGAGCCTGGAGGGATTCGACAGCGGCCTGGGACTCTTTATGCTCTTCAGGAGCATCGGTGGCTTCATGGGTCCACCTGCTGCAGGTGAGATTCAGATTTCAAATTTCACGTTATTGTCATTTTTATGTAAACGAGGCACTGTGCAGCAATTCAAAAACAATTTAAAGAAGACAGTGCTGCAATACAACCGTCAAAAATATTAAATAAGTCAGTGCAGCATTAAGAACATGAATTAACTATTGAATAGTTAATAATACTAAATGCTAAGATACATGTTAAAGGTTGACTATGTAGGATTTCCAGAACAATAACAGAACGTTAGACCGTTGCTAGGTAAAACGGGCCGTTGCTAGAGGACAGCAGAGGAGGAAAACTATGCAGGATTTACCTTTTTACCGTCATTAACAGCATAATAAATGACTTGTAGCTTGTTACAGAGAGAGTGCAGGCTCTCTGCCTTCCACACCGCTGCTGGAAACCAAACTTGCGCTCAGAGCCTCCGCTGTCACTGCTTCGAAAAAAAAAAAAAAAAAAAGCAGTGGTGTTTTTATGACAGATAAGACTACACAAATACAGCGATCCTAACATGTAAATGATAATCCATTGATCCACCGATTGATTATTGAAAAGGTTTTGTTGAAAACAGACGCATACGACTGGAGGAGTTCAGCTGATTAGTGAGCCATGTGTCGGCTCCAGGCAGGTAGGAATGTAAACAGAACGTTGACAAAAAGTCATTGTCGAGCCCGTCAAAAAATGTTAAAAATATAATTTCAGACTAAAAAAATTTTTTTTATGGAGAAGCAATACTTTCATTCTGTTCACCTCAAAACGCACTGTGGATGTATTATTTTTTTTTTAATATTGGTTTTAATAAATATTCTACATATTCAACCTTTAAATAAAAACTAGAAAATTTCCTCTTGGGAAATTTTGAAAGGGCACCGGAGCTACTGCCGTTCTAACCATCTCTGTCAACATCGGAATCAAACCCACGATCTTAAGGTCAAGACAGAGCTGATCAGACACATGATCATCTTTCTATAAGCACTGATATGGAGGAGCTGTAATCACATGAAGTTGACGTGTGTGTGTCTCTCTGTGTGTGTAATCACAGGACATTACCTTAGAGTGTGAGAAAGGAGTGTGTGTTCGCGGTCATTTGTATGTTATCTGTGTGTTTTTAATGTGTGTCTAAAACTGTAATGACATGAAGCTGGTTCTAGAGTCTGTGTGTGTGACTGAGATGCATCCTGTATCAGTCTGATTTAGCTGTGTGTCTGTGTTTACAAACATCTTAACGAGCTCCAGGTGGATTGTTTATGGAGTTAACGACCCTGGCCTGAGGATCAGAGGTTACCATGACAACTTGAGCTGGTTGTCAATGACGATAGGGGCCCCACAGGCTGAGGCAGACAGAAACGTCGAGAAAAAGACAGATTTTCTGCCTCTGCACTGGTCTCGCATTTAGGCTTATTCTGACAAAACGGTAGCTCCTATCAGAACAAGACACGGATCAACGGTGCCCTAAGGCCTTCCTGAAAATTTTGGTACGATTTGGTGTTTCTACAGTAAATATTTTGGCGACACGGGCAGTTTTAAAACATCGGTCCGTTCTGCTCCTCTCAGAAAATTTTTGTATTGGAGTCAATGAGGCAAAGAGACAGACATGGCCGCACTCAGAGGCTGCTAATTCAAATTCTGTAAGTCTCTCTGATATTTTGAACACATTGTGGGAGACACAACAAGTTTGTCTACAAAACTGTGAAAAAATTATGTGTGTACAGTGTAAATTGTGTCCAAGAGGAGTTTGGAAAGAGAAAGATTCAGGAGTTATTCAGGGCTTTCCCCCACTCTAGCTGATGACATCACGCACTCTAGCATGAACATTCCTCAATACATCCCATTATAATCTCATAATATCTCCAAAAATGATCATGGTCATTGATCAGGGATTGATCAAAAACTATACAACCTATCAAAACGAGGAGTAATTACACAAGACTTGTGTCTACTCAGTTTAAACAGAGTCTCTAGGTGAAAGTATGCCCGAGCAGTAGACAACAGTTGGCAGTATGAAAAATCCGATGATTTGTTCGTTTTTTGACCTTCTCCCATGCATTCTCTATGGGAAATTTTTCGCAGTTTTTCCACTTACGTCGCGAAAATTCGCTTAATAGCATAGCGATCCCGATCAGGACGCACGTTTTGATATATAATATGTCCTGCAACTCTTCGAGTTGCAGGACTAGTAGCGAATCGAAAATCGTCCGGAAGATGAAAAAAAACTAGAAAAAGAAAGCATTTCCTGCAGAAAATGCGTGTGAATGCAGAAAGCAGCTGAACGCTGTTCCTGAAGCAATGCTGAATGAGCAAAAGCAATGCTGAAGATGAAGGAATTGCTGAATCAATGCTAAATTAGCTTAAGAAACTGCTAAAGCAATGTTGAGCAGCTGAACACTATTGCTGAAGCAATGCTGAATGAGCTGAAGAAATTGTTGAATCAATGCGAAATTAGCTGAAGGAACTGCTAAAGCAATTTTGAAAAGATAGAAAGCAGTAGAAATGCTAAACGTAGAAGAAAACATTAAAATCCTGCATGTTTAAATCTAATGGTTGAATAGTTGAAATCTGCAGCTAACCTGACAGGAAGGAAAACTGATGAACCAGCGCTAATAGCTGAAGCAATGACTGAGAGTAAATTCTACTGTAAAAAGTAGAAAATGTAAGATTTTGTATGAAATGTCTGGAAATTACTTGAATTGTTTGAGAGGATGATGAAGACACAAAAAGCCTACTGAAATACATTGTAAACTGACAGCAGAAAATCATTGTTAAAGCAAATAGATTGAGCATTAGAGTAAATCAGTAAAATTAGAACATGTAAACAACAGGTTTAAAGATGTGAAATGGTTGAGAAGAGGTAGATAGATGGAGAAAGAGAGGGACAGAAAGAAAAAAGTTACAGTAAAACGCAGATTAAGGGGGAGAAAGAAAGAAAGAAAGAAGAGATAGAGGGTTTGAAAGAGATAGATATATCTATAGATAGATAGATGTGTGTGTCCGTTTGTGTGTTTGCTTGTTTGTGTGTGTCTGTGTGTGTGTGTCTGTGTCTTTGTGTGTGTCTGTGTGACAGACAGAGAGAGAGAGAGACAATGTGTGTGCGTTGCCAGGGTAAGGTTGCCATAGTGAGGTTGCCATGGAGAGGTTGTCATGTTGAGTTTGTTACAACACAGGAGCAGAGCACAGCAGATCTGGGCTCGGTGTAGCTCCCGAACAACAGCCCATAATAAGAGAACCGTACCTCCTATCAGAATCTGGTAGAGACTGACAGGTTCACAAGACCTTGCTGAACGTGGTGATATGCATTAATTGTTTGTAGGGCAAAAACTTTTCTTGATATCACAGGTTAGAAAAGGGCTCATTTCTGAAAATCAGCTCCTACTTTTGTATTGGAGTCAATGAGAGGAAGGGAGGGAACTGGTCAGAGGCGCCTAGTTTAAATTCTGTAAGTCTCTCTGGGTTTTTGAGCACACTGTGAGAAACAGGACAAGTTTGTCTACAAAAGTGGAGAAAATTATTTGTCTAGAGTGAAATTTGTGGCTGTGGGGACAGGAAAGAGAGCAAAGTGTCAGAGGATTTCCAGACAGTCTCTCACTCTACCAACTGACGTCCCCCACTCTAGCCACGAACATTCCGTCCCATTGACTGCCATGTTAAATCTGAATTTTGTCAAAATTGATCATGATCAGTTGAAGGGTACTGATCAATAACGGTAGAAGATATGAAGAAGTTGAAAAATAGCTGAATAGTTGAAAGTTTTGTGAACATTTTAAAAGTTGAATCAAGTCTGTAGCTGAAAGTATGCTGAAACAGTTGAAGTTCAAAGAAGCACAAGATTTGAAGAGTTTGAAGAGGTTTTCAATGTATTCCTATGGGGAGAAAAATTGCAGAAAAAGTTAAATATTTTAAAAAGTATAAATAGTTGAAAAAAGTTGAATAATAGCATAAAAGTGCTGAAAAAGCTGAACGTTTTGATATTTGAATTGTTGAAGTAGCACAAAGTATGAAGAACTAGTTAAAAAATGAAAAACGGCGGAAGACGTAAGAATAATAATAATAATAATAATAATAAGTATAAAGATTTGAATAACAAACAGTGTGAATGCCTTCTGCATTCACACTAATAATAACTAGGAAAAAATCCACAGAATAACAATAGTGCCCGGCTTCGCCGGGCACTCGTCCCTACAGCTATTTCATAGCTGTTGGGTCGAGTGCCCTGGCGATGGCCGGTGCCCTAATAAAAAAGCTGTATGTGATTAGATTAGATTATCAGGGGGAAAAAAGTAGAATATGAAGCTGAAGGTGAATGAGTCAAATGGATTTTTAAAAGAATATTATTACATCCAAAAAAACAGATGTAGATTAGATTATACCCAAGAAGAGAACCTGATGTTCTTACAAAATAACCTGCAGCACAAGTCAGAGCAACAACCTGTGTGTGGTAACAGCTCTGTAATCAATGAGGTGAATCTCTTCTCCAGAAACGATGCTACACATTCAAAAACAAACATATGACCCATGTTTTTCAATCCAACACTGCAGGTAAGACTGTCGATCGGGTCATGTATTCATCAGCCCTTGTTTTATATTTCAGGCTGGCTGGTGGACGAGACAAACGACTACAGCGCTGCCTTCTACCTCTCAGGCCTGTGCCTCGTCACATCAGCTGTGTTCGTGGTCGTGGTCGACCGCCTTCTTCAGAGGAGAAAAGCCTTGGAGGCTGAAGTTCATCAGCAGGAGACCTGGGAACCTGCACAAGGACAAGTCAAGTGAGACACAGTTAGTAAGACTTTTTACCTGAATGACCCTGGAGGCCACAGACAAGCGAGTCAGTGGAGAAGATTGATCCACGCTTCTTGGTCCCCAGGTCACTGCTGCACCTTACTGGTTAAACAGACAGAAAGTGAATATTGCAATAAGTATGTTTTTTTTTTTGTTTTTTTTTCTTGCTCATACCAAATTTATCTTCTAGCTTTAGGTGAAGTTTTTCACTCTGCAAGATCCCAACTTGCCTTTACCCCTGAAGGACCAGAGCTTCTGAACAAACAAGCAGCCTGAGCTACTAAGCTTAACTCTGAAACACTCCACATGTTGATGTGTCTGTGCCTCCGCTGGTCACTTCATTTTGGAGACTTTAGTCCCAGGGTCTTTTTTGAGACCAAGTCCGATGAAAAGACTTGAACCAACAACATGCATCTTCCCTGCTCTGTCTGTGCTTCTTATCTTCAAGATCATTTGTTTCTACTAAAGTCAGATCTGTGTAAAAAAAAAAGAAAAAAAAAAAGGTATTTATCAGGATTTTAAGCTGCAACTAAACCCCGGTCTGACAGTGCTGGTTTCACTTGCACATTTGACCCCTGAGTGTTGCTGAAATCATGCTCATTCTCCTTCATGTCGACACTTGCTAGAAAACATCCATCTTTTACACACAGACATTTGGTGCACAGATCGGCTCATGGCAGCAGCCTGTTGCACAGACTCTGGATAAACTTCAGTGTTTGGTAGTGAATCAACACGTCAGCCGGTGCGAACATGTGGTTTGTAGTTTTCAGTCAACAATGGCTCAGTGTGTTGCAGAGGAATAAGATGTTGAAAAAGATGAATGGTTGTTGATTTTGGTCTTTTCATGGGATGCGTTTACAGTGATTGTATCAGTATTACTGCAGTATTTATCGTTCCTCCTTCATGGAGCGTTTTTAGCAGCAGGAGATGTTTTTCTGTTTGGGCCTGACTTAAATTCAGTCAGAATATTATTTTTGATTAAGACCAAGTATTTTACTTTTTTTCTTATTTGGAAAAGCAGAGGTATGTTTTTTTTTTTTTCTTTCCTTGAAGATGCTGGACTCTTATATATAAACATGAATGTGGGTCAGTCCAGTGTGGAGCTCAGGTTCACGGCTCAGGTTCCCTGTGACGACAGGATGTATGGATTTCCTGTTGAAGGCCGTTTCTTATGTCACTTTTATGATTATTCAGCTTATCCAATCAAATCAGTAGGGGCTTAATCATATCTTGAATATAAGTTATTGTTACTGAGGTATTGTATACGCACAGTTTACCAATATATCACTTTATTTTAATGCTGCATATTTAAGCCTTTTAAATGAATTAGTTTTAATAGGAGGTTTAAAAGTGTCTTATGTTTTTAAATGAAATTCTGCCTTACATGTTTGTAAACATTTATCTCAATATATTTGATTTTTTAAATGTCACCAGCTCTGGTTGCAGTTAAAAAAAAAAACAATTTTAAGAAATAAATCTGCACTGATGGTTTTTAAATACAACTCTGTAATTTGCGTCTGTAATCTTCTGAAGCAGCCTCAAACTTCCAGGAGGTGAACACTGAAACTGAGATCAGGATATTTGTAGTGTCTTTTGGGAATCTGTGGTATGTGCTGTACAAATTGCTCATGGGTTAAAGTGCAGTTACGCAACCACATTCTCAAATTGTTTTCACTTGGTTTACAAACTTCAACTAGAACTCAACCAATTACAATAGAAAATAAATTAATCTGCATTTTCTGCATCTATTTTTCTGAAGTTTTCTACATCTATTCTAAAAATAAAAAAAAAGGCAGAAATCCACTGATTCCAGCTTTGCAACAGTGAATTTGATCATTAGTTTGGGTTGGTGATCAGACAGAAAAGAACCATTCAAATTTATCAACCTGGGATTGATTATTACTATTTATAAATAGCATGCCAACCTAAACTGAAATGTTTCTCTTAATCTGAAATTCCCTTAGTCACCACTTGGTGGCAGTATTGCCATAAACAAGAAAGTTTGAATTTACCTGTATGTGTTAAAAGTCACACAAACACAATTAAAGAAAAATGTTTAATACATTTAAAGACTTTTTTTCTCTACAGACAAAACATTGAGATTAGAAAATAATTCACGTAAAATCAACATTAAGACATTATTTTCTATGTATCCAACAAATGCCACAACATACTTTAAAACATTTCCATACTACAGATGCATATTAACAAAAGCCTAGAAGGAAACTAACATCTATAGTTTGTCATATTTGTGGGGAAAAAACTGGGAAAAGCCAAGGCAGCTATTTTACACAACAGAATAGAGGCACCAAGGGCGTTTTCTTTATCAGATGCTGGGAGTCAAAAACAAAAACAAAAAAAAACTGTACTCAGCTCAGTGGCACAGTGTTTCAGAGGTGTGTTACAGAGCGGACTCAGAAGTTGCACCTTTGGTCCATTTAAAGTTCAAGAAGGGTAAATACCCCCATAATCCCCCAGACCAGTCCCAGCGTCCCGACTCAGACCTGACATCCATTCATAATAACTAGGCTAAAGACTCGGTGTGAAATCAGAAAGTGCTCAGGGACTCTCCTGCAGATTCACAGACAGCTGTAGGCTCCTTTAAACTCACAGGACACTAATGTTAAAAACAAGGCAGGACAGGGAAAGTCTGAAATCATCAAAACAACAAAAACAGGAAAGAGATGGAAGAAAACAGCAGCAGAGACGGTCTAGTAGTTCATTGTCTGGTGAAGAGCCTGACAGCACAACCTCTGCATTTCTGTCTGAACCCAAGTTGCACAAACATTAATATTATTATATTAATGCTATTATTTAACGTGACAGTCAACACATGTCACTCCAGTTTATTAAACTACACCGAGACAGGCGACAGAAAAACTTCTTCTCCACCTAACGTGATTTCACAAAGTAGTGTTTTTGGGCCTTAACTGCCCCTTCTTCCCTCCACAACTGTTTCAAGTCTGAGTTTTTTAAGCGCTTGGAGCTTCAGCGGGACGTTGGGACCGGACCAGATTAAGGGGGGGACATCTATGAGGACGCCCTGTTCTCCTCATACGGAGACTCGTAGACCTCCATGGGGGGGCAGGTGCACACGAGGTGCTGGTCGCCGTAGATGTCGTCGATCCTGGAGATGGTCGGCCAGAATTTGGTCTCGGGCCTGATGAAGGGCTGGAAGGTCAGAAAACAACGGCACAATAGTGAGAAAATAGTCAGAGTTACTGAAATGCTAATGGACAGTTACATAGTACATTTACTGAGGTACAAACACTAAATATATTTTACTTCTTATTATACTTTTTGGAAACTTCTGACTTTGAAAACTTAAGAAATGTGAAATAAATATTATTTTATTATGTGATGCTATAGGAAAAACTGCCTACAAAAATTATTAAATTTTTATGGCCATTTCTTTTTGCTAGTGTTTGTTCGAGCAGCGAGTCGTTTAATTCCTTAAGTTTTGTAAACGTGGAAAAAAAAAAAAAAAAAGAGAGAAGACTTGAGAAAAATGTTTAAATACTACAAGTACCCGTATACATATATGTAAAAGTTATTCAAAGTACAGAACTCCATGAAGTTAAACTATATTTGTTTTACTGCAAATTTTAGTAACTATTTTTCCCCCTAAAAAATAGTTACTATTCATTGACTCTGTGGATTTTTTTTACTTATTATTATTATTAGTAGTAGTAGTAGTAGTAGTAGTAGTAGTAGTAGTAGTAGTAGTAGTAGTAGTATATATTTTTAATCTATTAATTTATTTTTATTATTATTAAATTGGAGGCAGAAATGACCAACCAAACTAACATTGATGTGGAGATCAAATTATAGAGGCTTGTTTGCTTTCAGGACCGTCTGTGCCTCAATGTTGTTGCGATTCCTACTTTTCACCACTAGAGGTCAATAAAGACCAGGAATTATCCAGAACACTTTTAGTTGAGCAGGAAACTTTGAGCAGAGTGCTGAGTTGTCAGAGACGAGGACACTCACCAGGGGGAAAGCAGCAAACTCCCTGGAGTAAGGTCTGTCCCAGTTGGAGGATGAGATGCAGGCCAGAGAGTGAGGGGCCATCTGTGCACAAACACACACAAAAAGGCTGTAACATCGACCATCTGAGGATTGTATATACACCAACTAATCCACTTCATGAATAAAAAGAGAACAATAGCTCCAGTGTTGTACCTTGAGCGGGTTGATGCGCGAGTCCATCCTTCCCTCCTCGATGTCTGCGATCTCCTGTCGGATAGCGAGCAGGGCGTCACAGAACCGGTCCATCTCAGCCTTGTCCTCCGACTCGGTGGGCTCGATCATGAGCGTACCAGCCACCGGCCACGACATGGTGGGCGCGTGGAAACCTGGATAGACCCAAATCAGAAACAGACGGTTAAAAAAAACAAAACACCAAATATATAAAAAGGTAACACCCTGTGCACTCAAGGCAGAAGCAGTTTCAGAGACACAAATAATGAGGACTGCTGTATATATACACAGTAACTCATCGTACCATAGTCCTGCAGCCTCTTGGCAACGTCGACAGCCTCGATATTTGCCGTCTTCTTGAATGGCCTCACATCCAGGATGAACTCGTGAGCTACAAAACCTGTTCAGAGCAACAAAAAAACAAACGGACATAAACAAACTGTCTGAGCCCCCGAAGGTGTAAGAGAGTAGAAACAACGCCGCACCTTTCCTGCCTCTGAAGAGGACTTTGTAGTGACTTTCCAGCCTCTTAGCCATGTAGTTGGCATTGAGGATGGCCACCTCTGTAGCATGAAGCAGACCCTTGGATCCCATCATCTAAAAAAACACAGACATACTATTAAAAACGGACAATCCCATTAATGTAGAACATAATAAAATCTGTCTATTTGTTTTAATATTCAGATCTGTGGTGGCTCTGTCATAACATCAGATTTTTTTGCACGATCCATTACACATTCAGACATGCAGCTAATTACTGTTGTGTTGCTTTCATGTAAAAACAGGTTCTATTATTCAGCTCTTTGAAAAATAAGACAATAAAGTGGAAGTTGGAGGCAGAGCAGTGACCTCAGGTCAGACAACATCTAAAATTATCACACTGGAGGTATTTTGTTTGTTTTGTTTTCCATTTGATTGTTGCAGACTCTCAAAAATCTTCTGTCTCCCCCATCCTGAAATCAGCACATTTTATCTCTTCGGAGCACTTCTTCCTGATTAAACCAATAGTGACATCACTTATTGGTCACCTCCACAGTGACATCATGACCTTTAAGTTCATGTGACTCCGGCACTAAAGTCACACGACAGCCAAGTGACTTGAACAGCTCATTATGTGGCAACATGTGAGAGAGGAGCTGATGTCGCTTACAGTAAATATTTTAAACACGTAATGTCAAATAGCAAATCCAGTTGTCTCTGATCTCCCCTTGTTATTCCAATTCAAAGTCAAGACTCATGCAAGAAGCAGTTAGTCTAAGGGTTTTAAGTAACACAAACAGTGGGGTCTTTATTTTCTCCGCTGACTGAACAAGTCTGGATCTTGTCTCTGATAATGTGCACCGACCTTGATGTAAACCCAGGAGATGGGCAGGATGGCGCTGGAGCCCCAGGGGGCGGCGCTGATGGTGCCCAGTGAGCTGCTGGTGTTGACCGACTGCATGGGAACCACGGGGTGGCTCGGCAGGAACGGGGCAAGGTGGGCCTTCCTGGTGAGGACGGAGCAGACGGACGTGGTCAGGCTCAAAGAGTAAAAACCCTCTACTGTCATCAGACTCTTTCTATAAGTGATGATGTTATTCTTCTATGAATAACTAATAATTCAAATTTAGATACTTTAAAATTATATTTTATGCTAAAGTTTGATAAAAGACTATTTTACAGGTTCTAAATTATTAAAAATGTGATGCAGGTTAACTATTTCAACTCGTCTATACTGTAAACTTGCAGGTGTGAGCGTAAGTAGAGCTGATTTAGTGACAGACAAAGACATAATTTCACTTTTTTTTTGTTGTTTAATTTGACTTACACTCCAATGGGACCCATGCCAGGTCCTCCTCCACCGTGGGGGATGCAGAAGGTTTTGTGCAGATTCAGGTGAGAAACGTCAGAGCCGTAATCTCCAGGGCGACACAAGCCCACCTGTAAGACAGAGAAACGTGAAGAAGATGCTTTTATCCTTTTTTTAATGGTTTCATCAAATCATTTGTGTGTGTTTTTTGATTTAATGCATAAAATTCACGTTCAATTTTTGAGCTTACTCTGAATATTTGTGACTCACTACATCTTAAAAATCAGACTTAAAGACTGTCAGGGATTGGTGGAGGTTATATTAGCGTGAAAATCATATGCATATTATATAGAGGCCAAAGGTTATTTATTTACAGCATGATAACATCTATTAGCCTTTTATTCTAAAAGCTTTGAGTTTCCACTAATTAATCATTTACTGATGAACAGCACTACACAGCGTATTGTGCTGCTGTTCCTTCTCTCACCTGGGCGTTCATGTTGGCACCATCCAGGTACACCTGGCCACCGTTGGCATGAATAAGATCACACACGTCTCTGATCTTCTCCTCGAACACACCGAAGGTGGAGGGGTAGGTGATCATCATGGCCGCCAGGCTCGCCTTGTGTTTATCCACCTGTGAGAGGAAGCAGCATGAAATATTCATTAGGACTAAAATATAGATGGCGCCCTGGGAGCCTGGGAGGTCAAAGCTGCTGACTGTAAACCACCAACTCAACTGGAGCGCTTTCTTTCTTCCTGTTACTTCCCCCAAACAAAAGGTTTTAAATGAACCCTTAAAAAAACCTAATGGAGGTTTGTGAATCAATACAGAGAAAATATGACCTGCAACCTCTGAAATGTGACAAATACAAGAGCTGTCACATCGATAGTCTTGATAAATACTTGTAGCTGAAATGTACAATTCAATGTCAATATTCCATTTCATCACACCAAAGCCAGACTGTAATAGAAAAATTAGCTACTGACAACGACTTGCCTTCCACAGATCATTATCTATTCATGATCGACGACTTTATACATAAATATTTCAGTAAAGAGTATAAAAAATGAAAAGTCATACATCTTGTTTGTAGTGATCAGCTTCAGTCTGTAAGTTTGGCCCACAGACTCTACATCTAAGAAGCAGTGTGTCCTCACTTTTAGGGTCAAGCACCAGACTGATGGATCCTTCAAATCACATCATGCTGTTCAATAACGTTGCTCAGACTCCTTATCACAATCATTAGCATTAGACAAGGATCCTGTCTCTGAGAGTTAATCGATCGTCGTGTGTCCGCCCAGAAGGGAAACAACAGCTCAGTTCTCACCAGCGCTTTGAGGTGTGCCAGGTCGATGTTTCCGTCCTTGTCCACCTCCACCACCTGAACCTTCATGCCGGCCATCTGAGCGCTCGCTGGGTTGGTGCCGTGGGCCGACTTGGGGATCAGACAGACCTGGAGTTAAAGAATATATATATTAAGTCAGATAACAGCGTTAAGAAGTTGTGATGCATTTATGACCAGGATGATATTCAGCATCTGTTAAAACCTGGCAGGCTATGACCTTGTGATAACCTCTCACTCTCCAGGAACAGAAAGGAAGAGCTGATATAGGCTTTGTGGGGACTAAGTCCAAATCTTTGATAACAATAGGCGGATTGTACTGTAATTAATTTCCTTCAGCGATTTTAAATCTAAGAAAACCACATTGCCAGAAAGCGTACAGTATCTGAAGAGAAAATACAAAAATATACTTTGAAATCAAAAGCAGCTCAGGCTTCCAGGCTTCTCTATGTTTAATAAAATACCAATTAAGTGTTGAATTAATAAAATACATTCTCTATCTATAAGAAAACAGAAGGTCTTTTAAGGTTTCAGTCTGTGTGGGGAAATAATCTCACTCTTTGGTTGAATTTTGATCCAGCCCACACCCACTGCCGGCACCAATGCATAACCTGCCTTCAGGTCACTAATTGATTTTATCCCTTATTAGGGTGACACTTGCGTGACTAAGTTACAAAATGTCATAAAGGAAACTGGGGCGCTCAGACCTTTGGGTTGGGTAACTTCGACCCAACGACTGACTGGGACAACAGTGCAGAGGCCGTCGCACCGGTGACTTGCAGTTATCAAAGTCTTGGAGGCTCCAAATATGGGATCTTGAAAGCAGGTAACCCATAGAGGGTTCACAGCCCCCCCTCTGTTTGCACAAACGGTTGTTAGTTTGGACCTTGACTGTTTCAAGGGATCAGGCCACTATCTAAGATGTCCTTATGAGGGAGCTATTAAAAAAGGCCCAATAACAGTACAAGACAGGAATACCTGCGTCAGCCAGTCTTTAATCTGAGGGGGGCGTCTTATCTCGCCTTGTCCTTGGATCTACCGCCAATCAGCACGTCAGGATACTGGAGGAATTTCTAGCCAGCAAAACCTGAAACCTGCTGTAGCCCTGAACAATAAAACCAAATTGACTGACTCATCTTTACATATCATACTTGTATCTGTGGCCAAATTAGTATTAGTATAGTATTTCTAAGAATAGCACAGGCGTTATAGTTTTATTGCTTTTAGAGGAACTCTCATCCTTGTGGAAAAACAGGGAGGACTTACTGTTTCACTTTTAGTTGGGTTTATGCAACGTTTTTGGGTAATACTCTTATTTGCTGAGAGTTGGATGACGTGACTGATATCACCTCCCTGTCTGTGGATTAAAGTGAGAAGCTCCAGACAGGAGAGAGAGGTACTGGTAGCTCAGCTCTGCTTTGTAGCATAAAACCCTGGTTATGCTGTCTCTGTAAAAAAAGTAGTCAAATCTGCCTCATTAGCACATTATACGTGTGCGTTCTGCTTGTAGTCTCCTGTTTATTAATGCACCGGCACGAAATCTTCATGCTACATAGCAAATAAGGACGTTCCCCAAAATAACCATTACTTGAAATATATTTTCCTCCAAAACTGTGATCCTAACTGAACAAAGTTTTAGTTTTAATCCCAACATTCCTCAGTGTTATTTGCTCTCAGTGCAGATAGTTAAAAGGCTGTCTCGTTATTTAATCTTATTATCATCAACTTGACATTAATTCTCAATGATTTTTTGGCTTGACTTTTCTTATCTCTCAGCAGCAGCAGCAGCAGCAGCAGCAGAAGCGGCACACTTACACTTCTGTTGCTCTCTCCCTTTGAGTTCAGGTAGGCTTTTATGGCAGCCAGGCCAGCATATTCTCCCTGAGCACCACTGGAAGACAGGGCAAAAACACCATGGTCATGTATCACACACACACACACCCACATCCTTACCTCAGCACAGTTCAAAGACCAGTCTGCAGACATTACCAAAAGGGGAGAAAACGCAGCATGGTGTGCAGTTCATAAACCTGCTGCAGCTGGTACATGGTGATACACAGATCATGTAGGTGTGTGCTTTATCAGCTCTATCAATGTTCTTTCTGCCTTTCTATCCTCAATCAGAGCTGTGTTCACACTCAAACCATGCACATACAGCATGTACAATTAATAGACTGTAGAATCAGTCTTTTACCAAAGAAGAACAACAACCGGTTGCTAAAATCTTCCAGCTATAATAAAAGGCAGAACCGTTGACTGTCTGCACGATTAACACGTTCAACAAACAATCTTATGTAGTTCTCATAACTTTAGCTACATAAACTAAACTAATCTATTACATGATGACAATGAGAGTCGACTGATGTTATATCTAAACCGGGGCTGTCAACTAAACATTAACATGTGAGGCACATTAACATGGGTCACAACAGCAGTAACATTATAATGAGCTGGTTTAATGTTTAACATGTTCTTGGCTTGGCACATCAACACTGACTACAGTTACAGCTGAGGTGCAAAACATTACACATTAGATTTGAAGGTATTTGAAAGTATTGGGCAAATTACATATTTAACCTGACAGAACTGCATTAAGGGATAGTTCAACATTTTTGGCAAATTGGCCCATTGTCATAATCCCTATAGTTTTAGGAATAGGTTCGTTACCTTTAATTGTCGGTGCAAGCTGCAGTATTTTTAGAGTGGCGGAGCAGAGCCACATAGCGTGTTGAATGTGCAGATCACAACTTGTCCACGAGAGCATTTTGGAGAATTTGTGTTGTATTTGATGAGTTTGATGAGGGAAACCAAGAAATCTCATGAGCCTCCGTAGTGTAGCTCTGAGCAGCTCGCGGCTCTGCTCCACTGTTCTAAAAATAGCTTGCACTGACAATTAAAAGGTAACGAACCTACTCCTAAAACTATATGGGTTTTTTCAATGGGCCAAAATGTTGAACTATCCCTTTAACAATGGCTAAGAGATCACTAAAGTTTATATGTATTATATCCAAACTCTCGTTGCAGTCACCAGAAATTTGCATTGAGCCATGACACTTGCATGACATAAATTAACATCCAACATCTTTACACTTTTGTATAATAACTGCTTCAAGCCAGAGGTCGGAGACTATACATCTAATAAGTTTATGAGCTCTTCTCTTACCTGTTTGGCTGGAAGGATATCTTGTCGTAGCCGGTCACCTCACAGAGGTCTTTCTCCAGCTGTCTGAAGAGTGTCTGGTAGCCCTCAGCCTGGTCCAGAGGCACGAATGGGTGGATGTTGGCAAACTCCCTCCAGGTGATGGGCTGAAGAAAGAAGAGGAGAGCAATGAGCTGAAGGAGTGGAAATAACTTTCTAAAAAAAAAAAAAAAAAAACATAATTAAAAGTTTTAAGCAGATCTACTGAATCAGATCTACTGAATTACTCACCATGAGCTCCGAAGAACTATTTAGCTTCATTGTGCAGGAGCCCTTGAAGAAGAAAACTACATTTTACCAACACAAGTCTCGCATAATTACGGCATCATATGAAATTCAGCCTTTTTTTTTTGCAAATGCGAATATCTTGTCATCTCAACTCCAGGGGGCACTAACCAGTGGGATCATGCTGTGCACCAAGGAGATGTCCTTGTTCTCCAGGCGCTTCATGTATCGCACAATGTTGGTCTCGGAGTGATAACTGGAGACAAAGAAGAACCACAAACCGTAAGATACTGCACAGAAGTGTAGTCACACCAAATGTTGATCCTATTACCCCTCTCATTTTTTTACTGCACTTTAAACAGTTAATTATACTATAATAATTATATAACTATTATAATACTATTCATGGTCTATATTTGATTTATTGTAAAGGAATAACATCAAGGATTTATAGCATTTGAAGTCCTGATTGCAGGTTGCTGTTCAGCCAGTTATACACATAATATTGTTGGGTAGCTGCCAGCAGAGACTCGTGATGCCGCAAAGACTGTTACTTTTCCACTACTACTGCAGAAATAATTGGTTTAAATGCTAACTCTATCAAGAAAAAGCGCATGCTTTATTTTGTATAATAAATTAAACCTGATCTTAAGAGACTGCAACTGGACGAACACCAGCCTGGGTTTATTTTAAAAAGGAGCCGTTTAAGGTCAGGAGAGATTAATTATACAAAGAGTGTATAAAAATAGAAAATGTTATATATCACATATTAGTTCCAGTTTGCAATGTACTGTTAATCCTCTGAGGTAAAGGTCTGTTAAGCAAAAGATGAAAACAGATTTAACAGCAGTAGTGAGCGCAGCAGCCTCATGTCAAATAACCACAGCAATGAAAAGTCTGTAAAGTCAGTTATGCAGTATGGTCACTATGGAAGTAATAAACGACAGTGCCATGTTTGGCAAGTGCAGCTACGGTCAATGAGACCAGTATCCTGATATTTATAGCCCAACATGTCATAAAGGCATAAAGTCAGTATCACTGTCTGTCCGGTGTGTTATCACTGGTGTAATGTGTTGTAATTCAACTGAGTAAAAACCAACCTGTTAAAGATCTGGTGCAAGAGGTACTTGCTCGTCCTCTTGAAAGGACTTCCCATGATTCCCTTCACCCGCTCGCCCATCTTCTCAGCGATCAGCTCCTGGAAATGTTAACATTTTAACATTTTTTTAATTTACCTTAGAGCTGCCTCTACAAATAAAATCCTGACCAGGTACAACTAACAATTACATGAGATAAACTATAAATAAAATGCGGGTGAATAACAATCAACGTACAGCTGATGATTCACAGCCAAAGACCCACAGTAAATCGTCCAGGTCCCTCTCAGTCACTGTCTCATCCAGAGAGACACCCAGCTGTAGAGAAGAGCACAGATAAAAACACAAGATGGTCAAAAAATACAATAAAACGTCAAATAGAAACAATAAAATAAAGACAGAAACTGACACTTTATAAAGACTATTAACAATTAGATAGGAATTGTGAAATATTCAATTCCTCATCTATAAAGCATTCTTCCCTACAATATGACTAATATATGTATTAAGATACAGATGTTTTATGAAGTATTTAATAAACAACCTGAATGAATTATGAACCATTAAGTGTTCAATAATTTTTACATGGCTAAATCATTGTATGTAAAACTGCAGCTCTAAATATTTGTTAATCATCTATTAAAACTTTCTAATAGATCTAATGAATGAGGACCGGTGGAGCAATGCATACTCTATATTGTATCATGTTTTGTGTTCACTTTCACTTTCGGTGCTGCAACGTCTGTGTTCCCGTTAAAAACCATAAAGAATTCATCCTCACCACTCCCTCGGTGTAGACTCGTAGGTTGATCTGCCTCTGCACGGCTCTCTCCAGGATGTCCTTGGCCGCCACGCTACAGTTGATCTTCAGAGTGTCGAAGAACATCTCACTGTGCAGCCGGTGTCCTGCTCTCTTCAGACCTGAAACACAGCAAGTTGTTCACCTGAATCCAAAGTGTCCAGAATGATGACATGTCTTACCATAAAATGACTTTTATACACAAAGACTATATCTTTTCTCTATCACTAACAAACAAACACATCTATCACACAAAGTTTCACAAACTGACAGACGCAACCACATCTGGAAAATGATTCTGCTACCGAATCAATAAAACATTGATTTCAAGTAAAAACACCACCAACCTTCAGCAAGGATCAGAGCAGCGTTGTGTGTCCTCTCTGCGATGTGTTTGAGGCCCTGAGGACCGTGGTACAGTGCATACATGGCAGCCATGTTGGCCAGCAGAGCCTAGGAGGATGCAACAAAGACATTTGTTTTTTTCTATATCAGCTAATTGACAGAGTCTTTACAAAAATATAAGAAACATTTTTTTAAGATGGTTATTCAGAATTGTTTCACTTCCTGCCCGGTCCCGTACCTGTGCAGTGCAGATGTTGCTGGTTGCTTTGTCTCTGCGGATGTGCTGCTCCCTGGTCTGCAAAGCGAGTCGATACACCTCCTTACCGGCTGCGTCCCTGAAATATAAATTTCACCGTTGAGTTTCCTCCTCCACGGGATTTAACTTGAAGCTCTCTCACGGGGACTCAAGTGTGATCCAATGTCTCACCTGGTGACGCCAACCATCCTGCCAGGCATCATCCGCACCAGGTTATCTTTAACAGCGAAGAAGGCAGCATGTGGACCTCCATAGCACAGAGGGACGCCGAACCTCTGGGAGCTGCCCAGGGCGATGTCCACTCCAAACTCACCGGGGGGACGCAGCACGCAGAGCGCCATCAGATCAGTGGCACAGCAAGCCAGGGCCTGGAGCAGGGGCGACAGAGAAAGTGAGTCACGGTGTTGTATGCAGTTGTGCAAAGACTCCTCTGACTAATCTATTGCGTTATACAGTTATGACGCATAAAACATTGTGGATTTGAAAGAATGATTTCCAACTGCAACAACAACTTAATGATGCATGAAACACATCCCAGCCCTCTGGCTAAAGCCACAGAGAGCCAAGCTTTCCATGTGAATATAAAACTGTGTGTCATCAGCGTAAACCTTTAGGTGCAGGTGTGAGATATTCAATCGTTTTCTTCAGACATCAAGACAATAAAAATTTAGATATTGGACACTTTTCTATTGAAACCACTGCTACAAATCCCATTGCATCCTGTGGGAGCTGCCTCTCACCCCTCCTTTGTGTGCGCGGTCCACCAGGGCGGTGAAGTCCTCCACCCTGCCATCGGTGTCTGGATACTGGAAGAGCACACCGCTCACATCCTTCCCACTGAAGTCCATCTCATGAGGCAGCTTCAGTACCGTTTTCACCCCAATGTAGCTACAACAGAGGCATCAAAGCTTGAAGGTACATCATGGAAAAGACTTGACATTTCATATCTTTGTATCCAGAAGTTGTTTTTCACAGCAGAGTGAGTGTGGAGTACATACTTGGCTCTGGTCTGCACCACAGCAATGGTCTGAGGGTGGCAGCGTGGGTCAATGTAGAAAGTCCTTCTTTTGTTCTGTCTGAGAGAATTAAAAACACAAATAGCTGGTCAGAAAACTGTGGCTAGAATCCTGCAAGTCAGACCTGTGAGGCAAAACAGACATTACATCTACAGTTGAACTTTATTCTCATCTATTTCTATTTCTAATGATACGTCTAGGATTATAAGCAGCTGTAATATGTGCAAAGACTCTTCTCCACCTGTGGCACAGCTGCATGGCCTCAGCGGCAGCCGTCCCCTCGTCGAGCAGGGAGGCGTTGGCCACAGGCATGCCTGTGATGTCACAGATCATGGTCTGGTAGTTGAGGAGCGACTCCAGGCGACCCTGAGAGACCTCCGGCTGGTAAGGAGTGTACTGAGTCACCCTGAGAACAAGACACACGTTATGAATCAGCAGAGCGAGTCTGGACATGAGGACAATGGCACAATGTTGGTGGGATTCAAAGAGCCGAGAGGGGGGACAGCGGGACACATTGTACGTCCCTCCCCTCCGATTCTGGGATTTTGGACAAAAAAAAAAATGTGCGCAAGGACTGTTGATTTGGTTTTTTGGGGTCAACGAAAATCTTTGCGTGTGAGAAGTAAATCATCAGATCTCACGTGAGTTAAAGTCTCAAGTCACACAGCTTCCTATTAAAGTCACGTTACTGTGCACCACAGCAATTTACCTTAAAATGAGAAACCAAACCTCATGAGTAAACATCATTAGTTATCTGTGACTGAATCAGAAGGGGGGAGGAGGGAACAAGACTTTAGCACTTTAAAATGTCTGAGTCCTCTCCTGAGGTCAGGTCACCTGAGGTGAGGCACTCACCAGCCTGCATTCTCCAGGAGATTTCTCTGGATGGGTGGTGGTACCGAACAGTTGTAGTAGCCCATGCCGATGTAGGACCTCCATACTTTGTTCTTTGATGCAATCTTCTGTAGAGTCTCAAGAATCTCATTCTCACCTGTGAGATATTCAAAGAGAGACAGACAAAAGGTTAAACAAATATATGGAAACAGTAGCTTCAACAAAAGTCTGCTGGGCATGACTTTAGATTTTCATAAGAAGAATGGGACAGTGACAGGCTTCAAAACATTAAGAGAATAAAATGTGCCTACATGTCTGATTTTATGAGATTATTACTCTCAATATGATGAAGTAGCATTTAATTCACTCACTAGATTAACAATGAACAGATGTTTCCATCTGTTTCTTGACTGGATTATAGCAAAATGTAAAAGTATCAGAATACATGTCACATATAGTGCATTCATTCTACAACATGATGATAATAAACAAAGATTTCTCATGTTTTGACTTTACATTTCTGTCCAACACCAAACTAATTATATCAAACAAGATATGGCCAAAGATCTGATGGACAACGTCATGCATCTCATGTGGGGAAGATCAGTGCAGCACGCAGTTAGTTAGAGGTGCCATGTGTTCCTGATGCACTTAGAGCAGCAATGTGAGAAAATTAATTTGACATGTACATTGATTATTGATGGATAGGTTTATTTTCAAGGCATTTATGAGTCTGAACTAGTGGGATATTTTTACTATTTTTGTCAGTTTTTGGAGAAAATAATCTGCAGGGTTATGAAAATAATAATTTGTATCTGTCATAAATAAAGTTTGCTTCTCCAAATACATAGTGCAAGCAACTTTACTTTATTTGTTTATTTGAATGGGACAGTGCACATTAATGGACATAAAATAAATGTAAACGTGCCGGATTATAGCAAGATGCTAATTTCCCATAAACATAAAAGCAGTACACATAACAATGTAGACAACACAAAAAGATAAAAAGGCAACAATGACAATGAAGAACATATTGACAAACACATTCCACAGGTAGGAGGACCAAGAGTTTTGTTCTGGGAGATAAAGTGCATACGTGCTGGGTTAAACACCATCACTACGAAAGAACAGCTAGTGCTAAAGATGAGAGAACAATGCAGCTGTACCACATGTCATGTGTCTTCCCATCAAAATAAAGAGACTCTCTCTCTCTCTCTGCGATGGCCAGTTATTTAGCCTCATTCCCCACTGCTGTAAGGGAGCTCTGCCAGTGCACAACCAGCCTCGGAGATTCCTCTGGCCTTCCTGGCTGCCTAGCAACTCCAAGGAATGGACAATACTGCCCGTCTGAACCGAGAGCCCTGACTACTCCCGTTTTCTGGAGAAGAAAAGACACCTCTAGTCCTCAGTTGGTGTGAGAGAGAGAGAGACAGTCAGCCAGTATACAAGTGGATATTTACAGCGTCTTGGAAAAGGCAAAAAAAAAGATGCACATTCAACCCCCACAGAAGTGCTTGGTGGGTGGGTGGGTGGCTGCAGCGGCCAAATCCAGCACAGAAAATAAGAATTTAGTGACTGAGGATTATCAGCAGGTTCTGGGGTGAGCTGTTGTGTGTGTTTTAGTGTGTGTATCTGTGTGAGTTTGTGTCAGTATAAGGAGGAGTGCTTTTCCCATGGTCCCGGAGTTCTACGGGGCAGCGAAAAAAGCCTGATTCAGAAGCATCCAGGAGGCCTATTGTTGGAGAGAGAATCCTTTGCTGGCTTTGCAAACCGAAGCCCTCCAAAGCTGAACAAGCAGAAAACCAGCACGGCCTCCAGTTTGTTCCTTCAGCATGGCTTGTTGCATTATGAAAATCCGGCAGAGTCACAGGGAGCGGCCGACACAGGGCGGATCAGAGTGATGAGGAGGAAGTGATATGGACACGCCACAGTATAGCCTACCTGAGCTTCTTTATCTCACTTTACATTAGTCTCATTAATCTCTGTTGTGACAGTTTATGGTCACAGAGTCATTTAGGCTGCGTGTGTCAGCAGTTATTAACGGTGCATACACGTTTGATTAAGAAGAATATGTGAGAAAGTCTATGCCTGGGCTAAGTGTTCATTTAATATTAAGTTTAACAGACTTTCAGTATTGTTTTAATCAACTATTTCAAGATTTATTAAAGAGTTATATTTGTCCCCTAGCAAAAAAATATTAAAAATCCCCCTGTCTCAGCCCTCCACTTGCGAAATTTGCCCTTTATCTTTGAGACCTGCTGGTCAAACAATACAACACATGCATAATCATCACTATGAGCTTAAGGGGATTGTGACAGGCATTTTCCCACTGCTTTTGTGATGTTAATTGACAATGATAATCCTGATCCATACAAAAATTCTGATTTGTGATTAAAAATAAATAAACCCATTGAGGGAATTGAAGAAAGTCAGTGAAGGCTTTGTCTGACACACATGACCCATAAACAATGACCAGATTCACTGCATAAATCACCAGCTGGATTTACTGACTATCATCATTTAGAAGTATCATCACTACCTAATGTTATTCATCCATACTACAAATGTTGTTCTTGCCATTACTGCAATGTATAGTGTGTTTTGCATATCTGCACACTCAAGATAATGACAATGACCTGCAGCCTCCAGCAACAAATTAACATAAGCCCCCCTCAAAGCAAAAAATATATATTTGCATTTGAAAACACTCATTATTTATGTAGTCGGGCATCATTCGTGTAGCTTTCTGCAGTGTCACAGAGAAAGCAGCTATTCAACATCAACTATAAGTCAGTATTTGAAATTATTGTCTTGACCTCTTATTTATGACCCTCTGATTAAATTAATCCCTATTCTTCTGTGTCTGGCTTGCATTTTCTGCATGAAATAATGAATGTAATGTCCACTCCATTACAAATGAAGAAAGACAACACACGCACACACATCCAGGCAGATCCCATGCAAAACATACGAAAGTCACCTTATTAGGAACCCCCTCGGCTGTGATGTAATGTGAACGCTGTAACCAGATTGAACTGGACTTGGGACCGGAGCTCAAGGCTAAACTTTACACTCCAGTTGCCATCCTATGAGCATCGGCTTCCCAACAGGAGATTGGTGCCGCTCGCCGAGTTTCGCAAAAACAACTCCAAATATGTTCAAAGGAAGACTTAACAGGGGAGTGCGCTCCACGGCACACAATAGAGGTGCAACCTACATTTCAGCCACTCTCTTAGCTTCATTTAACGCCCGATTTATGCGGGAAGAAGAAGAAACCTCACCGTGCAAAATAGCAGGAGCTCAGTGGGATAAACAGCCTCTTTTTTTTACGCACATTTGTATTTTAAAAGAATATTTACCACTGTGAATCGGGTTTGGCACAAGTGCATCGAGGCTGATCGCGCAGAGGAGATGATACATCAGAGGGATGTAGCCTATAGATTATAAATATCTTATCATAGCAATGACACATTTAGCCTATATAATAGTCAACATAAAGACAAACTTACACACTGGATCATCCATTTTCATACTCCACCGCATACGGATGGAGGCAGGGACTGTGTTTTCGATCAACTGGTCGATCGACTGTGAAAAAGAAAAAGAAAAAACATTCATGATACATAAAAGCGTAAAAACATAAACGTGGTAGAGCAGACAACAATACAGACTTGCCGCTCAGAGCAAGTGTGTCCACGCAGGATGTGGGTTCAATAAAAAAAGAAAGAAAAACGAAAAGGACATTTGCGCCCATTTTTGTTTTTGGAGGGATGAGTAGTATATCTTACCTCGACTCCCAGAGCATCCAGCATTTCTCTCTTCTCCCTCTCACCTGGACCGATGTGCCGCTCTGCAAAATCATCGTGCCTGGGTAATATTCGCTCTATCTGCCTGGAGGAGACGGCTGCAGACGTCCTCAGACCCCGGGCTGCTGCTGTGAGGGATGCCCCGCTGTTTCGGATCCTGCACTGAAGTTTCCAAACCACGCGGCTCTTGTCACTCAGATGCCTGCACGGTGCGCTGGGATTCACCGACTTGGCCAAGAAGATCCCCCAGGACTTGGCGCAGCTCTGCATCTCTAAATCACTTTGCAAGACAAGTGTGCAGAAACTGGTGAAGCCTCTCTCTTCTTCTTCCTCTTCTTTTCCCTTCTCCTTCCTCAGCAGAGTTTCCCCCCACTGAGAGTGATGCGATCCCTGCAGGAGACTCTGCCAACTCCTTCAAACTGCAGAGTTTATACAACTGCACAGTTGCACAAGAGCGGGCCAATCAGAGCGGAGATGCTGCGTGACGTAGTGACGAGCCCCGGTCAAACAGCTGCTAAACTTTCTCACGTGCCCACCTTCTCCTAGCCAAGAGAGGAAGAAGGTTAAAAAAAAAAAAAAAAAGTACAACAGCGATGTATCACTCCGATGATCTTTCATGAGCATGGACTCAGTCTCAAAGTCCGTCCTGAGCAGCGCAGAGACTTTAACCAGCCTCAGGGTGTGTTCAGTGATAACGAGTGCATGGAGGTAACAGGCTGTCTGACAAATGGGACGGGGACATTGTGACACCCTGACCTGTTGGCATTAACTCAGTGGCCAGTGCAATGTAGAGATTAACTATGATTTAGCTACTACTTGTTAATTCAATCAGAATTCAGTCAGATTAAAACATGCACAGATGATGACAGACATGTTTGTATCTCTTTTTGGTTGTTGTGCAGTTAGGCTACCACTTATTTTGTGCAGAGGTTCAGACAGGAGTGCTATGTCCCCTTCAGCACACAAGCCTTTGAGTAGCAAGATCGCTCAGTAATTCATGGATGAAAACATACATTGAAATAAGAGTATACTTGCAGATAAATTTAAATTATTGTATTCTTTTAGCAGGTGATGCTATGATGTGGCATGTTGCTTAAGGGATCAGTGCTGCTTCAAAAAGACCAATCCATAATACTGACAGACATCAATCATCAGCAAATTTAAAACAACAACAACAACTTGAAAAACACCGACCTATGCATCTGATTCCACAGAAAAAGTCAATTATGAATGAGCACACTGTGTCACCACTTTGTATAGGTGGCTGGTTGACTCAAAGTTTGTCCTCCCATAGTGTTATGTATCATATAAGCAGTCATTTGTTCCAGTCCCAACTACATACAATATCTCATGATGTCTTCTTGATTATCCTGCAGTTACTTGTGCAAGATCAGACAGGTCATTGTTGCTCAGTGGATTCCTGTGGTTTTCCCCAAAATATTTTTCAGCCTTGTTTTTTTTTGTTTTTGCTTTTTTGCTTTGTGCTTAGATATTACTTCAGCAAAAGTTTGTGAGGTTTTAATAAAATGTCCTTAAAGTATGAAAATGTTTGTTTGTTTTCATTATCAGATATCATTTTGCAATATTTTGACATTAGAGTAAATTAAGATTATTGTATTTCTATCCAGTGGTTTTGTTAGACCATGCAGCAGTTCAGAATCATCTCATGTTAGAGGTTCAAATATGAAAAAATGTCTTTAGATTATATAGATTGTAGATTATAGTAAATTCATTTTCTTTAATCTTCTATTGACTGACTACACAAATTGTCTAGTTCATTATACCATGGTTAAATTTTAAATGTGCACTTAATATTCTATTCTCTCATAAAATATTTTAGACAGAAGTTGTATGGTAATTCCTCTGGATGTAGTGGAGTCACATGAAACACTCCTCAGTCAGGATTTAACTAAAAGCCTAACATCTCTAATTAACATAGAAATTAACCAGTGACAGTTTCTTTTTTAACTTGTGAATCCACTATATCAAGATGCCAAGATTACAAAGCAAGTCTTATTTAAAATAAGAAATAATCAAATTTCCATAATCAGATCTGGTTAAAATGTTATCAAATCAGCATGACGTCTTCAGTTTCTATCTGTTTGGTTTAGAAACATAAGAAAAAGACAAAGTGAGGTTGGGTTGCCACAGTTGCTGAAATATGGATTGACAAAAAGCTTCCCAGTCCTGACAACGTTAAACAGAAAGGAATAACCATTATCAGTAATGTGTGTTAACAGTAAACAACAGAGTCACTTTAATGCGAGCCACAGGTGGAACGGCAAACAGTCGTCCAGGTAAATCAAGTATTTCAGCTCTTTAATAGGACAATCAGCACCGAATGTCTCTGATCGGTATCTCAGTTCTGTCCCGAACTGACGCTCAGATATGGGTTTGATCGACTGGCTCCTAGAGCAACATCAGTTTTTAATGCACCAATGTTTTTCTCTCCCTTTTGCATTTTTGTTCTATTTTTTAGCCAAAGGTGGATATCTGTCGTTGACATGCAGGTATGTAGATACTGATCAGATTATTATTATTATATGGTATGAACTGCAGTTGAGAAGCAATGTGTCAAGTAGGCTACCAGTACATTATAGGGCATCATTACAATGGGACTCCTTATACTCTTTAAAGGGGCCTGTCTCCCAGAAAAAAGTTTTATTTTATATAAACTGATAGTACTGATTTGTAGATGAACTATTCAGACCAGTTGAAACAGTTTTTTTGTTTTTGTTTTTACATTTAATCGTAATCTTTTATTTTTGTTTCACTGATATACATTTTTTTTTCTTTTATTGTCATTATTAAGAAGGTTTTAAACAAATATTCTAATTAAAAATGTACTTCAATGATGAACGGACCATTTTCCAGATATGTCTTTTTTTAATCACTAGTCCAGAACCTCAGGATGTAAATCAATGAATAATAATAATAATATTAATATTTGTCAGATCATGCTATTCATCCCCACATGGAGAAGCTGCAGCAGCTGAGATGTTGCTGATGCATTCACTCTTGATGAACTAATCGATTGATCAACAAATAGTCACAGCTGTAGTTGTCAACTTCTGTCGACAGGTACCTGTTTGTTGCTGTCGGAGGTTGTGTCCTGGCAGTTGTCACCATGGGCATCTACAGCGCGCTTCTGTTCATCTCCACCTTCGTCTTTCTTCTGCTGCTGGGCTTCCTGGATCCAGCCTGCATCCACACCTGGGTGTTTGGTATCCAGATGTTGTGGCAAACCTTCTGGCACCTGCTTATCCAGTACAGGGTTTACTGGTTGCATGAGCCTGTCAGCATCAGGTAGGCATTTAAAATCAATTCAAGATACATTGAATAGATTCTAGAAGAGTTAGTAAGAGGCATTAAACACCCACCTTGTACTTTCAGATTGCTTTGGGCAATGTCGTCTTTGATGCTGCTCACTCAGAGAATCACCTCGGTGTCCATGGACGTCCAGGAGAAACAGGTTTTGATCACTTTTAATGCTTCGTCGTCTAGAAAGAGGTGCTGGATGATGCTTCTCCCGCTCGTCAGCTACCTCCTCAGTTTCACCACACTGCTCGGTGGCCCCTTGTGCTCCTACAGCCAGTTCTTGTCCCTCATGCAGGGGATCAGCCTCAAGCCTCCACCCTGTCCACTGGGTGTGGTGTTTGTAAAAATGATGCAGATGTTACTGCTGGAGTTAGTCAGGTTTTGTCTGCTCTGTTTCTTAACACAAAACATCCCTGATCCTTCTTGCTCTGCTGTTCTTTCTGACGTCTTGTGGGTTTGGGGTTTTGCTCTGGTTCTGAGGATCCAGTATTACTCCCACTGGAGGATCAGCGAATGCCTCAATAACGCAGCCGGGTTTGGATTTCACGAAAACCCCTCTGGAGACTGGGGCGGACTATCCGATGGGGATTTCTGCAGCACCGAGTCGTCGAGCCGGGTCTCAGACTTTGCCCGTCGATGGAACAGCACAACAGCTTCATGGCTGCGTCGGCTCGTTTACACAAGATGCAAACGTTTCCCAGTGTTCGCGACTTTTGGTTTTTCACTGTGGTGGCACGGTTTGCACTTAGGTCATTTTGTGGGGTTTTTGACCTGGGCAGCAACAGTGACAACAGACTACTATATACACAGGTACGTACGCCCAACTCTGTCCTCATCATGGAGGAAGCTGCTCTACTCATGTTTAGGCTGGATTAACACGCAGATGATCATATCTTGTGTTGCCGTATCTGTAGAATTAAGAAACATCACTGGCTTGAGACTTTTGTCTGTAACATATATCGGTCTGTTTCCACTTTGTAATATACTTCTGGTTTTACTATTAAAGCTTAACACATTTAGGGTAAACCACTGATGTAGTCATGTGAGCAAACTCCCAGATATTTGTGACATAACAGCACAAATACAAAAGGCCAAATTTGTTTTAAACCTCCACTGATTATCAAGTAAAAGCAAGACACCCTCTAATAAACCTGCAGGCAAAAAAAGGAAATTTCCTGGAGGAAATCGTTATGAGAGGATCACAAAACATACATGTGTTCTGGCCATATCTTGTTACAAAATATTTTGGCATGAAATGCACTGTACTCTTGGTGGCTGCCAATAAAAGCAACAAGACTGGACTGGCTCAGCAAGCAACTGCCATCCCATAACAAGCCAAAATCACTGACTGATCAGTAGAAGACTGGCTGGGAACTGGCTTCACTGAGAGACATCCACATCAGCATGTAGGAAAGGTTATAGGCATCATCATTCTGTTTGAACTGTTGCATTGTTCTGACAAAGATTAAAAATCTAATATAAATTAATATTAAAATCACCCAATTACCAATAACTTGTAAATTTGGATAAAGGGTCAAATAAAATGTATTATTCATTGAATGGCAATAAATGATAATTTATTCAAATGAGTGTTTGTTTTGGGTAATCTTGGAAAACGATGTAGCTGAACTGTGAAATAAACTGGACTCTATGAATAAACGCAAAGAATACTTAAAATGTATGGCCACTGGATTGATCTCTGCTATAGCATCTTAATTTAAATCTGCATTAACTCATATTTCTGATGTTGGCATCAGAGTAACTGGCATGTCATGTGAGAAGAGCAAGACTTGGGAAAAGCACTAACTAACCAGCTCCTCATATAAGACAATAGGCAGTTTTTCTCATACAAGTTCAGACAGGATGAGGAAACATTACCTACTCCAAAGGAAATGTATCCCAGTGACTCAGGGAGAAAGTGAAAATAAAGACCCAGATAGTTTACTCAAGAGTTCTTAACACAATGACTCAGGTTACATTCATCAAGTGAATCTAATGAGTCATGCTGCCCCCTAGTGGTCAGAGATCGGTTACTGCAGGTCCACAGGAGCTGATTGGGAGTTTTGGTAATGTTACGGCTAGGATGGACATTTACAGCTGTTTACTCACCAGTCCTGCCAAGAGCTTCAGCCATTTACAAGGCAAGATGTTAGTTTACGCCCTGTGAGCAATGTCTGTTCCTCAGGACAAACTGAACCCTACAGTGAGATGGTCCTGAATTAGCTGGTTAGCACGCTAACTTCAGTACAAGAACATAAGTGACATGAATAAAAGCAAATCAAGCTGGAAAAAAACTGGAAAAAGCTTTTGGTGAATAGAGAAATCAAGGAATCAAATTTAATTCAAGACTTTGAGTGACCATGGAGCAATAGCAAAATACACAAATAACTCATTTAATGTGATTTTACCAAAAATGGAAATACATGTTTAAACTTCACAAATGATTTGAGGTTAAAATTGTTATTTTTTGTTTGTTTTTGTGCACAATAACCAATGATGCACAATTGTATTGATATGCGGGCTTGAACACAGTAGTTCACCGTATACAGTATGTAAAAATGAATTTATGATTTGATTTCAAAATACAGTTGAATGTGATTCTTAACATTTGTGTTTTCAGAGCACAACATCATATGTATGTAATGATGCAGTTTGTGATGTAAACGTAATAAAATATGCTTTGGGCTGTTTATGTCACTCATCTGACGTCTGCGTCCTCATCTTGCAGCAAAGTTTCTCTTCTTTCCTTCCACAGGTTGCCAGCAACAATGCCCAAAAATAACAGCAGTCCAAGGTTTCTGTTCGAGACAAACTTCTTCCAGCAGTCGTCTGGTTTATTGATGTCCAATGTGTAAATCTAAAGGAGAGAGGAGAAGAGATACTGTGAGATGTCGGGTCAGGATAATAACCACAAAGCTTGGTCGTGGGTTTGAAAAAACAAATCTGTAAAATCATATTTCCTGCCTGGTGTGTTAGGTGGATGGCCACTGTGGACAGTACAGCATAGTAAGGTAGAGTCTGTTCAGCATTGATCCCAGCTACAACGAGTCCTGACATCATGGCCGCAGTGAATCCACTCAACCAAGGTTTGGTTTGCTCCTGGAACCGCAATGCAGTAGATTTGACTCCTACTTTGACGTCGTCCTCCTTGTCCTGGTTAACAAAGAAAGAATAAAGTGAATGTCATTTGATATAATCATATTTTCACATATGAGTCATTATAAAGTTATATTCTACGCCAGATTGACTGATGCTGTGAGCACGGCATTAACACTAAACTACAATCTCTATATTCAAATCAATGCATCTTGAACTGATACAGAAAAGCAATCTGAAGCTTAGTGGTGCTGTGCAATATACAGTGGGTAAAACGTTATGTCACAATGTGTTTCTCTTCATTTCAAATGTATAAGATGGTGTTTGCCATTTAAAAAGTTTTCCGTCCACTTCACCTGATGTGCATATATGGTGTCATATATTAGTGTCCACATCACTCCTGAGAAATACAGCGGGAGGCACACGGACCAATCGCAGGAGCCCTTAACAGCGGACCAGCCGAGCAGTGCTCCCCAGTTAAAGGTGAGGCCTAAACAGAAGGAGCGGATCCACCTTTAGACTGAGCACTTGAGGCACTCTTATGCAGTTAAACATACTACAGTACAGTACAATGCAATACCTAGCACAAACTGTGGCCAATATGTGATCCTCTTCATCAGCGGGTACGTGACGACAAGAGACAAGGAAGCAGCACCTAGAGCTATACTGTGAGAAACATTATCAAAGCCTTGGGTCAAACACTGTTAAACCATTGAGTATAGACATTGCATAACTATCTATAGCCAATATTTTTGTCTGAACTAGACAACAATGACTGTACCTGTAATAGTTGAGACACAAGAGAACCCCAAGTGCAAGAGAGAGCTGCCCGCCGAGGAAGACTAGTGCCTGCATTTGAGAGATCTCCCCTGAGGCAATGGGTCGAGTGGCTGTCCTGGACACCTGCATGACAATAATAACAATGATAATGATGAGAAAAAGAACAAAATACAGTAACATCAATAGTTAAACTAAACCATTTGCAATATAAATACCAGAAAATCACTGTATGTGAGTTTCATATACCTTTTTGTCAAAGTCTTTGTCCCACATGTCGTTGATGGTGCAGCCCGCTCCTCTCATTAGCAGAGCACCTGTACCAAACAGAGTGAGCATGCCCAGATGTGGGAGGCAGCCGGGGTCAGAAGCCAGAGCAATGCTCCATGTACAAGGGAGATACAGCAGCCATGTCCCTGTGATTAAAAACACACACAAGAGGACAGCAGAACAACTTAAACTGACTTAAACCCAAATTTCACATCGAATTCAAAGTAGGTCAGTCCTGTGGGGTCTAAATCCAGGCGAAGACAACAGTAACATCTCAAATAAATTAAATTTTCTGTGTGTACAAATCCAAATGGAGTCACCCTGAGATTACATCAAGAGATAAAAATACTTTGAGGCAGTCTTCTTGATTCACAGAACAACTGTGGGAAGTGGTCAGAGCAAAAAACAATGAAACTAATCAATTAAAAAGTTTTGCACATTAAAATTTACTCCAGATGTGACTTTCATGACAAACAAATGTACAAACCAATGGGTTTGTCCAGCCTCATCAATCGGAGGTACGGCTGGACGGGCGCTGGAGCTGAATTCACAATCGTAGCAGCTGATAAACTGAACGGTCTTGTCCCATATTTCTGAATTTCACGTAGTCTGACTGATGGGCGGATTGCACCCTGGCTGTAAAACACTCTTTTTAACACGCCGGAGTCTGAACCGAGGCCATATTTAGGCCCCTTCCCTTCCTTATGGAGGAGGCACTCTGACAGAGAGTAAAGACAAGGGTAGGCTCCATGGTGAGTCCTCCTCAGGGCGGTCAGAGTCAGCCGGCTGCACAGCCTGGCTGGGAGCATGGTGGGTCCCTGAAGTCAGACTGGCATGGTGGTTTTCTCCTCAGTGTCAGTGTCACCCCTGAACACACAGAAAAAAACAAAAAACAAAACCACACATACAAAGGTTTAACAGTGGCTTTTTTCACAGAGAAGGGGTGATTTGCTTGAGCAGGCATTTCCTTTTGTTCCCACACTGAATCAGATGCACAAAGACTCACAGGTTCATGTGAGTCTCTTAGCTGTGTGCCTGCAGCATTAGCTAAGTATATTAATGACCTAATGATTTATATCTCCTGTGAGAACTGCGATAATATAACTAATACAGAATCATACAGAAAATGACACGTTATTATCGCCATGCACTTCTCTTAAGAATTAATGAATGTTGCAAACAGGCTCAACTAATACCCTTCTAAGTTAAACTGCATTTAACACAATAAATTAATAAATACACTAATAACTTTAAGGGTGAAACCAACATACACTGTGAGGTACAGATGAGAGACAATTAATTTTGAAGGACGGAGGGCACTACACCGGTGATTGCGGCGACACTACTGTTGAGTTTCCTGTTATTGTACGCCGGATACCGATCCGGGTGAAACCAGGTTCAACCTCGGAACCAAAGGCAGACGAACACACTTACTACCCACCACTATTGAAACATATTCATAAAAATATTTATCGTCATTTTCATATAGGTGTCTGTATAAATATCAACGAAAAAAACAACAACAATAATAATTTGAAATTCTGCAGTTTCCTTTTCTACGTCATTAACGTTACCAAAATCGCCGAAATATTGAAGTTGAATTTTTATATCAAACAATAAATGAATAAAACGTAGCCTACTGTTTGTTTTGAAGTATATTTGAATTTAAACAGGCCAAATTAAAACGAAAGCAACAGGGGCTATGGATGGAAAGTCAGAAATAAAGCCTGCGTAGCGTTTCCTACTATGCATATGGAAATAAACGTACGTTTATGAATGATGAATACCTTCCGCCTTGAGCTGCTACGATATTACATGTGTACGCTGAAACAGTCGATCCCAAGCATATTGTAAAATCTATTTTGGATAATCTATCAATTGTTTAAGTTAAGTAAATTCATAACTGAACTCCTCCTTTGTGAACGCATTCACTTACTTTTATTGTGAAGGTGAAGTGACGCTCGAGCGGAAGTGAAGTTGTAGTCCGAGCCCATTGATGGTTTTTCGCTGCAGAGGAAGCGGTGAGTTGTAGTCGCGGGAAAAATGGCGGAAACGTGCGGTCTCTTCGTGCTATTCGCAACAACGGTTCAAAACATCGCATCGTAAACACCCTCCTGCCTTTTTCTCCCTGCCTCATCACAAACTCTGTGCGCAGCGGTATGTATTTCTCCATGTTTTATTTACGCACATGCCTTTTCCGTTGTGTTTTGTCGATTTTACGACTCCTTCCTGTTGAACTTAACTAACTGAAAGTTAAATACCAGTGTGATGTGCCCGTACCCGTATTTGATTTGCAGAAATCCTCAATTGCGACAGCTGTAAAGTCTTAACAGGAACGAAACAAAATGCAGCGTTTGTTTTCAAACCTCTAGGTGTGTCACTGCTGTGTTTTTGGTTTACGATCTCCTGCGCCGAAGAGGAATGCAAGATGCAAGAAGGTATTTACTACGTTTAATTTTTCTGTCAGCATCTGAGTAAGTCATTGTAGTGCATCATATTACTTTCGGTATTCAACGTTATCCTTTATTCACCTCCTCAGCCTCAGTGCACTTTTCCACCTCTGGACACATGACTGACAATAAGGCTGTCCCAGAGACATCCCCAGTGAAGTCTTTACAATGTACTCGCTGCACGATCATCTTCAAATCCAGAGTCTACCTTTTTGAGCATCTCAATATTGTGCATAGCCTTGATGTCGACACGGCTCTGAAAGAAGCTGGTCTGAAACACCATGAGACTGTCACAGTATGCACTGGTAACAAGAGAATCAATTTGGGAAATGTTCAATGCCAGCATTGTGGTTTTAAAGCTTGTAGCCAAGAGAACTTGACTGAACATGAAATGAAATGTAAGAAAATATCAGGAAACCAGAATGGGATAGTAAATCCGGCCTTTCCAGAAAACCAGGAGACAGAAATAATTGTAATTTCAACAGAACAGCACAAGGAAGGTGCAGGTGCTAAGGAGAGTCTGTCAAATAAATCTACCAATCACAAATCTAAATGCCCAGTTAACTCATCGAAGGATCTGAAAACATACAAGAGACCTTTGCAAACCATCACTAAGTACTTTTCTCCATCTGCACCACAAGGAAAACCCTCATTGAAGTTATCTGAGAACCCACGGCCTGTAGAGAGCAGGGAGATGCAAGAGACCCTAATTCTGAAAGAATCTCCATCATGCTCCAGCCCAGAGAGTAGTGGTGTGTTTAAGGTCACTGCAAAGTCCATGATTGATATCTCTAAACAAGGGTCTCACCGTTTTCTCCTGGATGATCACTTTGTCATTTCTGACTTGACATCATCACCAGAGCCTGTGCCAGAGCAAGTAACAAAAAACCCTCCTAACAAATGGGGCAAGAGGAGAAATGATGAACAGTTTGGTAGCGCTGCCAAAAAAGCAAAGTTTAGTCAAAAACCAAAAATGCCGCCAGAGGAAGTAAAGGAAAAAGAACATCAGTCATCAAGCAACGCAGACTTTTTGTTTGAAATTAGTGAGGATGAAGAAGAAAAGATGGCTAATTTGTTAAATGAAGACACGGAAAACCCAAAACGTTATTTTTGTAAGCAGTGTAACTACAGTGATATGGGCACCAAAGCCATATCTATCCATTACCGGAATCACCACCCTTATGTGAAATATAATGTTCCCTACATTAAGGATCAGCGTGATCAGAGTGCTACCTTTCGTTGTCTGGAGTGTCCCGTTGAGTTTTTAAATGTTGCTGACCTGAAGAGACACTACGCAGAAAATCACCCAGAGGCCGCAAGTGTTTTCTCAAAGCAGTTGTTTGAGCTGAAGTTGGTTTTCAAGTGTTTTGTGTGTTCGTTTACATCCAATGTATTGAATCTATTGAAAAGACATTACAAGGAAAACCACCCGACTCATAAAGTGAATAATTCCCTGTTGTACTACAGATACTCAGTGGCTCAAGAGGAGGAAGTCAAAAATGCCCAGTCTCCCCAACATCCCACCTCCAAAGGGTCAGACACGGTTTTATATCATTGTAACAACTGTCAATTTAGTCACAAGTCAGCTGTTGTTATGCATGTCCACTATCAAAAAAGTCATCCACACGAAGAAGTCACAATTGACAAAATCAAACAATCAGTTAATGTCACATCACAGATAACACCCAAGAAATCTGTCACAGTAACAGAAAACAATACACCCCAGAACAACATTTTGGATTCTTCTGAAAAAGCAAAGTTACAGAGAAAACTTTCATTGTCTTTGAAACGCAAGTGCACGCCAGACGCTTCTAACACAGAGTCTTCCAAGTCTGAGAAAGTGAAAACTGCAAAGGAGGGAAGCAAAACAAAGACTACCAAATCTAACAAAAAGACACCTGCTGCAACTGACAATTCATTCTCCAGTTCACCAGATAAATTGTTTTACTGCCAGTTTTGCAGTTATTCCAGTACCAACGTCAAAAGTGTTGCTGGCCATCATAAGGTGAAACATGCTGAGCATGGCCTGAGGGACACTGAGGACATCTTGAGGTATAGTGCTGACATGTGGAAAAAACAGCAAAGTAAAACTGAGGCCTCAGAAGAAGATAACGTAGATGATGCTTCAGTGACGATGTCTAATCGTTATGCATGTGCCGAAAACTTGTTTTACTGCCAAAAGTGCAACTTTGGAAATCCAACATTAAAAGGAGTGGTGAACCATCAAAACAAAGCGCATCACCGGATTAATACCAATCTAGAAACCATACTTGAACACACAGCTTCGATTCGTGATGAAATCAAAAAATCGAAGACAGAAAAGTGTGCCTCCTCTACAAATCTACCTCTCCCAATTCTGAATAAAGGCGATGAAAATCTGCAGTTCTGCCCCATGTGCAACTATAGACACAATTCTATGGACCGTATGTTGAAGCATTGCTTTCAAGCACATCGTGCGGCTCAGGTTAAGACCCATCAGATCCAAAAGTACACCTTGGAGGTTCTCAAACAGGCACAGAATTCACTCCTGCAAACAACTGCTAGCCAAGCAGCTAAAAGCGCATCCCTTGTGGGAAAAGTAAAGAAAAAAAAAACGACAACAAAGATTCTTTCCAAAGGATTGCCAGTTTCAGCGTCACCATCTATGAGAGCTACAAAAACAAGGGGGGACTTTAAGTGCCATAGATGCAAATTCAGAGCTCAGTGTCTTAGTGTTTTGAGGAGGCATATGTGGAAAAGCCACAAGTCAAATCGCTCAGTTCATGAAATTCTACAAGTTCTTTATAAACATGAATCAATAGAGTCAGGCTATCACTGTGACACCTGTGTTTTCTCTGATGAAGCTGCAACAGTAGTCCAAAAGCACTTCAATGAACAACATCCAGAACGTAAAATGACCTTTGAGTACATATTGAGGAGGTTATATGTTGGTCCTAAAAAAGACCCCCCTGAAGACAAGAATGCCAAGATAACGCACATTGATGCTATTAGCGACGGCGCTTGTACTGATGGTAGTTTACCATCCCAAAGATCTGGACAAAATGAAACGAAGAGGCATTCGTGCAGGGCATGTCCATTTCGAGGTAGTTCAATGTCGAGTTTGGCCAACCACTACCGTGCTGTTCATCCTTGGACTGTGAAAGATGACGGCTCAGTTCTGAATGTCATCACCAGTGCGAAACTAAGTGAAAACAGCGATGTGGAAGAAGACCATGAAATGCAAGGGACAATTGTCACTCAAGAAGTACCTCCTGGATCTGGTACAGAATCTCCTTCATCAGTCAAGTGCCGTTATTGCCCTGCAATATTTAACACCCCCCATGGTCTCCAGACTCACTACGGTATGAAACACCTAGACGTTTGGAGTAAAAGTTCGGCCAAACAAGCAGTACAAACACAAACTCGTGTCCATGTCTTTAATTGTCCACATTGTACCTACATCAACACCAACTATCATGGAGTTCTCACTCACTGCCAGATGAAACATCCCACCTTACCTTCCAGTGTAGACAGTACTCACGTGGATGGAAAACTTGTACCCAAAGATAAAGATGGTAAAAGTTTGAAATTTAAGGGGTACATGTGTGGAAGCTGCCCTCAAATCCATGCAACACTGGAGAAGTTCAATAAACACTGTGAAAAGGATCATAATGACACTGTGCAGAATGCCCTCAAGCCAGCTCTTAAACCTTTGACTATAAAAAACCTACAACAATCTAATAACCACAGCAGTCAAGGATCAGTATCAAAGGCTTCCTTTCTATCTAAAAAAAAATTTGCACGGATTAAGTGCCAGCAATGCAGTTATACTTGCACCAACAAACTAGCACTCAGTCGCCATGTGCAACTTCAACACAGGAATGCATCCAATGCTGCTCTAAAAGTAAGAGGTCATGAATACAAGTGCAACCTGTGCTTTTCTCCCTACTTCTCAGAAAAGTATCTGGAAAACCATTATATAAGGAAACATGGAAAGGATGCCTACCTTAAATACCGTGCTGAGGTTGGCAAACACGTCCCAGAGCAGCCTGACCCTAACACACTGATGGGAGAAGAAAGAGTAATGGTTTTCAAGTGTCCACGCTGTCCGTATGTGAATGCTTGCACCCATGGAATACTCACTCATTGCCAAATGAGGCATCCTTCTGTTGTGGCCAGGGCAGATGAACTTAAAAGAGATGAAATAGTTGTAAGCAAAATGGTCGGCTGTAACAAGGGAAAGAGTTCAAATGAAAGAGGGTACAAGTGTAAAAAATGTTCCCAAGTTTATGCTACATTGATGAAATTGAAAGTCCATCAAGAGAAGAAGCACAAACAGGCTGATCAGGAGGCTTCTGAACGTTTGACGGACACTAAAATACAGCCTCATTTTGACTCGGACTACTCTGTATTGGAGGCTTTGGCTATAAAAAACCAGAGCGACAGTTTAGGAACAGCAACAGCAGAGGAAACCACAAACGCAGACCTCAGCCAACAGCCGACCTCACCTGAGGAACGTCAGGTGTCATTGGAAAATGAGAAATCGCAGTACAAGTGCACCATGTGCTCCTATGTTGGTATTTGTCGAAAATACCTGCAGTGTCACTACAAAAACTCTCACAAATTGGATCCACTCACCACATACAAGCTGCTTGTGAAGTATACAAAACGTAAAACCAGCTACCTGCACAAAGCTATGCTGAAGGAAAGTGCACAGGTTAAATGTAAGAAGTGTCCAGACCTGATGTTTGACTCATCGCAGCTGCTCATTGCCCACTACAGTGTATTTCATTACAAAATGGACTTCACCGTGTTGTCAGAACCATCAAAGAATTACGGAGGAGTTTACAGATGTGCCCACTGTAGGAAAAAAATTAGAGGAATTGGAAAACTGTGGCACCACCTTGATTGCCATGCAGCGAAGGAGAAGAAGAAGGCAAAGGCGGCAAACGCACCGCCTGTCATTACCACAACACCGGAGGCCACATCCCTTGAAGTAAGTTGTCACTGCCCACATTATCATTTATATTCTTGATCTTTTGTTACATGCTTGAGCTACACATGTAAGTTTAAAAGTTGATGAACCTTGCTATGTTTTATTTCCAGCCTGGTTTGGAAGAAGAACCGCCCACATTAGAGACTGTGGAGGAGCTGGCCCCACTGAGTGTCACACCAGAACAGAGCTTCGATTTTCCAACAAGACAGGACAAACACAGATGCAAACCATGTGGGCGGAACTTCAACTCTCTTAAAGGCTTGCGCTTACATGAGCGCAGCCATGCAGCCCTGGCAGCCATTAAGAAACTGAACCATCTGCCTACCTCAGTGCAGAAGCAGAGGTAAGAATAAGCTTTGGTGGGTCTATGAGCATTCAGAAAAGTTCAGGGAATTGAAACTGGTCACATGTAATAAATGGAAATTATGCTACTCCAGTGATTACAATAACAAGAAGTGTCATTTACACATTCATATAGCTGTGCAAAGATTATTAATGATGTCACACTACTTAGTTTACCAGTACGATATGAAATGAATGTGACAAATTTGAAATCCTGAACCCACAGTGTGCCTTCAGTAACCAATAAGCTAATTGTGATTGTATCTAACTGAATATTTTTGTTTGACAATGTCTCTCCAGCATTGACAAATACCTCCTCTACAAATCTGGGACCTTGAGGCCTTTTGTATGTGTCATCTGCTCCTTTCGCACAACTGTGTTGGACCTGTGGAGGACACATTTTACAAAAAAGCATCAGGGTGAGCAACATTACAGCTTTAATCAAAGTCACGTGCTTTCTTTCACATGGGCTGTTCCAGTGCACATTGTGCTTTGATTGTTACTAGTTACTAGAACTTGAATGCAGATAGAGAGTATTGTACTGTCTAATCTGTTGACCTTGTCTGGTTAGAGATTACTGAAAGTCTCATTTGCATTTCATGAGATTTTTTTTTTTCTGTCTGTCAATCCTGGATGCCCGTAGATGTCATTGCGGATTCTGCAGAAACTGATAACCAAGATAAGGAGGAGGCTCATACGACCAGAATGGAGCCCCCTAATCTATCAGAAGACCATAACTATCTGGCTGAGCCTAAAGAAGAACCTGACGTGGCTGATGGCAAGTTGTCCCTCCTGTGTTTTATAAATCCTAATATTTATATAGCTAACAAAACGCATATTAAACACACTGTTGACATTAAGGTGCCCATACTGAGGATCCAAGGTTTTGTTTTACTTCAACAGAATCCCTGTATTTGGAGCCTCCGGATGTGCAGAGACAGCTGAACAACTACAATTTGGTGGCACAGACCTCGAACCGGCAGCAAACGGCGATGGTTGAGAACAGTCTGCTTCACTGTGAGTCCTGCACCTTCAGCACCGGACACATTTCAAGTTTGAGGCGGCATTACGCAAACCGCCATGGGAAGAAGATCCTCAAGTGTAGGGACTGTGACTTCTTCACTAGCTCCAGGTAAGTTGTATCCACTATCGGTATCTGTCTTTTATGAATTTTTCTTTGGAGTGTGAGAACTACTGCTGACAAGGCCAGAAATGAAATTGGAAAACAATCAGCAACATTTTTTGAACATCATAAATTGTCCTTAAAACTCCGGTACATATTGCCTCATCCAAGTGTCACAATCTAATCTGAGATTCTCCTCAATAAGACATTCAACATAATTGTTACTTTGGTGTCAGGTGTAGTAACAGATGAGTTTTAATTTCTTTGTCCACCCCTGTGTTTAGGAAAATCCTGGATATGCATGTGGAGATGGGTCACTCAACCTTTCAGGCACAGGCTACTCAACAGAGATTCCTCCGCTGCCCTTTCTGCCTCTACCAGACCAGGACCAAGAATAGCATGATCGATCACATCGTCTTGCATCGTGGTAGGTTGGATGATGGACAGGATTCAGTATTTCCCCCACTGGCTGAAATCCCTAATCTCTCATGCTGCTATACTGCTATAGTTATTGTTTTCTTTTGGTTTCAGATGAGCGTCTTGTGCCAATAGAGGTGCGCCGCTCAAAGCTGTCTCGTTACCTCCATGGCGTCGTCTTCCGCTGCCACAAATGCACTTTCACAAGCGGCAGTGCTGAAAACCTGCGTTTGCACATGATCAAGCATGACGACATCAAGCCCTATAAGTGTCGGCTGTGCTACTTTGACTGCGCTCTGCTGAGCGACCTGGAGGCCCACCTGAGTGATAAGCATCAGGTGAGGATTTGATGCTAAAGCCGACTTTGCATCGCTGGAATTCTTTTGTGTCTAGAAATGACACATTACTCCTTTTGAGTGTGCAAGAATTTTAATGATTAAAGGGAAGCACTGGTACTGTCTTTGTTTTAGGTTTTCAGAAGCTAATGTAAAAAATTCACTGAACCCTCAGGCCGTGGTAGTCAGACAGCAGCCTCTGGGGTTGCTCCTCTATCACACCTGCAAAACTGTGTTGGCTCCCAAAAGAAAAATGCTGAAAATAACTTGCATTACAGCTGGTCCCTGCCTTAGGGGTTCAGGGAGCCACTGCTCAAAACACAGGTTCCTAAGTTTCTGAAATCTTTTCTGGGCTATATCTTCTCTAGATGCTGTCAAGCTTGACATTTCTTTCTCTTTCGTGCAGGTTATGCGGAACCATGAGCTTGTGGGCCAGGTCAGCCTTGATAAGCTGGAGCTGGTAAGCGATGGTATGATGACAAAAGAGGAGGAGGTGGTGCAGGAGGAAACGTCATCAAACTTTGAGCCCCACAACAATGACAGCGAGGATGTAGAAACAGAAGAGTTTGGTACCGATCGTAATGAAATTAATCGTGAGACACAAGCTGAGAACCTGGCAGAAAGTCACATAGAGGAGACAACTACAGTTCAGATGAAGGAATCATCACAGGACCTACAAGGCCAGGCGGGGAGCGCGGACTTGTCCGACAATGCAAGCGGACGAAGGATGGAGGTTAAAGTGGAGCCAGATGCTGAGAGCTCAAATGTTGCAGATATTCGGTCTGATGAAGGCAGCAGCCGAGAGAGAGACGGGAACCAGGCTCAACCTCAAGAGAGACATTGTGAGGACAGTGGCGTAAGTTCCCCACAGCAAAAAGAGGAGGAAGCAGAGGGTAGTTCAACAGCATGCGGTAAAATCAGCATCAGAATGGAGGCCCACGAGTTAAACGAGGAGGAGCTTCAGCAGAGAACGTTGAACATCGAGGAAAGGGTTGAAAATGACATCCTGCGCCACATTCTCCTGTTGGATAAGGACGAAGACGACGAGCTCCCGAAGGCAGATCAGGATAGAGCGATTAAGACGGAGGAGAGCACCATGTCGGACTGCGGAGATGATACACTACATGAATCGCCAGATGAAGGAGGAAGCATCGCTGCGTCCCGTAACTCGAAACTTGAAGTCGATCCGGAGTCGAAGAGAAATCATGCACATGCAAATAACGAGCGTTTTAAAGTTGACAGGCATTTGTTAACTCTTTCACCCAGTCGTGTACAACTAATGATAAGCCATAATATTAAGAGCTCAAAAAATGTCTCACTCACAAACTGCAAAGAAGAGCATGTGCACATTCAGACGCACAGTGAGGAGATGACGGACCCTTATGGAGAAATGCCAGTGCTTGAGAATGAATATCTAAAGGATCACCCAACACCTCTTGGGAGTTGCAAGGAGGAAGAAGATGAGATGGTAACTGAAGACAGTGAGGACAGATGCAAGGACCAGGAACACGAGGAAGAAGAAGAGATCAGTGCGCACAAAAGTAAGAATTTGATCACAGTGATGTATCTATGTGAATGATTTATAATTGAAAGAACTGGTTGAAAGAACATGGACGGCACCTTTTGATTGATTGAGACATTTTTCAAATTCTGTGATTTTCTTTGGCTTTAATTACTGTTTTAAAAGTTCATTTCTCTTGTTTTTCAGGTTCGGATACAGCCACAAATGAAGCTGCTGAAGTACTGTGCCCAACGGTTACAGAAATAAAACTTTATACCTGTGAGCTTTGTGGACGAAACCTCAAAGACAGCTCTGAACTGACACGTCATGTTATGAGACATGGGTTGTAACGGTTCTCCTGACATTGCCAGTGGCAGAAGCAGCTTCCACTGATGTTTTTTGTTTGGGAAGTTTAATTTTGTTTTCATGAACCGTCCCGTGCTCTTTTACTGTACTGTGTATTTGAAAATGACTTCAACACTTGCATTTTTTTTTCATGTTTTGTAGATTTTAAAACCTTTTCGAATTGATATCTTTTTTTATGGTACATATATGAGTGTGATTTAATTTTATTATCCAATAAAACTTCTTAACGAAGCTGGTTAATTGCAAAACATGTGACACATTGTCATAATATGCTGTAAAACACAAAAATCTTCACACTGTTTAATATTGTTATAGAGACTTTAAATATTAGGAACTGTACCAACCTCAGCACCACTGCTGCTGGAAATGCTTTTGCTGCCCTCACTGCAGTTGGATATTTGATTCTCCTGCACTTTTTTTTCTGTGAACCTGTTACAAAAATAAACTTTTCTTTACATTTTAATCTTTTGCCATAGCATTTACATTAAACAATCTGAAAGGGTTGCCATTGATACAGTAGCCTATAATCTCTTTGTTCTTGTGTCCACTAACAACACACTAAATATATCACTATTATACTGACTATCTTTTTTTAATAACTACTCATATCTGATCCAGATACCCCAAGACTGTGCTTTGGTCAAGTAAATTTACATGCACAGCTATTGAATAATAGGGAGTGAATCATGTGCCTAATCCCTCCCGTGAACAATAAAATGCTTGTAATAGAACTAGAGATATCCCCAGGTTAGCTATAGCTAGCAAAGCTATTTAATTGTAATCTGTACAGTTGAGTTTTACCTCACAAATTTGTGATTATTCAAATAAAACTGTGACTTTCTGGGGCCGTTGTCTGCATTGTCCAATTGGTAGTTCACATTTACGAATATAAAAAAACTAGGCTACTGGTAATGTGTTTCGCCGTAACGTAGTAGACGGAACTATGCAGCGAAACGAGAACACAAAAATACGAGCTTCGGGGAATCACGTGAAGGCAGCATCTCGGTGCGTGTGCGTTCGCTTTGGTTACGACACTTCTTGTCATCCAAATGTAAGCGGACACCGCTTCCTGGTGTGGACTAATAATCATGAACTGATGAGAGAGAAAGAGGTAGAGCAGTCCCAGTCAGTGTGATACGTCGGTACTGAGCATAGACTGGTACTGAGTTACGAGTCTGCGGAAATACAGTAAGTAAAAACCCGTGTTTGTTTGTTTTTCCTGATCGCTTTGTTAAAAAAAAGTCTGAAAAGAGGTGATGCTGATAAATACTGGTGAGTCTCAGATGGATCGATATTACAATCCGCCAAAGCGACCACTTTGAGAAGATGTGCGTAGGCGTGTGTGTGTGTTTAATTTTTTTTCAATGAGATAGTTTTAGTTACACTCTTAAAGTCAATGCATTTACTGTGTAGTTCATAGACTGGGTTAAAGTTTGCTCCGCATTTGCAGGAATGATTTCCTCCTTCCTTAGGCAACACCTCTGTTTCCTCATTCACCTACACTAAGCATGTGGTAAATGGAAAGTGTATGACTGAATGAATTGCCCTTAACGTTTAGGATTGGCACAGTAAAAGCAGCAACACAATTTTGTTAAGTAGCCTACTCGACAGTGTTTCATGTTATTTGAATATTACAAGAATGTTATCACATGAGTAGCAATTCAGTTTTACTTAGTCACACTGTAACTGCTTACTGTTTATCTGAAAAGTAAATTCTAGCCTATCTCCTGCTGTCAGAAAAATATAATGGACAGAAGATTGTTATTGTAATTGTAATAAAAGGTGTAGGCTAATATTTGCTTGGGCGGATCTGTCATGATGATCTGATGAAATTTCATGTGCATGCCCTAGAAATAGTCATTTAGTCATGTATTCCTTTCCAGGAAACCTTCAAGGAAATGATAAGGAAACTACACACCTGTGAAGTGAAGTCAGTGTTGATTGTGGCACTTCCTTGAGGCTTTAATTGTTCCTGTAAAAAGAGCCTTTTTTTTTTTTTTTTTTTTTTTACTGTCAACTAACTGTAAACATACCAGAGCACATTTAGTGTCGTGGCAGTGCTCCTCTTCTTAACAGGAGCTGTATGTGTTTCACTCCTGAACAGGATCAGAAGAAACAGGGAGATTCAGCTGGAGGAATGTCAGATGTAAACAAATCTGCAGAGGATGGCGGCTCATCCTCAAAGGTCATCAAAATTGTGTTCATCATCCTGCTGCTGGACCTGCTGGGATTCACACTGATTCTACCTCTGCTGCCGTCCATCTTGGACCATTATGCACAAACGGGGGTGAGTCCTTGTTATTGTTCATTTTGCTGTTAAAGAAATTACATTAAGTGTGTAGAAGCAAGATTTTCTTGATATATTTAACATAGAAAAATACATAATCGTATTGAATGGCACCATCACTAAACTTATTTATCATGTCATGGGTAGGCTATACAGTGTGGGAATAAAGGTTGAATTTAACTAATAGAAACTATCACAACATTACAATGTATTACTATTTATTGTACTGACGGAAATTTGCTGGGACAGACAGTAAATCAGTATAATCACTTAAAATGCACGTTTAAATGAATAGCCTTACAGATGGAAATGTTGCAGTAATAGGTAATAGGCAGTAATACTGTAGGAACACCTTATACCTCAACTGCAAAGTGATTTTGAATCAGATCTGCAGGAGAGACAACGTGCAGAATGTGATGCTGCTCCTTCTAACAAAGAGGTCTTTGTGCAGGTCATCTATTTCATAAAAGAACGTAACCAAGTGATTAGATTAGCAGCAGTGGGCTGTGTTGGGGGAATCTGCCAAAGCTGACTCATGCTGAGTTGACCTCTTTCCTGGTGTTGTTCATATTGTCCCTGTGTGATGTTATAATTTTTGCTCGGCTTTTTAAAAATTTTATTTCTCCTGCTGGATAGGACGCTGTATATCAGTCTCTGCAGAGTATCGTGGACTGGTTCCGGGAGGCCGTTGGGATTCCCATGGAAAAGAAATACAACAGCGTCCTGTTTGGAGGTACATATTTGATTGGTTTCGCATTCTGGGCAACTCGTTATGTAGCTCTGCTTTTCACGACATTGCGATCAAGTTAAAAAATAGAATTGCAATCATGCAAAAATGAGGTTCATTCCAGGTCGCTGGTTTAATATGTGAGCTCCTTAATTCACCCCCTCAGGTCTGATCGGGTCACTGTTTTCGCTGCTGCAGTTCCTTTCCTCACCTATAACTGGTGCTCTGTCAGACAAGTATGGCAGACGACCCCTGCTCCTCCTTACCACAGTGAGTATAATGTCTAACTTGTTGATATATTTCTACAGATTTAAGAATATACTGTAAATGTGAATCCTTTAAGAAGAAACAGTGGAATAATGTCATTACTTAGATCCGAATGGCATGACTGTAATGTCTTTTCCACAAACTAATTGGGTGCCTTGTTGTTCCAGTTAGGGCTGTTGTCCTCCTACGCCGTGTGGGCAGTTTCCCGGAGCTTCACCATGTTCCTTTTGTTTCGGATAATTGGGGGCATTTGTAAGGGCAACGTCAGCCTCTGCACCGCCATCGTAGCTGACATGCCTTGCCCAAAAGTCCGAAATCGAGGAATGGTAGGCATAGACATTTGTGGCTGTTTCAGGGAATGTACAGTTGAAAAAAATTTTTTATCAGGACACTATGACTCCAACCTTCACATTTCATGGTTGTGAAAACAATACTGCTGATGATCTGGCTCATGCCCTTTGTTGTTATCTTCTTCTCCTCTGACCAGGCAATGATTGGCATCGCCTTCTCCTTGGGCTTCACCGTGGGGCCTCTGATGGGAGCCTACTTTGCCGTCAGCTCCAAAGCAACAGGAAATGTCTTTTACGAAACTCCAGCTCTGCTCGCCTTGGCCTTCAGTGCTGCTGATTTGCTCTTTATTTGGCTCATGCTGCCAGAGACTCTCTCAAAAGACGCCAAGGTCAGCTGTGGAGACACACACACTGCCAACTGATGAACTAACTCACACATAGTTTTAAGGAACAGTCACTAATGTGCAGTATGTTTTGATATTGAAGATGATGTAAAGGAGGAGGAGTTACAGCCAAAAACAGGCTATCTTAGCCTAGCATAAAGACTAGAAAGAGCGAGTAAAGCTCTTACCGTATTAAATCTGCCCAAAATTAAACCTAAAACTCAGCGTTCAGTATTTCATGGAAGTCACATAAAAAAACATGGATGATGGATGTGCAGAGTTTGACACTAGAAGTCTGATTTCACATCCATCTGCTGAAGGGAAGAGTTTCCATGTGCCATCTAATGAATCTTAGTGTGATGTGGAAACCTTTTAGAGGGGGAATACACATATTTTGGCTTGAATGATCATAAACTAAAAAAAATTGTTTTGCAAGCAGGGAACACATGAAAACACTGTCTTGTTGTGATGAAGCTGAGAAAGAAAGAAATGCTGCTCTTGAATACTGAGTGCTAAATACTGTGACTATGGTGTTAATTGTGCTTCACAGTTGAGACAAGGGTGATAGAGCTGTTAATCAAGGACAGTCTGCTCATGCTCACACCAGTTGAACCTACTTTGGTCACCATATTGCAGCAATAGGAATGAATTGGCTGGAATAGTTGACAAAGCAAGGAAAATAATTTAGAAACCATATTGGTATGTGGTATTGGGGTATGTTATAATATTTGTATGCTATATAGGGATGCTATTCCGTCTTTGGTGCCACAGAAACATTACTGAACTACTGTATTTTAAAAGTCTTTCAGCTCTTCATCATATTATTCAAGAGCACAAATTCAGTTAGACAAATTCATGAAACAAAAACAATCTTTAATGTCAATTTTTAGTTGACATGACCTTAAAACACTTACAGTGGCCAGGAGTTAGAGTTGCTACATGGTAAAAGTAATTAGTTACCAAGAAAGGTAACTTCTCTCCCTAACCCCATTTATCTGCAATTAACCAACTTGCTCATTAACACAGAGACAGAATGATAAGAGTTGTTGTTGTAATATGTAGCCTATACTGAAAGAGGAGTTGAGCAGGATTTCTCCAGTTACGCTAATTTTTACCTTTAAAAAGCCCCAGAGTCCTAACTGTGATAATCTACATGACTTGTGACTGGTTACAGTTCTCTGCCTTTCACCTGGCGTCTCTCTCGTGTAGCATGCAACCACGCCACCGCTGCGGTGTTTGTGTCCCAGCTCTTGTCTCTGTGGCACCGACACAGACGCGCTGCGTAACGTAATGACAGTTACGTAATCCATCGCTACATTTATTGATTTCTCGCCGGCTTCGGTGTAAACACATACACGTGGCCAGGCGGAGGTTAGAAAAAAAAGCGACCAGACGAGTTTCTCTAACGGTGTTTTAAGCCCATACAGAGGATTTAAATGACGAGGGCGTTCAGGCTCCTCCGTTCCTCCGCTCGCCATTTGCACTTAACAACCGTGTTTACATGCTCACATGTGTGCTGAACTGAAGATATTAATCCGAACAGATCACGGATCAATCCGGTGCACCACTAGTATCTTCCCCCCAGAAAAAGGAAAGAAGAAAGGTTCCTCCCAGCACAGCTGTTCATGCGGCATTTAAACCAACATAAACATCGGCCACTGCCATTGGTGAATGTCACGTTTTTTTACCGATGGCCGATGGCAGTCAACGAGCCGAACATCGGCCGATGCCGATGGTCGGCCGATGCATCGGTGCATCCCTAATGCTATACTTTATTGTTTAAACTGTAATGATAACGTGTACTTACATGTTATGTGTTCAGCTTTAATTTTTCAGGTAACCAAAGGCTTTTTTATACTATATAGGTCAATAAAGTTTTATTCTCTTCATTTTTCTTCTTGCTTCATCCCAGGCTTCGTCCTCTGAGTTCGGGGACTCCGGAGACCTCTTGAACCCGGTGTCTTTGTTCTATTTTTCTGCTGTGGCCAGGACAAAAGACCCACCTTCCAAAGAAAGTGAGTACTTGTACATACTGGATTCTTGTGTGAGGCAGAGGCTTGCACCCTTTTGACCCAATTATGAAGCATGAATGAACTTTGGCAAGCTGACAACGGGCGGGGATGTCTTTACAGAAATGCAGAAACTTCAAGTGTTGGGCCTGGTTTATTTCTGCTACCTCTTCCTCTTCTCTGGTCTGGAGTTTACACTCAGCTTTCTGACTCACCAGCGCTTCCAGTTCACAAGGTACAAACTCATAAATAAAGCTGTGTACTCATGAGTTGTACTGAATGCAACCGAACAGCAGCTTTGCATTTTTCTCTCAACAGTATGCAGCAGGGAAAGATGTTCTTCTTCATTGGTGTCATCATGGCCTTGATCCAGGGGGGATATGCTCGCAGAATCAAACCTGGGCACCATATCAAGGCTGTTCGTTTGGTGGGTCTGTTTACACGATAAACAACTGTACTACAGCACAACTCTATTATATTGTCTTGTGCACTGAATCCAATTCTATATTCTTTTTAGGCAATCATAACATTAATCCCAGCATTTATTCTCATTGGGTTATCGTGGAATATAATGATGCTTTACATCGGCTTGGCATTATACTCCTTTGGTGAGTTGTGTTCATGTTCACTCTATGTTTTAGAAAACCAGTGATAAGCCAAACTGCCATGTTAAAATATGTTAAATCCATCGACATAGTCACATACATATGCAAAGGTTGTCTGCAATATACTTGCGTGAATAATGAATTTCTGTTTTCTAATTTGACATTCCTTTACCTAGTCTATGCTGCTATTTTGGTAGTAGTAATGTAATGTGCAAAAGAAACTTTCAGGTTAATTACACAGGCGGTATGCAACAGGGTGATTTCCATAGGCAATGCAAGAAATGAAGATATTTCTAAATTATGAAATATGTACTATATTCATCAAAAGGATTAATTAATGTGATCATATTTTCTCCTTTTTGTCACAGCGGCTGCGATAGTAGTTCCATGCTTGTCAACGCTGGTGTCTGACCACGGTGAGCATCACTCATTAACTCAAAACCCATTTTCATTAACCCACAATCCATTTTCATTGTGATATAAATCTGTGCACTGTTGCTGATTGTCTGCAGGTTCAGCCAATCAGAAAGGCACAGTGATGGGGATCCTGCGTAGTCTGGGCGCCTTAGCCAGAGCACTGGGACCTGTTATATCATCCTCCAGTGAGCAAGCTTTCCTAATATGACCGATACGATCTTTAATCCAATATTTCACATTTAAGTAACTTCTTTGAAGCAACATCATTTAAATTATTTTCTCGATGTTTCAGTGTGTTTACTCTGTGCTTGTTTTAATTATTGTGTTTTCTTCACAGTTTACTGGATAGCTGGAGCACAGATCTGTTTCCTCGCCACATCAGCCTCTTTCTTCATTCCCCTCACCCTCTTGAGCACAGCCAGGAGGCTAAAGGAGGAGTGAGCAGTGCAAAGACTTTGAACAGCCTTTAAAAGGACTGATTACGGACACATTCTGATATTTTGATGCTTAAATGAATGTATCTGACGGGAGAGCAACCACTGAATGATTTCTTCTTTTCATGTGCAACAGCCATGAGAAGATGTACAGTGTATTTTCTGTGCTGCTGGCCAAGGAACAAAAAAAATCAAGACAACGCACATGCCAAAAACCAAAGGGGGATTAAGTGAGTGATTTTATCAGTGTGAAATAAATAATGCAATGCCTTTAAAAAACAAACAAAAAAAAACTGTGCATATTATGGACAGCATGGGTCAGTGTGGGGAACAAATGCCGAGTGTGCTTGTGGAACATACAGTATCTTACTTGAAGATTGTGTAAAAAGCTTCTCTGCACTACGAGTTAATGGACATGGTGGAAAATATTTAGGGATGTTTACTCAAGTACAACTTTGAAGTGCTTGTTCTTTACTTTAGTATTTCTGTTTATGATTTTTAACACTTTTTACTCCATACATTTTGCACCATAATATTTATGTGAATTTAGTGCCAAAGGTTCTTCTGAAAGGATACTACATACTGTAAACAAGTTGGTCAAGCTGTAGAATAAATATATATTTTTATAGATTGAAGTGCATAATATTCAAATAAGTAAGGATAAGTCCACCTCAGCAGCTACAACATGAAAACACTGTTTAGTCCAGATACAAATGCATTAATAATGGGGTTTTGATACTACAAATAGTTTTTTAAAACTTTTAATAAAAATTCAAATTCAAATTTTTACTTGTTGAATGTTTTTTTTCATGTGTGTCTTGATTTATTTAAAAATATTCACCGACTCTCATAATAAAGGCTTTTGTGAGGTTAGTAACGCCGTGAAGGCAGAAGATGTCGCTGTGAGCTCTCTGGCCCGCGCGCGCGCACACAATGTAAACATCAGCTGACGTCATCATCAGGCTCATTTAGCTGCCGCTGCTATCAAACAGGTTGCTTTAGCCTCGTTAGCTAACAACACACTGTTGTTGGCGCAGATAAATGCGTCGTCATCGTGACTGGGAGTTTGACAACGCGTGGAAAACATGAGCGAACATGCGGATATGTGACTGTGACTAAAAGAAGCTGCATGGAAGATGGACAAGGTAAGTTACGGAAAAAAATACTAACGCAACGGGGTATTTTTGTAAAGCTAGTTAGCATGCCAGTCTGTCACGCTAACGTGCTGTGAAAACTTTGTTGTTACAACCAAGCTAGGTATACTGATGAAAGAAAAGAAACCGCTGCTTTGACCACATTGATGAGCTGTTTGTTCAGTCGTTTTCCTTAAAAAGTAGGTTTTGTCAGGCTACCAAAAAGTTATGAATGTGTAATGCTAGCAGGATGTTAACACGAGCCAGTTTAAACGTGCTTATAGTTAGGTAACTGTGCATGAATCAGAAGTCGAGCTGAATGAAGCATTAGTCGAAATCATGTTGGAAGTGATCAGGTAGTAAATAAATAAAATAAGTCATTCACTGGTAAATACACAGGGTTACGTGAACTGCAGCCAACGTGATTGTCAAAGGTCGCATTCATGCAGACTGTTGAGCAAACTCACTTGTTGTCTGTCAGACCCCCATTATCTCTGCTTTTTATCAAACATTGTTAGAAAGAATAGAAATGAAAAAGCAAGACAGGAATCAACAGTGTCAACAGGCCGAGTATGTATTGTATACACGGATAAAAGTAAACTTCAATTTGGGGAAAACAAGACTAACATTTTTTTTGTCACACTAGTTCACAGTGGCCCCTAATTTAAGATGTTAGGAGAACAAGCAGAAAAATGGCAAATATTCACATTTCCTTTTCTTTCATTTATGATCCTCACACATATTTGCCTTGATTATTTGAGTTGCCCCTTCACACACACAAAACACACTGCAACAAGAGATAAAACAACAAAACAAAAAACTGCAAATTTACTGGGTGCACATGCACAGTGCAAGTAGATAAAAACTTTACTTGCACTGCCTTAAGTTTTGGGGGCAAAATGCTTCCATTTAGGGGACGTCTGGAGCCCTGCAATTGTCTTTTCTTCTCTTAGATACAGTATGTTCTTGAATGGACAAATCATATAGTAATTAACATAAATGAAGAGAAGTTTTAATGAAAGAATTGTGTTGTATTTTTTTTGCTTTTCAGTCTTTTGACCCTAAACACCAGAGGAGACAGAAAAAGCAGCCAGCTGAGCCACACACAGCTTCATCGCCATCTCTGGTGTTACCAAATCCTTATGTTTCTGACCAGTTTTCAAGAGGGTAGGTACATAATGTTATATTCAATAATCTTCTCCTGGTCAACGACGTAGCCAGTCATGTAGGTCTGTGTGTAAATTAATCAATCGCTTATTTGTGCAAATTTTGGATCTCTGTTAAGGAACCAATCAGGTCTGAGCCCGAAGCAAGCCAGAAGAGGCGGAGAAGGTCCAAGGAGTTACGGCTACAGCAGCAGCCGTCGCGTCAGAGAAAACAGTGATGATTTCCTGCAGAGAGAAAGGTCCATACGGGATCCGCAAGCAAAGGTTGGTTTCATTTTGAGTACCTGAAAAGTATATCAAAATAAACAATAAACTTTTCTCATGAAATTAATTTAAATAATCTGTATTAATCTCCACAGACATCAAACAATGTCGATAGCTCTTCAGCACAAAGCAGAAACAAGGGCAAGAGCACAGTGGACTCACAGAAAAAAGGTAGTTTCACACTCACATTTAATTCATACAATTATTATTACTCTAATCAAAGAAAATTGATTTTGTAGCTCACTTTTGGAACAATGTTTTGTATTTTATCCTCAGGTTTTAGGGGCGTCAGATCTGCCCCAAACTCTGCCGTGAGGTCAAAACCAGCACAGACTGACACGGCCCCATTTGAAGTAAAGATGGCGGACTTCCCAGAGTTGGCTGGTGTTTCACTGGGCAAAGCAGGTCCTCCTCTTGTTCAGAAAGAGTGCTGGGGTCCAGCTCCTCCACCCACGAGTCCCCAAACGCAAACGTCAGCATCTGGCTGGAAGGTGAAATAGCAGTTTTAATGTCGTGTACGATGTAGAGGTGAATGTTTCATTTCACTAACAGATTTATTCTTGTGCATTTGGTGCTGAACAGGTTGGAAAGAGAGGTTCACCAGCTCAGCATGAGTCCCAACCACGTAGCAGCACTAATGCAAAGCCAGACTCTCCTGTCATCTCACCAGGTGGGATGAAACTTCTTTTCCATCGTCTGCCAGTGACCTAAAGGTGAAGGTAGTAATAGTGATGTTATTTGTTCCTTTTTCTGTGTGAACAGGCCAGGTGGCGGTGACGTCCTGGGCTAATGTCGCCTCCCAGCCTCCGAAGAAAGTCATCCCTAAAGAGAACACGGTCAGCAGCAACCCCACGCAGGTAGATTATGAATGTCATTTAAAATCTAAATAAAAGGTAAACTTTTGGCTAAATTAGAAGGTTTCTATTATTAACCCTGTTGAAGGTGAAGTCAGAGAGTTGTGCTTTTTATTGTGGAAGTTTGTTATACTTGTTGTGACATAAACCAAACTGTACTGCACCATATGACAGCATTCTGCTCCGTTCATGCTGTTGATTCATTTACGTGAAAAATACAAAGTGCATGTGAAATGTTAAATAGTGCAGTGCTGAATAAGCCACAGTGATATCAGCTTACTGTAGAAATTAATAATTTATACTTCAGAATCTGACATATGGCTCTTTCTGTTGAAACAATCAACCACCTTCCTAGGTAATAAGATAAACATTTGGGTTTTCCTGTGTTGTATTTTCTGTCTCCTAATTTTTTACATCTGATCAGACGGAGGAAATGGCTGCACAGCAGGAAGACGGAGTCCCAGGGAAGAAGAAACGAAAGAAAAAGAAGAAGAAGGCCAAAGGTGCTGGCGAAGATGCAGAGCTGGAGTCAGAGGAGCAGATAATTTATCAAGAGCCTCCGAAATTTGAGGTAAATAGAAATTGGTTCTGTATTCATATTTAAAATGTTGAATTGGAAATTACTTTTGTTCTCTTTGTTTTGCCAAAAAGGATGAAGAGGAGTTTCCAGGCTTGATTCCTGCTTTCACCAGGACTGATAGATTGATTAGCAACATCAATGCAGCAAAGCTATGCAATGAGGTATATTCATCTCATTATAGGTCAATAGATTGTCAATAGATTGTCACTAAAATATACTGGATAATAATCAAAATCTGTGTTGCTTTTTTTTTTGGAAGGAAACCCAAAGAGAAGAAGGTCAGCACCAGCCTGCCGACCAGAACAAGGAGAAATCATCTGCAGCAAAAGCACTGACCACAGAGACAAATAAAAAAGCACAGGTTTGTATTTTCAGATTACACTGATAAACATAATATTTTGACACCATCCCATAGAAAGCCTATTTAATGTCAATTTTCTTGGTCTCTTAATTTCTAGAAAGCTGAAAAGCCGGCGTCTGGTGGGAAAAAGAGCAAAGTTCCTGTTCAGCTGGACATCGGAAACATGTTGGCCGCTCTCGAAAAGAAGCAACAATCTCAAAAAGCCAAACAAGACGCCAAACCAGTCATTCTCTCAGGTAGGTTGTTGTAAGCATCACTGCTAAACTCCCCACTTCTCTCCTTCTTTGATAACAATATTTTAAAAGTGCATTTTAGCTGAATGCACTCACTTTCATAGGATTATTCTTATTCAGAGCATTGAATAAGCATTTTTCTTATTTCTTTAAAGTTGGTGGAGGACTACCTGTGGTCCAGAAGCAGCCGGCGGTGCAGAAGAAGCTTCCCTGGCAGCAGGACAGAATTGCACACAACCCCCTGGACTCCACCAGCCCATTGGTGAAGAAAGGAAAGCAGAGAGAAGTCCCCAAAGCCAAGAAACCCACTCCTCTGAAGAAGGTTAGTTCACTCACTTTCTGTAGAACAAACACATTATATTTACATTATATGATATATGTGATTTTCAGCGGTGCAACCTCTTTGGTTCATTTCCGATCCTCAGGTCATCTTAAAAGAAAGGGAGGAGAGGAAACAGAGGCATTTGCTGGAGGAGAGAGGTCTGCTGCCTGAAAATGAGCCCAAACCTGCTAATGATCCTGCAGAAGAGGAGGAGTGTGACACAAACGCAGCAGGTCAGAGAAAGCAAAAGTCCTGTGGGAAATAATCATAGCTGTAAGAAAGAAAAAAAAGTTCAGGAAGCGTTTGATTCAAGCTAATCTTTGATCTGTATTTTGTGGTTCTCAAATCTCAGACGAGGTTGAAAATCTTGCAGAGGAACTTGACGATCCGTCTGAGATGAATGACACAAACGAGGCACTGAAAGAGGAAGATGATATAGAGGCCACCAACGATGACATCATAGAGCAGCAAAGCACCTCTCCTGTACCCTGCCCAGTCAGCCGACCCAAAATCCACAGTCGCAAGTTCAGAGAGTAAGGCCGCGAAAGCTATTTCCCTGTTTGTCGTCTCTGTTGACATGTGTCGTTTGCGTTTGTTCTTGTCACATTTTCTGTTAACCTGAAACATATGTATCGTTGTACGTGTCAGCTACTGCAGCCAGATGCTGAGCAGAGACGTGGATGAGTGTGTGACAACCCTGCTAAAGGAGCTGGTTCGTTTCCAGGACCGCCTGTACCAGAAGGACCCCATGAAGGCCCGCATGAAGAGACGGATCGTGATGGGACTCAGAGAAGTCCTGAAGCACCTCAAACTCAGGAAAGTCAAGTGTGTCATCATCTCTCCCAACTGTGAACGGATCCAGTCCAAAGGTACTGTATCCTCTTTTTTTTTAATATCATTTGAGAAGTGTGTCTGTACTTCAAAATAAGAAAACATGTATCAGTAATACAATTTAGTTCTTATTTGTGCATAGTTTTCTTCAGTATTTCTTATTCCCATTAAAATCAAGCTCAGCAACTAGCTACCGACACCTGTGTACTTGAAGATGGAGACACAGACGTTTACAGAAACATGTTTATATTCACAGGTGGCCTGGATGAGGCTCTCCACACCATCATCGACACGTGTCGTGAACAGGGGGTGCCGTTTGTATTTGCACTCTCCAGGAAAGCTTTGGGTCGCTGCCTCAACAAAGCAGTGCCTGTCAGTCTCGTGGGCATCTTCAACTATGATGGTGCACAGGTCAGGTTTCGTTTACATCAATCACTCATCAGCCAGATACTTTTTTTTTTGGACGGGCAGTGTATACAAGTTAAAAAAAAGAAAAAAAGCTAAATTCATTGTCAGTCTCATCCACAGGACTACTACCATAAGATGATTGAGTTGTCAGCTGAGGCCAGGCGGGCGTATGAGGTGATGGTGTCCAGCCTGGAGCAGACCGACCAGACAGAGGCAGAACAGACAGCGAACACAGAGGAGGAGGAACAGCTGCAGATCAGCAGCCTGGAAGAAGAGGCTGTGCCCATTTCTGATGCCACACAACCAGAAGAACCAGAATATAGTAAGATCCAGTCCACCCAGATGCAATTGAGTCAAAGCTATAATTCTGGGATTTGCTTGATGAGTCAGAAAAGATTTTTCTATTGAAGGTCAAATTAAATTTAAATTCTGTCAGGACCACTATGTCAAATATATTAATTTACAAGTTTTATTTGGCAGTATGATACTGTTCTGGGACCTCCTGCTCCTCCACGCGCTTGCATGGAAAGCCTGAGGCAGGAAGAGCACCTTCCTGCCTTTCACGAGCCATCATGAACGGCATAAGCAGGGAGCGCAGCAGCAAAGAAAACCCACAGAGCAGAGCAACTAACATGAATACAATGATAGGATTCATAACAGATGACAGGAGGAGCTGGGGTGGAGGTGGGTTGCAAAAAAGCCGGCAGAGGAAGCAGCAGCAAGGGAGGTGACATCGGCCTAGAGCAGTTTAAATAGCGCGCTCTGAATGCAGTTCCCCAATAGGAAGCAGCCACAGGGAGTCAGCTGAGCCATCAGCTGATCTGCACCTGTGATGACAGCTGTGCTGATTAAGAGCTTGACGTCATGGCCTGCCAGAACTAACGCTACGCTCAATTAATCATCCTTTGTCTTTTCTTCTTTTTAGTAAAAATTTGGAAGAAGATGTTGGAGAAGGAGTACAACCATCAATTTTTGAACTTTGAGGAGCAGCTGAGCTCCTTGCATTTGGACAGTGAATGTACTGATAACACTGATGAAGACTTAAAGAGTTGACAGTGGTAAAGTGCTCTGTGCCTAAAATATGGACCCAGCCGTGCTCATCACCAGCAGAGGAAACTAGGATGGACTGAACTCCACATGCAGAAGAACATGTGGTCGTCAACCTGGGGATTCTGTCAGGAAATCAATCATGTTGCCAGTATTTGCAGTGAATTGTGATTATTTTTTTGATTCATATTTTTGTTTTGTTTAAGCTCAACATGAATGGACAAAGCTGTGTACGGTATTGAGTGTGTACTGTATGTGTGAGGGGCCTTATAAACTGGAGAGGTTAACCACTGACTTACTAGGACCAAAGTTGTCACTTGAAGAGATCCCACAATATGAATTTTCAGCTCTGTTGTCTGTGAACGTACCTTTGATGACGTGTAGGAGTTTATGTTCTGAATGTGTGTAAAAAAAATATCAACAAGTTGTTCAGAAAAGAAAGAAAAAAAGTCAGTTGTTGATTCTTATTTTAGATTTCAGCTTAGTAGCCACTGTTTTACATCTTTTTGGATTTCTTTTAAGTCAACCTCACCTCAACGGGAACAATGGAGAAATAACAGGAAATGAGGCAACAGAGGAGGGTGATATGCAACAGAGAGCTGCAGCCAGGCTCAGGTCAGCATATTATCGGGTTAAGTTAAGGGTCAATAAGATTACAGCCTTGTGAAATGACGGTTTGTCCATCACCCTCAGCAAAACTATAGGAAAAATACACTGCATGAGATCTACTTTTCACACTTTACTTAAATGTGAGTTTCAATTCTAATTCAGTTACATAAAACATATGTTACATACTGTTGTTACAGCATGTTGCTTTTTTCTATTAGTATACAGGAAATACTGATGTTAACAAGGAGGAACAACACAACACTTAGCTCTGAGATTCCTGGGATGTTTCTTGTGTTCTTGTTTACTCACACAGCGTGTAAACTTGTTGACCCTTATTGACGCCCACAGCCTGAAATCCCCAGTCCTCACTTCTAGGTTCAGTTAAAAGCTTGAGCTGCTTTGCTATGCTTTGATCTTATTTTACATATAATGTACCTTTTACATATCTGTCAAAAGTTTATGTTTTAATCCTGATTGCACTACATTGTAGAGCTTGTCGCCAATAGCGCAGGTACTACACACTATATGTAGGACTGCCTGTGATTAGGTCTTTTAATTATCAGGAGGATCAGCAAAATGATGAGGAACATTACCTGCTGCTAAATCATCTCAATGAAATCTTGTTTTGTGAGTTTTCTGTTGTCAAACATTGTGAGGGGAAAATTAATTGAAATGGTGTGATGACAAGTGACAGTAATCTAAAGTGCTGGATGACAATCATCTTCAAAGAAGCAATAAATGACGGAATCTGAACGAGGAAAATCAATTAAGTGAGACTGAAAAGGACTGAAATTATGATTTTACATTTCAGAAGATTTATGTACAGGACCAGTCAAATGTTTATATGATTATGAACTCTTGACAAAGTAAAAGTTGTAGTAATAATTTTGAATTTGAAACTGATGATATAAATATTTCATTTGTGGAAAAGTGGTGCCGTGTCCGATGTGGTAAAGAATGTTTATGTTCAGAAAAAACAACCCCATTGTCTTGTTATTTGGAGTTTGTATGTTTGTATACGACTGGGCTCATCCGATGATGAAGACCTGGTACAGTTCTACACCAACGTGATGTTGTAGTTAAAGATATATTTTCTGATTCAGCTCTTTTTTTATATATATATATCACTGAAAGCAAACTGTGTGTAAGATGGAGCATTAAAACCAAGATGGAAAATTAAACATATAATTTTTACATCTAATAGTCACAGACAGTTGTGGTTATTTAAATAGGAAACCAGATCTGTGGAGTTTAAACTTTGCTCTTTTTTTCTTTTTTTTAACCAAAGTAAATGTCAATGTAAAGTGTCATTTACAAGTGAGTGTTTACTTTGAGGGAGTGGGTAATATTTGTATGAGTAACAGTAGCAGACCAGGCACAATTACAAGAGGAACCCAAATCTAACACAAAAATAAATAGTCAAATCTAACCACCTGATAGGTGAAAGAACAAACATTTGATTGATTGATTCTGTTGTTTTCATGCTAACAAAAAATCTTGGAAAATATTTTTAATTTGATCTGAGCAGTCACTTTATATAAGTTTTTTTCTTTGCAAATAGGAAACATCCTGCATGAGATTTACTTCAATAAATGAAACAGAGACAAAAAGCCTCTTCAAGCTACTGTTCCTGAGGGAGGAAAAAGAGTTGAAACTGCACTATGCAAAGTGCCACACAAGACCAGACATGATGCTTAAAATGTGCAACACAAACACACTCTCTGCTATCCAAACACTACATCCTCATACTTTTCCTCACCCTGAATGAATATAGAAAGCATAATATTGCATCTTTTTAAATCCCATGTGTCCCAAGTGGCCTGTGTTTGGCACCACATGTGAAATGTTTCATTTCCAACATGATTTAGTGTCCCAAAGTAAAGGGATATAATTTATTAATATCAAACTCACTCAAATACATTAAACTCATCATCATTTTCTGACCTTAAATAACATGGAAAAATGGAAAATATCAATATTTTAAAGACATGTGCATCCTCTTGAAAATGAAACTTGTCAAATGAGGTAATTCTTTAAAAACCTGTTGCACCCGCATGCAAAAATAGATTGATTGGACAACCGACATGTCTATGTGCCATTCTGTGTTTATGCCCATTACAGCCATGCAATGCATTTATGTGTAGGTTGAGTGTGAGTGCAGGACAGTTTTCTTGTGTGCAAAGCCCAGAGAAACCAGAATGACGAGAATTTACCTGAGGCAAAGGCACAAACACACGGCATCGTCATTTTTTCCCCCATCACTAGCTTTTCTTTACCACACCTACTCCAACCATCACTTTGGATATTTTGTATAAAAACAAAAAAATGTTCGACCTTTTGGCGGAGAAGTCATGAGCTCATCAAAACAGAATTTATAACAAACGAGTGAACGAGTGGAAGATTTGAGGATCAGTGGATCACCCTCAGGGCACCCAGAATATCGGTCATCTATCTTGATAGCTGTCAAGATATTTCACAGCACCACATGTTAACCCCATGATGCAGAGGAAAGGTCAAAGGGTCATAAAAGCCAGCTGAGGTCTTCCGCTGGTGACTACACACACTATATGACACTGTTATCTCTCCAATACAAATAACAAAATTTATAATATATATAATACTTAACACTGGTCATTTGTTTTGGGACACTGCATGGGGAACAAAACTTCCCATTAAAGACGCAGCAGGGATAGTGTCTACGTATCCACTGCAGATGAGTTCTGTGCACACCCCGGCTTTACTGGGTCCAGTGAAGTCGGTGTAGTCTGTGAAGTGGTTGTCGTTCTCCCAACAGGAAGAGTCCATGGAGACATCACGTCTCTGCAGGAGAACTGTGTTCCCGCCGTCCACCTCTTTCACCCTGCTGTAGTCCTCTGGGATGTCCTCCTCCTGCCGTCGCTGAACGTCCACGCTGCCTGGGACTTTGTCTTTCTGGAGGAGGAGGATATTGTCACGGTCCATCTCCTTCACACCCACCTTCTTCTTTCCATTCCTGTGTCTCTGAATATCCACATAGCCGCCGTTTGCAGGAGGTTGGACGGTCTTCTCTGCAGCATCTTCATGATTCTCTGTGTTTACGAAGCCTGCAGCTGGACACAGCTGTTTCTGAGCTGGCAGCTGTGGTGGCTCCATGTTGGATGAACTCTCCCCCGAGAGCAACGTGTTGCTTCTCACAAAGTTGTCTATTTCCTTCTTTGTCCCCTCGGGTTTGTCCCAGTCGCTTTGGCCAAGTTGAGTTGAGTCCAAGTGGAAGCCGATGGGAATAATAAAGCTTTTCTTCCTTTTTTGAGAATTTGAGGGATCAGGCAGGAATCCATCATCAGACACGATCAGGTACTCCTCAATCTCATCCTTCCAGGCCACCGTAGGAGGAAAGCCCTGGTTGATGATCAGGGCATTCATGATGTCTTCAGATCGCCCCCTCTGTAAGGAATAGTCAGGGATAATTCAGTGGATTGCTGCTATCAGGGTACAATTTTGGAAATACATCGCAGGTGCAGTTTTACCTTGAGAAGCTGAACATCAACACCTCTGATCTTTGGACCGGGAACTGGGGCCAGAAGACACTTCTTCACACTGAGGAAGAAAAGAAAGTGAGACATTGATCGGATTTTACTTAGCATCTTACAGAGTTGTATATCACTGCAGGAAATACATACTATTTCCTCTTCATGACCAGGATGCACATTGCCGTCGTGATTGGAAATGCAGAGAGGATTGCAACCAGTATCCAGAAGTTTTTATGAGGATCTACCAAAAAAAAGGAGATGTTTTTATTGATGAGTGGTAACTTATAACAGTTTCCACCTTCAATAATACCTTCAAATAACGTTGTTGTGACTCACAGTTGGGGGTTTTCACAGAAGTTGAGTTGCTCCACTCGCTCCAGGAGCCGTGGTCTAACGTACAGCGCACCTGAACTATGTATGTTACCCCAGGATTGATGTTGTGCAGGTTGAGCTGGGTTTGTGTACCTGACGAGTACTCCTGAAGAGAGAAAGAGAGGGGAACACACATAAATCTCAATAACAGGCCTTGGTGATGCACTTGGTGATGGTTCTGATCACAGTACAAGGATACAATGATTTATTAAATGCAAATTTTCTTTTTAGCTCTAAAACAAACCTGAAACAGAATGATTTGAAATAAATACTTGGATTTCAATACTTTTCATATCTTTTCTTGCACAAAAAAAGTCAATTTAGTCCATCTGATCACTGACTTTATCTTTTAAAGGCTCTCGCCATCTTTTCCTGCACAAACACAAACACCGTTCTCCAATGACCCAATGAGCTATACTGTTTGTTTTGGACTCACCTTCCACTCGTTGCTGTTTTCTTGCTGGACTCTTAGCTCATATTTGATGGTGACCCAGCCAGATTCGGTATCCGTGCCGTAGGGATGATCCCATCTGATATGGAGGTATGGATTGTCCTCTTTCTTCATCACCTGCACAGTCATGTTTTCGGGAACGTTGGGCTTCACTGTGGAGACACAGTGCTTTGAGATAAATGCTAATGCAATTTTATTTGCATAGTCCATTATGTTCATACATCAGGCAATTCAAAGTGCTTAGAGGCATAGAAATACATCAAAATGAAAAACAGAAAAATACATTTAAAAGGAAAAGAAAGGATTAAGACGGTAAAAGACAATAATAGTATTAGAATGACTGGAATAATTAAAGTTATATATTGACAGGAATAATGTTAACTGGAGTCATCATCTTTGTTTAGCATACTAGGATGTTAATATTTGCTCATTAGCAGTGCCGTTGAAAATGTAATTCTGCAGTTATTTAATCAAAAACAAAAAAGTTTTATGGAAATAGCTTGAATAAATGTTTACCAAATGTCATTGGAAGTCATTCAATATCTGGTGTGATATCTGTATCTGTAAAGCTTGTCCACTGGTCACAAAAGCATAAAATACGGCATGTTTTAAATATTTTACTGTATACAGACTAAGTTTCAATCTCTGGGGCAAAGTCTAACGCCTTGGAGTTACTCTTCCTCACGGGACAAGGCTTTGTTTTACAAGTTATACGTGCAGCACATGGAGATCCCACGCACAACTGCCTGTATAACCAAACAAAAGGTGTGAAATCTGATCTGTAGACAACTTCTCCACCTCGGTACAGTACAAACCTGTTCTGTCTCATTCTGTTCAGGTTTTCATTTGTAGCTTCATGGCTGTCAATCAGTACTTTTCCATTCCTTACCAGACTCAAGAAAGCTGCATCGCCAATAAAACGCGTGCAACTCATTAGCTCAAACAATACAGACGATTGCAACTTCTACTACAAATATACATAGACTGAGTAGGAGTCAATGGTTCAAAGTGTATCACTGAAACAACAACACAGTGAAGCTCTTCTTCAGTGCTACCAATACTGTTATTTTACTTTAAGGTAAAATTATAACAAAGTTTTTGATCTTACTTTTTTGGACAGTCACTCCAACCAAGAACACAGAGCATAAATAAAGCAATACAGTGACAGCATAATTAGGCTACTAATCACAGTTTATATCTCCATTCTATAGGCTACTGTATTTTAATAATAACTATAAGAAATGAGCCAATCTGTGAACAAGAGCCAGAACTTACTCTTGAGGTGTGATTTATTTATCTATCCAAAACTGCGGTTATTATTGGTGTGAGCAACAACTTACCAATTTCCATTACATCCATCTTAAAGGCCTCTGAGGAGGCATTCCCAAGGGCATTGGTGGCCACCACCGTCAGGGAGTAATCGACCCAGATGGAGGTGTGGTCTTTGTCAAAGAAACAGGAGTTCTCCCCTGCTGAGCGGTAGTCTGGACACTCCTGTGTCCCCTCCATCCTGCACGCAGACAAAACAAGACCTTTACCAACCAGGATGCGGGCGATTGCTGCTCAGTTCTCTTTTACGACATATACGCATATAAACGTTGTGTTTGTGTGTTGTGAGCAGTATATGTGTCACCACTCAGGAAACAGCTGATAGAGACAGTCAGACAGGAGACGTGTGGTGCCTGTATTGTCTCCTGACTGATAACATGATCCTAAATGTCATAGTGTAACAAATATCAAACACATTTTGACATTTTTCTGTAAGATTATATTTAATAGAATCTAATTGTTTAAATTGATTTTAAAACAAGGACATATCACCAGAATCACTGTCAGCTCACATGTTCATACTCGCACACTAATACTGTATTAGTGCTTACTGTGCAGCTGATGAGGATGGCGTAAGTTTGGCAGATATTTGTGCATTAACAGAAGAATTATGAGATTCAACCCTTGGGGACCATGACTACCAAATTTTTCACGGTAATCTGTCCGATAGCCTGGGAGATCTTTGGGTCTGGACCAAAGTTTCCATCCTTAAAAAGTCTTAAATTGTCAGTGTTTGGCGTTTTGCCCCCGGGCCAGGGCGAGTGAGGGTCACACAGTGTTTGATCTCTGCAGGTTAACTTCCACAGCAACAAAGATTTGTGCTCAGCTGACTGAGCACAAGTGTGTGAACACGAGAGCTGGTAGTTTTCCACTTGCTATTCTGCTGTGATAACAGCAGCTTTACTGTCACTGGCACCAAGTGTGAGTGACGAATATATCTGAGATTTAATGGGACCTGGCATCTGGAACAGCGGTTAAAGGGTAACTCTGGTATTTCTGAACATGGGTCCTCTTTTCCCATCTTTTTTATGTGAGGACAAATATGATTGAAATAGGTCTTTTTCAGACAAAAGACGTATTCAGATCCTCCAGAATTGTTAAAATGATCCACACATAGTAAAAATTAAATTAAAAAGGGGTGTCAGACTAAAGACATCTGACTCTAAATTGCCAGTGAGAGTGTGAATGGTTGTTTGTCTATATACAGTCTGTTAGCCCTGCAATAGACTGGTGACCTATCCAGGGTGTACCCCACCTCTCGCCTGTAGTCAGCTGAGATGACCCGTGACCCTAGTGCAGGATAAGCAGTATAGAAAATATGAATGAAATTAAATGTAACAAATTTGAACTGACTTTTCTGTCTGGTAGTAGAGGCGGTGTGTGGTTGGCAGCCCACCATCAGAGCCCGGCCTCCACCAGCAGGTAAAGGTCTCCTTCTCAGGGGACCTGCAGCTGAGCAGGACTGGTTTCCCAGGTGGAGACATGCCTGGCAACACATGGTACAAACAAGCATCAGCTCCCAGTGCCCAGTGATATGGTATTATCAAACAGACGCTTTGGCATGATGGTTAAAACTAACATTAGAGCGCTGGGTCACTCTACTGACCCGTGGTTTTTAACCATGCAGAGAATTTTGGTTTCATTTGCCCAGGTGGTTTTCAGACATGTCCAAAATTTCAAATACTGAAAACTTGCATGTGAATAAAAAACAACATATTCTTCTATATTCTTCTATTTCAGCATGAATCATCCATACAATAACTGCATACAGTCAGGCTGTTCAACTCACTGTTGGACTGTGCAGCCGCACAAAGCAGCAAGAGCAGCGTCAACCCAAGATTTCTCCTCATCCTGGCACAAACTGTCGCTCCGTGGGCCCTGAAAAACTGTGACATCACCAGCATGTGGTTAATGAGGTGGTACGAACCCGTGGCTCGGCTGCATGTCATGTTTTTACCTAAAACACAGGCATATGACGGACCAACGGACACAACCGATCATTATTTGTACATGTCGTATTTAACACACACACACAGGCTATGTTTAAAATTGTTAGAATATTGCGAAACTTTATAATATTATATTGAATTCAGCACCCTTGAGTGCATGCAGTGAGGAAAAGTCAGTAAGAAGACACACACACACATACTGTATACATATTTAAAACTCATTAGATTCACTGTTTCTCTCTGAAATACACTGATGTTTTTTGTACTTCCTCATTCTTGAGAGCTCGTCTTCATTCAGATCCACTGATAAAGATCTGTCTCTGTCTCTGTCTCTCTCTAACCCACAGACACAGACACACACACCAAAGTCCTGTGCTGGCTTTCAGATTTATCATTCAGACTCCAAAATGTTCTTTTCTGCCTCCCTGTTCTCTGTTATGTGATGAATGTGAAATGCTTGATGCAGTTAGTCACCAGCAGAAATGTGGGAAAGCTTCCTTCGCTGTCCAACCAGTCTGTAATTTACATCATCCCATTGAAGGGTCACACCTTGACAGACTGTGTTTTTGGTAATAAACAATAACAACAAAGACAACAGCCCAGGTTTTCAAGCTGCAACACCTTCTCCAACAAGTTTTAACAGGATCACTTGTGCAAAACTCTGGAAAAGAGCTATTTCTCAAATCTGACAGAAAACAAGCATCTCAGTCATTCTTTTAAAAATCAAAATTGCACAACCAAATGGCTGGAGCTGAATGAAAGAAATATTTCATACAGTGGGAAATGAATTTGTTCCAACTCCTACATCAGAAATAAATAAATAAAAGTAGGCCTAGTAGGCTGAGGTTTCTGTTTTGTGGCTCCAGTGGGAGCGGACAAGGTGAAGGTGACAATTACAGACAACAAACTGCAAACCCTGAATTATTATTATATGACCCAGCAGGCAAAGAAACATAACCAGTGGGACAAACAGGCCTATGAAGTTTATCTGCCATGTTGTACCAGGTAATACCTCAATAACTGCACAATGTAAGACAGTGAGACAGAGAAAATGAAATATTATATCAGCATCTCAGAGTCTGCAAGATGTAATTCTCAGTGTAAATGATTCAGTTTTAAGCAGATTAAGCAGCAAATACGAGAAAATAATGGTAAAACACTACATTAAGCCATTATTTCATCATATACCCACACAAATTATGTTACATTGCAGATAAGCAGCCCTGATACTGAAGGGTGGAAACCCTGCTTGATGCATTATATAATATCGCATAACTATCATGATCATGCTGTGACTACTCCCAGAAAAAAAACATCTTGCAAGCTCACATACCTACATCAACATTTTCAGTGTTGTTCACTCACCTCACTCACCAGTTCAGCAGTTTAGGACGGATGCCCTCCGTTTCTTGGTGAATTCACCACATTTAACAGATGTTGACGTTTCCACTGAGGGGTGAAAATGTAGCTCCAGAAGTGACATTACTGTAAGCTACACCTGGCGGCCGGTGCGTCTGCCTCCTCAGGTATGGATGGATCAAAAGTGCGCCGGTGTGTCCCCTGTGTGACGGAGGGGGAGGGGTTTGGTGTCGTCACGACCTGTTCACCTGAGAACAAACAAAGAGTGTAGCCGGGGCGAGATGTTTCACTTCGCATGGATTTAATTGGTCATGAATGTGACCACAGACTCTATGGATAGGCTCTAGTGGACATATAGCCTAACTCCGAGTTGCAGAAAGTGCAAACTGAAACTTGCAACGATGACAACATATTATTCTGTTTTAATATAAAACTAGACGTTTTATTTTGAGGGTTTCGGGGGCTTTTGGTTTGTACAACTCGTTGAAATTTAAATTTTAAATTGTATCTCTGTCAATGTTTTTGGTACACAATGCATCTTGGGATAATGGATTAGTCAGCATATTGAGTGGAGGGATGCCATCATGGATGTATAATGAAAAAATCTAAGAAATATATAACATATAGTATCTCATAATAATTATGAGTCTGTCCAACTCATCTAACAAAGTCTTACCTACCATGTTGAAAAACACACCCAGGTTACTGTAACATAAGGTCAACACAACAGAACCACACACATGTCAAATGCCAGAAGATGCTGGCACTAGGTTGTGTGAAGAGAGACATACCTGGACAAAAGAGGACAAAAGTTGTTGTAGCCTTATTATTGATGTTAAAGGTTGCTGTTTTTTTATACATCTGCTGGGTGTATGTGGAAAAGCTGCTGTTATTGTTGTAGGCCTATTACAGGTTAACCTCTGTGAAGTTGTCAAGGAAAAACGTGATTGCCGCCAGCAGTGGATCACATTGATGCATAGATTATCTTTGGCAGTGTAGTAGGTGTGTCAGCTATCAATTTCTTCCAGTAAGTCTTCCTGATGGGTGGACTCAACTTGTTGCCCTGGGTGTAAAACAATCCATGTTGGGTGGATATTTTGTCCCGACGTGAACTGTTATCATAGTTGGCAATCGCAAGTTACAACAATAACTGTCTCTGCTCTCTGGCACCCGTTGCTACTGTAATGCCTGTTTGAGATGTAGATTATTAATGACAACGGCAAAGTGCAGTGTTACAGGACTCACTGGGTGGTATAAAATGTTGTTACTGTAACTATATATAAGGGTCATGGTCCCTCTTATTATTATATAAACACCAACCAGCATAAGGCTCATCTCTAGGTTTCATGTGCTTGAATTTCGATTTGACTAATACATTTTAAAGTTAAAGCATAAGTCTAATTTTATAGTTTTACTATCAGGAAAAACCAAACCATCAATTCATGAATCCTTTTTACAGATATTTTCCTATGTAGTGAGTGACCATTAGCATATAAAACCCACATCCAAAGATGTTCAGTTTACCGACATGTTTATCAAAGGAAAAGTATCAGTAACACATAACATAAAGTGAAAAATGAAAAACTGGTCATTTCAATTTCAATTTCACTTATCCACATTTTCCTGCTTGTGTCTATAGTTGTAATTTCCATGGTTGATTCTTTGTCCTGATCTGCTGTCAGTTCTCATCTTGACATGAACACCACAATCAGGATGTGAAACTTGCAGCTTTATTGTAACATGTCAGCAGTTAAACATGCTTTGCTTGATTGGTTTATGGTGCAGGGCTGGTGTAACTATTCAATGACCTCAGACGGCTATAAATTTCTTTGTGTTTGGTATTCAACAAAATATGACCTACTTTCTTCTGGATGTCTGTGTTGCCAACGCATATCGTTTTCAGGCTGTTGAAACCACAAGTTAAAACTTTTACAGATGTCACCTTGTAAAAGCTGATTGAGTAAATCATTTCTGAGACTTTTACTGAGGAGTTTCATGTAGTTGTTTCAGAGGCCAGACAGGCCCATCACAGGATTAATACAATAATGACACAAGGCTGAAATGGGGTTATGGACCTGACATGCACTCCTGGAGAGAAAACTATGAGCTTATATACGTTGTTCCCTTTAAAAACCCAATTTAAGTCAGACTGTAAATGCAAATGCAATGTAATGCCATGAACAATAACATGCATGTTTGTGTGTACTATTCTCACACAATTTGGCACAGAGTAAAATTAGATCCCTAACACAAAAGCTGTTGCGGTGGAGTTACAGTACGGTTAGTGTAAGCATGGCGCATGGAAGTCATGTGGAACCTGCCTGCATAACAAAACAAGATGTGAAATTTGATCTGGCCAACGATCTTACACCAGGCACAAACCTGTTGCGTCTCATTCTGAGTCTGTTCAGATTTTTATTTGAGCTAACACGCCTGTCAATCAGTACTTTTCCATTGCTTACATAACTCAACAAAGCTGCATCACCAATAAAACTGTGCCAATCATTATAGCTCAATCAATTCAGATCCTTATCTACCATGTTAACTTAAGTCTAAGCAATACACAGTAGTCAATAGTACAAAGTTTATGAATGACGCCATAAAACACTTCACTTACAGCTGCAGTAAATGGTATTTGGTTCAGTGTTGCTTTTTTAATTCATTGTACAATAATTACAATGCAGAGCCAAGAAGAACCATGTAGCCTACTACATTTTTGTCATAACCTGTAAAATGATTTGCAGCATACTCTCAAAGAGCTAGTGCACCAATTAGAAATGGGCCCAATTGTGTCAGAGAAGAGGAATCAGGAAGAAGAACAGGAAGGACGTAATCTCTACCATCTCTTCTCTCTACGACTACTAAAGAGCAGTTTTCAGCCACAATTTGGATCAAAACACAGAGGCCTATATCTCTGAAGCCAAATCTAGACACACAGACACAATACACATATTTTTAGATTCTGTGTATGACTCATGTCTGGGATATCATATCACTATCTGCTGTGGCAACCAGTGTTCCTAAACCTGCTTTGAAATCATAGAAAAAAAGCTATAGCTGCAAAACTTGTCTGAGAGACACTTTATTTTTTAAGAATATTGTTTTCACTTTGAAGGTTCAGTCATTGATTGTCATCAGAAAATCTTATGGTGTGGCAAATTTGGGTGTATGTCCAAGGCCACAAATGGGTGATGGGTTTTGTGTTCATATTCAAACTGATTTTCAATATTTTACTCTAATGTAACAAGGACTATAAAAAAAAGAACAATATACTATACGTAGAGAACATCAACAACAACAAAAGATATTGGATTTTTAATTAATTCAGCTTAGACCCCAAAACACCCAAAGATATTGAGTTTAAGGTAATAAATAACCAGAAAAACATTTTTTTTTTTTTTAAAAGATCTATCTATCTATCTCTATCTATCTATGGTTCTGGTTCCAAATGAATTAATCACACTATGCCACAGTTATTCTCAGATCTAAGCACATTTCCCTATGAGTCGGCACGAGATCACTCAAGTGAGTATTGTGAAATGACTCAATCGAAATCGTGGTTAAATTTATCTGAAACTTTGAATGGAACGTGTGTTGTTTTTTTTTTGGTGAGCAGTGTCGCATCTCGACGCATATACGATCTTTGGCACAAAGCCGCCCGCCTCTGCGTGTGGAGGGGAAAACCAGGCAGTGCAGTAGGTGTGTCTGTATCACTTTCATCGTTTCTTCCAGGAAGTAATCGTTTTTCTTTTTTTTTTTCTTGAACCAAATTGTTGTCAAGTGCACTACGTGTGTGTTTCAGAGAGAGAGAGGGAGGGAGAGGCGTCGATGGTTGAGTTATTAGCTCGCTTGCTGCCATGTCGGACTCTTTGGACCGGTCTATAAAGATCAACTTGTTAAAAGAGCCGGTTGTGAAGAAACTGTGCGAGGTGCTGGACAAGTCAAGCACCAAGGGATGGCGAAAACTTGGAGAGGTTGTCGGCAATGAGAGGCGGTTCAAAGTCAGGTAGGCTGAGGAGTGATTTAGACTTTATCCCAGAGACAAACAATAGAGTTATTAATATTTACCTTCTGAATCTGGATTAGATTTACATGGTGTAGCTACTGTATAGTTCCCACAGTCCTTCAACAATATAGGTTGTGTTGTTGAATCGTACAGAGGTGTTTCTTGTTTTGACAACTGATTGACATTGATTGATCACTTTAGCATGTGGGCAACAATAACATTAGGCCTAAATAAATAATGTCATAAAAGTAGAAAAGTAGTAAAATATTGTTGTGATTTTAAAAAACAAACAAAAAACACAACAGAAATATAAGACCCTTTTACTGTCAAAAGTTAAGTTACTAAGAAGTTATGTTCATGTGTACTTACCATTATATAATAGCGTATTTCCATTAAATTGCTTTCAATTTATTTGTGGATTTCCTGACCTTTGACCTTTTTATTGATTTTTATTTATTTATTATATATACACCTAAAATGTGATGTGCTGTCACTCTCCTGCATTACCCCCCTCCAGCTCAGGCGACATGGAGATGTGCTCCTTGCAGGTGCTGCAGCTGGAGGGCAGCCCGAGCCGCATGCTGCTGAGGCTGATGGGGGAGCGGGGCTGCACCACGGGCCACCTGATGGACTACCTTCAAACTCTGGGCAACTCGGAGGCTGTGCAGTGCCTGAAAGCATCAGGTACAAGCAGAACCAACCCCACTGTGCCTATGCTGATGTATGCACTGTGTTGTATTTTTAAGCTTAATGGGTGGGATCTATGACTCACTGACTTCATGGAGCGTGGATTACACTCACAGACAGTACACTGTCACGTCTAGTCTCTATGGAAGCAAAAACCAATAATTCAAATTATTATGACAGCAATATGTAACCAAATTAGTTCATAGTGAGTGCAGCACTGGACAAGCTTGTCAGGGTTCAGCTGAGCTTTCAGAAGAGGAAACATATTATTATGCTTTCTTTAATTATAGTATTGGTAGTACAGATTTATTTTACAGGTTTACAAATGTTGCTATACAACTGTAAACTCTGCTCCGAGCTCAAAATCATATTGATCCTAATTCAAGTCTACATAAATGTGGTGCATATGAGATATAAAAACATGGCCTAGGGTTAAGATAAGATCAAATAAACATTTCATTGCCGAGCAGAGATATTTCATGCAGCCAATGTTGAGAGACGTTTGTTTTTGCTGAACAGTTGTTCGAGCACAACCACCAAATGTGACATTTACGTAATTGTACAGTTAACAATAGTATGTACTTTTTAAAGAGTATTTTGTCTCTACCTACATTGAACGTAGACTGTCACACTTGAGTTCAAACAGAGCCCAGAGACTGATATGAATACATTTAATGCATAGACAACACATTTAGTTTGCCTCAGAAAGAAAACGCAAAATGAGGATTATAGTTTGATTTATACAAATATTTAAATTGTGCAGTACAAATATGTATTTGCATGTTCAGCCTTGCAGATTCTCATTCAGCCCCAGTCAGTGGCTCTGATCGCTGGCCACAATCTCCGCCTCAGCTGCCATGCGGTGGGCAAATCTCCAGTGCAGTACCAGTGGTTCAAGAGTAAGGAAGAGGTGAGCTGTAACACACACACACACATACCAGAGACACTATTCTCATACAAACACACCCACACAACCTGCTAATTTTGTTATCCCTTTGTGTTTGCTGAGCAAGTTTCCTCGTTGTTGATGCTGAGTTTAAGAGAGATTACTGATCACTTTGCATCACCCACTCTTCTTTTTGCATCAATCATTGTGCAACTGTGTGAAATGTTTGTATTTGCATGCTCTACTTTGCAGATGATCACTCAGCGTTAGTGGCTTTTTTTTTTATCAGTCTACACAATCTGCACTTCAACTGGAAAAAAATCTCTCTGTGTCTGCCTCGCACTGTTTTTTCTATTCTGACCTTACCTACAGTGTAAAGTGTAGATTAAATCCATACCGTAAAGTAACATAGACGTGTAACATTATGTTTTTACCAGCATTCTGGATCATTGGATTTGAACATGATTCATACAGTAAAGAAAAGTCAATGTTTTTCACATCTTGGAAACTTGGAAGCTGTGAATCAACATTTTTCCAGTCATCCAAACCATGTGTGTTCAGTATACAAAGGGACAGAAGACAACCTCTTACACGAGCAAGTAGAGTGGGTGAAGGATGGAGTGAGAAGTGGGTGGTGAAGAGTTGAGAATGTACTTGTTGGTAAAAATGAGTCACATTTTCACAATTTCAGGTGCCAAACAGTTTCTCTCCAGACCTGGTGATTAGTCCTGTTCATCCAAAGGATGCTGGCTTTTACATCTGCAGGGTCAACTGTGGAGATACTTTTGAGTTCAGCCAGTGGGCTCAGGTGGACGTCCTGAATGTCTCCAATGCTTACGGTAAGATATTGCTGTGTTAAAGAGGAACTATGCAAGATTTTGACTTTTATTCAATTTAAATTAAACAGCTTCAGAGTAATTGTAATGGATAAATGACTTGTTACGGGGAGAATGGAGACTCCCTGTTTTCCACCTAGCGTCTCTTGGCCAAAACCCAACCTTGTAAGATCAGAGCCTCCGACCCGGTGTCCAGTGCACTCGTCTTGATGGCACCACACCACAAACACGGCCCATAATCTCTTGTGCATGACATTTAAGACCACACAAATATACACATTGTATATTTAGTAAAGCAGTGGAAAAGTGACCAGACCTGCATAGTTCCCCTTTAAATTCTGCTGAGTTTGGAAATGAAACATCTCCAGCAAGGAGCAGACTAGACATCTTACATTTTGGCACAAAGTTCCTTTGGTTTCAACAAGGATGAACTGATGGGATCTTGATAGCTGAAGCTCAAAAGTTAACGTCACTATGACCTCATATAACAATATTATGACCATGTGGATGTAATATTTGAACAACAACTCTTGGGAATCCTTTCAAATTTGGTACAACAACATAAGATTCACTTGAACTCAAGGACAAACCAATAAGATTTTGGTGTCACCTTGCAAAAATGCACTTTTGGCATCATGATCAGTCCAATAACCTGAGAGCTCTTCAAAGGAATCCATTCACATTTGGCACCAATGTCAACTGGGATTAGTACAGAATTTCAGACAAAAGGGTAATATTACACATGACTCGGATGCAACCTGAAACTAAGTCTTGGTAGTGTAGTCACACACCCACAGAGCAGTACTTCTAGTTTCACTTTTCTTATGAACCAACTACTATGTTGTTGTTTAAATATTTCTGATGTGCACTCTGATTTTCCTGCATTAGCTGCAGGATGGGACACGTTGACTGACTCAGGGAAGTTTACTGCTTTTGCAGTTGAAACTAGTACTCTAGTATTTTTCCTAATTCCAACTAAAGCCAAAGACCTGATTGGATGTAGAAGAAGATGATACACCAACTATTATGTCTCCCCTTCCCCTTCAGGATCAGGGCCAAGTTATCTTTCCTTAGATGGTCGGCTGAAGTTGGTGATCCAGCCTCAGTCCCAGCGGCTACATGTCGGGGAAACCCTGCAGCTGGAGTGTGGAGCCATGGGACGGCCGATCCCTCGATACCAGTGGCACAGAAACGGAGTCCCAGTCCCTAACGCTACAAAGAGGAAACTGATGGTGAGGTTGCATCTTGTATCTGTTTTGTTATGATACTGGAGTTAACCTTTGCAGTTCCCTTTTTTTATTAATGGGAATTGTTATTTTTAACTCTTCATTGATCTAACTTCTTTTGGGGGGAATAAGTGCTGCATAAAAAGCATGTACTGTACGTTTCAGATTCCTCACGTGATGCAGGATCACCATGGCAGGTATCGCTGTGAGATCAGCAGCAGCACCGAGAGAATGTGGTCCAATGAAATTGATGTTGTCATAGGTATGTTGTTTTCTGTTACTGTACTGTAGTTACCACCTAGTCAAACCAGCTCTGTCGTTACCATGTCTGAGTGACTCTGTGCTCTGTTCTTGACTGAAAGCACCAAGGATATCTGTCCAGATTTCAGGGGCAATGGAGTTCTCTGAAGGTAGAGTTGTAAAGGCCTGGTACATGGTGTGATTAGGGCATTAGGGTAACAATGAACAGGTATTGGCTGCATGCAAATGTTGATCCTGTCTTTGTTCGAAGCCTGTAATTGATCTGTAATTGCATGTTTGTTAAAATCAGGATCATATCATCATGCACTAACACACTAACCAGCATGAGATTCCCCAGGTTTCACATGCATGAGGTTTGATTTTACTATTGTAATTATTTCCAATGAATCATATATTCTGCTTCAACAAATCCCATGAATCCCTTATTCCTCTATGTCACAACCACTACTATCTATGAAAACACAGTATAACACAGTATACATAAAGTATTAAGCCATAGCAGCACATAATGCTTTATTTAAATGAACATAAACAGGTGATGCATGACGTATTTAGCAGGAATCAGTGAACTTGAAAAAGAGAAGTGGGTAAATACTTTAGGGAAAGACTCTTTTTCGGGTTTCTATGGGATTTGTTGACAAAAAGAAGCCTTCTCTAAATCTCTAAATATAATTGTGGTTGTTGTTGATTGAAATCTGAATCTAAATCTGACTTAAAATGCTATAATACAATGGTGTGTTAATGTTTTATGTTTTTACTCCTAGATGATGTTTACGCCATTGGAGGAGGTAAGAAAATTTAACTCTGCTTTGTCGTCAGCACATACAGTATGTTCCTCACACAGCCACATGATCCTTTTTTTGTGTTTACTGCAGGTGCCAGCGACCTTTTCCTCAATAGTATTCCCGAACAACTATATGGTAAGTGTCTTTATGCAACTATGATAATATGATCAACTTGTTCTTGACTGTATGTTGTTTCACATATTTGAGTCGTGAACATGGTTTATTCCTCCTCTGCACTGTGTACTTTGGTGTGTTGTGAGATCCTGGGAGGGTCTTTGCCCTGGTCAATGAGCAGCAAAATAAGGATGTGAAACTTGTTGCTTTTTGTGACATATGATGTCTGCACCTTAATAAAATACAATAGGCTATTACACCATACTGTACAAAATGAAAAAGTCCTGGAACACTAGAAAGTGATACCTAAAAATACCCATGTTTCTCTGACATAATGCCATCACAATTTGACAAGATTTCAGATTGTTATTATTGTCATACCCTTTTAAATCACTTCTATAGTCATTTGTCCTCCAAGCCCAATGTTCAGTTTTTATGTTTTTTGAAGTTACATTGGAATTTCTTCCTCATTTTAACATGTAAAGCATGTCAATAGGCAAAAAAGACAACAATTTGTACCTTTTCATTTGAAATAACAATAGTTAAAAATAGTTTTGTCATGCTATGTGTCACTATATTATACTATTTGTTCAACAGTGGACAACAATTCAATAATCTCTGCGAATCATTGTGTCAAGACCAGAATATTGTTAAGGACACTCTGTATTTGTATCTGAGTTTCTCCCTCCTGTGTGTCCCCTTCACAGCGACTGACAAAGTGGCCCTGCTGATCGGTAATCTGTCCTACCAGAACCACCCTCAGCTCAAAGCCCCCATGGTGGACGTGTACGACCTGACCAACCTCCTGCGCCAGCTCAACTTCAAGGTGGTCGCACTTCTGGACCTCACCGAGTCAGAGATGAGAAACGCTGTCGACGAGTTCCTGCTGCTGCTTCACAAAGGAGTCTACGGTGTGTTGGGATTTTACAAACCTCTGGACTAGATGTGATCTCCTTTGAAGCTTTATATCTGCTGCTGAACTAAAACGAACACCTCCCTGCTTAGGTCTGCTGTACTACGCTGGTCATGGGTATGAGAACTACGGCAACAGCTTCATGGTGCCGGTGGACGCACCAAACCCGTACCGCTCAGCCAACTGTCTGTGTGTGCAGAGCATCCTTAAACTGATGCAGGAGAAGGAGACGGGCCTCAATGTTTTTCTGCTGGACATGTGCAGGAAGAGGTGAGAGCTGCTGCAGCTAGTGGAGCTATTCTTGTCACGTCATTACATCAATCAATAAATCAGTCAATAACACTTTAATTGTATAAGGTATGTTGAGATAACTGAGAGGCTGATAATAAGACTGTATCAATTTGAATCAATTGCAGATTAGAGACATTGAAGTTTAATTACTTAATTCAGAAAATTGTCAGCAGATTAGTCAACAATAACAAAAATCACAACAGGACCTTTTGAGGAATGATTGTCTCTATTGTGAAGCTGAAGAGTTCTTCTTCTTCACAGGAACATTCACGACGATAGCGCTCCAAACATTGTCCTGAGGGTCACGGCCAACATCGTGTTTGGATACGCCACGTGAGTCTGAACCGTCGGGTATCATTCAAAGCTAAATTTATCCAATTTTTCCTTTTCTTTTCTTTTTTTTAAATAAATATCAGCTGTTGTGTTCGTCTGTGCAGGTGCCAAGATGCCGAGGCCTTCGAGTTGAGCTCCAGCGGCTTCACTAACGGCGTATTTGTGAAGTTTTTGAAAAAGCGCCTGCTGGACGACGAGAAGATCACGGTGGTGCTGGACAGAGTCGCTGAGGGTGAGAGAGGAGCAGAAACACATTATGTAACAGCAGCATATGTGGCCCTTCACGGAGCACTGATATAAATACTAAATATCAGATTAATTACTATATAGCTTCTGTGTGTGGTGACCGTGTTTCCCACGGGATATGTTTTGGTTCTTTGCTAATGAAATGGAAAAAAAGGTTAATTAAATGCAGCTAGTCTTGCATTATTAATGTCAAAATAGCTTGTGGGCTAATGGAGCTCCCTTTTAAATGCAGGGTGGATGAAAGAAAATGACTTGGGTTGCGGTGAGATGCACTTAACAGGATAAGAAGAAGATAAATCTTAAATATTAGGTTATGGTGGTTGAATTAAAGTAATTAAATTCAAGACTCCCTGCAGTGTCATAAATGCTATTGGTTGGACTCAGTTTCACCTCATGATATAGATTTTTGGATATTTTAGGACATTATGATGATAATGATGTGATTTATAATTGTTGGCGTCCAGACATGGGTCAGTTTGATGCTACCAAGGGGAAGCAGGCTCTGGAGATCCGCAGTAGCCTATCAGAGAGGAGAGCTCTGACAGATCCTATTCCGCCCGGCGACAGCGCTGATCTCGCTCACGCTCAGAGCCGTCAGTGGGCAAAGGCTCACGGTGAGTTTTAAAAACACACAACTCCTCTGCTTCATCTTTAGAAAACTGTGTTAGTGTTGTCACAGAGCTGGGAAAGCACCATTAACATCCTGTGGTTCAGTTCTGCACACTCACACAAATGTTGACTCTGCTTAATGCACACAATGCTCTGTAAGGCAAACACGCTGTTGTTATCAGGTTGTTGGAGGCTGCACTGCACAGGAGGTCCGGGGAGTGAGAAACACGTAAACACAACATCCTCACACCTCACACCTTCGCCCTTTATCGGATAATAAATATTTGCAGGTTTTCCTGGGAAGAAGTTCACAGTCATGGTCAAACCTGGCACTAGTTATTTGACAGACACTTTGCAACAGGGATTCCCAGTTTTTGTGGCTTGTGATGCTGCAAAGTCGCTATTTAAAGTTTTGGTGTTGACATGAGTAAAGAACAGTTCAATCAACTGAGAACCTTTTTGTTATTTTTAAGTATGGCACCCATCAGACGTGCTTGAAAGTCTTGTTTTCATGTGTTTTATTTTTTTTCTTCTAGAGCTTCCTGAGAGTATGAGTCTCAACTTTGACTGCGGGGCTCAGATCAAGTTGGGCTTTGCAGCTGAGTTCTCCAACGTCCTCGTCATTTACACTCACATTGTTAAAAAACCAGAGAACATGTCTTTCTGCCAGGCTCACGTCACTGACTTCTCACAGGTCAGTATGATGTTGATGTTTTTGGGATTAAAGCAGATATCAGTGGAATGTTTTTGTTAATATAAGTCCTAAATAGTCCTATTTTCCGTCAGCAATCACTTACATGGAGTGTTTCAGCCGTGACATGAGTCTCTCCGTCACTCTGCTCTGCTGCAACCCGAGGAGAAAATTTTTCTTGTAGGATACAAGTGTTATCCAATGAGGAGAGAGAACGGCATGAAGGGCTGTGTGTGCAGCCAAGGGGTGCGCGTGAATGTGGTGACGTAGCACGAGGACCAATAGATGCATGACGAGGGTGGGGGCTGCTAACTCATGGTGCGTTCAAGGAAACTCGTACTTTGTGCTTTTCCTTCCTGTGAAGTCATACCAGTTCGATCTGGTACGAGTTCACGGGTCGAAAGTTACGAGTGGCCGTTATAATGCACTTTCACAGGCAACAGGTCGGTAAAAACACGAGCTACGGGTTGCCTGGAACGCTACAAAGTCGTAGTTGTGACTTGAAGCTGTAACTTACGGTTTCAAAAGCCTGCCTTGAACGCAGCATTAGCCGAAACGGCCGTACCGCTGATATCTGCTTTAAGAAATTTCTCAACTGTCTTACCAATCTAAAAGGAAATGGTTTATGATAAACTTAATAGTTTATTATAGACAAAGCAAAAAAAAACAGATATACTGTAAATGCAACATGGTTCATGTGGTACACTCACTGTTACCTGTGTCCTTTCTCTACTGCAGGACCTGGATGTGGATCCTAAAGAGATGAACAGAGAGACTCCAGAGGAGACGGGGATCTACCTCCTGTCCAGCAGTTTACCACAGCACTGTCTCTACACCAGACTCAGCTCACTGCAGAAGCTCAGGGTAAAAATAACTCAACAAGGATGTCTGCTCTAAAAAATAAATAAATAAAAAAAGTTTTTTTACTTCATATTGTTCAATTAACAGATTATAATATTTCTGTGATCATACTGTACATCTGTCCCAGAAAGACAATAAATCCTGGGAAAACAAAAATAGAGGATCTAGCAGTGTTTATTAATACTTGTATTTCTCCTCTGACCTCACATGCAACAGGAGGAGTTGGTCTTCACTGTGTGTCTTCAAGGCACCTTCCCAGCCATGGACGATGATCCAGTCCACTGGACCAAAAGCGTCAACATAGGAAAGCCTCTGATCGCCCGGCTGGACCTGCACCGGGCCATGCGGAGGAACAGCTGCCTGCAGACCTGCATGATGCCCCACAGCCCGTCCCACAGCCCCTGCCACAGCCCCGGGCCTGAACACCACCTCCAGCTGCATCACGCGCTGCACCAGGGCCAGGACTTCAACCGCCTGTCCCCGCAGCACCTCTACCTGGACACCTACGAGCGTCTCCAGGGCGCGGCGGGAGGCTGCGGAGATTCCTGCTATGACAATCTCAGCCAGTGTCGCTATGACCATATGTGTGACTTGGGTGGAGCTATGGGGCTTTCAACCTCACCAGGAAGAATGAGCATCCCTATAGAGACCAGTGACGACATTAACGAGCTGCAGACTGTGTTCATCAACAGTCTGCAGCTTCAGCAACAGTGAACTGGATATTAGTTATATTTCTTAGAAGAGAAGCTATAAACGTATTTGATTCTTTATCTGGAATACTGCTGCTCTTTCAGTAACATGTTATTATTATTATTTTTTAGGATTTTATATTCTTAAACTTAGAAGCATTATTTGTCTCAGCAAACTGCATAGTATCATTGTTACCAAGATGTAAGATTTTTTAAAATGCATTTTTAGAGAAATAAAAACTATTTTAATTTTAGTAAACTGTTGAGGAGTAATTGCTGCAGTTGCAGTTGTTTATCTGACTTTTGCCAAACAGGGAAGTTAAGATTCTAGCTGGTGTCATCATAACATGTTATAATCCTTCTATAGTTTTACAGTATTACGGGTCTTTTTCATAGAGGCTTTATGGACCTCCTTCAAAACCAATGCAACGACGATGTGGAAGATAAGGGGCGAGGTAGTCTGTGGACAATACATTGCTTGAAAGAAGAAGAAAAAACAACTAGGTGAAGGAAACGGAGGCAGCTGGTGCTCCCTCTGCTGTGCAGTTACATGAATTCACATTTATTTTATCCAATAATAAACCTGTGGAGACAAAGAGGTTCACATTTGGTCTCTGTTTGCTGTTCAGTCAACCCTGCGACGAGTTCCACTCTGTGACTTTCCTGCAGGGATTAAAGGCAGAGTTCACTTTGTCACCCTCCCACAAGTTCATGCTGCTACTTTTGGATTGGAGGGATCACAGACTGAGGGCTGGCGCAGTCAGCTGCACACTTGTCTAAGACTGTTCCTGTACTTAAAGATCCATATCTGCATGTAAACTACAGTACAACAACGTGAGAATCCCTTTACGCTCTTACTGTAAAACATATCTGACTGTTTTCTCATTTCTACCAGTTGTGGTATAGCACGGGAGGAAAAAAATCTGATCTATAGTAGATATAGACCACATCCTGCACACGCCTCAGAAAGTGCAAGAGCAGGGGCCCCTTGGAGCCCTTCAATAAACCTACCGGTAGTAATGAAGAAAGATGGCGTGAAATGGAAAATGACAAATAGCTGTAGCTCAAACCGGTACGAAAAAATATGAGCACACCTCCTCTGGTGAAGAAAATGATTACATTCATGCTTATGATGTGAAATGCTCCTGTACATATCAACGGTATATTTCACACTTTGACACGTGCATGTGGGTGTTTAGGGCTGCAGGGTTTGAACATTGGTTAGGACTGAATTTCTGCTCTTAGAAAATGCTCAAAAAGCACATTTGTAGTAAAATGTAAATAAATTGCACCTCAGTATTTTTTTTTCCACTCTTGGTTGATTTCATGAGGCCAGGCGGATCGTGTGGCGTGCAGCTGCCGGGTCCTCTCACGTGACCTTGTGGAAAGGTCCCCACAGAAGCAACCTACCTAACAGCACTCAGACTAGGACAAAGTGCAACATTTTTACCTCTCCCAAAAGCACAGGGCTGTTTATTTTAGCTTGTTCTGCCCTCATCATGCATATTCAACCTGCAGGAGAGGTGCACACACTGCAGCAGAGCATCAAGACGTAAAACCTGTCTTGTTGAATAATGGATGGAGTCAGCCACCCACAGGCTGCAGCGTGATATCAGAGCTGCGTCACTTGTGCAGCGGAGGGAAGAGGGGTGGGGTGGTCAGACGATGCAGCAGGCAGAGAGAAGAGAGAGACCCGGTGAGAGAACGTGCTCGCAGAGAGGGAAGAGGGTTAATCATGCCAGCCTCATGGAAGCAGCTCCTTTTTCAGGTCTTCCTGCTTCTCATCTCCTGCAGACACATCAGTACAAGTAAATGATATTTAAATTTAACATTTTCACTGTATGTGCTTGTGTTTAAGCTCTGCTCTGCTTCTTCTTTTTCCCCCACTTTCCCCCCCATTTTCTGTAACCTTGTGTAGAGGGAAATTTCCACGTCATCAAGCACGATGTATTTTGACAGTCAGCGTTTATTTTCTTTATTTGTTTTTTCACCAAAATTTCATGAGGAAGCATTTATGTAATCACAGGATATCACAGAACCTCAAAACAAAACAAAACAAGAGCCTACCTATACGATTAATGTATAAACACTAACCAGCTAAACAGACATCACAGTTCAGCAGATATGTTTTACTCTTGTACACTGGCTGGGGTTGTGAGTAATGACTCTGATTCTGTAAATAAACCCCATATACTGTAGATTCATTGTGAGTGGGTAAATTTCCACAGCGTCGCTTTAGGCAACTGCTAAATAAAACACTTGCCAACTGTAACAGGAGAAGCGCACTTTGAGATGTTGGTAATTAGCCTAGACAATTAATGTGCTTTTTCTGCATTTGAACTGGCTCTTGAGATATTTCAGTAAAAACAGTGCTCTTGTCTTGTGCTTCTGAAATGAAGCTGAAAACAAACCAACTACTGGAGATTTTAAAACAAAGAATTCCCTTGTTGAACTTAAATTTGTGACCTACCACATAGCATATGTGGTATGCATTTTTTGGCAATGCAGTATTGCACAAGTTCCCGTAAATGTACTTGTATAGGCTACTTTGCTTCACTCAAGTTGATCTCAAACCAGGGCTTATTACTAAGTGTACTAGACACTTCAGGTCTGGTTCAGGTTTGTCGTTACGTCTTTGCTTGAGAATGAACCTCTAACCAACCGGTGTCCTAATACCAGATGGTGCAGTTTGCTGTTAACACCACATGGATAACAAATAGATATCAAGATCACAGAATCACTGCAGAAACACTTTGTTCAATCTAACAATGCCATTGTAACCACCTGAAGAATAACAGCAACACCCTAGTATCACTATGCGCAACGTAGAAACCACCAACTGAGAACTTCCTTGAAGACTCTATCAATCCAATAGTGACAAACAACAAAACATTACTCACCAGAAAGTAGCCTAACATATGTTAAGATATACATTAAGGCCTCTCATATTGGAACCATGGTAACTTATTAGCCTACTATTAGTCCATGGGCTAATTAAAGGCCCAAATTTTGACTTTTTGGTACTCAACTAACTCAACGTTTGCAAAATCTAGTAAAAGTTTATGAAAAGGTAGCCTACATGTCCATAGATGATAATTTGGTATAATAAGTGGTAGCTTACAAAAACCACCCCCTACAATAAGTAGGCCTCGCGATGCAGGTGCATATCCTAATTACTGGGTATGTATCACATAGACTGTAAGGTACGTAGCCCGACAAGCCAGACTATATCATATGAGTGCATGTTTGGTAGCAGATTCATGGCTTTCATTTAAAGCTATATCTCCTGGGCCCATGTTCTAGTTTTTAAGGCACACAATCCCCTTTGACCCCTTTGAGTTAATATGTGAAGATTATCCGATTTGTTAGGGTCCTGTGAATATTTCAGCTTTTGTAGTGTTGTTCCTATGTCACAATTCTAATTGTGGGGGGGGAAATAAATAGTTGTTGACAGTTTGAAGAGCTCGTGTCACCTTTATATTTTTTTTGGACAGGCCCAAAACTAGATTTAAATGAAAGCCACGAATCTACTCTTTAAAACGCTATCAAGCATCATAAAAGGTTTGAAAAATTAGCTCGTCTGGAGGTCATTTATTGTAAGGGGTGGTTAACTTCAGTGATTACTGTCACAAAGACCACTAAAACGTGAAAACAAAAGAACCTCAAAAATCTAAAATGAAGTCCAACAATAGCACACAAAGCAGTATTCATGTTATCATGAACTATAAACTAAAACAACTCCTTTGTAACTTTCCTAAAAACCACAACCACTTAAAGGACCCTAAACACATTAGCAATGGCCTTGGTATCCTAGCAACCACCCATCCATGGCAACAGTGGGAAGACCTAGCCCTAGAAGAAGAGGATGCAACATGTTTTACAGGCTGTTGTTATTTAATGATGCATGCTTTATGCTATGTCAGCTTTGTGTATGTTTACAATCCACCCTTGTCTTGTCAGAGGCATCTGGTCCAACGCCTTCCCCAGCAGCTCCGATCAGTCCTCTGCCAACAGCAGTAAGAAGTTTTGTTCTCAAAGGTCAGTGTTTTTTCAAGTGTCAAATATACCAGGTAACACAATCATAATGAAACATTAATGTCACAAGGCTTAATGCTAGTTTATAGTAGTAGGCAACCTATGAAGGCATCTAAGTTAGCATGCTAACTGGCTAGCCCTGACCCATTTGTCACTGGCTGACTCACTGCAGCCTCCAATTTAGCCTGAGGTTACAACAACAAAAACATGCTGTTTTGATGCTTTTGTTTTGTTTTTAAATTCTAACCTCTGTATATCTCTCCACACAGGTGAAAGTCACACAGAGAAAGTCGAACAGTTGAACCGTGTCAATCTAACACTGGAGTGTACCTGGACTGGGAAACAGCAGGACAAAGAACCAAACATAACTGGTTACTGGAAAAAAGATGGAAATGAAATTGAGAACAGCCGTGTCTGGGTGGAGTTGCAAAATGAGCAATATAATCTCCAACGAGTGTAAGTACTGTGTGTCTTCATTATTTCATTCATTCCTCAAGAAATGCAGTTTTATTCTTCTGTTGGTCTTTATAGGCAGGCTTTGTGCATGTGTACATTATGACTTACAGAAATATGTATGATATATAAACTATATCATGTATGTAATGTGAACATCTTCTATGATTATTTCATCAAATTAAATGTTTTCTTTAGTTTTAGGTTGCCCATGCATATTGCGAAATACTAGACTAAACTATTTTTCTTGCATTTTAGTTTAGAAAATCGTCAACTTCACTTCCTTAAATCCTACTTTAGATAAAATATGTTTTGGTATAACACCTCTCATCTTTTATTGCTGCACAGGTTCAGGATTGACAGTGAAGGAGACCTTGGGAATTACTCCTGCATCTTTGGAGATCAAGCAAAAATAGATTTTATTTTGGCAGGTACAGTACACCACATCCTTTCACATGAGTTATATTTTTGATCACCTGCATTATATTTCACATTCTCTGCCAGTATTTGTCTTATCATCTCACCTTGCTGCTCATTCATTATGAAACACTTGCATGTTTAAAGGTGCAGGATTGAGGCGACTCTCTCTCTTTATTATGTCTTACTCTTTTCATTTTATTCCACCAGTTCCAGTAATCGGTGAGGTGCGAGATAAGCCAATAGTCAGCTATGTGGGAGATTATGCCATAATTTTATGCAAAATGGAAGACAGCAAGCCAAAGCCCATCTCATGGAACTGGTACAGAGAAAATGGCACAGATAAGGTGAGTGAACTGTTTGCTGATTTTCTGCCTCTCTATGTGGTGTGTATTGTAATTTGTCATTCTTAATTAAAACAACACTGTGACCATTTTCAATTAGTCAGACAGAACTTGTAAGATGCTTTTATCCTTCAGGAGCAAATTTCCTATGGCCGGTATGACATCAAAAACGACGAGGGGAAGACCAAGCTGGTGGTGCAAAACTTGACAGAGGCCGACTCTGGCATGTATTACTGCGAGGCAGTGTACGCCATTGGCACCTCGATGAGCCGTGTGGAGCTGAGGGTCAGTTGTTGAAAGTAACTCAGTATATTTAATTAAAAACTGCCCTTGAATATTAATTTTTGTTCTTACTGATGGTCACTTATATAAATAAACTGACTTGGATTCAAATACATTTTGCTAAAATACATTCTGTAGATTGTCAATGAAACGCTCTTTAGATGTAATCTAATGTGACCTAATCTCCTCCACTGCTGAAGGTCATCACCTTCTGGGAACCCCTGAAGCCCTTCGTCGCCATCGTGGCCGAAGTGATTGTCCTGGTTGCTGCCATCCTTATTTATGAGAGAAGTCAGTCCAAGAAAGTTCGCACAGCAGGTAATCAGACAACTTATGTCAGTCATATGTGGTGTGTTGCAGGTATTTTGGATTTTTATTTTTATTTTTTAGCTCTAAATGATCTTTCTTATTCTCAGAAAATGGGACAAATGCTGACCAAGTGAATACACAGTGAGTAGATGATTTTGTCTTCTTCAAGATTGTTTTGGTTCCACCATTAATACATGTTTATAAGTAATGCAATTAATGGAGTGTGCAGCTGAAAGCCATTAATGGAATAGCATTTGGGTTGCCACTTTGTGAAAAATGACACATTGCTTTTCATTTTAGCACTTGACCAGAAAAATCCATGACCACAACATCCTTAATGCTCAATACTTAATGGCATACGTGCAGTTATAGCTGATTATTTATTATATGATAACTTATAAACTATAAAACCATTGGTCCTTATTGTTTAATAGCATGTGCTGCATTGGTATTGAAGAGAAACTCATGATCAAGTCATTGTGAAACATTCATTTCAAAAAGAAGACTCTGATGCAAACAGGAAGTTAAAAATGTAACAAAAACTATTCTTAATACTAGTACTTCACATTTCCTGTTTTAGCAGCACGTCAGACAGTAATTAGTAAAGTAGTTGTAGTTATTATGATTATTATGTACACCAAACATAAGTGGTTTTTAAAGCCATTTGTTACAACTTATAAGCCCTTGTGGTGCCTTATCAGAGAGAGGCGGTCATATATCTTAATTTAAAGATGTTCTTGTTTTTTTAATGGTGTGAATTTGATGCCTTCATCAGGGTTCAGGGAGAAAACAGCGGATCCGAGGAAAGTTCTTCAACGAGACAGCGCAAAGTCTAACGGCTGTAAGGGCCTCAATCCAGCAGGTTCAAGCTTCTTTAAAACTGGTTTATTTATTTTCACCAAACCAAAATGCAATAACCACCACTTCACAATCACACGTTGGATTTGTACGCAGCTTTTATTTTTATTCTATTTCTCTAGAGTATGTGGTTGTTGCTTTAAAGTGTGGTCACAGGTGGTCACAGGACATTGTGGTCACAATAGGTGAGAGGGTAAATTGTTAATTTACTGTGTTTTTTTTGTGATGAAACCTATATACCCTCACTTCCTGTGGAGAAACCAAGATCATGCTGCTCTCTTTACACCTCACTCTGCCTTTGTCACTTCTTTGTCAGAGCAGAAGTGCATTATCTTCATTTCGACAGCAACCTTGCCTCCTTTTTTAGTGTTCCTTATGCATTACTGTTTGTGAGCAGTGCCTTACACCCTCAAAAAAAGCAAATAACTAACCATTCATACTGTGCTTGCAATGACTTTAATCACTTTTGTGTACCTAACACTGTGTCTACTGCAAATGATCTTAATAATCTCTATATATCTTCATGTATGCAGATGTTTGTGTGTCTTTTGCATCAGAGAATGATCAGAAAAGTCATATTCTCTGATATTTTCATGACTTCAGTTGTTTGTCTGTTGCTGTAAATGCTGAAGGTGCACCACTGCTTTGGATAAATAGATTAAAATTACACAAATCACTGTTATCGTGTTTGTTTAAGTGACTCTGGAGACAGGCCGATGTTACACTTCTCAGGACTGTTGACACATACTACATGCGTAAAAAAGTTGTATCAAGCCTTTTGTGTTAAGTGGTTGAACAGTTGAATACGACACTTCACACTACACACTGTGCAGAAATTCAAGTGGGGATCTTGTGAATTAAACAGCCTTTTTAGTGGTGTACACTAAATATTTTGTGCAAGAGCGGCCTCTGCTGGTTTGAACAAAAACACAGGAATTCAAGTGTCTGGGTGAAGTCACAGCACATTATTTTTGCAAAACATAAACTTTTATTCTACTATTGTTAACATACAGAGAAAAGGTTTTGTGCATAAATGTTAATAAACATCTCAGTTAAGGTGCAGTTTGATATTTACAGTGTTTCTCGTTAAAAAGTGTATGTGATATATTTATATGACACTCATTTTGAACACCTTATGTTTACACAGAAAGATGTTTGTAAATTAAGTATACTGTATATAAAGACAGATTTCCATATTTAGCTTATTCGTTCTTTAGGTGAAAAAGAAGTGACACATAATGTGCAAAGATTTGTTTGTCCTTAGATTTAAACAATAATTTTGTGCTCTCCAATCATTTTCACATGCTCTAAAAGAAACGTTAAGCACAGAAGGCAAAAAGCTGTCTTGGTTTCACAGCAGGTTGTTTAATCATAAGTTTCCTATCAGTACTTTGAGCATTCGTATCATTTGGTAGAGATTAAAGAAAAGACCAAACACACCTGACTTTTAAATACTGCCTGCAGCTCTCAGGTAAACACTACTGGACTGGAGTATCTATCAGTGGACTGTAGGTCCAGTGTCACCAAATGAAAATAAGGAAAAATATATAATAATATATATAATCCAGTTGTTCCTCCTGGATTTGAATGCAACGTTACACAAAACTAAACAACTTCTACATGTAAAACACACCTTTTGCTCAGTGCTGCTCAGTTCAGTACTAGTATTTTCAGTATTAGTCTTCTAAACCTGTGATTTGATGACAAAAAACGTGTTTTAATCAGCATCGAAATCAGGTTGTGTGACAATAAATTGTTCAAAGAAATGAAAAAAAATCACAACCATGAATATTGTGTTGAATTGCGGGTATTTTTGTTTAGTATGTTGTATTGGTCACCTATCAACATAATTCCATTAAATTAAATTGGGCAGATTTAATATGTACATTTGATCTAATGTGTGTACAGAAATAGCATCTATTTAGGAGTTTAAACAGTCCACAACTAAGACTGTGGAAACCAGTTTTGGAAATACCCAACCACATGTATAGTGTGCCAGGTGCTGCGAAGACAGGAAAAATTGGTATAAATGTTTTCACAGCAGGAAACAATACATGTCTGGGAAAAAAAGATAATCCAGGGAGAAGGAAGTCGCACCCAGCTCTCATTGCAGGAAAACCAAGTGCTTCATAAATGACCACATGGTGGCACCACTGGATTTGGATCTGCGCTTGAATTCACACTAAACATCATAACTGCCTTAAAAATGGCTTTGAGAAAAAAGTCACAATTTCCGTGGTGGAGGTAACAACACCACTTAGCGAAATGATACACGCACAAAGTCCCTGTTTAACAATCATCATATGTGGGAATTAAATCTATTTTGGGTCTTAAGTGGTTTAGTGGCTCCGTCAACGTGCTGTAAACTCATGGTACTGTAGCTTTAAACCTGGAGCCTCATCTCTGCAGCTTTCATTGTCTCTGGTCCATCAGCTCCTTCATTACCACAATAAAACACAAAGCTCACCATAAAAAGTTCTTTAAAATGCTGTAAACTGCAGCTACCAGCTCACTCAAGTCCATGACTCAGTGCAATAATCAAGAGTGTGTCCATCGTCCTTGACACAAACACAGTGTGAACCTCCCGGCCTATGGTTGCGACCAGGTTTGTGACTGTGTCGTGTCTGTGTGAGGTGGAGGTGTTATTGGATACACAGGGACGTTATGTTCAGTGTACGCAGGGGGAAGATCTTCAGGTTTACATCCCAGCTGAAAAACACAGAGAGAAACATAAAGTCTACATGTAAATACACACTGAAATGGGTGAATTTGGGGTGAAGTGAGGTGAAGTGTCACAGTCACCTCATCATACGAAGGTGGGGGTCCACAGTAGCCGCCGGTGGAGCTGTATCGTGGAGGCATTTGGAGCTCCTGGCTGTATCGAGTAACCCTCACGTCTTCGCTGTCTGTCTGGTTTAAGTTTCTAGGGAAGGGGATGAAGTAAATTGGAGGTGGACGCGCTTCCTGCTCACTGCGCCTCCACGTCTCCCTCTCCAATTCCTCCTCTCTTAGGCGATTGCACGCCCTGCAGAAGGTGGTGCAGAACATGATGGAGAGGCCGAACCCCAGGATGCCCAGGAAGATCCTTGGAGAGAAGGAGGAGGAGGAGGAAGATGGAGACAGGTGCAAAACAGAAGATGACAGAAATTATAATCCATTTCTACTCCTGATACATTCATGTCTTTTAAGTCTCTATTTTTTAAATGCTGCAGTGTCCTGGATGTCCTTGGGGCTTTATTGGTTTGTCACAATACTTCCTTAATGATTTTATGAGAGGTTCTTGGGAAAGTCACTGCGCTACTTAAGAAAATGTCATGCACACTTCCTTGTCTCTAAAAGAGTCAAATAATCTCCTTTATTTTTGCGAAGAAAGAAAAGCAATATTATCTTTGAAACATGATCATGAAATAAGTCATAATTTGACATGTCATGTCAAGAAACAAAAGGATTCATTTAAGCACCAAAGAAACTTGAAATGTGTCTTACTCTAGGACAGGAATGTATTGAAGCATCTTCAGAGCTGCGATGAACCAGAACTGAAGTGGATTCAGAAATAACAGAATGAACCTGAGAAGGAAACAGACAAAAAAAAAAAAAGTTAATTCATGATTTTTTTTTTGTATATTTGCTAGAGCTACTTAATTGTATAAATATGTTTAACTTTCAACTTATTTATTACAATTATTTTGTTCTAGATAGCATTATCTTTTAGACCTACAAAAGCACAGTTTGTCTCGCAGTAACCTCATATAGTTTACAGCCATTCAATCTGCCTGCACTGATTACAGTGAGTTATTACGCAAACGCCTGGCCAGAACATTTGTTCCACTGTGCTTGTAAACCTGGCTGGTGATCGACGGGAATGTTGAGGTGAAGTTTCTAGATCCAATCTAATGGCGTTATATCTGGGTCAAAACACTTTACAGCTCCATATCTCCATACCATATCTAATGATATAATATAATATAATACATCCACAGTGTGACCACTGGAGAAAAAAACATCCAAACTGTGGTAACTCCATTAACAGAGACCGTTGAGCAGAAAAACTAATTTCTTTTGAGTTTTAGGTTAAAATAAATGAATCTGGGCTCAAAACAAGAGTACCTCCCAAAATAATAATAATAAAACACAATTTTGAGATGCAATATATAGACACCTTTAATTTCCCTAATACTTTAATTTTTCAAAATAAAAAATCTGTGCTTTCATTGAAAACAATGTATAATGTGATTTTTTATTTATTTATCTATTTTTTACTTTTTTGACCTCCTCAGATACGAAACATTTCAGATTAATGAAGTTGCTCTTGAGTCACAAAAAGCTGTTGTTGTTTTTTTTTGACAGCAACACAAGTTTGCTGGTCAGATTGACAGACTGCTCAAGCTTCTAGTCAACAGACAGATTCTAGTTCATCGAACAACATCCTTGAGTCGCAGGTTGAACAGATTCCAACTCAAGAAGACACACTCCAGACCTCAGGAAGCGCTGACCACAAGCGCCTCCAGGTCAAGTCTAACTGCGCAGGTACACCGTTGATTCATTTCCTGTCTTTTGAAGTGGCAAACTTTGTGGCCATGAGAGTTTATCACAGGTTAGAAATTAACGAAAATAAACCGTTAACATTTCCCGACACTGGCCACATACAGTATAGCAGGAAACAGGTTTTGAATTGACTGAAGTTTCGCTTACAGTATGTTCCAGCTATAGATCAAGTCTTCATATCATCACATTAAATCTGGATTTGTTAGAAATTATTAACTCTATCCTGAGGTGGTCAAACATTCCTGCTATATGTTGATTTTTTCCGATAAATAAGAGCAAGCACACAACAAATACAGTGAAATTCACATTGGACTCCAGTGAGGTCAAAATTCACAACATATCATCAGTGGAACAGAAGCGGGGTCAGTAAACACTGACTGAACAAATAAACTCAAGCTCATGTGTGGTCGCCCCTCGCTGGTCACTTTACACACACGCGCACACACACACACACAGATAAAATTATACTTTAAATGAAACATTTTCAGCAACTGAGCCGTAGGTTTGACAAACAGGAAGCAGACACAGAGGAGAGATCAGCTTCAGGCTCTTACCTTCAGTCCAGAGATGGCTCTAGTCTACTCAGGTGTGGGACTGGGAGGGCAAACTCACTGGAGCAGAGTGCAGTTTCTATTGTGGGTGTGTTGCTGAGGGGGCGGTGTGTGTCAGCGTGTGTGTCTATGGACAAAACAGCATGAGTATAAACAGTATATATATGTCAGCCCCTTGACAAAATTGAGTATTCTTTCCTTTAACAGATGTGTGATCAAACTTTTTTTTCATATCTTATGCACAATATGAATGAATATATGACATATGAAGGTATGTGCGTGTTTTATCAGTTGGCCCATAGCGTTATATTCGTTTGTGCTAAAGGTCCATGAGAGGACTTTATGGTAGGATTAGACGATTTAAAGTAACAGCTACTGTACATTTCTCCACCGAGACATGTGATATGAAATAAATGGAGTGACAGAACTAAACCCGTGATGGAAAGTTTTCAGTGTGTATCTATTTATTCACTTCTTATGTTTTTGTGCTCAGTCTGATACAATAGAGATACATATTTTGCACGTTCTCACATTTCAACACTGCCCAATTCTCGTTTTTGACGCCTGCAGCTGACCTTGGTGCACATTGTAATCTACTTAAGAGAACATGGAGTAAATACTGGTGCTTCAGACTCAAAACAGCAGGTGAAGACTCTACTGCTCTTTGACCTTTCCACTAAGAAAAACCCTGAGGAGGAAGTGGGCAGTTGAATGTGAATCTATTTGAGAGATTAGTTGAGTGCTCATGGCGTCTTGCTCAATTGAGGTCAAGGAATGAGTTCATGGGATTTTCTTTGACGAAATTTAAATTGTTTCTTTGATAAAGTTGAGGGATTTGCAAGGCGCAAAGTGGTGCAGCTGAGATATACTCAGCTTTAGTTGTCATCGAAAAAAAGTGACATTACCCACTAAATGTTAAATGACCTGGTAACCAACATACATTACCAACACAAATGTTGACATCTTAACCTCATTATCTGAACAAACTGAGATAAGCTTCCATGAAACAAATTTCTGAAGCAATGCTGGAAATGGCTGAGAGGACTGAAGCATCAAAACTAAAGTAGGTGAATCCAGTAACAAGAGATACAAATGGCAATTAAATTATTTGTCACTTTTATTATTCAATTCAACCAACACAATATTCTCACTGGAAAAATAGCAGAATTTCCATGAATCTTATTTCACAAAAGGAGTGATCTTACAGTAGCATAAAAACAAGACACAAACAGCAATATTAAACAAACCAAAGGCCTTTTTTTTTGGAAAGAAATATTCTCTCATTTTTTAATTTTCTTTTGTTTATATCACTGGTCTCACTGTTTTAACAGACATATTTAGAAATCTCCCTGTTATCCTCGCCATGCATTGCATGTGCTTTATCTTCCCTGTGTCTTTTGTTGAATTCTGTTTTGCCATACAAAACTATATTGCATTTTATTTTGTCAGTTATATTTTGGATTTTAATAAAGTTAAAAATGATTTCAGGGAGTATTCATGTTTCCGAAGATGGAAAATAAAACAGTTAAAAAACTTTGTGATGTTATTTTATCTTCATTATGGCTCAAAAACTCTTGACCAGACAAAAGTCTAATAGTGCATCAGGATGACCTTTTTCCACAGACGTAGCTGTTGTGGATGTTTCCTCATCTCTGCAGGAGTTTAACTTAAACCTGAGGGCAGCGAACCACCGTCTGGCTCCTGTCTCTGCAGGAACAATCTGCCCAGTGTCCAGGCTGCTTTTTCATGAGCTCTCTAACCAGCTAACAACATACACACACGACAAGCACGCACTACCCACAAACACACAGATACACACAAACAGCAGTGAGCAGAAACACTGTACTGTCACATTCAAACAGACCCTCTTTGAATTATTATTATTTTCCTTCCTTTCTGTTTTTTTTAACCTAAAATACTATTTTACGTTTACCATCTTCTGGTTCTTTAAGACAGACTTTCACACACAGAGGAAATGTGTGGATCTGGGAACAGCTCTAATTTACATACTGAACATCACATGACAGTATTTCTTTAGGCCGTTACGTGTGGAGTGAAGCCGTTTTGGGTCATAAAATGTAAAAAGTATGACACTTTTTCTTGTGATGTTTTTAAATCTCTGGGTGTAAATGAATAAAATGTCATGAAGTCGGGAGTTATTGCTTTTCCAAGTCAAAGTTCAGGTTCTTATCAAATCTTCCAGTCATCCAAATTATGACTCCACGTGTCCACACTTCTAGTACTTTCTTCTTTTAGCAACATCGTTATCCACACTAGACTTTTTGCTTCACCTGGCACTATAAATCCTCACGAGGCGCTTTGTGTCTGCGTTTGTCCAGCCAGGCCTGCAGCAGGGGGAGGTTTTTGTCCATCCAGCGGATGTTATCCTCAATGGTCTCATAGGTCTGCTGGATGCACCTCATCTCCGAGCCCGTCTCCTCGCTCAGAGAGCTGAAGAAGCTCCGAATCTGAGCAGAGAGAAAAAGACAAGAACCATAAATACAGCAGTTTGGGATATTAAACATATACAAGGTGTAATAAGCAGTACTGATAATAGCCTACTATTCTCCTATTTGCAGCAAAAACATAACAAACTGACAGTGACCAGTGGTGTAAAGAGGTTGTGTATCTCTTTTTCTTACCTCATCAAGCATCTCCCTTGTGGAGTATTGGTTGGTCACTCCAGTCACCAAGTATGATATAGTGCTGGAGCCGAGGTCGAACCTGTCGCCAACATGTTAAGACAGATGTAAGAGCAGATTGATATTGGTTAAGAACCTTTTGTGGTTGAACCGGTGTTTCCAACCGGAAGGAGGAAACAGTTTTTGACCACCATGCTGCACCATGCCCTGTGTGTGTGGTAAACTAAGTGCGTCAATGAGGTTTCCTGCTGAGACACCTCAGCAGTCTAGAAATAACAGTCAATTTCATAGTAATGTTGGAAAATATAGCCAAGAAATAATAAACAACGACTTTGATAATGAAAATTCTGGTCTTTCCAAAAAATTCAGAGCATGAAAAGCATGTGTAATCTTTTGCCTTTATGAAAAACATAACATTACTATGAAATTGACCGTTATTTCTAGGCTATTTGTTAACATTATCACATAATTAACGGCCTGTAAATTAAAGGCTTACCAAAACTTCTATTAAACTTTAAGTTTTATTTTGAAAACTTTATATGTTTTAGAAAAGCCAAACACATCGTATTGTAATTTAGCCAAATATGACAGATGCATTTTTACAGTAAAATACAAATATCTATCCTAAAAGTAAAAATGAGAAATGTGTGACTGACTTTTTGACCATGGTGTTCCAGTTGGCTCGGAGGAAGTCCCAGGCCATTTTGTAGCCATGGGGGTTCTTGCTGACAGCGACGACCACGTCAGGAAGGTCCTGAGTCTTCATCACTTCACCCAGGAGGCTCTGCTCCATCATGCTGCCGACAGGAAGGAGACAGAGGTTAGAGGGAGGACAGGAGACATGACCGCTGGCTTTTCCTTAACTACTGTAGGAGTTACTCATGCACTCACAACTTGAGCTTGTGCTGCAGGTGGCTGACGGCCATGGCAGTTTTCATGCGGCTCTTGACGGACATCTGCATCGAAGTGCGGTACTTCTCAAACAGGAAGTCCCACCCCTCTGGTGTTCGAGCTCCAATCACAAACACAGCCATTGTGATGTCAACCGGAAGTCTACAAGAACAGACAAACAGTCGTTAGTCTTTGTCGGTAAAGGTAATATTCAGTTAACCATTGCTGTGTTACGTAGCAGCTCTGACCTCATGGTGCCATCAGAGTCCTTCCACTCGTTAAAGAGCTGGGTGGCTTTGGCCACACAGGGGGCGTGGTTTCTGACACAGGCGAACAACAGCAGGTAACTCCTGAGCACTCGCTGAGACACTGATCCAGAGTCAGACCACTCCTGCCGATCAATCAGCCCCCGGAACAGATCCACGATGTAGCTCTGAGAAACACAAGAGGACTTTTTTGAAAATGTGTGCAGATCTGACAAAAAAAAAAACACAAAGAAGAGGCTTCACACCTGTTAACCATATCTGCAAGAAATGTTTCACAGACTGATCTATAATATTCTTCCCACCAAAAATATGTAAATACACTGTGTCAGGTCCTTCAATATGAGGGAACTGTGCCTGGAAACTCTTGAAAATGGATGTTCCCCTGAACATTATGGTCTACTACAAGGAAGCCACACTAAAGTTCATAATCAAAATTCAAATAGTTTATTACAGAAAATGGTAATAAGATCCGTATGTCTTGCACAGTACTGTATCTGTTCAACTTATGTAAAGAAAATATACAATGAAAGGACCGGTACTTGGTGTAAAATATTACTAATAGCCGGTAAAAAAATAAATAAAAGAAGCTATTACAAAAGAAAGAGGACCCTGCTACCCAGTATGAATGTACACATATTTTAGAAATCTTCTTAATAGAAAAGCTGTTGAGTTATGTTGGTTTTACACTAAAAGAAAAACTCAAGTCACAAAAAAAAAAAAAAAATCCAATTGCTGACTGAAGTAGACTGCTGCCTTCACAAACCTTCATCTGGTTCTCCAGAGCAGCCATGTCTCTTTTCTCCATCAGTTTGTACAGAGGTACGAGTTCTCCAAAGCCCTGAGTCACAGCCATGATCTCCGTCTCTCTGGACAGGTACAGGGACAAGTCCAGAGCCGTGTCCAGCCTCACCTTCCCGATACTGCAACATACAAGACAGACCTTCAAATCAATGACATCATGCTGCGGTCTCAAACGTTTCTGCCATCATTTTATTTTTCACAAACCACCCCCTACTCTTTCACCACAAAGTTGCTATTGTCCTCTAAACAGACCTGACCAGCTGGAAGACGTTGTGGATGAGGCTGGCGCGGTCGTTGCTGCTCAGGGCGGTGTGGTTGTGTTGCAGCAGTTTGATGATGGAGTTCCAGCCGCCGCCGGCGTAGTGGACCATGTAGTAGCCGCTCATGTCCACGTTGAACTTCACCCAGTCCACCTCCTCTGGCAGGTGCAGGACGTCTGCATGGAGGAATTTGGAGTATAAAGACAGGAGTTACATTTTCTGCCTCTAAATAAAGGATGGAAATATTGTATTTTACATAATTGTAAATATTGTGAATACAACTCACTCACCCGTTTTTGTTTTAAGCAGAAAGCGGTGGACGGTGTTGGAGGCGCTGGTCATGTAGGTCAGTGGGATCTGCCACAGGAATCTAACAATGCACAATGAAGATCAATCTTGAAATATTATTGACGATTGTAGAAATAAAATGTAATTTATACTGTATATAGTTATTTCTAATGAATGACACAGAAGCTTAAAAATTGACGTCAAATGCACAACGATTGAACAATCTGACATTTTTACCCTTCAGTGAGGGAGGGGTCGTCTGTCTTCAGATAACGCTCCTGACTGAGCCTGACCTCGCGACCTCTGACCTCCACAGTGACCAGCGGGAAGCCCTCCTGCAGCGTCCACGTGTCCATGATGGCCCTGACATCCAGCTCATCGTCAGAGTACCATTTCTGCATATGCACACACATTTAGATGCACGGTAAGATCTAACATTATAAACACGAGAGCTCTACAGAAGTCTGTCTGTTACTGTAAGCATGAAGACTTACAGAGGCTCCTGAGGGGAGGTTTCGTTTGGCGCAGAATTCTTTGTGTTTCATCCTGCCTTCGTCCAGATCGTCTGAATTGCAGATCTGTTTGGGAGGGGCACAGAAACATAACAGAGAATCACCATCCTGCAAATACTGACGCTCACAGACACAGAAATCACATTTTTCTTATTGGTTTAAGTGACTACTGTAGATTTCTTTTCTTTTTCTTAAATACCACACCGCAATTTTCTCCTCTTTGAGTGACCAATGCATTGGTAATACATTGTAAGGATTGCAATGGTGAACAAAACAAGCAGGACGGGAACACTGGGCAGAGTTATAACTAGCAGTGTTCACCTATACTCACATTAGTCAGACTCTCCCACAGGTGGCTGTTGACTGTGTTTTGGTAGCTGTAGCGCTTCAGGTACTGGATGATGCCAATTTCAAAGGCGTCTGGAGTCAGGAAGTCTCGCAGCATGTTCAGAATACATGCTCCCTAAAAGAAAAACAAAAACAAAACATGCTTAAAATTACTGATCCAAATAATTTGCGTTGTGTTTTGACTGAACGGTTTTGGTCAGGCTTAGGAAATGTATGCAAATTCACAGTTAAAATGCCCGAGTGCATCAGCACCACAGCTGACCTTGTCGTATGACACGTCGTCAAACATCTCCTGGATCTGCATGGGGTTTTCCACGGGGGTAGAAACCGGGTGAGAGGAGCTGAGGGAGTCGACCTCCATGGCCTCAAAACATTTCCCCAAGAAGAAGTCATCCTAGGAGAAAGAGAGGAGGGGTGACGAGGAGTAGGAGAAGAAGAAGATACTGTAAGCCAGAGAACAACTGAAATGCCAAAATAAAACATAAATATGATGGGTTTTGAAGATCATGAAAGATAGATAGAAGATACATTTCTGAATCTATCTCGGACAGAGTGTGAAGGCAAACAGGCAAATTGGGAGGATCAAAGTGATTTGCACGGTCATTGTCTCGATCCTCTTAATTTGCCTATCTGCTATACAGTATAGTGCACACACATTTAGTAAAGTTACAGTGAGTTCACTCTCACCACATGCAGCTCTGGGTAGGTGATGTCGAGGGAAATATACTCCATGAACTTGGCGAACCCTTCATTGAGCCACAGGTCGTTCCACCACTCCATGGTCACCAAGTTCCCAAACCACTGGACAGGGAGGAAAAGGTTTAAGAACAGCTTTGATTAGCAATTTTCCCTTTATTTTCTAGACAATGCTGAAGGTCACAGTTGCAGATCAGCTACCTGGTGTGCCAGCTCATGGGCGATGACCTTGGTGATGCCGAGTTTGTCTGAAGCTGAGGACCTGCTGGGGTCGAAGAGGAGGCCTGTCTCTCTGTAGGTGGTCAGCCCCCAGTTCTCCATCGCACCTGACTGGAAGTCAGGGATAGCAGCCAGGTCTGCAGGGAACAACATCAAGCACATGGTTGTTTCATCATGACAGTTCTTATTGTTTTTTTTTATTTTTTATTTTTTATAGATTTTATGTCTACTTTATTGTGCTTTTATCTAATGTATTTATTTTTGCAATTGTATTTGTTTGCAAATGTAAAGTGCCTTGGCTAAACGTGCTATATAAATAAAGATTAAGTAATCTGTCACTAGGCAGAAGGACTAGATAAAAACTTTATTATGCTGCCCATGCTTTTCCTATAGTACAGTAAAATAAGCTCTTTTTAAGTAGCATCACAGTTGCAGAAATGCAGCAGCAGCTGATAATACAGTAAGGTACAATAACATGGTACGCTAATAGCATAATATAACATATTTCTACCAACCCTGTTTGGGAAGTGGGTAAGGAATATCAAAGTAGTCGTCATAGAAGTCCAAGAGCTTCACAGCAGCGTCCAGCGCAAAGGCCGTCTGGTTAATCTTCTCAGGTACAGCGTAGACTGTGATCTGTTGGGAGTCATGGTAAAGAACATAACTTTAAGAACAGGAACAGTTTTATTAATGGATATGTCACTGACAAATTAATATGTTGATTGTGTCAAGATGTCTCTCCAAAGTATAGTGAATTTAAAAAGTTAGAAACATTTCCATAAACAGGTCTAAATGATGGCGTAGCCTGTATCTGTTGTCCTCCTGACCTTGACGCCGTGCTGCGTGGTCTTGCTCACAGACAGGAAGTCAGACACAATGTAGGCCACCAGGTAAGTGCTCATCTTTACAGTGGTGTCAAAATAATCCTCGAGCAAACCACCCGGCAGCTCCACCGTTTTAACCTATAAGGAAAGAGAAGGAGAGAGAAGAGAGGTCAGTCGATGAATCACAGATGAAGCCTTGATGTTGTAATGATAAAGCTGTATGCTGTGTCATATACATTACAATTGGCATGTTGGATATGGCGATGTGGCGTGGCTCTCGTATGATCTGTATGGTGAAGTTGGCCTTGAAGGCGGGTTCATCAAAACAGGGGAAGGCTCCACGAGCGAAGGTCGCTTCAAACTGTGTGGAGGCCATGAACCTAATAAATAAAAAACAGGGACATTAATGTTCATCTGAACATGCTGTTAGAAGACAAAAGGACAAATAAAGCCGATATATGAAGCAGTTTCAATATCAACTTATACTTTCTATAACAAATGAGACTGATGTTGTTGTTATGGCAGTTGTTTCTCAAAGTTAAAACACGTCACATAAACCCTGGTTACATCAGAACTTCAGTGTAGTGTTCATCTTAATGTTGTTGTTAAAGTAAGTGTAGTATTGATTCACTAATGGTCAAATACGACACACAGCACTTCATCGTGTCCTTACCGGACTTCCCCGGTGCTGGTGCGGTAGCTGCTCTTGTAGAAACCGTGGTAACTGTCTGAAAGGTTGGTAGCAAACTCCAGCTGGACCTCGTACTTCCTCCCTTTGGTCAGCACCGAGTCCGACAGGAGGGCGAGCTGATGGAAGCGAGGATACTCCAACACCTGAAGAGGCCTCACACCTTCAGGCGCCAGGAGCACCACATTGGAAATCTGCATCTGCTTGGCATGGAGAATGATGACGCTGGTGTCCTGATGCACGTCCAACTCGATACGAGCAACGCCGGTGAAGTCGAAGGTGGTCAGGTTGGGGTGGATGCTCAGGTCGTAGTGGATGGGGGAGACGGTTTTGGGCAGTCGCATGCGGTCCCACGGGAACGGCTGGCCATTGGTGGCTATGGGGGGCTCTTTGGACTGGCCTTGGTTTGGCAGCTGTGCACCAGATGAGGGTGAAAAAGAAACGCACAGGAACAGCAGGAGAGAAGCCACCAACATGGTGACTATGCAATCAGGAAATCCTCTCACCTGTAACACAAATATCAATATTACAGTCACATTTCTGGTTCAGTTTCACTTCAATCTCACTTCCTAGTAAGGACCCAAAGACAATGACACTGGGAGAACATCCAGGACTGATTTTTAAGTCTAGAAGTATTTCAGAGTAACTCTAAAAAATATCTCTGCCATGTTTATAAACTCAGTGATAGCTCCAGAGACGAACAAATTCTTGCTGCACAAACACACAAAGAATGAGGCAATGACTATGCACAAACACGACAGGTGCTATGAAAGGACAAGACGGTCTCACACTAACTTCCATTCATTCATTCATGGTCCTATACAGAAAAAAAACAACTCATAACCTAGGCGTCCAAACAGCGAGAGATTGTGACGCACTTAACATGGGTAAATTGTGTGCTTTATTTCATTGTATTTCCGACTCACCGTTCTGTCTTCTGTACGCACAAAAAGCCCAAAAGTGAAAGTGAAACAGCTAAAGGAGGAATTGCATGATGGGAAACCCCTACGGGACTCGTCCTCCACGGCGTTACATGATTGGTTTATCGGTAGTTGAGGCGGTTGAAGTAAAAGCTGCGGTGACCTGACTGCAAAAATGGAAATACGAGTCTCTTTGGTTTCAGGACATCTTTTCGTATCTGCGCAGGCCAGGACAAGGACCGAGCCCGCAACTATATTTATGGTCAGTGTAAATTTCGCATTCGTGCACCAGTCTGTCTAGCTACTGTAAACGACAGGAAACATCCACTGTAAACAGGAAGTTTCGTGTTGCTGTGGCATGCAGTATTACTTTTCACCACTAGAGTGTGCTGTTGTCATTTCAGTGTCCTCTTAAATCCTGTCGATTTTCTGTCTGATGTGGAGTGCAAGTTCTTCAAATAAGCTGTTGATAACTTTTTATTGACACACAAATTCATTATAGGCCTACTTATATTATAGCCTATAAAATGATTCATACATATTAAAAACACAGTTGATAGTTGTTGGTATGAAAATGTTTTGAGTAAAAGATTTTCATGTGACCTCCATTTACAATTCAAAATTTATCACAATGTGCAGTTTACAATGAAAGCAGCAGGTAAAGATGACAGCACCACATAGAGTGCAACACAGTCAGAAAATTACAAAGTGACTTAGTACCACACAAAAAAGCACACACCACTTTGCTGAAAACAGTGGAGCATCATTAGAATTAAGTGTTCTTTTTACAAAATTGTTGTAGAAGTTTAAGTTTGCCAAACAGTTATGAATCCAGTTTGATCTAATTGATCAGCTTTTGTAAAACATGTCTTGCTCCTAACTCTTTGCACCCAAAACCTGTTTTTCAGAATTCACTGATCCAGTATAATTTATTTATTGTACACTTGCACGGTGTGTGTGTGTGTGTGTGTGTGTCTGTGGGCATTTAAAACAAATGGATTTACATCCCCCCACGAGGGCTAAAGTCCATCCCATCTGCAAACAGTAATGTCTAAACCTAACAATGACAGTGCCTTCCCTCTTATGGGAGGTCACTTAAGTATCTCACTTAGTATTTCATTTGGGAGTCAGTTGCAACAACTTTCTCTTACCGAATGCATTCATAAGCAACACTGTCCCAAAGACATTTTAAGAGTACGGGGCTCAGGTCCAGAGAGAGGAAGAGATCTGTATTCTTGTGGAGCTTATCCCAGTGAGGAGAATGTTGATAAAGAGTTTATTAATTGGGATTGTGTGTGGTGCTGCCGCACTGACCGTAGGTATCCTAATCGGCCACTATGGTATCTCGGAAAGCAGCAGCTCGGGACCATCCTGGGTGAGGGATGTGGCAAAGGATTTGGACGAGAGTCTGATTGAGAAATTCATATCTGAGGTGGACAACATGAAAATTCAGGAAAACTTAAGGTGAGGAGATTAATGATCAAGTTAATATTTTGTTGGTTATAATCACAAAAAAGGCAATGTTTTATTTTGTTGTAACATTTTGCTCAATATTTCCTGATCACTTTTTGGTCAAAGAAGCTTTAACAGGTTTCATGATACATTTGCAGTTGATAATATAATATCCAGCACATTATTCAATTAAACTTTATTCTTTTGCATGTATGTGTCCACAGAGAGTTGACGAAGGTGCCCCATATGGCCACATCAGCTGGAGATGAGAAGACGGTGCAGTTTATGCTGCAGAGATGGCAGGACCCTGAAACTGGCCTGGATAAGGCCTGGAGAGAGGAGTACATGGTCTATCTGTCCTTTCCTGACCCCAATAATCCCAATAAAGTCACCGTAGGTGGGTCAACTGTCTGTCAATTAAGATTCAAACCACTCTCCCAATTTTTAACAGTCAAGACATTTTCATTCTGCCACGTCTACACTGCAAAAACTCAAAATCTTTCGAAGAATATTTATCTTATTTCTTGTCAAAATGTCTCATTTCTAGTCAAAACTAATCTCATCACCTAAAAATTAACTTGTTTTCAGATAATTTTCACTTGTTTCAAACAAATTTTAACTCATAAGTAGAAAAATCAATGGAGCAAGTTTTTTGTGCTTGTAATAAGAAAGAAAAACTTTTCTACTTATTTCAAGTGAAAATTTGTTTGAAACAAGTGAAAATTATCTGAAAACAAGTGAATTTTTGGGTGATGAGATTAGTTTTGATTAGAAATTAGACATTTTGACAAGAAATAAGACAAATATTCTTGGAAAGATTTTGAGTTGTTGCAGTCTACCAGCAGACAAATTCACCATGTGTTGTCTATTTCAGTGAACCCGTCTGATGCTGTGCTGTTCACTGCCCGAGAAAAGGAGAAGGCTTATACTTCAGACCAAGACGATCCTGATGTGGTTCAGCCGTACGCTGCATACTCCCCTCCAGGACACGTAAAGGTAAATGACAGAAAAACAGATACATAACTACACACGCAGTCTTGAAACTACAGGGAGAAACTAATGCAAATAACGATGTTAAATTTGTAAATGTTTTCATCCCATGATTTGATCAGACTATTTCATAGACTGCAGTCACACCATAACTAAATAAAAACAACCTTCTTATTCTCATTTCTGGTCATGGGTTGACAGTCTTATGGTTCCTTTCCAGACTAAGCTAAATGTTTTTTCTGCTTCTGTGTTTTATTTGCATGTTTTTGCCTTCGTGGATTACAGGATAGATAAAAGGGCAGATAAAAGTCTCAATTTGTGGTACTTCCTGCAGTATAAAACACAGTAGTGTTTTTTTTCTTTACATAAATAAAGCATACATCATATCTAGGAAATGATTCACTCAATTTATGAAAATCACATGATTGTCACTGCTCTGACTTACTGGCACACAACATGCTCACCTGTCATAACCTTGGAGGTATCTGTCACAACTTATTACATCTTCTGACAGAGATAAGAGGGATTAACTGTATCTGTTATTCAACTTTTACTCATAGTTGTTTTTAGGCTCAGGTATAATTATCTGTGGCAGTGCAGGTTGTTTGCATGTACTTAATGGTAATGATGACCAAAGTTCATCAACTAATAAAAAAAACGTTTTAAATGACATAAAAAGTGACATTAAACAGAATCAAGTGTTTAAAAACAGACACACAGCAGATAGAAGATCAACTTGGTTTAGTAATGTTTAGCCATTTTTACGGTCTCTCTGTTTCACTCTGTTTGCCGGTGCTGCAGAGCGACACATTCAAGGCCAAAACTTTTTGTGTCTTATCTGGCACTGATAACATCATGGATTATGATGGAGCCAGGGCTGATAAACCAACAAGAGTGAATCTGTTAAAACTGTCAAAGATAGACTGTTAACAAACACAACTATCTGTGACCGTCACCAGGTGGTGGGAATAAAGAATTTGATAAAGATACACCCTAACCCTATTGACAGGATTTTCAGGGGGGGAAAAAACACAAAAGCCAGCAACTATTATTTAATTTCATCGTGGTATAAATAGATCACCTTCAATCTTCTTGAATTACTGCTTTTGACATTGTGATGACTTTCCTTTTTTTGGAATTTAGGGAAAGCTGGTTTACGCCAACCATGGGAAACCAAGTGACTACCAGGAGCTGAACAAGACGATCGACCTGAGAGGAACCATCGCTATTACCAGATATGGTGGAGCAGGAAGAGCTGCTAAGGTGAGTTAAGGAGGAACAAAACATCTCTGGTCACACATGGTCCTGATCCCAAAAAACCACTACCAACGAGATCTAAGGTTTTTAAAAGATAAACACACAAACTGCAGAAAAAGAAGAACAATTTGCTGTCAATGAATTGCGTTGTGCGTCATTATTAGTAGCTAAGTATTATCAAGAAGTGTGATGTGTGTGTGAGCTTGACACATCCAGCTGGATATCTCTTCGGGTATTGCCATTGAGCCGAGAGTGTGTGGCTTGGGTTCAATTCCCACCAATAACAGTGTGGTGAAGAAGAATTTAATTTATGGCAACCCCCCAGTCACAGACACCAATAGCTCCTGACCTTTGTGTGTTTTTATCAACACCTATAATCCCTTGTCAACATATTTTATTGGAACTATAAAAGGTTTGGAATTTATAATTTCACATATTTACCATCTATCAAATCTACCCACAGCTTTTGCTGCAGCACAGTGATGGTGTCATCTGAAGAAACTGAAAACAAAGATAGAAACTTTACAAGTTGGAAAATCCAGGAAATTATGTCAGCAAGACTCAAATTTAGTTCCTGTATGTGATGTGCTATGACTCGCAATGTATCACATCCACAGCATGAGTCATATTCTGCTCTCACTTAATGATACAAAGAAAGAAATGATAATTCCAAAAAGTCTATTTTATTGTGTTTATTCAAAATATAAATGTGTGTAAATTAATTTTGTGCTATATGCATCCCTTCTAGGCCATCAATGCAGCACCCTACGGTGTTGCTGGTGTGCTTGTCTACACGGACCCGTTGGACATCAACGACGGTCTCATGTCAGATATCAATGAGACGTATCCTCACTCCTGGTACATGCCACCGTCTGGTGTGGAGCGGGGATCCTTTAACACAGACTATGGAGACTTGCTCACGCCCTACCTGGCTGCGAAAGGTGACGAGTGACTTCTGTAAAAATGTGCTGTATAAAACACAGTAGTGTTTTTCCACTTTATTGTGTCTTTACTCTGCTACTGTTGCACTTTGGCTCCAGTATCCTGTAAAATGGGGGTTTTTACAATAGCTATAAAGAGCCACACATAAAGATAAATTCTCCTGATACAGAAACATATAGATTTACCTATTATTTATCATTTTGCAGAGGATACCTACAGAATTTCACCTGATGACATCACAGGAATCCCTCCTATTCCAATTCAGCCAATCGGATTCGAGGATGCCTACAAATTAATCTGGTCTGAGATGAGACAATCTTGTGAACTTGTGAACTGGTACCCCCAAAATACTAAATTATTAACTATTTCCAACTATTTTCCCCCCTATGTTTTGCACATTTCAGTGAGCTGGATGGAAGCCCCGCCCCAGCCCAATGGCAGGGAGGGTTCAACTGTACCTACAACTTTGGCGGCCCAGGGTTCAAACCAACATCTACCTTCAACAACAGGTAAATCAACCTGCAGACAATTGATGCATTGAAACTTGAAAGAGTAATTCTTTTTCATTGAGCAACACAACTGCTTTATCAAAAATAATTCTAAATTGTTTTATGACAGAGAGAAGAGGCATCATATAAAGTTTAACAATGAAGTACAAAAGTCCATACAGTATAAGCAGATCTTGAAAAACAGCTTTTTACTTTTGCTGCAATAAACACCTAATACATCTGACTATTTCCAACGTGTATCAATTTTGAGAGTAGGAAGTGAAAAGATAATCATTAAATACATCTTAATGGAGATGAAGCAGCAGTGTTGCAGTGTCTCTGTCTCTCTGACGTTGAGCCTTTGTTGCAGCGACGTGAAGCTGGACATTTATAACAGTGCAAAAGTTAAGAACTCCTCCAATGTGATGGGAATTATCAGAGGGAGCGTCGAGCCAGGTGAGTCTGGTGACCTGAACCAAGATCGACCATTATGATGGATGTCATCTGTTTTCCTCCTCCGATTAATCTGTGGCTGCCTTGTGTGTGTGTGTATGTGTTTACCTCCACAGACAGGTATGTGATCTATGGGAACCACAGGGACAGCTGGGTTCACGGTGCCATCGACCCGAGCAGTGGGACCTCGGTCATGCTGGAATTGAGCAGGGTGCTGGGACAGATGGTCAAACAGGGTGAGGAGAGTCATGGCTTCTCATTGAAACATAATTGGTACGGTGCCGGATAAAAAAACCCAACTAATTCCTGTTCCTCTCTGTGGCAGGGAAATGGAGGCCTCGCAGGTCCATCATCTTTGGAAGCTGGGGAGCGGAGGAGTTTGGCCTTATTGGGTCTGCAGAATACACAGAGGTGATTTACAATTAATCCACAAGATTAGACATGATACCAAGCAAGCACAATTGTACATAACAGCACTTAAGTCGTTTTTTTGAAAGAAAAAACTATGTTGGTTGTTTTTGAAGGACAGAATGTTTTTCTTGGTCTGGTATGACCAGAAACTTTTGAATATGAGTGATATTCCTGTATAACATACATCTATCATGATATTCCTGCATAACATACGTTAATTAATGACTAAGTTCATGAACTTGTCTTTTACCCAGGAATACTTCACCATGCTGAGTGAACGCACTGTTGCTTACATCAATGTAGATATAGCTGTTTTTGGTAAGAAACTCCACCCATATCAAATATCTAATGTCTAATGTCTTGTAATATTATTAATAGTATCAGTTCCTGGTTTGATGTTGATTGATTATTTTGATATTAAATTAATGGAAATGGATTCCTACTGCTCCTTCAAAAGCAAGTTGGGTCCATTGACCATGAAATGTAAAAGTAAATAGTGAGGTTAATCCCCAAAACTCAATCTTCCTCTCTGTAGCCAATGCCACCCTCAGAGCTTCAGGGATGCCATCGGTGCAGAACGTCATCTTCTCAGCTGCAAAACAGGTTAGCTCCTCAAAATAAATAAATACAAAAACAAATAAGTTGACCGAGATCCTGTAATGTGAAAGTGTGGCTGTTCTTCAGGTCAATGCCCCTGGACTTGACTCCACATCCGTGTACAACAACTGGTTACAATATACCAACAGGACGAGTCCAGCTCATGGCACCATTCCTAGGTAATGACCTCATTGCACTGATCACTTGCTTGAAAGTATAATAGCCTGCATAATGTAGGATTGATTGGACATTTGAAACAATGTTATGGAAACTTGTGTTGGTATTAAATTATACATTATGCATCCCCACACACATCTATGATCTGTCAATAAACCAATAACTGAATGCTTCTTGTTTTCCATCCTATTTGATAGGATGGGATACCTGACAGGTGCAGGGAGTGACTACGCTGCCTTTGTCCATTACCTGGGAATCTCCTCCATGGACATTTCATACACATACGACAGGGTATGAAACTCACAGCATTTGAACAAATTAAATGATGCACATTGTCTTAAATTGTCTCTTTTTTTCTTCTTTTGTTTAAAATAAGCTGGGAGCTCATTTAGTCATGTAACTCCTCCTCACCATATGGGCATTTTTCTTCACACAGAGTAAAACAAATGCTCGTATTTACCCTGCATACCACACGGCATACGACACCTTTGACTATGCCTCGAAGTTCATTGATCCTGGTAAGTGATGTTGTCTCTCCTGTTATCACATATTGGATCTCTTGTACTGTGCCTTACAGCCACGTATACTATTTACTATCATAGAAATGTAAATTATCTTTTCTTGTATCCTTTTGGATTAGTGTAGTTGAACACTTTCTGTTTCTATACCTATTCCAACAATTATCTCATTCTGTCACTTCCTCCTCTCAGGCTTCTTGAGTCACCAAGCCATTGCCAGGACAGCAGGAAATGTCCTGATCCGATTGGCTGACAGCCTGGTGCTGCCATTAAACTGTAGCGACTACGCTGAGAGTCTGGAGAGCTACCTCAACACAGCAGTAACACTGTATGAAGAACAACTGAAAACTAAGGATATATCCATGGGTAAGGACCAGACGGTCAGCGTTAGAGGCCTCAGTGATGCTCAGAAAGCACAGTGGTAGAAATCCAATGCAGGTCAATGCATTTAATATCTCATTTCATGTTGTTTCAGAGCCACTAAAGCGTGCAGTGGCCAACTTTCGCAGTGCAGCTTCTCATTTGGACAAGGTGATTCGCACTTCAGACCTGGCAAATGAAACGTAAGAGAACGACCCACACATGGTCTGTCCATACTGCTGTTTCCTGTTTCCTGGTAATAAGTTACCCCTTCACCCCTCCTCTCAGACCACTGAAGGCCAGAAGGATCAACGACCAGCTCATGCTGCTGGACCGAGCTTTCCTGGACCCTCTGGCCTTCCCAGATAAATACGCATACAGGTAAGAAAAACATTCTCATCTGGTTTCATATCTTGATGTTAATCTGCCACATGTAGTTTGCTCTAGGGTTTACAGTATAATTCAAAAAAGATGGAGAAACTTTCATCCAAACTTAAGTATTTTTGGATTAAATTGTAGTTTGCACTGAAATGACACATACATACATTTGCATCCCCTTCAGAAAGTGCTGGAATAATTTTACTGATTCATTAATTCAAGTCAAACGTTGGACTTTGGTTTTATATCCACAAAACTCATGACATTTCCATCAGCCGTAGCTTTATTTTGTGTCGGGGTCATGAGCAAACATTTGCATGCTAACACAATAAACTAAGCTAGTAAATCGTAGTGTATTGACATTATCATGCATTTGATATTGTCACTGTCAATATTTATGTCATTTTGTATAATAAACTGTTAAATTTATCACACATGCTGTATTGTTGAGGTTCCCAGAGCTCAACTTCATTTAAAAACCTTTTCTGTTTCTTTCTCTCACTGACTGTCATACTCCTCTCCTCATAGCATCGATCAATAGTGACAGTGACGATCTGTTTCATTGTGTTTCAGCACATCCCAGTCATCTATCATTGTTACATCACTCTTATTTTTCTGTTCCACCGCCTTTATGTCACACAGGCATGTTATCTGGGCCTCAAGTAGTGCTGGCAAGCCGACCTTCCCGGGTCTGGCCGATGCCTACGCCAAGGCTGAGTCATCAGGTCAGTCGAGCGATTGGGGCAAAGTGCATTACCACCTGTCAGTCCTGAGCCAGGCTATCGATGGCGCTGCCCACACACTGGTTGACGTCATATAGATGAAGAGGAGGAGCTGCTCTCGCTCAGGGATCTTTTTTTTTTTTTTTTAATAAAAGGGCCGTAACCTGCAGATAATGAGCAATGATCAGACGGACCGTGATGCAACTATTTATGGATGATATTAAGGGAATTGATTTTAGAAACTGTTTAAGAGCAGTATCATGAATTACATATTTGTTTTTGACACTGGATTAAATATTTAAATATTATAAATAGGGCCTATTTTTGATTTTTTTTTTAGTAAAGAGAGATGAGTCACAGCAGTTTTGCACAAGTTACATGAAAGCATTAACAAAGAAACACAGACAAATGCCTGAAGCCGCTGGAAACTAATGATCTGACATGACTAACGTTTACCTCAGTGAAGTATCACAGCCTATCTTGATTATGTCACACTAAAGTAATAGAGTTTATTTCATCATTGATAAAATCTCTTATCTTCCTCTATACATTACAAACGAGGAGACTGCTTGAATGCCTTGTGCCTAAACCACCAGTGTAATGTTGTTGATTGCATTTGTAATGAATTAATTCATGTTCCAATAAACTGTATTTTTCAAGTTCTTAAATGCAACACAGAACATTTCTGCTTGGATGATCAACGAGAGAGGATGACTTGCCGCATTTAATGTAAGACATGGATGGTGTGTGTGTGTCAAGACAATTACATCTGACAGAAACAAGAAGCAGTGACCTGATCCAATTGACTGTCTGGGAATGAGGAAAGGAGACAGACACTGCAGAGACATAATAGGAAAATGGTGCAGTGTAAGTTGACTGGGTTCATGATTCAGAGGTGAATCAATCAAGACCATTGCACCACATATTGGGTGATGGATTGGATGCAGGGAAAGGTTTACATCTTATGTCAGAAAATTTGAATTTGTATTTGCGTTATTATGCCAAATTATAGCATTCTACATTATCACAAGGTATTTTACAGCATTTTAAATTAAGAAATTAAGAGAAATTAAGACTTTAATACCAAAGTTCACCACCAGGGGTCAGAAAACACTGTGAGACAGCGTCACAGGCCAAGTGAGCATGATGAATGGCAAACAGTTGTGTCACAAAAGTGGAGTGACAGTCGTGCCAAATCATAGTGAAATCAACCATCTGTTAAAAAATATGTATTCGATGATATTGCTGTCAAGCCTGCCAGATAATGATTTAGTGTAAAGTGGTGAAGTGTGATGAAAAAGTTCAAGTAGGAGAGAGAGAAGAAGTAGCATACAGTAAACTGTTTTCTGAGTTCATGGCATCCTACATTTTCTATTCAGGACAGGCTCTCATGTAAACACTGGTCTCCCAGGGACCGCAAATTTTATCCAGCCCCCCTCCCCTTTGGTTAAAATTCACAGAGTTAGTCACACCCATCTGAGCTGCTGTAGAAAGCACAGCTTAGGGGTTGCACACTGGTGTGTAAATGAATAACTGTGTGTTTGCGTGGGTTTGTTGGACGAGGATGGGTCGGTGGATTGACTCATTCATTTTTAACCTTACAAATTAAAAAAAGATGGACTCCTTTGGTTCTTGGTTGCTCTCATTATAGTTTTGTTGTTTTTAAAATCACAGTGTGGGTCAAAACGACATGCCAATAGTAGCATTTGCCAGAAAACTGTATTGGATATAAAAGAAATGTGCAGTTTGTACCAGTTGAAAAGCAAAATCCAACATAAACCAGTATTACAAACAGTATTTGCATTTTTTTTATTTTTAATTTTGCTTCAAGTAAATTCAAATTCCTCCTACATTATGAGCAGTGTGTTACAGGAATGACTGCCTATTTTGTTGGTGAGATACTATATATAGATTCTGCTCAGTATTTTTAGCCAGAGAATATTTACAGAACGTGGACTCTTTTTTTAAGCAGTGCAAGAGCGAGAGGCTTGACACAGTTTGACATTAATATTTGCAGAATTTCCCAGAACAACCAGAGACTGTCTGCTCGTGGCAACTGAGCAGTTTCAGTGGAGCAGCAGAGGCTGAGGGAGGGAGGGAGGGAGGGAGGGAGAAGGAAGCTCATTATGGCCTAGAGGTTCCTCTCATGCAAACTTGTAAACAATCTGCAGGAGGGAATCTTTTTGGTGACTGTTACTCAGCTGTCCTCTTTATTGTTTGTTGTATTATGTGTTTCATCGGAAGCAAGGGTCTGACGTTAGGCCACCAATTTGCTTTTATCAAAACACATGCACACACAATTAGAAAAGCTCATGGTAAGAGTGCAGCAAATAAACAACTTACATAAGCTTGATGGAACATTAGCTTCTTTGTGAACTGATCTTGTTATTGAACTTTTTCACTGCAGATGATTTTTAGACGCTACACACTGAAAAATAACATATTGTAGCTATAAAACTGATATTTGGTCAAGCAGGTGTATGGATAAAGGCATTTATTTGACCTAATTTTTTTTAAAGGTGCATACCATCAATTTCACATGTGAAACCACGTTTATCTGTAATGGTCAAACTGCTGAATGTTTTTTTTCCTGTGGCTCTGGAGCCATTTTGTAAAGTTCAGCTTCAGCTATCACTTGATTTTGAATTATAAGCAATTAAAAGCAAACTTACAGTGAGATGTTCTGCCAATGTAGGTGACATCAGCATTTACAGCTGTTTATTCACCAGACCATCTGCCTTGGTTGCATTTACAGTATAAAGATATTATACGAGCGGAACTAGCTTGCCAATTTCAGTCAAAGAAGAATAATTTTAAAGAAATGTAATCAAGTAAAAATGTGGGATTGCTTTCCACTGCTGGGTTGATCTCTGTCTCTTGGCAAATAAACTAATAGGCTCGTGCTGAACTGACATGTTTTTTTAGACTACTGATGCTAAGGTTGCTTCATAGCTGTAGTAAAACTTCAACTTATCAATTCGAGTCCCTCCAAATAAGCTACTCCTATTACAAGTTCTTGTTTTAGTTATGTAGTCTAATGACAGCCTATTTAAATAAATATTTAGGGATTACTGTGGCTCATTTCAGTAGGAGGCTGCCTATCTTGAGTGAGTGTAATGAATGCGAATGAGTGTATTCAGTGTTGAACAGACATCTGGATGGTAACTGATCCAATTGATTGATGCCAATCTGGTGGAAAGCTGAAGAGCAGTATTGATCAGCAATGATATTGTAAAAAAAAACAATCCTCAGTGTCTGTCAATCAAAAACAACGACAAGAAACACAGGTGCTATACCCACTAATTGCAGAGTTTATTCTTTTAAATATACATAGACTTTTTTTTCCCCACATTAAATACCCCTCCAACCCACCCACCCTCCCTCAACATCCCTCCCTCCCCCGATTTCTTCCCTCACTCTCAATTCTTGGCTTTCTCTTCCCGCCCTTCGTCCTTCCAGAGAGAAAGCTTGTCCGGCTGAAAAACACACTCTAATTTGTGCAGTATATTGCTTATTAAGACATTTGCGAAAACATAAATTAAAAATACTACAGCTCAGTCTTTTTTTTTTCATTTTCTGCTCCAACATCAGACTGCTTTGAACAGAATAAAAAAAAGAAGAGTCCTTTTTTTTTTAAGAAAAAGAAAGAAAACAGCACAGTGTCCCTCAGTCTGGCTACATTTAAATTAATTGGATTCCCCTGTTTTTCATGACATGGTATGACCCTCCTGACTTGGGAGTTTACGCGGTGGTCCGTACCATGGCAAGAAGAGAAATGTATTTTTCAACAGACATCATGAGTTTGGTCAAATTGTGTCGATGTGGTTTTTAGTTTGGGCTAAATAAGACATCCAATCAAGACGGCCGATTCAACTCAGGCCTCACTTTCACTAGTGTTTGTGTCTCTCCTCATCTCCTCTCTCGCTGGTCAGGAAGTGTGTGAGTGTGTGAATGGTGGTGGTGGTGGAGTGGTGGTAATAATCTTGTCCACCCCCCTCCACAGTCAGGGATGTGCTTGTTATTTGTGTCTTTTTGTTTTGTTTTGTGTTTTGTCAGATCCAGAGTTGTGGAAACGATTGGTCCAATGAGGAGGCTGGAGCTGCAGGCAGAGTGAAGGACAGTGTGATACGGCACTAGAGGAAAATTCAGGTGTTTAAGTCACAAGGCATGCATGTTAACACTGAACTCAGAGAGTCGCCACCATAAAGTGTTTTCAGCTGTGACGCGCGTGGTATGTGCTGTCTGTGAGTCTTGTCGGTCTGTTTTGGTGTGTGTATGTGTGTCAGTGTTTGTACATTTCTTTCTCTGTGGAGATGAAGGCGTTGGAAAAGTCCTGCTTTTTGACTGCGTGCATGCTTGACTGCTCCTACACAAATATTTCTAATAATTTTTCTCAACATTTTCACTGAATGGAAGATACGAGGAATGCCATATTTGCTTTAAGTGACATTTCACATCAGTATCTGAATTTTTTCGATGGTTACTATAAATGCATAAAAAGGGGGAATTTTCCAACGGCCGACACCGGATCATATGTGCAACTGTGTCTTGTGAACATGTGTCATGTCTCATTCAGTCTTCTCAAGTTTTGTGTCCATCATTCGAGCAGTCTGTCTGTTTCCCTCCCTCCCTTTTAGGAAGCACAGGAGGGGCTGCGTTGGCGCTGGGGAGGGTCACACCGCTGGGGCGGGGTGGGGGTCACACGCGGGGGGAGTATTTAGGGTTTCTTGGCACCTCGGTGAAAGATTTCAGCTCATAAGGGATCCCCGTGTCCACTTCGATGGATTTGCGGGAGAATAGCAGCCGGATATCGTTGTGCAAGTAGATCTTCCCAGATTTGGAGCTCTGGAATCTGAGCGGGGCAGAAACAACGGCAGCGTTAGCATCAACACTTTGTTTTACCGCCAGATCAAAACAAAACAAAAAAGTAAATACTTCTGGGATGCTTCTATGTCTGCTGGCTTTCTTGCCAAGTTATGAGAAAATCAATATCACTCATATCTGTCCATTTAATATCGGGCCACAGCCAGCAGCCAGTTAGATTAACTTCGCATAGAGACTGGAAATGGGAGTAAACGGCTGCCATAAGGAAACAAAATCCTCTTTCCGTGGTTATGAACACAGGTATTTCTTAGGTGAGAGCATTGACAGAGCTGTTACTGTTCCTTTATCCTTGTCATTCATTCTGCTCTCTGCATTTTTTTATTGCACTTTATTGGCAAATTACCTTTGTTGTGTATGAGTTTTATTCTCGGTTTTATTTTTTTAGGTTGTATGAATGAGTGTATGTGTATGGCCACAGCGGACTGTAGGAACTGAATGGCCCTTTGGGGATTAATAAAGTCTTCTGTATCTGTTTGATGCTAAGCTAAACTGACCAGCTGCTCAATACAGCTTCACGTTTACTCCACAAACATGAGTGGTGTCAATCATCTGACCCAACTCTTTGCAAGAAAGCAAACAGGCACATTGCACAAAATGTGACAAACTTATACATATATAATCAATAATATATAATAATATGTAATACAATTCTGCGGAGATTATGAAACTGCAGTTGTACCTGAGATGTATCAGGTAGCAGAGGATCTTCTTCCTGTCTACCGCTCCGCCCCCTGGAGACGCCTCGCCTTTCCCCTCGACCCCCTCCTCCACAGGCACCAGGAAGATACGGTGGCGCAGGAAGGTCATGTGATTGACAGGCATGTCGCCAAAGTTGTAGGTCACCAGGAACATCTTCACCACAGTTTTGTTGGGGTTAAATAAGGTCTGAGGACGCACGGGAGACCAAAGTCAGTGTTTAAAACGGCAAAAATAAGATAGAGAGCAATAGTTTTAATTCATATGTAAAGACAAACTCACCACTTGAATGGTCCCTGCTTTGGGTATGCTGTATCCTTTCTTTCCAAGAGGCTCAAGGGAAATCACCCCCTGTGAGAGACAGAGAGACGTGACGCTAAATAAACATCTTCAATCAGCGTTCATGATGAGATACCTCTCATCTCTTGCTACACTTTAATAGCCATGAACTTCTACATCAGGATTGAAGGTGTTGATTAAATGCACTGAAATGAAACGTATTAATGTGGCAGCATTGTGACAGCAGCAGCAGTGTGATGATGAGACACATTCATCACGTTCTCACATTTGGAGCCGATTCATCATCAAAACGCACAAGACAAAAGGGAATAAAAATCCTAAATGAAAGCTGGTTGACTCACTAACATATTCTGCTGTCGTTACTGAGGCAGCTACACAGGGAGTCACATTAGGTTCAATGTGATTAACAGTTCAAAGAGCTGAATCAAAAGAGGCCCTACATTCACCACTTTTATACACAACAACTCAAAGTCATCATGAGGCATGAAGCTCAGAAAGTGAAAACAGCTGGCTTCCAAATGTTCCAGTGTAACAGCAGCACACAGCTCAAGACTTCCTCTCAGTAGGACCACGGTTGTTCATGTATTAATGCTGATCCTGTCTTAGTATGCGTTAAGCTCATGCTACAGTATATGATTACTGCTGAATGTATAGCGTTAAAGTGCTGATGCGTGGGGAAAAAGTCTCATGGTATACTGTCTGCACGAAAGGAAAAAAAACAGCACATAGTTTTTACATCTGGTTCTGAGGAGGAAAGCCAACATCAACCCTCGCTGAAGCCAGATCTATAGCTGTTGTTTGGGTAGATGTTCTGATCTCTAATTTTACCTTGTTTTTCTTTTTTTATGAGTGTATTATTTTCATGCTAGCAAACAAACCTGCCATGTGTAATAAACAGTGTTGGTTTCCTGTTGGGTTTATTGTTTGTGCGTGACTAAGCATGCACGCAACCACAAAAAAACAAAAAAAAACACACACTGTGCATGCATACACACACAGACTTACCAGGAAGGGCGAGGGTGCGCTGTGCTCTGAGATGTCGTAGTACGTAACCTGCACGGGCAGAGTGACGTGCTGTGGGCAATAGGAGCCGCTGGCGCCGATCTCCGCCGTGAAACCTTCAATCCGTCCAGACGGAGAGAACCGTCCCTTCAGTATGGATTCCTGCAACACATACAAACCAGAGCCTTTTAAAACTCTTTTTTTGCTCTGTAAAACTTGCAGTGAAAAATTTATTAGCAACAGGCTGCTGCAGCGCCACGGAGTCAACACTGGGACATACCCATAAAAAATAAAAAAAAATCATATTTCATGCATTCATTTTGATTGAAACCAAAGCAATGTTGAAAGCAGTAATAAAATATGCATCTGCTGGCCACGAGTGATTTGAGCCAAAAGAGGGGTTTTCTGATATCACGTAGTTACATTGTTACTTGTTTTTCTTCATTTTAATGTCAATAAGATTTAACCCACACTAGTGAATAAATCAAATTTAAACATTATTTATACATCACAATCTAAACATATCAGAAGTTTCTTAGTGGTAAAAGGGAGTTTTCTCTCCCAACTGTCACCATGTGCTTTGTCATGGCTGTTGGATTTTTCTGGACTTGCTGCTCCCTGTAAAGTGTCTTGAGATAATCCAAGCTGTTATTTGTTTGGCTCTTGAAATTGAATTAAACAGATATTGTCAATGACTTTTTGGCCCCAGTTTATTTTTGCATTCAAGTTAAGTCCTTATAACCATGGGTGTCATGAAAAATATGCAAATAATTAAAAATGTTTTGCTGATAACATGAATTATATCTTTCTTCAAGTCCTGTTGTAGTGTAAATATAGGCTAAATTTGTAATTAATGCAACCCTCTTGTGCCTATTGTCCTCTCCCTGCGGTGCATTGTCATTTTAGTATAGTTTGTTTGATTTATCGTCTGCAAATAAATGATAAAATCAGCTCTTGTGAAATGTCTTAAAGCAGAACCAACTTTCTACCTGGTTTCCACCTGCAAACGGTTTACAGTGGATATAGTTTGCATGTCACCGGCATGCCACTGCAACAGTCTCTTCCCCAGAAATTAAGAAATTTGTACCTCAAAGTTGCCGAGTAATGATCTGCTGATGGAAGACGAGGGCCAGCTGGAACGAGTGGAGCGGCCGGTGTCTGTGTGTCTGCCGCTGCGCAGCTGCCGACTGAGTACGACCACAAAGACACACAAAACAGACCGGTGGTTAGTGGTTAAGATTACAATAATTTTGCTTTAACCAACATGTCACATGCCTCTGAGTGTGTCTGAGTATTCAAGTCCAGACACAAAACCCTTTAATTTAGAATAACATACAACCTACCCTGACTCCCACCTCCTTTCCCTGTGTTTACTTTGCCGTCGTCAATCTGACTGACACTTAACTGATCCCATCCATCCACATGTGTGCTTGGACTCATACGTACAAATCTGCTATAGTCTCAACTCTGTTCTGTTTTTAGTAGTAGTTGATCTTTCTATAATGACTTTTTTTTAAAGTACAAATATAACTTTTTCAAAAATATGACGGATGACTCACCTTTTCAGCCGCAGCCCACTTTTTAGTCGTCGCCCTGATCTTGTGCAGTCTGTGGCAGTCTGGGAAGAAAAAGGAACATCATGATTTATTATTTCTATTAATATCCTGATGTATCTATTAGGTATTAAATAGTCTTTAAAGTGTTAATCTCAGTGCATTTAGTCTCTGCCTGTCTTCCTGTTATGGAAATGCAGATGAGTAATTCTGTATTTCAGGTGTTTTCTTACTTACTGAGCACTGACTACTGCGCGTTGTGTCATGCGCACAAAGATTTCCCATTTCCAGGCTGCCGTTCATCCTAAAGGTCACCCAACTGTCAGACGCCTCGTCACCAGCTAACCCTACGCTACCTGCCTGCCATTTCCTCACAGTGATCCCTTCGCTCATGGTTAGCTCGTTGGCGTTGGCTAACCCTTGGTTACACTGGCTCTCCACAGAGCTCGAAGGTCTTTGTCAGCTCGTCGCCTCATCGTCACACTCGATCAAAACCACATACGGCATTTTGACAGATTATTATCGCATTGTCGCCTTATTGTGTATCTGAAATATGTCGTTCTAGCCTTTATTTATTGAAGTATCACTTGTAGCTGTTAGCCCTCACTCTTTTTACATTCGGTCTTCCTGTCACTGTCCTGTCTGCTCCTGATCTGGCCCTTGAGTCTTCTCCTTACATCGATCTGTTTCTCCCTATGCTTCCCTAACACATATGCTGAACACCTCTAGCCACAGTGATCGCCCACCGCTGATGAAACCTAACTAGTGAACTAGTGAACCCTATTGTCACCATTAGCACACTCCCCATCCCATAAACCCACACGCTCAAAGCTCTTTCTGGCCTCCCAGTGTTCAAAAATGGCCAATTTACTTCCAGAACCATTTTTTTTAAAGCAGGATGTATGTTTGTATGTATGTGTATGTGTGTGTGTGCCTGTGTGTGGTTATGTGTGTGCACATGTGTGAGAGGCACAGTACACTCATGTGGGGGGAAGCAAACAATGGACCCTCCCTCAATGGGCTTTATTCTGGAGCTACTCAGCCTGTTCCAGCGTGGTGTGATAATGAGCCGGCCCTCACTTCATTCTGTCACTTTTACTCGTTCCCTTAGCTTCTCTTTATTTATGCCCCCGGCGTCTCTTTTTCCAAGATTGCCAAGGCTCACAGATGTCTTACCATCAACTACTGACTTTGAACAGCTACTCCTTATTCTATAGTCAGGTTGTAGAAGGCTCCATAATAGAGGCCTAAATGTTTTGGGGCATTTACATGCAAATATGCTCCTACATAGAGCGTCTTTCTAGTTGTGGTTAAAAGGGGCCATTTATAAGTTTTCTCTGCAGATGAAAGTGGGATCTTGCTGAGATTGTCGCATTTACTAGACAAGAAGTTATAATACCCCCTCTAGGCAGCAACCTCTGGTAAGTAAACAAATTAAGTTTTATGCTAAACTCAAAACATTTCAATTAGATACGCAAGTTAGCAATAATAGCTGTTCATGCTAACATTGGCTATGTAGCAAAAGCTAAACTTACAAAGAGCAAAAACAGTTTCCTCAACTGTAATGTACTCCCTTTGAATTTTTATGTTGAGAATAATATTAGGATCATGGGAATGTTTTGTTTGGTTTCACAGCTAATGTTAGCTATTAGCTAGTTGGATGATCTCTAGGCTGATGCAGTTGTTTTGGCAGATAGATAGGATAATTCAAAGCAAATTCATCTCATCTGCCATCAACATCATCAACAAATAACTCTACACTACATTCTGTATTGTTTGTACTTTAATGCATTTATTCTGTGTTGTTGTTTTATGTCTAAACTGTGGTTTTGACTTGTGTTTTATATTCTATGCACATGTGTGAGCACCACTACTTTTTGCAAGGGACAATAAAGTTTTTTTCTGATCCTGATTCTCTGATTTCAAGTGATATACTATACCAGGTGTGTGGGTGTGCTAACCTTAGGCCGGTCCCATGCAGAGGGCAGTAGGTGGTTCCAGTACGGGGCAGCTTTAGCATCAGTGCTGCGACATGAAGCAGGGCCAAGCCCCGGAGCCAGCAACGACAGCCTGCTCCTCTTGGATGTGGACGGCCCCTCGTCCTCTGAACATGAGTCCCCCGTGTCGCTCGGAGACAGCAGCCTCTTTTTGGCCGGCCAGTGGCCTCCAGAGGACAGACGGTGGCCGTTGCTGCTGGGTGTTTTCTCCCAGGACGCGAGGCCGTTGGAAGAGGACGAGGCGGCCTGGGTGGCACTTCGCTCGGGTGGGGAAGATTCAAGTCCGACATCCCATTCAGTGGCCTCTCCTGGTTCCTGCAGCTCTGTGTGATGTGGGGGTGAGAAGGGGCCCGGGGGGCTGGTGGGACTGGCGGGGTTAGGGGTCTCATATGTGGACATCTCATATGGGTGAGGGCTGGGTTGGCCTCCAGACGAGCCATTGGTGCAGCTCTCATTTCCAGGGCTTCCTAGCGAGTAGGTGGGTGTGCGGCCCCCGTTTGGAGGCTCAGTCCTGGCCGAGCCTCCAAGGGAGTCGCAGATCGGGGGCGATTTGGGTGAGAGTGGAGAAAATACATCAGGAATGGGCTTGTCATGATTGTGCTGAGTCGGGCGTCGGGAGGGGGTGTGACTTGGGGAGAGAGGGGGAGACCTGGGTGACAGTCCGCCCTCAGAGTCTCTGTGCTCCATCTGTGTGCAAGAGTATACAGAACCGAGCCCACTGGGGCCCATCGCCAACCCCATCCCAACACCTTGAGCTGGAGCCGGCCCACACAGCACGTCTCCCTCCAGTGCCTCGCTGTCTGAGGAGTCTCCCAGGTGGGGGCGCTTATGAGTCAACTGGGGCTCCTCCAGCCCCCTTTTCACACCCAAGCGGACATGCCTCTGTTGGGCATCAGTGTTGGATTCTGTGGAGGTAGAAAATCCCCCCAACTGGGAGAAAATGGAGAGCTGGTAGACCTTTTGGAGCCGCAACTCCTCCTGACCAAAGTGTCGTGGCACCCCTGGTCTGACTCCGGGGTCTAAGCCCTGTGTTGGGGCTGTCGGTGGAGGCAGGTCCCCCTCCTGGGCTGGAAGCTCTAATGGAGCCTTTTTGTGGGCTAATTCCACGTGAATGTGTCGCATGGTGTCTACGGTTGGAGGATGAGAGTCTTGACTAAACTTTTGTGCAACAAGTCAAGTAGGTCCTCCCTAGTTGCCAGGAGGCCGAGCAAGATGTTCCACAGGAATAGGAAGTCCTATAGCTCTTGCTGTGATATTGTCAAACAGAGTGAAACAGGAAGCTGAACCGCACAGCACCTGAGAGGAACAAAACATATACCGGTAAGTCAGGACAGATTTTAAGAAAGTGCTCGATAACACTATAAGATAAAATAAAAAGCATGAAAATGAAAATTGTATGGGACAAGAAGGCACTGAACTTTTCTAAACTGTCTACACTTACATGGGAATATTTTATAATGCCTATAATTTTGAGGCTTTGCTCGTAACATTTTTCCCTCTTTACAGAGGGAAAATTTTGCTACATAGCTGAATAAGATTGACAGGTTTCATGTGATATGCAGGAATTTTTCTGCTCTCCACATGGCTGACTGCCTGAGACATGCTGCATGTATCACACCAAGCTGTAAATCATATCAATGCACATCACAAGCTTCTGGTACATACTTGATGATGATGATCATTGTTGTGGAACACACCCATCTCTTTTTTTCTTTTTCATACACCTCACAAGAAATGCAAAACTACATGCTGAAAAAGATCCCAGTTTCAAGGTCAATAGTTTAAGGGGTGCAGCCTTGATTCTGACATCCTGCCATGACACTTTACACGTGAAATACCTATGATGTCAAGACTTATTTTGCAAGGTGTCTGTATGAAACTCTCTCTGTTCTGAGCTAGTGTTGTTGCTACAAAAGAGTCCCATGCCACTGGTAAAAGAGCAGTGATATGGAAAACAAGTTAGCAAAGTCACAGAGAAGTTAAAATTAGGTCAGCACTTATGTTAAAATTAGAAGAGTTTATTTATGATTTTGGGAAGTTAGGAAGCTTGTGTAATACACTCTTCCTCAGCTTTGTACCCACGGCTATCAAACAGTTAATATAGAATTTTCAAAAGTTATGAAGTCTCTGTAATATGGTCCTAGGTGTGTATCCCTGTCTGTATAAAAAACTATTCAATTATATTGAAAGGACAATATATTTTCCATGCAGTATATAAAATGAATTTGTCTAACTGACCAATACAATGAAGACAAGGCTGAAGATCAGCATCTCACCTCTGTGCCCGTCCTTGTCTAATTCTGCCCGTGTGGACAAGCTGCATCTGGCACAACATCTGGAAGTTGTGTCTGAAATGGCCTACTGAAGGAATCTGTCCATCTCCATGGCCGCTGCCGCAGAACGATGCCAACATCCCAAGGTAGGTAATCAGGAATAGTGAGGACCCCGGAGGAAGAAGGAGTGGAGGTGGTGGGCACGGGAGTTATGACCTGTTTGGAAATAAAAAGAAAGCAGCATATTTAGCTACAAACAACTTGGTCCTGCGACCTGTTGCATTACATTACATCTGCATGTTTAATAATGACATTTAACTGACAACTGTCTGCAATTTGTTATTTAGGTAAAAATCATCATCATCATCCTCTAAACTAACCAGAGGGGCGGAGTGTCAGTGATGCAGGAGGCTCTTGAGAAGAAACGTTTCTGCACCAGAATCGGACATAACTCTACTGGGGCTCCCTCTGTGATTGGCTGGTAGCCAGACATGTCCTCCTTGGTCACCTAAGCGTGGGGTGTGGCATGGCTGTGACATCATGACAGGGTCATTCCACCCAGAATCCCTAAAAAGACAAAAAAAAGAACAACATAAACATAACTTTATTATGAACAGTCGGTTCATAAAGCACACACGGACATTATGACATGTACATTCAAAGTATCCATACTGATGAAAACCACAGATTAAGCCACAATTAGGCCAACAAATGCAGGAAAAAGCAAAGAAACATAATGTGCAAATACCCTAACCTGAACAACGTAAGAGACAAAACATAAATCTCAATATCATCAAACCTCAATATCACGTATCATCACAAGTCAGCTAGAGTCGTCTCATCCCTGTTATTGCCACAACAAAATATTCCACTTTGAGAGTTGATATTCCCATTGCTAACTTAGCACAGACTGGGAGGCCAAGAAAAGTGGGCCATTTCCGACCCACTTGGACCAGAACTTGGGAATGTGGGTGGGGGATGGGGAGTGGGGCAGGAGGGGGGCACCAGTAGCCATGGCGACCAGTCGCCCAAGGATAACGGCTCCTTTGTGCTTGGCGACAAAGACGGGAGAAAAAGAAGCAGAGCCAGAGAGAGAGAGGGAGAGGGTGGGGTGGGGGGGGTGGGGTGGGGGGGTTGCTGAGGGCGGTGGGTGACTGGCAAAGATGCTCCTCCAGGGAAATTTCTACATCACAGTAAATATTTCAACACACAAGAAGTTGATTGCACATTTCACCCAGTGAGGAAGAGTAGAAAAAGGACAGGAAAGATAATCTGATTACCACTCTGCCTGGCCCTGGACTCATATAGGTATCAGTAATGAGGAGAAATACTTCTGGTCCCTGTTGGGACACGCGTCAACGGCAACTTGTTACCTCACTTTCTTGCATTTTCCTTTTAATCAGTGTGATGAAACAGTGGTGACACATGAATCTGTCACACACACGCAAGTGGTGACTCTGGCCTAAAGATGCAGCAAGAGGAAAGAAAATGAAAATGTACGCCGTGTGAGTTACTCATGGCTAATTTCCAATGAAACATATCCAGTGTTGGGACTGTGAGGGAAGTTGAATAAAAAAAAAACTCCTCAGATGACTACATAATATGGCAGTAATGATCGAAGTAGGTAAGTAATACACTAGGTATTACTTACCCAGCTGCACTCGAGGTGACCTGTGGCAGGCATTTAAATTGCTTGGCTGACAAACAGCGTTAATATGAGCTAATATTGTGTTTCATAGCTTTGCTCCAACTAAATTCCCCATGCATTTGGGACAATACAGTCCTCAACTTGAACAAGAAAGGAGGGATTATCTGTCAAAGATGACGCAAGAATAAGAGGGATCCAGACAGTGACATAAAGGGGGAAATGGGGACAGACTGACCCTTCATTCCCCTTGTGCACATTATAGCCTGATATATACAACTGCATTATGATGCTATAAATCAGAATCATGTTTTCCTCTTAGAGCTGGTCTGTGCAGTCAAACTGGCAACCTTTGGGAAAAACAGACAGAAATTCACAAGGGAGATTTTTGCAGTAGAGCAGATGTGCATGTAAAATAGATCAAGATCTTTTAACTTTCCACCACAAACACAACATTTAAGGCCTGAATGCCTCTAATGTGTCTCTGCTACAACTCATTGTTTTCTTGCTGGAGAATGAACAGGAAGGAAAATGGCAATGTCTCTGAAACATGAGTGCTCTGAAAACACACACCCACTGGTGCCCAAGCCGAGATTTTTTGGAGGACAAACACTAAACATGGAGGCACTCGATTATTCTGCTGATATTTTTATGGGTGGGGGACACTACAGTCCGAAGCAAAACAAGAACTGCTTCTAGTCTAACAGGGATATCTGATTAATTTCATTACAAAGTCAAAAGACAGACCGCATGACATACTGTATATGAATGCAGTCAACAACACAATACAAGGAATCACCTCCTCCTGTTTTGTCCCCTCAAGGACAGGTGGAGTCTCCTGAGCGATTGCCCAGGGGGGGGGTCGGACGCAGCGAGTGGGGGGATGGGGAAGAATGGGAGAGGAGTCAGTGGTGAGTATTTATAGTTAATGGCTGTGTCAGAGCTCGCTGGGAGCACCCAAAGGCTCTGTGCTCGGCCCTGCTTGATTTCTGCCCTTATTTTGAACGGGCTGAGAAGGAGGCTGGCAGAGGCCGCCCAGCCCTTTTCAGGCTCGATCCAGGAGCCAGCAGAGGAGGGGGAGACAGTCTGGCTTGACCCCAAGAAAGGCTTCAGGTTGCTGGGGTTGTGTGACAGCTCACGCCTTTTTTTTTTTTTTTACCCAATATGGCTAAAGCAATAAAAACATTCTCTACATTGCATTTTCTATCAGTGATTGAAAAAAGAAATCACAGCATGTGCGCCTGTTCTTTGACTGAGTTGACATGAGGCATGAAGATGTTGCACACTGCTGGATGACTATAGGGGGCAACCTCAACGTGACACTGACTGACCAGCGCGCAATCATTCAGAAAGAGATGGAGCAAGAGTGAAAATGGTGAGATGACCGAAAAAGGAAAGAAGAAACACCTGACAACAGCCAGACAGAGACAGAGACAGAGAGAAGAGAGAAGAGAGAGCGGATGGGGGGAACAGGCAGACCACTGCCAAGCCAGTGACCTTGAGTTAAGTATAAATACAGCAGGAACAGGTAGAGCTCGGCAGTGTCAGGGCCAAATCAGAGTTCAGAGACAACATAAACCTTGTTAGCTCATATTAGTCAATCTTTTCTGATTAAAAACACTTTAAAACCATAAGAGCTGTCCTGTGACTATGATACATGTAGTAAAGCTACACAGATGAATGTACTGCAACAGAGACCATATTAAGTAAAATAATCAGACCTCACATTGGAATTGTATTAAAAAGGCCCAACATAGTCTTAAAAATCCTTCTAAGATAACTAAAGCTGGGTAATCAGAAACATGAGACTAAAATGTATGTTGAAAAACAAAGACAGAAAAAACTCAAAAACCTAATATAATGATATGAAAACCCAGTAAAGTAGCCTACAGGACCAGCGGGACCAATAGATACAATATATAAATAAACAGAGCCAGTTTGCCTTGGCCCAGGTTTTGCACTGGATCGAAAGGAGAGGAAGGCTCAGTCATTCTTACAAAAACATTCAAATAGATTAGCTAATGATCAAACCTGGGAAATGACTTTCCAGCAGCAATGAATAGGAAAATGAGCTTGCGCTGCGAAGGGAGAACCTCTATCTATTTATTTGCTGCCTAGATGCCTAGCAGAAACAAAAATAGGGGAATTACCATTCTGGAAATGATGACATGATCTAGGAAATCACTTATTATTTTTTCTGGGAAGTTTTGATTAGAGTCTAAAATGTGTTCTGACTAATAAATGTTATTGTGGACTTAAAAAACTTTCACATGCATCCCAGCCCTGAGGACTGAGGTCAACGGGTTCAAGCATTTTGCTCAGAAGATGGAAGAAGTATCCTTTTAAAAGGTGGATATTCAGCTGCTGAGGTGAATTGAATTACACGCAAAACATGCGTGTCTCAATGAATGTGTGAGCAGCCTCTGGGCAAAGACAGACTGTGGTCATGAGGTCAGAGGCTGAAGGTCTGGGGGTCAGATGACCTGTAGCACATCAGGAGGAGGGGCGGAGAGGGACTTCGTTTCATCATCATGAGAGACACGGCATCATGGGTGCTGGTAAAAAAAAAAAAGGGCAAAAAGGCAAAGCACAGATCTACATGTAGCTATAGATTTTTTTTTTGCTTGTTAGTCCGACACAACACTGGTCACTGGAGTGGCAACAGCGCGTTCAGCAAAACAGACCAGAGCAAAGTCACTAAGGGCCAGTTATGAACACTGGAAACTTTTAAAAAATCTGCTCGGGGGTGGAATAAATCACTCGCGTACACACAACAAACTCAACCTTTCCATAAGGAGATGTGCTGCCTGCCCTGCTCTGACCTAGAAACCATGCTCTCAGTAAAATGTATGGAGGCGAAGGGGGCAGAGTTCACAGCCAGCACCCATCCTAAGAAAACACCCTGACATTTGGCCTGCACCATATTCATCACACACACACCCAGATGATACATGTGCATCTAATGCTCACTGTCACACACACAAGCACAGATGCACACAGTGTTCAAAGTCCCCATCTTTTCATCTTTTCATTCCACTATTATAAAAAACAACAACAAATAAACGTGACAAAGGGAGAATACGATCAACATTTGCACTACATGAATTTGTTTACAGTCCTTGTCAAAAGCAGAACAGACACGGCCACTGCATAGTTCAGATTTTTTTTGGCATGCTGTTCAACAGTTGCTGTACTCCACCTTTAAGAAATAGTTCATGGGAGAAAACAGCTGCTCTGTTAACTGCTGTTTTTTTCTTTCATTTATTATAATACATAGATTGAATATAAAGGCCTATGTGTTAGCAGTATTGGAGCCACAACATTTGAGTTATTATGCCCCCCCCTTCCTTTAGGAACAGTTAAATAAAGGTGTAATACATTTCTAGATCCTACATTTCTGGCCTGGAGGCTTAACGCATGTTCTCTCATAATTTCTTTCACGTTATTCCGCTGCATTCATTCAGTCCAATACACACAGATGTTTGAATAAAAAAATAAAAAAAACTTTCCAGTCTCAAATTCTTCTCAAATAATAAAGCAGAGTGCAGTGGCAGAGGCAGATAATAGCCTTCGGAGAGGCATTGGGCGGCAGAGCAGTGCCAGAGTAATCAAAACAAAAATGAGGCTGTGGCCTGGGCCGCGTGTTTCTATTTTTTAATCTTTAACACATCACATGAACATGCCAAAGCATATTTGCTGAGGAACATAACACTATATCAGATGTCCCTCTTTTAAAATGCTATTGTATTACCACATGACAAAAAGTCCCCACTATGAAAGGATGTCAAAAGAATTGCTACATGATATTGGCTAAGTATGTTGCCAATGCCATGACCAGGAAAAGAAGAGTGCAGAGAACTTATGATGGGGTTAACTCTCCACGTTATAAACTATGACATTTTTTTTTTTCAAATATCTATGATCTTGAATGGGCCTTTTGTTAAAAAACTGTGTAGCTGTAGCTGATCAGCTGCCCTCTGCCCTCCTTGTGTCCTCCGCCAGCCTTTTACACTCAGAGGTGTGATAGCATCAGCATGAGCTTAGCAGCCTCCCAAATGCCTCAATTGTCTCATCAACTTTTAGCACAACCCCACCCGAGCTACTCCCAGCGCCTGTGCCTGGAGGCTGATAAACACACTCACACATGCACACACATACTTACGCACACAAAGACATGCCAAGTGCTCCTACACACACACACATACACACACACTCACCTGTTGATTAGATTACAAGAGGCATCTACAGTTTGGAAATCTGATGTCACCGGTGAAAGATCGAATGACAGCTGACTGTGTTTGTGAGTGTCAGACAAAGACAGAGGAGACAGGAAGCAGCGAAGAAAGACATGAAAGTGAGAGAGGCAAAGTTGATTGAAACTGATAGACCTGTGAGCAGCGTCACACCAAACACACACAGACAGACACACACACACACACACACAGTGCTCAGGCTAGGGGGGAGTCATGGCAGGCTAAACTAAGCTGGCTCAGTGACATAGTTGCTGAGAATGCTGTTTGACACAGGGTCCCTTTCTGTCTGTCTCTCCCTCCCTCCCTCTGTCTGTCTGTCTATATGTCTGCCTGCCTGTCTCTCTCTCTCTCTCTGCCTCGCTTTCATGTGGCCATTTTAGGAGACGTTGAGTCACCCGGCGACGGCGTGCACAGCTGACAATATGACAGCACATCAACAGCGGCGACACTGGTACAAGTTTGACTTGACAGCGGGGGAGAACTCGTGACGTCGCTCACCTTCTCCGACAGATGACAGAGTTCATCTCACTGCCTCATTTCTTTTGTCTCTCTCCTTCCTTCCTCTATTTCGCCTAGTGGCTGGATGGAGGGTGACTCTGCTGTGTTTTCTCTCTTTCTGTCTCCTCTCCTCTCTTCCTCCTCCTCCTCTGTGTTTTCTATTTCCACTGGGTCAGGCTGCCCTCTCTCTTTTCTCTCGACTCCCCGGGGTTCGGTTGTGTCTCTCTCTCTCTGTCTCTCTGCTTCCTTCCTCCTGAATAGGTGGCGTTGAGAAAGACGGAGAAAAGTCAACTTGCTGGGCCTCCCACCTCCTCTTGTTTTCGTCTGGATGCCCGACAGCCTGCACTCAACAGCTCCGTGTCTCTCTTCTGTTTTCTTCCTGTCTACCTCTCTCTCCACCCTCAGTCGCACACATGCACAAATCACAAGCCCATCAGCGACTCGCACCCCCCACTCGTCTTGCTTGTTCCCTCCCTCTCCTCTCCTCTTCTCTTTCTCTCTAGCGATTCACCCCCTCCTCCTCCTCCTCCTCCTCCGTCCTTCTTCTTTTCTCCCGTTCGCGCCCCTCCAAAATATCTGGAATACAAAAGCCACTCCACATGCTAGCAATCCCCCCTTTCCTCAACTCCCATCCCCTCTCCTCCTCACCCCTCTCGTCTCTTCCTCTATCTGCACCCAGGCCCCTCCTTTCCTCCCCTCTCTCTCTCTCTCTCTCTCTCTGTGTGTGTGTGTGTGTGTTTCCTCTCAGCTGATAGAGCAAGGTGTGCTTTGCTCACTCAGCAGTGAAGGCATACAGGGGAAAGAAAAGGAGGGGGGGTGCCAGCTGATTGGCTAGAGAAAAGGGGGGTCAGCTGCACTGGCTGACTTCCTGATTGGCCAGGGGGAAGGAGTGCAAGCAGGGGGGAGGCATGGCGAGCTGAAACCCCGCCCACTTGCCCCGGCTCGGCCTGTTCTGCACAAGTGAAAAAAAACAAAAACATAAAGAGCACTTTCCCCAAACACTGTGTGTGTGTGTGTGTGTGTCCCCTTGACAGCTTCAAGCATGTTCTGTGTACATTGTTTAACTTGTGTAATCTCCTCCCACAACACAACCACATGTGTCGCTGTGTGCGTGTGTGTTTTTAAGTACAACACCTAATAAAAGGAGTTACTGCCTCGGAGAAGAAAGACACACAAACAGCGACGTGGTTCACCTACCCCCTTCTTCTTTATTCACGCACACGACACGCACTGTGTGTGTAGCATGTGATGTACACAACATCTACTGTATCTATGCAGGCTAAAAAAGCAGAAGGCTTATCTCCTGCTGGAGTACAGATAGAGAATGAAGTGAATGCAAGAAAGTTTATCAGTAGAGGACCAGCAGCAGCACTTGTGTGTGTGTGTGCGTGTGTGTGTGTGTACTGTATGGTGCCATCTGAGAGCTAATAAGGAACAGCATGTTGACTGGGCAAGGACTATTTTGAACAGAGCGTCGCGGTTAAACTACACAACAGTGCAAGCAAGGCAGCGCATCACACACTCGTGTGCGTTCTCTCACCTCACACACAGAACGCAGTGGGCGGAGATTACGCAAGTTCGAGCACCGAGCTCAAAACATACCTGAGGTTGTCAAAGCACACAACTTCAACCGGCTCTCTTGTCACAAACACACACAACTAGCTACTTACTGTCTGCATTGTCCCTATTTAGGGGTTGAGTTATTATTTAGGGGTTGAGTTATTATCAGGAGTCTGTTGGCTGAGGCAAGAGAGACAAACCTATTGATAGCTCTCTGTGTCTCTTTATTTCTCACTCTTTCCCCGACTCCTCATTTAGTTTGTCTCCCTCGAGCTCAGCTTCCATCTGTGACAGCTCACCTCTGTTTCCAAAACAGGTAGAAGAATGTACACTTGAAGGTTGCTGCCTGAGCTGCTATATTATCACTGTGACACATGGGGATTGACAGGGCAGCATTGTGTAGTTTTGTTAAGTTACTTTAACACTGTAAGGTTCAGTTGAGTAAACACATGTTTGTTAAAAGGGGGAAATATTAATTTGGAAACCATGTATTACATTACATTGTAAACAGTAGTTGTAGGTAGGATGAGAAGTTATCTTCAACCATCAGACCAAATATTATACTGCTTTCCTGTGTAAACTGCTTTTTCTATACTAACAACTCCAAACCCCTTCATATGACTCAAGTAAACATATAAAATAGTAACATTTGAGAGGGAATGTTAAGTTTGATCATCAACAGCTTCCTCAAACTATTAATCGCTTATCAAAATAGCCACAGATTAATGTCATGGCGATGAAAAGCTGATTGATTGATGACCTAATTGCTTCAGCTCTGTACCTGCGTGCCCTGCAGTGTGCATACATTTGTGCGGGGGTAAAAAGTGAGCGGAGAGTAGGTTTGAAAAACAAGACACGTCTTCAGCTACATACCTCCAAATATAGAGATGTGGGGATGGGGGAGAGGGGGAAAGGGGGGGTGGAAGACAGAGACAGCAAGCAGAGGCAGACGAAGGAAGATAAACTTGACAGGAGAGGAGCGAAATCAGCGGAGGACTCTGTCGTCAAAAAGGCTGAGCTGTCGCTTTTGACAGCGAAGATTAAAAAAAAAAAAAAAAAAAAGAGAGCGAGAAAAGGAAAGGAGAAGCTGTAATAGTGGGGGCTTAGTGTTCACCAACAGGACTGTATTTAGTATCTTGTGTTTCAGCATACACAAACACACGCACACTTCTGCACCTTTAAGAGCCAACGCTGCCCTCCATATTTGGGCAAAAGGGGGCGTGTCCTCTCGGCGAAGCCCCTCCTCCACTGGAGGGCACCCTGAGTGCAGCTGAGGAGAAAGAGGCATTGAAAACACATACTCGCTCACATTCCTTTAAACGCATGCATTGATGAGAGTCTGACATGAGAGCATGGCTGTGTTTGTTATGATGTCGTTAACGTCTTAAAAACAACAGGGTGGGATGTTTTTCGTGGCAAATTGAAACACACACACGCACATGCACACACACAGACATGCGTTGTTTTGTGAGGCCTCTCAAAGTGACACCAGCTGTGTGTTTTCTTGAAGGGGTGGGTGGAGGTGGAGGTGGTGGTGGTGGTGGTGGGGGGGTTACCCACCAGCTCTATAATAACCCACAGCCTTGAAAAACTTGAAGAACTTCAATCTGACTCTTACAACCACCTCAAAAACTCAAAATCAGTTGGTCACAGTTTCAAATGGCCACTTTTAAATATCGAAAACAAGCTCCGATTCACCCTCCTCTCTCGGGGAGGGAGAGAACAAAAGGAGGTGAGGAAGAGGGGAGGTGGAGGAAGGGTGGGAAAGGAAAGTGTGTGTGTGTGTGTGTGTGTGTGTGTATGTGTGAGTGAAGGGAGGGGGAGTGGGAGCGGTGGGCCTGTGTGGATCCCTGTGTGTGTTGGGTGTCCGTTTCTTATGGCATGCAGGAGAGCGTGTTAGCAGTGCACACACGGAGACATATGTGTGCGTGGCGAGAGAGTGAGCGGCCAAACGGTGGACATCAGGAAAAGTGTCCGATGTGCCAGAACAATTTTCACAGCTAATATTTACTGGGAAACTGCGAGCAAATGGTGTGTGTGTGTGTGTGTGTGTGTGTGTTGACTTGCTGCTTCAAGTTTCATTTCGACTCTGTGATGCAACGTGTCTGGTTTTACTGTAACATCCAAATGAATTAAAATGTGCAGTGTAATTACAGAGAAATATTAAAGGACGGTTGACATTTACAGAGGCCTTTTCAACTGTGAAGCACTTGAATTATATATAGTATTGAAATTAAATCAAGTATAAAGTGTAAATTAAAAACTTCATGCTATTTATCTTGGTTTTCATTTTCTATTTTTTTTTTTTTAAATCAGCCTAGCAACATTATCTGCTCTTTATTTTCAGCATTTCAGCCCAGATTTCTCTGCAGACCACGGTCCTGTTATTCAGGATTTTACAGTATAACAGGATTGACTGAGGTGCTTTACCTGCCAGTTATAGCTATAAGCTATAAACCACACCCAACAATCCCATATAAGCATAACTTTACCGTTATCAGATAGCAAGTTCCTGTTGGGCTCCCAAGAATGCTCTCTTTATATTTACATTTCTAAAGGAGTGTGACAATCTGGTGAGATGAACTCTCTTCTGAAAGGGCATGTTTAACCAGCTGCCTGTTGATAAATAAGCTCACTATGCTGAAAGGAGACAAGAGATCCTATTTAAGTGTAATCATTTAACTTTAGTGCTCAGGGAAAAACTGTGTGCACATGTGTGTCATTTAAGCAAATTCATATGTTTGACTGACAAAACCACAAATGGTTTATGCTTAATGTTGTCAGGGTCAAATTTATGGTATAAGGTTAAGTTAAAATTGGGCAGATGCAGCGAAAAACACGCCAGGCTGTCCAAATAAAACTATCCTAAAATAAGTTTTGTTTGTTTTTCCATTACCAAATATGTCTCTCCATCCACTCCTGCAAACATGTCTGACCATGCAAACATGTCCGGTGAATGCTGCAGGCAGGCTTTTGAAATCGTAAATTACAGCTTCAAGTCACAACTCTTTGTAGCGTTCCAGGCAACCCACTCGTGCTCCGACTGTTTTACCGGTGAAAGTCACTATAACAGCCACTCGTAACTTCCGACCGGTGAACTCGCAAGTGGTACCACTTCACGGAAAAATACGAGTTTTTGAACGCACCATTTTCCCTACGTCGCCACATTCACGGCGTTCCTTGGCTGCACACACAGCCCTGCAATTGGATAAAAACTGTAGGATACGATAAATGTTTTCTCCTCGGCTCAGAGCAGAGCAGAGTGACTGACAGACCCGTGTTTTGGTCCAAACACTCTATGTAAGTGATTGCTGTCGGAAGATATAACTATTTAAGACTTATATTAACACAAATATATCACTTACTTCTGCTTTAATCTAGAGCACTGCAGCACTGCAGCACGACTTGACTCTGCAAGTGTGGAAACTTTTTCCTTTTGTGCACTCCGCAATTTGGGATTAAAGTTGTTCACACAGATAATGAAAGCTTCGGATGAATCTGCCAACCCTTTAATGCATCATCAAAAATTAAATGTTATTTCCCAACCTTGTCATCCACACCCATTGCTAATGCTATGTCCTGATTTTCTCCCTTTTTAAAAAAAAAAGGGGAACAATGCAATTTCTGCTGTTTTGCTAACCCTCCTTCTGGCCGTGTGCATTTGTTTACAGCCGGCGAAATAAATCTATAGAACGTTATTTATCATATACAATACGGCATGTACATTTGTGTAGTTTAATCTGTCATGAACACGAGGGTGCATTTGTATCGCGATGCGCAGAGACGTGACACAGGGGTGTTGTTTTTCAGCCAAAAAGGCAGAGACAAGTTACAAGTCATTTATTAAACCATCACAATTTCTCCAAAGCTGTTTAATTAAGGTACAAATGTAGCATTGTTAAAGTAAAAAATCCTGCATAGTTCCTCTTTAATCATCAAATATTTCACCTTTGCCTTTGTAGGAGTACAACTTTTTAAAAGAGGTTTGGATGAAACACTTGTTGTGGAGAAGATGGGGATAAAAACGGAAGAGGAAACAAAAATCAAGCAGCGCATGATTGTGTCCAGTGAGAAAAGAGAGAGAGAGACAGTGCAATGGGAAGAAATGCA